>CM028125.1:29081272-29175176 GCA_016254315.1 Anopheles parensis
CACATACATCGGACAACCATACAATTTGCTACTATTGATAAATGTCCAAATCTGTAGTCCCTTCGCAACTACAAAATGCACCATTTCAACGATTCGGAGAAGTGCTCCATCGTACATTCGGCGGCATTCACTTCCGTTCCATTCAAATGCGTATAATTTATCGTCGGTAGCAGCATCAAATGAAATTTTGTCCACCGTTCTTCGACCGAACTGTATGACGAGGTCACCATCAAAAGCAAGCGTTTGTCGGACGCAAACGATCCGTTTCGGACCCATCACATGTTCCCTACCGCTTTTATGAGACCGTGCGGACGTGTTCTTTCGTGACCATCGGCTCTAACTGTCCCTTTTCGTCTCCCGTTTTCTCACCAGCGGCACCAAGCAGTGGCTCATCAGCCGAATATCGATTCTGCAGGCAAATCGTGTCCACAATGGCGTCTACAACTGTACCGTTGCCGGGAAACAGAGTCGGTCGGCCCAGGTGCAGGTTCTGAACGGTACGTATGCGTAATAGGATTACTCTCGGCCTGAGTTGAACCAGTGCGATAATGAAAATTTTATTGTCTCCGGATCTTGGTGCGGTGGTACGGACTTGTCTCCCACTTTTTCTCCATTCAATCACAGGTGAAACTCCGGCCGCTGTTCAGCATAATTTTGGGCATCGCAAAGAGGCATCGGTGCTGTTCGGCATCCGCTTCACAACAGTGGCAATAAGCTGGTGCGTACTGCTGAATCTGGTGTGGTTTTGACAGTCTTCTGCGCTATTTGTAATGCTGAGATTGTCATATTCGTTTTTTTATTTCAATTTTAATACAGTGATTAATGAGAATCATTTGCAATCACTTATAATCAGTAAGTGAAGATTAATATGTTAGCTAGTTCATAACAATATATTTTAATGTTTTTTACCTTATAAAAATTTTATAAATAAAAAACCGTGTATAATGGAGCATTGTAGTCTATTTATTAATCTACGTTTTCCAAAGCTACGTTGTCCAAAGCGGATCAAATTCCATCCGGATCGTCGCACCCTTACAAGCACTGTCTACCCGGCGGCGTGATAAAAATAAGTCTAGTAAGCCAAAAATGACTGGCATGGCCTTAGATGTCATTAAGCCAAGAAGAGAATGAAACGCAGAAACAAATTTTTTTCCAAAAAAAACAAAATTTTTCCGGGGCATATACGAGAACAAATCATCTGCGCCTTGAAGCCACTTTCCAGTCATTAAATTCATTTTATGAAATTTAATTATATGCAATTAATATCAATGAGTAAATTACTAAACTTGCCGAAGAAAATTACTGAAATAGGTAAATTTCAACTACGTCAACTACTCGGTAAAAAAAAGTCTCGTAGGTTAAAAATGGCCGGCATGACCTCAGAGGTCGTTACGCAAAACATATGAAGATATTGTTCTTGTTTGCTTATTTTCTGTTAAATGATAAGATTTTACGATAGAGTTATGAAGTGTTAAAATTAATTCATACTATTGAAATAAATTTTCTACTCGTAAAAATATACACAATAATGAGATAATTAAACATACTAACTATGTCTTTAAAATATTTCAATTGAATCCTTTTTATTATATCATTTGACAAAGCAATGCGAATGAATTACTTTTCTATAGATTTTCCTAAATCAATCTATCTTTAGATTTAAACAGATAAATCCTCCACCACCCACGTTCCTGGAATAAAGGTTTTATAGCAACCGTACGGACGTTCNTCCTTTTTATTATATCATTTGACAAAGCAATGCGAATGAATTACTTTTCTATAGATTTTCCTAAATCAATCTATCTTTAGATTTAAACAGATAAATCCTCCACCACCCACGTTCCTGGAATAAAGGTTTTATAGCAACCGTACGGACGTTCGACGACAGATGGATAACTTTTCGGTTTTTCTGTATTTAAGACACCATACGATTCAAGAATTCCAGTTACTTCTTTGAATAATCGAAATAGCAAATAAAGCAAACGGAAAAAGGAAATCCAACGAACTAAAGAAAAAAAGAGAAACAATCCCATACTTTAACTAAATGCAACTGTTCTCACCGGTTTTGCGGTATTGCTGAGGCTAATGCTGCTGCTGCTGCTGCTGCTGCTGCTGCAATGTTTCTAGCGTTTGGAAACTTTTTCCTTCCTTCCTTCGTTCAAAATTGATATATGCAATCTAGCGACGACTTTTCTTAATAGCTTAAGTTTCTTCATTTACTTTCAAACGGTGCTTTTCAACGTCGCACCCGTCCACTCACAAAACCGCCGGAACGTGGTTTGGCTTACAGAAGCACATTTATCGACTAGCTGGTGCTGTAGCCAAGAATGGCACAAGAAAGAATGAACAACCAACCTTGTGCGGGTGAAGTGGTTCTGCACATTTCATTTGCGATCGATTTTTCGCAAATCGGTTGAGTGGGTTTTGCATCATTAAATTCCGGTTCGTGCACCATCTTCCCGGAAAGGTAAACTGAATGAATTGCTCTTTTGCTCGGAAGTCGGAATCAGCAGAACGAAAGGAAGCGAAAGAAGGGATATCGTAAGTCTTCGATTTTTACAGTTTTCACAGACGACGTTCCACAAGGAAAAAAGGATTTGCAAATGAATATTGTGCAATTCCACGTCACAAATCTCGGCTGACTTTATCGTTCATTTGCAAGGGTAGATAAAGTGGGGAAAGTTTTGTCTACTCATTTCTTTTCCAATTCAATTTATTTCTAGTTTTTTTTCTTCAAGAAAATGCACAGTATGGCGCTGGGTATCTTCTATGTATCTGTCACCTTGATCGCTCTCTCACTTTGTTTTGCATAATTTTTCATCGAATGCGTCATGCCTCATCAGCGCTCCATTACTTGTTTTCTTGCTCTCGGGCTCAGTATTTCTCTTTGGTTTCTTTTCTACCATGCAAACACGCGAATGATTGTCAATGGTTGTGAAAATCCTCGAATGACTGGCACGTGACCGTTTACCACCANATGCGTCATGCCTCATCAGCGCTCCATTACTTGTTTTCTTGCTCTCGGGCTCAGTATTTCTCTTTGGTTTCTTTTCTACCATGCAAACACGCGAATGATTGTCAATGGTTGTGAAAATCCTCGAATGACTGGCACGTGACCGTTTACCACCAACCGTGCCACAACTGTGACCGCGATGAATGTCACAGCAAATGAAGAACGGGTAAGAACATTGCTTTTCTTTTGCACTGATATTATTGTCCAGGTGAGTTGTGTCTCCAGTGAAAGAAAAAAGTTTTTCCTTCTTCCCCACCCAATCCCTACTGTTCTGTTACTGTCACAACAATCGAACAGTGAAACTGAAATGGATGAAAAATTATATCAAGGAAAGTTTGTCTGTTTTTTTTTGTTGGTTTTGCTGATTCCACGTAGGGTAAAGAATTATTGATTATTTTACTTTCTTTCTCTGGTTTTTCTGTAGTTTCTTTCCATTTCAGCGGTTCTGTAACTGTTTCCACCCTAGTAAAGTTTTCCCTTTTCCAGTTGTGTGGCGTTGACAGTGATCGAGATACAGACATAAATATCCAAAGCATTCATCCTTACCCACAGTGGTGTGATTGAATAAAATGCTTTACTTACAGTTGTCGTTTAGCTTGTAAATATGATTGATTGAGGGTGTGTAACACTTAGTGCAGCTTTTGTCAAGTTGGAATAGCGTCCAGCGTCCCGATGGTGTATGTGGCAAATGTTCCATATGACAGTACTGGTACAAATTCCCATTCTGACTGTTCAACCGTAGCTGAATATCCGGAGTAGGAATCTGGTGATCTCTGCTCACTTTTGGAGGATCTGCCATAGCGTAAAGATTTGGTCGGTTTGGACGTTTTGACTCCAACCAATTCAGCTTGTTAGGCAAGAGGCTTAAGTCTGTGGAAAAGTATTCGGACCAGGATGTTGTAGGCCACATTCGGGACTGTGATGGTGCGGAAGTTAGCACATTCCAGCCGGTCGTCATTTTTGTAAACTAGATGTACACCCAGTTTCCACTGGTCCGATAGTTCTCCCTGGTCCCAAATCCGTACAATCAGCTGATGAATAGTGGTGGCAAGCTTCTCCGGGAACAGCTCGAACACCAGACCATCACTACCAGCTGATTTGTTGCATTTCAGCTGTTTGATGGCACTGATGACTTCGTTCAATTCGGCAATTCGTCATCATTCGTCATCAGGATATCTCCCTCCTAGTTGCGACATATAGCGATCACGGGAGTAAAACCGCTTCGTGCCGCATTCAACATCCTGTAGAACTTAATAGTTTCCCGCGACTGGGATTGCTGCTGTATAAGTTGCTCATCCAACTCTTCGAAGCAGCACTTCTTGCCCTGGTAGAGTCGGGTCTTCTGCCTTCTCAGTCATCTATAGCTCTCCACGTTCTGTCTGGTCCTGCACTGGAGCATGCGGGTACGCGCTGTCCTGCACTCATCATCAAACTATTCCTTCCTCTGGTTACGTGTTACTCGGCCAATAGTTCGATCGGCCATGCTGCTAATGATTTGCTCCACCGTACGCCAATGGTAATTGAGAGACATCGCCTCGAAGGTGTTTTCCTCCGCCAACGCTTTCCCAAGCGTAGTCGCAAAGTTCCTCGCCACATCAGCTTGCCTCAACCGATCTATGTTAAGCCTTACGGTGGGCTGATAGCGCATCTTATTGACTACGCACAGTTTGTGTCGTTGCGCTTGTCGTGTGTGGTTGGCCATTCTTACTATTATTAATAAGAGTTTAAGAATTTTATGCTTTATTTTTTTCGAAGATGACATCAACTTTTTTTGTTCCTCGTGTTGGAACAGCTCTTTGTTACGATTTCACCAACATTTTTTTCTTCCGGTAGCTTGACATTATGAAAGAGTAAAAGTTTCTTTTTATACTTTAAACTAAACCACAAATGGAGTAGCTCTTAAACCTGTCCCAACACTTAAGCCCACTTTAACGATTAAATAAAAAGCTTTCGTGTGCGCTCAACGCTTCAAGCAAACCGTAACCACCGCTAAACACGTAACTATTTAATCGCCATCATACGATAACTTCATTAGAGATACCCGTAATGCCCGTAAGCGTTAAATTGCGTTCGGTTAAACTTTTACGCTGTCCAGACCGGTACCAAAATTCACCGTTTGCCCTACGGCAGCCCAGATTAAAGGGCTGTGTGCCCGGTGCAACAGGGATAATTCAACCCGTGACCGCAGGCATAATTCATCCAGTGCACGTGCCCCGATGCAGGCGATAGATTGGTGCTGCAGCACTGTTTCACTGTTCGCGCGAAAAACACGGCCCGCCGTCGAGGTCAACTAAACCTACCTCTAAATTCATCCGCAAGGCACAAGCAGTTGTTTCCCGGGTCGGACCGGTTACGGGATGGGCGGTCGGTAAAGCCAAGCACGTCGTACTGCAGATAGTGTGGAGCAGGTCGTCTCGGCAGGTTTGCACTGATTCATGGGTTTTATGTTGACCGAATAGAAGGTTGCCAGTGTCATAAGTTTTTCCTTTCCAACCGATTGGAGCTTGTGTGCTTGTGTACCGCAGCGCACAGTACTGCGCATACTGCTGGGCGTATTTTGACCCTTCCTTGGGCGCGATTGAACATATGAAAAGAAGCATTACAGTACACAAAAATCCCATATGTAATGGGGTATTATGTGATGATAACATACTCTTTTCAAGCATTACCATTAAACAATTCTCATACAGTACATTCACCTTCGTCGGAAATTGTTGCTTTCCCTGCCATACGATTCCACCGATTGCTTAACACATGCAGCGTTCCCGGGATGCTACATTAATCGCCACAATTGCTTAAATTCCTNATTATGTGACGATAACATACTCTTTTCAAGCATTACCATTAAACAATTCTCATACAGTACATTCACCTTCGTCGGAAATTGTTGCTTTCCCTGCCATACGATTCCACCGATTGCTTAACACATGCAGCGTTCCCGGGATGCTACATTAATCGCCACAATTGCTTAAATTCCTCGGTACTGACACTATCGCTCTCCTCTCCTTCCCCACTAAGGCTCATACCCCTGGCCACCCGGAATGGAGCATTATTCGAGAACGTTAATCACTTGCTAAGTGCTTAATTTGCATACCGCTTAACTACCTGTGAGCCGCACCGTCGTGCATGAAATGTGCTTCAATCAAGCAGCAGATTATGTGTCATTGTGCGTCCTAGGGAATGCGTAATGTGCCAGTCGAGTGGTTTGCGACCGTGCATGCTTGAAAAGCCGCCCCCAAAAGCTACCGCTACACCGGCCAATCAATCGTACCGGGGGTTTGAGCTTTATGCGCTTTATTTACGGTACACGCTTCTCGGGCGGTTCGGTACCTTAACGTTCGGATCGTTGTGTTCGATTGTACTTTAGTCCGTTGGCTGCTGCAATCTAATGATTTATGGTGCAACTCAAAGTCAAACATACCAAACACACAACCATGCATAGACAAACGAAGTCCTTAAACAAGCAAATTTTAGTGCGGCTGGAAATGCAGTGGCGGAAAAACAGACCATCCAAAAACAACGGGAATTAAAGCACAAAGGGGAAGGGTTGGTTCGTGTGGGTATGTTTATTTCTCCCGTTTGCCCGAAAATCCGCTTACGATGGGGGTTTTTGGGGAACCATTTGCTGGCATTACATTTGCTAAAAACACTCGCTGTAAAATATTTGTACAGGACGTGTGAACTTGCGCTTTTCACGATGAAATTAAGCAATTGGCGTTGTAACGTGACCTTGAACTAGCTACAAAACGAAAGGAACCCAGATTTCAAATACACTACATCACTTGATTTCATGTTCAAACACGACTGCGTAATGTATCGTGTTGGTTTAGAGGCTTTATACAAGTAGAGATGTAAACAGAGTTAAATACGAAATTCGAAAATACATTTTCTTTACTTCTTTTACTGTAAGCTGCATGGGCAGTCTTGTGTTATGTAGAAATAATATCGTTACAGCTGGATGTCACTCATATAATGCTTTAAATAAAAAAAAGAATAAAAAATAATAAAAAATGAAAAACATTCTATAAACATGAAAATTTCTTCAAGCTATATCCTTAGCTTTTTTTGAATAATTTAGAAAAAATTTATAAATTGATTTATTATAATGCGAATTGGTTGAAATAAGTTTCTTTTCACTCAAATAATGCTTTAAATAAAAAAAGAATAAAAAATAATGACAAAACTAAAAAAAATCTAGCTAGCTTTTTTTGGGGCAATTTAGCAAAATTTATAAATTTATGTTTTTTAATGCGAATTTGCTGAAATAAGTTTCATTTCACTCGAATAACGCTTTAAAATAACGATAGACTAAAAAATATTACAAAAATGGAAAAACAAATCTTTAAATTTGAAAATGATATAAAATAGGTCAAGTTTGCAAGCAAAGCGAAATCTTGCGCCGAGACATTTTTGTGGCTACTGTGATGAAATAATTCTATGTGTTTCTATAGCAACGACGTTTAGATGCTGTTTTTTATATATAAACTTTTGTATTTCATCGAATATTGACGAGAAAAGTCGCGGCGAGAAATGTCGCTCAACGTCTAATTGCACGGTTACATTCATGAGTTTGTTCTATTTAAGGACGTTTAGATTAATTTGAGTCTTCCAAAAATTTCAACATCCATATACCAATTCATTTTCACATTTTTATTCATATTCTCCATGTTAAGCGTTGGCGCAATTTGCTTTCGTTATCAAACCCAGCGATAAAATTTAGATTCCCAATTTTCATTCTTTTACCAACATTTCATCAGCACTATGCACACTGCGTAGGAAATTGAATTAAGCTAGCTACGGAAAAATTAAGAAGGAACAAAAACTTTCCAATCAAAATTAATCAACAATGAAGCAAAAATCGATGGCACTTGCATTGCGTCATCTTCATCGGCGCGTAATCGGCAAGTCGAAACACTACTCGCCCCATTAACACATCCTCGATCAGCTTTCTTGTTGGCATAGTCATGCCGTGCTGAAGATATCCGATTTTTTTTACTATCGAACCCTAATACGAGAGTAAAACTCAACCATAAGCGTTTAGTTTTTGCCTCGGAATCAGTTTGCCATAATTTTACCAGAAGTGCTTTTTGTTTTTTTTTTGTTTTTGGTGCTGCTTCTCACAATCATTCGCACGTTCCTATAAGCTTGTTGCCAGCGTTATGAACGGAGAGGCTTTAAAAAAAGTGAATCCCACACACACACACACAGACACAATCGCGATCAAGTGCCAACGCCCGGGAAAAGCGTGACCGAAGAAAAAAGCAATCACACTTCCGCGCGGCAAAACTCTTCGGGTTTATTTTTCTCTCAATAGAGCATGAACCCTCAAGAGCTGTGAAATGTGGTAGGTACATTATCTTTTCTGTCCGGATTCTTTAGTACGCGCACATAAAAGTGTGTGTGTATGTGTGTGATTTTGTTATCCTTATCGTGATTAATTTTCCAAGCAAACTTTCAAAAGGCTGGTAGCGAGGGCATCATTGGGAGAGCCGGCAGGGGGAGGAACATACCCTGTCCAAAATGCTACCAGTGTAGGCTACGGATATCTGATAATAAGCAAGTGAAAATCCACGAATAGAAAACGAAGAAGAAGGAGAATCGAACACAAGGCAAAAAAAATCACGCCTACGACAACGTAAACCGTAAAGATGAAAAGAAAAATCTCTTAGACGAATAGAGATGGGATAAAGCAAAAAAAAAAAATCACACACATTGTCGGCTTCCATTGCCTGTCTTCCTACGATGAACTGGCCCGGTGAGGGAAAGACGTGAAGCGAGCTAAATTTATCAAGCTGATAGATAACTTATGGTGGCCATGCTGAAAATGAGGATAGCTCGCCTTTGGAATCTGCTGGTTGCCCCGGAAGTTTGGAATCCATCGTACTGCCTTTATTAAAGCCTCCATTATCGTGCTGGGAGTGTATGGTTGTGTTGGTGTTTGAATGCCAACAAACCGTACCTGCTTGCAGACCACATCCTGCACCATTATTGCTTAACCATCTCGACTTTATTGTTCAACTTTTTAATATGATAGATTTAGCTTTCTTCTGCAAGCAATGTAAGACGAGGATGCTGCTGCTAGTACACCATGATTGACTCGTTTGCTGGTGGCGATTGCCTTTCAACTTTGCCTTAATCAAGCCGTTTTTTTTCTGTCAGTAAAGTACCGTCACACTAATGAAATACATTTCGTTTCAAAATTATGAAATCCATTGGCTTTGGATAAGGGAAATGACATTACATTTTCATAGCATTGCCAATAGAAACCAGAAGGCTTTTATTTCAAAAAGGGAAATAAAATGTTGTTTCTCAAAAATACCGTTGAAGTAATACACTCAAACAAAAGAGGATCTCTGTAGGCAAAGGCAGCGCTACTGACAAAGCCCGAACAAAGTAAGGTTAAGAAATATGCAGGATAATGTTATACATTTTATGGAAGATTTCAAAATTTACATCTACGTCCGCTCCCACAAGAGTGATACTCTGATCTCGTATGAATAATTCAAACCCCGTGTCCATCTTCTCATCACAAACGGTCCAAGGTTCCGTGCCGTTCGGGGCAGCCCGTAACAATTCGTAAGCCGCACTGAAACCCCTTGACATCGTCACCTTCACTCGCACGGACGTTAAGGTGGTAGCTGTGTTTGTTGTCTTGTTTTACATTTGCATGATTTATTTCCCATTACGACAATCCCATATTAGATCCTGCCCAAGGTGATGTAAAGTAAGAAAGTATCCCAATTTGTTCCGTTGATACAAGTTCTTTTTTGTGATGTATTGTGGACTTTATTTAAATTTAAAGAACAGTCGTACAGGTATTATGATGTTTTTTTTCTTATATCATTGTTGAAGTAAAGTAAATTCAAACCTTCCAACCTTAACGCCTCCATTTGCTCGTCATAATAGAGGAATGTATCCTGTTGGGAGATTGGTCAAATATTTTTCTCTATTGGGGCAATGTTTAACACACTGTCGGAATGTTGCATACAATTTACTTTCCCGTAATGTGCATTTTCTCACCTCGTTCAACGAATTTTTTTTCGTCTCAGTTCGGTGTTCCGATGAGAATATTATTGGTTGTTAACCCGTGTTTGAAGCATCCACCACTTGTCTTGTACCACTCATATCGTCTTGTACAAGCATTTACTATTATATTAACCAGCAAAACCCGGAATTCAACCTGAACATATCAAAGGCAACAAACCATTGGTAAGGAAATGGGATACATAAAAAAGAAAATTTCATCCACAACCTTCATCAACCACTCGCTTGGAAGTGCATTTGGTGTCCTTTGCTCTCGCACAATCCTCCCGAAGATGTGTGTCCCCTTTCGCAGTATGCAGCATCTTGCAAGGTTGTGTACGTTTTCATCAAGACATTCCCTTCACCCGAAGGTCATGCGTTGCTGCATTCCAAAAATATTTTTGCGCTGAAACGCGCTCCACGGGGACTGCAGCTCATCTGACATACCATATAGGTGATGAATGTGCTCAGGTCCTTTCAATAGTGAACATTCTCGTGGTTTCGTTCGTTCCGTAATGCGTCGTACTTCATATCTATTAGGGATCGTTCAACTATAACGTAGCGATTTATGTTTATGCACTTCAAGTGCTTTAAATTTTATGTTACGTAAAAAAACTTCTAAAATTCTTATTTAGAATTCCAATGTTGCATTCTAATGTTTTATTACTCCTTTTGAGACTTTATTTCTCCATCGACAGCGGCGCAAAACTGTCCGGATGGATTTCTGTTATCGGTCTTGTCGTGTGATTGATCTATAACTGTTATACGCATAAGGTTTTACTGCAAAATTTTATACAAATCGTCGTATCAAATAGCATGGCGTTGTTGCTTACTTCACAGACTAAAATGTTTGAATACTATAGTAATAATATAATTCATATATAGTTCTTCCTTATTTCGTACGTAATAAATATTGGAAGGATGCTCCCAGCGTTACATTTTGTTACGATAGAAAAAGAAGGACTAAATAGTCTCATTTATTGCGTTACGTATTATTTGAGTAATCCCTTCCAAATTTTCCCCATCGCCTGCTGCCGATGTTTGCTATCCTTGCCGTGTATGGTGCCACACACTTCATTTCACTTAAATCATGGCGGCTTCGGTCGACTGCTACACAACGGACCAAATCATATTTGTGCTAATTGAAAAAGATGTTTCATCCAATCCGCTGGAGAGTAAGGACCGGTAGGGTACGGGTTGGAAAAATTACGACCCTGTTTCTCCGTTCCCCAGCTTGACCAGCTGTTCTTATCACTCAAAATCATCCACAACATGCTATATCTTGACATTATGATTTATAGCACACTCGGTAACTGCCCTGGCTCGCTCGTGGTTGTGATTTACTGAGAAAATACACAGCCCACGTGTGTATGTTGCTGTCAGATGTGTTGGTTCTATCATCGTCAAATTACTGTTAGCAACTGTTACGAAACGCACAATTTTCCTTCGATATTTTTATTTAACAAATTTACTTCATCTGAAATAAGGCTACACAAATATTGATCTAGAAAGTAGAATAAATCAGATCAGAATAAAACATTAAAAATAATCCAACAAAATCATTACGAAGCAGAAAGCTACAATGATGAGTTCATTAAAACTATTCCTATTCGATGGAGACGCCTGGTACTTAAAAAAAAATCGCTCCATATAACCCCCTTTCATGGATACAGGAAAATCGTACATCAGTACATCACAGCAAGAATCATAAGTGGAAGCAACATAAATTATAGCTTTTCCATCAGTAATGAACCCGGTTCACACTCAGCAGCACCACTGGGACATATCCTTCAATCTACGAGTGGCTCGCATCACTCATCTTGCACACGTTATTTCGGCCACTTGTTAGGTTCCAGACGACGTTTAATTGATTTCGGCACACTTGAAGATGCGTCCCCGGAGGAGTTTGTTTTTCTTCTTCCGTCCGTGTCAAATCATGCCCTATAATGGCCACATGAATAAGCGCAAAACGACGAGATATTATCCTTCAATTAATTCCCCTAAGCACCATCACGCCAAAATAAATACCTACTCTTGCTCATCGAAACATCGTTCGGCATTGATGTTTGGAGGGAGTTTCATTGTATGACCGGTGTAGTGATGTTTGTGTGCTTGTATGTTACTCAATTCGTTTGTCATATTTATTGATGAAGGCAATTATGGTATTGATGAGGTTTTATTCAGTATCCTCCCTATGAATCAAACTGCTTGATCCTTCTTGAATGGTATAATGGAACGAACTATTATTCATAAATCAAAATAATGTAAATAAAACTATTGCAAACACCTTATGAGTAGCTAAACAAATACAGCCACAGAATCATTATCATCACTCCACATAAATCAGCAAGTTTTTTGTTCCCGCTACGCTGGCCCTATATGCCCTTCTGCAATCTACGCATGCAGGCAAAGGTTGCGCTTCAAGATAACGAAAATTAATTAACAAGTTCACCGATCCATCCTGGGCGGTTGTTTATCACGCACATGCACAACCCAAGAGTCACAAAGTATTTCAGTAATGTGGTGCCCAACTATCATGCATCCAGTGCAATGCGGTCATGTTTTTTTTGTAATGCAGCATAAAGAGTAAATTTGTTTTGCTTTTCGTATGTGTGTGAGTGTGTGTGTGTGTGTGTGGATTGACGTGACGGGTGGAAAATCATTTCCACCATCGTGACTTTTGCATGGAGCTTAGTGACTTTGCAGCAAACGGCACACTAAGGCCGTGTGTGGGTATGAGTATGTGCTCATGTGCTCGGTGGAAGGGTAGTTTTCCTACCCCGTTATCACTATGTTTGCAATGAAATCCATGAGAAAAGTTTTCTGTTTTATGCTTGTCGTGAGTAAGTGTAGCCTGAAAATTGAAAGTTATTACCATGGTGAAAGGAGGCGAATGTGAAAGACGAGAAAGCGCAGCACGGTTTTCATTTGTATTTGGGATTTTTATTCCACCCTGAGTTTTTTTTGCATGTGTTGCCGCAGCGACTGTACAAGCGAACCGAACAAATTCAAACGAACGGCACAAAATAATTTCTGTCAACAGTTTCCGTGCCCCACAAAAGTTACATTTTTCAGCGTAAGTTTTATGTATTACCATTACCAACGCGACGATTTTATTAACCTGCTACGGAAATATAAATGTTAAGGTACCTCATCAGTACAACTCTTCAACCCATCTTCATCTCAATTTGTTCGTACTCATGCGATTCATCTTGGGTGATATAACAAATGCAAATAGTTTCCAACAGCTCTCCACAATTATCGGAAAACTTAATCCATTTCTCTGTGTGCACTTCAAGGCAGACGAACCTTCTCTTCCATTGCCTTTAATCTCTATTCAACAAAAAAAAAAGAAAGAAAACCAAAAAGGATATGCTTTCTCATTTCCCTCAGTACGTTTTCCTGCACAACCGGGCCCCCTGGTCGCTCCAACCCGTCCGGTTTAATTGCTCAATGCTAACGAAATTAATCGTCACCAGTCGCTGAGAAGTTTGCAAGAGGATGCATCCGTTTCCGGACCTTGAAAACCGGCTATTCATGGTCCACTTGTGCTTTCCGCGCCTCGGTCTTTCCTCACCTCACCGGATTCGTGAAGATGATTCGCCATATTCGAGGTCGAGGCGAAAGCGATAACGCGCACAGTAAAACGGTACCGGTGCCGTGATGGAAATGAGACTCGACGGGGGTTGTTTTCCGTCCAGCTGACCCTCGCACCAGGGGAGGAAAGGCCCTCTGGGAAAGTTTTTAATTATAATGACTCTTACACTTTTACGAATAGCTCGATGATAATCGTTTCTCTTTTTTCGTTTCCATTCGTTTCTGCTTCCAGCGCCGGTCCCGTGCCTGTGCAGAGGAACAAAATATTTCGGTGAGCAATCATCGGTGGTTTTGTGCGAGAGGCTTGGAAGATCTTCCGGTGCGCGCTGAAGACGAGCACTTGACCCAAAGGATTATCTACGATGTGGCGTAAGAGAAAGAAGCTTAAAATCCGATGTCATGCACGGTAAGAAAATTTGCATTGCAATGATTTATCGCACTAATGTGAAAGCGCTCAGCAATACAATGCATAATATTCTGTGAAGTT
The DNA here is from genome assembly GCA_016254315.1 of Anopheles parensis. Classification (NCBI taxonomy): domain Eukaryota; kingdom Metazoa; phylum Arthropoda; class Insecta; order Diptera; family Culicidae; genus Anopheles; species Anopheles parensis. The sequence continues at coordinate 29,095,393 of CM028125.1, forward strand.
AATTGTTTTTTTTTTACACTTTTTCTAATCATGAAAGAGAATTCTTTACAATTATTGTAATTAAATTGTTTAAAATTATTTTTCATTTACATGTCTTTTCTTTTTTTCTCATAGAACCTTCAACATCTTTTCCAATGTTCCAATGGTGGTGGTATTTTTAAAATGCACATTCCTTGAACAAAATTTTGTAATGCTTTCTGGAATTTGGACATGAAATATCACTGTATATCTTGGTTGACTTTTTCCGCGAAGTCTAACCCGGCGAAAGAATGCGACAAAATGTAGTGGAAAAAAAACTTTCAGTCACCGTTTCGTTCCATTTCGGGTTCACCCTTCTGCTGGACACACTCTGAAGACTCGCAAACACCCGGGATGTCACCAGCGCGATTTCATTTGTTTTTTTTTTTTTGTTTGTCCACCAACAGAATGGATAAAGTGTTTGCTCGCTGGATTCATTTTTCATCCGTCCGTTGCAATCTTTATCGCTTGTCATTGTGTTGCTTGATCAAAAATCGCACATTTAAAAAAAAATGTTGGCTACTTCCACGGCAGGAGATCTTTTCTGCACGGTTTACTTTTACAGCGTATTTTCGTACTGGCGAGACTGGCCTAACCCTGCACAGATGGGACTTAAACTAACAGCGCGCGAATCGTGAAATGAATGACCATGCAAAACAAATAACCCGAGGAAAAGATAAGAAACCAGAAGTGGATAGAATCCGGGGGTTTGGCAACATTTGGAAACAACTTGCTACAATATTGCGATTGCATGATAGGATGATGAGCATATTCGGTGGAATATGCTGCCCATTCCTTTTCGTGGAAAACGCCCACGAAAACTTATTATCGTCAAAGAAGTAGCGGAATTTCAATGGTTTGTTTTCTTTTTCTTTTTTTGTTTAGGTGACTTCAAACGAAGCACCCTGTATTTTAAGGCACTACCGGGTAGGACATTGTGAAATATAATTATTCATTTAAAATTTGTTCAATTCTAGCGAAAGTGACTCGATGGGGTAAAAGCTGAAAACGGTTTACAGCAAACGAAATTATTCTTTCTCAAATACTTAAATCATTAAAAATATTGATATTTTGTGATTAATTCAGTTGTCCAGAAAAGTAAAGTTCAAGAGAAACGTAAAGTGTCTAGAGTTCAAACAAATCTACTTATTCTTTGCATACCTTTGGGTGAGTTTAACGAAAAGGCTACCTCAGCGGTTATCAATTATTTTGTGACTTACACTCTTTCATAAATTGACATAATTTATTTTCAAAAAATTTCGTGTTAAATTTTTTTTTTTTTGCTCGGTTAGAACGGCCTGGCCGTATCAAGACTTATTTTACCACGTAGCAGGATAGTCAGTCCATGCTACGGGGGAACGGTCCGGATGGGATTTGAACCCGGTCCGGCCGTGTGGACAGGCGCCGTTTTTCACATGTACCACCGGGCCGCCCCATTTCGTGTTAAATAATATTGTAAAAATAATTATTCTACATCAGCAAAATGAACTACACAGCGCGATAGTACACGGTGAGCTTTAATGGTTTATTAACATTCTTTAAAAGGTCTCATAAAATTATTTACTTTTCATTTTATCATCCTTTGACCTACGGAAACACTTCTTCACTAGAACACTGCCTCCCTACTCCAACATTGGGTGCGTTTTCTCTCGTTACTTTATACTCAAGGATCCATTTTTAAGGTCATCAAAATGTAATAAAGTCTAATACTTTGCTAAATGGATGAGTGATTTTAATTGCCAGCATAACCAAAAGTCCTTGACGCGTAAACAAATGCTTCGATGCTCGTCAAATCAGCGTTTCACTTTTCTTAACAAACCCATTCAGGGTGCTACAACAACAACCAAAAAATAAAGGAGAGATTTTGTGGCCTCCATTCATGTCTTCGCCGATAGCAAGCCGAGGCAATAAAAATCAGTTGAACGATGGTGATTTCATTTCCAGCGCACAAACCCTTTCAGTGTTTTTTTTGGTAATGGCTCTTGAAAACAGAATTTGTTTTTGGCTTGCAGTATCTTATCATATTTTTTTTTCTAAATCAGTTGTTACAATTTGCGTAAGCGTTGAAGCGCATTACGAAATTATTTACATAATCGTGCCATATGTTGTTTTTATGGATATTTGCTTTCGGAAATACTTCGATTTGAATGTTCAAACCATTTTGGGCTGAATAAGAAGCTTCACGCTCCGATCTTCGAAAGCACAATTGTAAGCACATTGCCTGCAGAGCTGCAATTGTAACGAAACAACAATTTTCACCAAGATAGATGAGGATCATCAACGGAGGAAAAAAAATGTGCGTCCTGAATTGACTTCATCAAATGAGATTTGCCTTCCTTTTTCTAGCCTACGATTAAACCACGCCTGCTAGAAACGTTCATATTTCTTCTAAACTATAAAGCTTCCGCTTGCCATTCGAAACGCAATCCATAAATGGTATCAGACTTGCCCCCTCCCGGGGGGTACTTGGCTTCCTCTGGCCCTCTTCCGCTCTTTAATCTTCCATTCACACACATTTAAACAAAAATAAATTATTCAGCAGCTACACCGAAAGAGCAAACCAGTAACTGCGGCTACATAATGTTCACAATTTTATTCACCAGCAGCATGACACAGAACAGACACACACGCAGCTCCATGGGAAGCGACAGGACGTTTTTGGTCTTTGACTTTGTTCAGGCCAAGCAACGTGGCTGGTGTGTTCTGGACTGAATGGAATGATAAGAAATCCACAAACTTTACGACAAAACATTTTACAACCCACAATTCGGCTATGAACGTATATTGCGCATGTTAAGATTGTTTTATTTTGTGAAACGCTTGCAGCAAAATGATGTTCGGAAGAATTTGAAACTATTCCCACAACCTATTGCAGCTTACAGACTGTTTGATGTAAGAGGAAAATACGCAGCGCAATACAATAATTATTAAAATTTGCAATTATTGTACCGAAATGGAGAATTAATTTTGTTACTTATATTGGGTATATTTTTAAAACAATCAAAAAAAATGTCTAAAGATAAGGCAATTAATACAACAGCTGATGATTTGTTACTCTTTTGTATTACTCTTTTATAATTATCAATGTAAATAATCAGTTGATTCTTTTTATTGACTAAAATCGATTCAATTAACTTTTTCCACCCTGCAAACATAAAAGAAAAAAAAAAGATTTTGTTTACATTTCAGTTTTTTTTTTGTTTCAATTTAAACTTTCGTCCTGTGCCTGATGGCTGTAACGACCCATCGGGACATCAGTGTTGTCATGTCGCGTGTGTGCTTTCACACTGTGCCGCTCTTTTTACAAAAACCGTCCCGACGTCTCCACCGTAATAAGATAACAATGTCAGGAAACGCATCAAATTAAATTTGTGTCCACAGCGGGGTTTTCCATCACGGTATAATTTTCCCACAGTTATCGAACACAGCCAACAGTTCCTTTTTGTTTTTCACCCAAAACAAATGCAAAGAAGAAACACAAAAACGAGCAGTGGTACGGCAGTGAAGCGAAAACTTTGAAAGCACGCAACTAGTGATGGGAAAAGTAGCGAAAATTAAGTAACGGACCTAGTAACTGTTTATTTGGAAGATGTACCGGTACCGAGTGGGCGGCGCGAGATGGGCCGGTGGTGCATGTGATAAACGGCGCCAGTCCACACGGCCGGACCGGGTTCAAATCCCATCCGGACCGTCCCCCCGTAGCAAGGACTGACTATCCGGCTACGTGGTAAAAATAATGCTAGTAAGCCAGAAATGGCCGGCGTGACCTGTAAGGTCGTTAAAGCCAAGAAAAAGACCGGTACCGAGTACCTGGTTACTCTGGTTACTTTACGTGTTAGTTTACCCATTTTTACTGGTTACTTTGGACCTGGTCGTTGCTCTAAGTACCTTGTTACTTTACGTGTTTTTATACCATGTACAAGTACCTGGTTACATTCAACCTGGTCGTCGCCTTGAAATCCATATTGTACCTGTTTACTTTTAAACTTGGTTACTTGTGAAATTTTGCATTTGGAGTTATTGAGCTAATTATGTGCCTGTTGTAACGAGTTTTTTTTAATTTCTGGTCCTGGTCAGGTGCGTTACTTTAATGTAACGGTTCCGATTCATCAGGTCCAGCAGTACTTTCCCATCACTACACACAACCGGACATGCTGTGTGCCATCACATCAAGATGGCACACATATTAAGCTGCTTCCGCTGACTGATAGACATTCTTTAAAATGCGTCGCAAATTCGAATTTATGTCAACAGAATAACAATAGGTGTCTGATTTTGAGGTAAGTTGGAAAAGAAAATAAAATAAATCAATTGTTTGATGTTTCAGTCGCTTTATAAGTTAATTGTTAATACATTTCGATGAGTGAAGAACAAGAGAAAAATTTCGTTCTTATCGCTTTAACGTTGAATCGTCACAGTAGAATTTTTGGTAGTCTTAAGTGATAATTTTAACACAATTTTATTAATTAAATTTAAATTTTTTTATGCTTTGATAAATTTAACATTTTAGATAAATCGAAATTCCACTCAATACAGTATATATTTAGACGTTTTCAATCTTGTCAAAAAAGCATTTTTTGCAAACATTTCTTTTGTAAGCTTTTGCAAACATTTCTTTTAAACATCGTCTCATGTTTCAAAACATTTCAGAACATCTCAAAACATCCAAAATATAGCTTATAACAAAAGACAACAACGCCATGCTAATGATTACTACAAACAAATCCGCCCAAACCATTTCTATCCTAAAGCGTTTGGCAAAAGGTTCATACTTTGCATAGATGCCTGCGGGAGCGATTCGTTTGTCGAAAACCCCACTGAACCAGGTAGCGTGCCTACTGCGCTAAACCCTGCCCAGTGTATGGCGCTGTGGGCCACGTTCCCTTTTTAGCAAAACCACAATTTATGTTACGAAGAAACTATCATCAAAGTTTCGCAATTCGCTACCACGCACCCGGTTTGGTTGCGCCTTTGTCCGAACAGAAATCATTGCGCTTTTCGGCTTTATCTTCAGGTTTTATAGTCAGAGGTTGGTTCTTTTTTTTTGGTCTGTTGTTGTTTTGCTTCCACCGTGCCAGTGGTTGTCGGTTGTATCCATTAAATGCGCTACGTTCGTTCTACACAGCGCGTGCACGTGGCATCGATAGCTCATATGAGACCCTATGCCTCGGGGTCGCATAATTTCTTAATTATGAAACGAACAGCGCCGCCCAAAATGATTCTCTCTCGTTGGTGGCAATGAAGTCTTGACTGTTTGCGACGTTTCGCCGACGGTGAAACTCCCAGCAGAGAGAGTAAAATCCAACCAGCGAGAGCCATAAATATGCGGACCGGACAAATATTGGACGTTGGTGTCGGGGCAATTTTGGTCGTGTTGCAGCACCGGGGCAGCACGGTGGGTGGGTGGGTGTGAATAAATTTGGACAACGCTAAAGGTTGATACGTTGAAAGAAAGGTACAACGAGAGCAACAAAAAAACATGATCACTGGGATATGCACGAGAAGGATAGGCCAGAGTTCATGTTCACGTACACTGACGCTGCTCAAAGCATTGAGGAAAAGTATACTTAATATAAACAAACAAAGTAGTTGAAGAAGATTTGTTTTCCTCGTATTAATTAAATGAAATATTTTGCCCAATTTCAAATTGCTATCAAAACGATCAACCAAACCAAACGATAACTTTAACCACCAAATTAGTGAGCAACGCTCACCATTCAATCAATGTTGGCCAAACTATTGGCAGGCATGGCCACGATGCGGTTCGCGATGCGATCAAGCTTATTTCATCCTTGATGAAGTTTCGCTTTCATTCAGCTCTCCCAGGTGACAGTTTTGTTTTAAAATTAAACAAATTTATCGATTTTATAGAGGTGTAAGATGCTTTTTACTTACAATTATACATATATTCGGAACAAAGTATTTATTTAAAACGTCCATCATCCAGTCACAATAATATGATTGAAGTATCTTCATATTGAAATTATTTTCCATTGATTTACTCAATAACCCACTGGTTTGCTGCGTCTAACAAGGTTGTCACCCGGGAACACTATTCATCCGTCTATCGTTTTCCGAAGCTTTGACTACTGATTGACTTAGAGCCTGTGCAAACATCAACAAGGCAACCGAAATACCACAACTTGCCCCCAGCGGGACGCCAGAAGGCAGCCAGCTCATCGTGATAAGTTTAATTGAAATATCAAACCAGTGTACCAGATGCTTTGCATTTAAAGCTGTGGCTAATAGGATTTTGACACTGAGTTGACAATCATCTCTCCGGAGGTTTGCCTTACGCGTCGCGTTAAATTTTTGGTTTCGCCGGAAGCAAATAGACTTTTCGCTTATTAATTTGTATCCCATCCTTCCTTTTGGGAAGACGTTCCAGCTAAGCATACAATCAACTTGATTGTTATTGTCCTGGGAGCTGTTTCAGCTATCCGATTGGGAGCGTATTCATTTGCTAATGCATTGCAATAGCAGTTTTTGTACAGCTTCCGTTTTTTTTATTCTTCTTCCGGAAATGGTATCCAAACAACTTCAAGACAAACCATTGCCCCTTTTCTGCTACACCTTCGAATGTTGTGAAACGATTAATAAATAATTATTCAAAATTNTTAATTTGTATCCCATCCTTCCTTTTGGGAAGACGTTCCAGCTAAGCATACAATCAACTTGATTGTTATTGTCCTGGGAGCTGTTTCAGCTATCCGATTGGGAGCGTATTCATTTGCTAATGCATTGCAATAGCAGTTTTTGTACAGCTCCCGATTTTTTTTATTCTTCTTCCGGAAATGGTATCCAAACAACTTCAAGACAAACCATTCCCCCTTTTCTGCTACACCTTCGAATGTTGTGAAACGATTAATAAATAATTATTCAAAATTTTCAGCATGATTTACAGCGCGTTCGCCAGCACCAATGAATACTCGCACGGAAATATTATGCAAATGTTACGTTATTATTTCGATACCATCGCGTGCAATTGCCTCGGCCAATATTTCAATTTCCCACAGATTTCACGAACGGAAATGAGGCCCACCACATTCAAAGACTCGCTGGCTGTAATTCATTACATTCACTTAATTACCATCGGGCATAAATTGTTGTGCTTTTTGCCAGAAAATTCCCTAACTTTTGCCACAGAGTGGTACCGCTGCCTGGTTCGGGCTTTTTTGGCGGTTTTTCGGTGCGTATACTGTCATACGGCCCCCTTTTTCGAACGAATTAATTAAGAAAGTTATTCGGGAGCTTCATTTCATACCAAAAATGCTTCAGTCAGATAATCTTGCACCTTCGCTCGATTAATTTCATTTTTCCTGTACACACAGTCGATCGACTGGAGCGGAAGGGAAATAACGGTTAATTTTAACCGATTCTTTCCTTTCATTTTGTGAGATGATGTAATTTATAGTAGGAATCGTTTCAATGTATTTATTTTACACAGCGGCTGCTAATTATCAATTTAAAATTATGAAGTTTATAATGTAATTATTTCCGAAATTAAACTGAATAGGGTTAATAAGCTGCTTGGCGAATGATTTTTTAGTAGATATTGCATAGCTTCGGGAGTGTATTCATCACATTACAATATTGCTTAAATGCTTCACTGAAAGCAACGCCTCAAAGTATACAATCTGCATTACTTATGATATTTATTGAATGTATGAATGCATGAATTTTGTAAGGAAAATTTTACAAGATAAGATAAATGCAAAAGCCCAATTTTAAACGATGCAACATCAACTTCCATTTGAGTTCCTTTTCGCAACCATCAAATTAGTATGCTGCTTACTATCAATGGTATCTGATTCCCTTCCAGCACGTATCGTTGTTTGATATGGTCAAATAAACAAACTACAATGCAGCTATCCAAAAGTCAAACACACCCAAAAAACAAACACAGCCGTGCATCTTTTACCCCAAAAAAAACCGAACGATGACAGAAGACGCCCGTGATAACGATCACAGCCTTCCGGTGAGCAAGGAGCCCAGCACAAAACCCCAATATTCCATTACACTGCGGTCTTGACCAGCACGTTGACAACGATTTCGATTTGGTGCGTGCAGTCAAGCGAACACACTCGAACTCGAATGCACCACAGCTACGAAACGATTCCGCACGTATACCTCGATGTAAAGTGGGCACCCGGGCAGCCAGGTCAAATGATACCACCCCAAGCGACAAGCTAGCTAGAACTTGCCGCTCCAAAGACGCTGGCCCACAAACTGCAACTGCAGTCAAGTGTAATGATAAGCAGCATGCATACGGGAGCCCTCTGATTTGTTCATGGTGCAGTCAGTACGGCACAGCTCATGCATGCCAGCACGCAGCACCGAACGGGTAAGTGTTTGCATNGGGTTAATAAGCTGCTTGGCGAATGATTTTTTAGTAGATATTGCATAGCTTCGGGAGTGTATTCATCACATTACAATATTGCTTAAATGCTTCACTGAAAGCAACGCCTCAAAGTATGCAATCTGCATTACTTATGATATTTATTGAATGAATGAATGCATGAATTTTGTAAGGAAAATATTACAAGATAAAAAAATGCAAAAGCCCAATTTTAAACGATGCAACATCAACTTCCATTCGAGTTCCTTTTCGCAACCATCAAATTAGTATGCTGCGTACTATCAATGGTATCTGATTCCCTTCCAGCACGTATCATTGTTTGATATGGTCAAATAAACAAACTACAATGCAGCTATCCAAAAATCAAACACACCCAAAGAACAAACAGCCGTGCATCTTTTACCCCCAAAAAAACCGAACGATGACAGAAGACGCCCGTGATAACGATCACAGCCTTCCGGTGAGCAAGAAGCCCAGCACAAAACCCCAATATTCCATTACACTGCGGTCTTGACCAGCACGTTGACAACGATTTCGATTTGGTGCGTGCTGTCAAGCGAACACACTCGAACTCGAATGCACCACAGCTACGAAACGATTCCGCACGTATACCTCGATGTAAAGTGGGCACCCGGGCAGCCAGGTCAAATGATACCACCCCAAGCGACAAGCTAGCTAGAACTTGCCGCTCCAAAGACGCTGGCCCACAAACTGCAACTGCAGTCAAGTGTAATGATAAGCAGCATGCATACGGGAGCCCTCTGATTTGTTCATGGTGCAGTCAGTACGGCACAGCTCATGCATGCCAGCACGCAGCACCGAACGGGTAAGTGTTTGCATTCACCGATCCTGGACCTAGGGACCTGTTTTCAATACGAGTCGGTAAGTAAAGATGCATCGACCTGTTTCAATTGCTACGACCATTGTGCACCATCCACTGTCGGTTGAAATCTCGAGAGAGAGAGAGAGAGAGAGAGAGAGGGACTTCGGTTTCGATACAACATTGTTTTACTTTTGTGTTGTCTCACCGGCAACGACACCCTCCGTTGGCATAAATCTTCAAACTCTGGGAAAAATGTCGTACGCTTCTAAGCACAGCCAAGCTTGCAGCCATTTGTCTCTGCTGTTTGAAGTGGTTGTGCTCGAGTGAATCGAATCGTACAATATGTTTGAAATGAGCTTTACCGATTATTTCATGCAACAAGAATTTTCAACAGGATTAACCAACCTTCATGGTGGAGAATGATAGAATACTGATGCTTCTGGGGAAGTAATTTCTATCTCTCACCGTATATCATTACGAAGGGATGAACTAGGATTAGTAACGGATGCATTGCGTTGTTTGATCATTGCTTTTTTATTATTTTTCAAGTATTTTAGATCGACAGTTAATGAACCTTTCAACTCTTTTTGTATTGAGAAGACGATTTTGTCTTATCCACAACATTCTTTAACAAAATTAATGAACAACAATAAAAAAAACCGACTAACAAAAAATAAATACCAACAAAAAGTGTCATGAATTGCATACATTAGGGCGTTTATCTCCAATGAATCAAATCGGGTTATGAAACCTTAAAGACATTTCCAGAAGCCAGGCATAGATTGAAACAAATATAAATTTATTATCTTAATATAAATCTTTCCGTACAATTACTAACAACTATCAACGACTTCAAGTATCAAAACTACGGACACAAAAATATGTTTATGGCGAATAAAAATTTCGTAATCCATTCGTTCCATTCCAAACATAAGCCTCGATGAGTTTTATGAGGCATTCTAGACTCATGGCCCCTTCATCGAAACAAATCGTTAAGTGGAAGATGAAATCGTTTTTTTTTCTGTTCACAACCATATAACCCACACAAAAGGCTTGCACTGTATTGCGAATGCTCATCACACAACCTGTCCTGTAGAGGGAAAAACTCTAAAACGACAGCCTGATGTCCTGAGCTAAGACTAACTTGGATTGTGTCCTTTATTTCTACAACTTTTTTTTTGGGGGGTTTTGTTTTTTTGCTGCATCATCTACCCGATTTGTTTAGTACCTAATCGAGACGAAAAAAAAGCCACAGAAGCAAAACAAAGAAGGAAAAAAACAAACACACACTCACGTCTTATCGTCGTAAAGCAAAAACGGTGTGCACATATGCTCTCGGTTTTGTGTGGCTGTTTTGGAAAGTTTTTATTGTTTGTCGTAATCGGGACATACCATACTTTACGGCATCGATAATCATTGGCCGTGATATTTTTGCTGCCAGCCTCGGATACGGTTCCATCCACATACCATGGTGGTGGGGAGGATATTTTCATTGTACCAGAAACTGATTTTTGTGGACGAACATTTCTGGAGAATGGAAGTACGCTCAAGTACTTGAGCCATTTTCTTTCGATCGTAACTGTGCTGGTGCGGGGTTGAAGGTGAAATGAGCATTTTATTTATGACCTTCTATACCGCTAATCGTACACCCCGTAACCGTAAATGTGTTTATTGGTGGCAATAACAATTAGTTAAAGGTAATTGAATTGTGCGAAATCTTAAAGATCAATTGCGAAACGTGTTATCTGTTAGGAAAGTACCTATTAAGTATATCACGCGCATGTACAGAGAGTGAGAGAAAAATCATTATGTGGCTTTTTTTATATTTTCTTCTGGGGCGACATTTTATTCGTTTGCTACAACATTTGAATGTCGCTGATCAAGCTTCCCATTGTTGCTTTCCCTTGTTGCTCTAGTGACCATGTCCCATTTAGTATGCACTGTCTGCGCTGTAAGAAGCAAAGTACGATCAAAAATACATCAAATTAAAAAAAAAGAAAAAATAACAGCACACACGAGCGCTCGTTTGGAATTACAAAAGCAAAAGGAAGGATTCAGTTGCATGTGCAATTCAATACGTGCTGAAGCTTATGTGTGAGTTGTTGCGCCGGGTAATCTTTTCCATTCGATACTGCCATCATTTCTATGAGCGGATTCAAGTCAAAGAAAAGGGCACGTATCGTATGCAATGACAGAAGAGTGATTTGATGGAGAACGTTGTAATCTGCGGAAGATAGACAAGATTACTAGTTTTTAATTTGATTTCCATATCAAACGTTTCAAATGATACAATAATCATATTATTCCGTTTAATACGTTTCGCGATTTTTTCATTCTTTTTGGGCATATTTACTTAAAATAGTAACTTTATCAAACAGTTTAGTAGTTTTTTTAAAATTATTTTCATAACGAAATCAAGGTTTACTTGAAAACGCATTTGGAAATAAATTTCAACAAACGAAAGTTCTTATTACAACATCCAAAAGAGAGGCGTCTGATAAAGCACACCGAGGCCAACCGAAAGGCTGCAGCAGCTCAGGAAATGCAATGTTCATCACCCCACACAGGAGAAATTTCGTGGAGTTTGCGCTTTAAGCAGTGCATGATCTTTCTACCACTCAAATTCATCCCGNGGCGTCTGATAAAGCACACCGAGGCCAACCGAAAGGCTGCAGCAGCTCAGGAAATGCAATGTTCATCACCCCACACAGGAGAAATTTCGTGGAGTTTGCGCTTTAAGCAGTGCATGATCTTTCTACCACTCAAATTCATCCCGAACAATTTCACCCCAAAAATCCCGGAACCCAAAGGAAGAACCAGAGCAAACTCATGGGATCTTCATGTTTAAATCTCGCGCACCACGGCACCACGGCTACACACGGGGAACTCTTTTTATCGCGTCAATTGTTTCAACACATTGCTCCCAACATTGCGTCCTCCTCGGCCCCCTCTTACAAACACGCGCCCATGATGATTACAAACCGAGCGTTCTCTCATTTTCCCGTTTTCAGTTACGCCGCTTGTTCGCTGCCACGTCTGCTGGCATCCGATGACAAATAATGACAAGACATTGCCCACGGCTTTCATGTTCAATTTCACTGATCCCGACAGATTCTGTGCTGACCTGTGGTATGGATTGTGCTGGGTCGTGTGAGCGAAAAAAAAAATCAGACAAAGTGTTTAATATTATCGAGAGCAATAAAATCAATGCAAACAAAACCGACAATAATGAGCTGTCAGGTAAATGTCGGCTTTAATATATGGAAATTGTTTCTCATCACTAGCGATAGAGACAATGTTTTGCAATGTTTTTTTTATGAAATGAAACGACAAGCTTGATTGAAACACTTAAATCCGTATGTACAGCGGTTTGAATGAATTTAGGTGTTTTATAAATTTGACACTCGACCACTTAACAAACACCTCAATGTATGCAATGCGCACAACAATTTTCGTTTAAAGTTCATGTTTTTATACAATAATATTTGATAATTGATTTTACATTTTTTTACATGCTAATGGTTGCAACAAACACTTTAATTCAATTAACAAAATCCAGAAAAATTAATCATTCCTTACCCAATCAAGTCAGGGGCTAAATTAATCGCTTTACATCACTCGCAGTACAATAAAGCCTTCTTACGTTGATTAAAACTAGTGTCGATTGTGTTTCGACTGTCTTTCGCTCTTCTTTCTTCTGCTCTGTGTACAGATAAAATATTACAAAACAACATTTGAATATTCAATCCTGCTGGTGGTTGAAAGATTGAATGGTGCGATACCGTGTCTGCAGTTAGATTAGAAGCATCAAGTCAAGCATAGCAAAGTCCACACACACACAGACCGGCCAAAACACCGAATGCAATAAATAAGTGACAGATGGCCTGACTGACTGCAGATCATCCATTCGAGCTGTTAAAGTTATAATGCTTGAGCGAGAAGCAAAGGAACCGAACGACACGAACTGGGAAATGGTCTTGCAAAGGGAACACGAGAACAGTACATCCATCTGTAAGCTGGTGGTACAATAAATTATGCAGCCGTCGAACATGGGTGTATCGGTACATGGATGGAGAGAAGAAAAAAAAATCGTTCGAAACACTTGCACATTCTGGAGCGTGGAGTGAAATAACAATTTAACCAACAAAGGAAGAATAGATTCAATTCCACACAAGCTCTCGTTTACATTTTTATTAGTCACACTTTGCTGGGATATGTGTACGGATTGAATCGAAACCGAGCACGAAACGGTGCTGTACTTCTGCCGTCTGCAGTTCATATGTTCTAGTATGTTTTGCGTTTTACTGCACTGACAATGATACATGTTGTGCAATATTATCAATCAACCAGATAACCAATCTTGTTTATCCAGTGCAGAAACTAGCAACGAGTACAACAAATTAATTACAACTTCTTGTTATGAAGGATGGAGTTTTCCCAATTTTTCCCCAAATGAAAAACATACAAATAAAGTATAATTAAAAAGGGTTTTGTAGTATAACAAAAAAAAAGCAACTCATTTGAATTCATTTTGACGATACCCAAATGCGACTCAAACCACAATTTGCTACTGAGCGAACAACTAACAACCCGCGCGTTAAATTGTAATTTATTCCAATCGCACAATTTAAAGGTTTTTACATTATCCAAAAGGTTGGAATAAATTAATAACAGAATAAAAATGGAAGCTTCGTACTTGATTTAATTTGCATTTACCCGAACAGAATGCTTGAGGGGATCGTGTAATGAATGCCGTGCTGTTTAGAAAGTAATTAACTTATCTTAATATTGCAACTGCTTGTGTTTTCTTATTCTGTGAAACAAAGCTTTTTTTATTTTGATTTGATTATCTAATTTTTAGCAAAAAATTATTTAACCTCTTGCTATATTTAAGCCTTATCTTAAACGACTCTGTCCAAGATTCCCTCAACTGTTTCATTTGTCTCTGAACATTTGAACGTAGCAAATGTCCGTTAGTCCTTCATGCTAATAATTAAAATACGCCCCCTCGTTCAACCATTGCAACGACATATGCAACCAATTCATGCGGTCATCAACAACCCAACAAGAGCATCCTGAAAAGACTAGCGGCACACCGGTACTGGTGTCTTTGCAGCCTGAACGACGTTTGTCAATCTCCCACAATGTGCCATACACTGTGTGCAGTCTACTTGCTCANCCTCGTTCAACCATTGCATCGACATATGCAACCAATTCATGCGGTCATCAACAACCCAACAAGAGCATCCTGAAAAGACTAGCGGCACACCGGTACTGGTGTCTTTGCAGCCTGAACGACGTTTGTCAATCTCCCACAATGTGCCATACACTGTGTGCAGTCTACTTGCTCATCATAACTGATTATACGAGTTCGAAAAGTTATTCGACAACATCAGCTTACTATATCTGGTGCAGGAAGAATACTCGTCACTCGTCGTCCGGATGCTGTCAGTCAACGGCGAATGCAGCTTGATGGCAGTGCAAACGAACAACGAGAACCGTCTCAGTACTCGAAGCGTCCGGAACTCGCTGCCTTCAACAACGTGCAAGCAAGCAAGCTGAAAAGTATCCTACGGTGAAGCACCAACGCCAACGCCAGTTCGGAACACATTTCGATGGCATAGATGACGGAAACCCATTAATCTGAGCTCTTGCACAGATTGTCTAACATCGGATGCGTCGATGGTAGAAGAAACTATGCCAATCTCGTCGACGCCACAATCATCGGATTAAAAACACCTGGTACTAGTTGCTTCAAAATGCTGTTAGAGCTGTCAATCAGGACGGAAGGGTTTTTGGGCTTAGACATCTGTACAACCGATTGTTTCCTCCAATGCCGATGCTCATTTATCGCATGATTTATAGCCGTCTATGCGCGCGCTTCACGCTGTTCGCTAGGAATACGAACGCGGCTTCAAGGTTATCGTGGATGTTGAATATGTTTAGAGTAAAAACTTCGTAAATTACTTTTAAAAAGTGAGATTTTTAAGCATTTTTATATATTAATCATAGTACTGCTAATTAGTGTTTTTATCGACAAGATCGTGTTTCAAAATCCTTTCGGACTATAGAGCAATTCTCAGGCCACTATCCTGCTACGAGTAAACAAAGTCATGGAAAGATAGAAATGGCATGCCAAGACCTCTTGACGTATAGGTGCCATAAATACCGCCTGAAGGTATGCCTTAAATTTGTTTAGCATTTATCCTTCGATAATTGACATTTTCAGACAGGAGTAAAGAATATATTTTGTTTGCTCTAATCAATACCACTTGTTTACTTTTATCAATATCAAATTAAAATTTAAATCACAATTTAGCTCAATACAAACTGCATATTTTTCACACACTAATGATCATCAAAAGTTAAAAAAAATCATGTCTGCATACTTTTAGGCGCGCTCGATCATACCAGAAGAGGTTGACAATTATTTTAAACTAATTTGACAATAAAACATTCTAATCGTCCAACTCACCCCGCGGATCGTGCAAAATGCAAATTTATTTTCATTGGAAATTGCTTGACCAAGTGTTGCAAACACGTAACGAGCCTCCGTAACAGCACATTCCAGCAATTTCATTGCTACCTTATTATTAGCCACTTTTACACAAGCATATCCACTGCATGGTGGTAAACTTATAATCCAGCTAACACTTTCTCAACCTTAAGTCTGACAAACAACCAGCGGAATAATACTTTACGGTGTGCAACGTGTGCAAGCCCAGCTGCGGTACCGACCCGTTTGGCCACAATAAACGAAAGCTGGACGTAGACGTTCTCACTGATTCAATTATTCTTCGCCTGTAATCTTTATAATGCTCATAAACGCTTTAACGAGAGCGAAATAACCATTACTTTCCCATTTGCGCACCATATGAGGGACGATAATTATGGTGCCAGGCACGAGACCATGTACATCCGCTGGTGTTGGTAAAACCAGCGGCACACCGGCGGCATCCAGTGCGAAACCTAGGACCGGCTCTTATGGATTTGGTTTGCAGTCAGACAGTGCAATAGGGCGCAAGCAAAGGGCACCATTGCTGCTGCTGCTGCTGCTGCTTGCTGGGTAAAGCTAACATTGATTACCGATTTTACTATTTACTAGTTTATGGTGAGTCTTAAACGATGTTCGACATGGCATTAAGAACGGTAAAGTATCGTGAAAAATTATTAGCTTACGCTGTTGCAGCTTTCCGCTTCAGATTGTACGTAATAACTGTCGTTGGAAGTGGATTTTCCACTGCATGCGTCGAGAATGGGGATTTTTTTTTTTGCAGGAACTTACACAGATTAAACAATCAGAGGTGTTGCAAATGAAATGAAAGTGTATTAGAAATAAAAGAAATTATTCCAACACGCGATGAAACACGGATGAACACCTGCCACAATACAAATCGGATTTCGTTTATCCGATTAGAGCGCGTTGAAAACTGTACATAGATGCGTATTTATTCACAACATTGCAGCTATTATTGGGATAACGGAAAAGACTGATATCCTAGTAACACGCTAAAAGAACATAAACAAAGTAACAAAAAGTTTGTAAAAATACTTTAGAAAAACTAAGATCTTTTTTACATATCTAATATGTGGGTATTGTTTGTAAATTATGGATATATGGGACTTTTGCGAGACAATTTACTAGTAAACTATAGAAATCACCCTGTGGATCTATATTCAAACCTCGATAAACTAAATCAATTACTAAAAAACTAGATTTCCAATCTATTTGTGTTACTAAAGCATAAAATAATTTAATTGCATACTGTCAGGCTGTTTCATCAAAAGCATACAATACGCTAGTAATGATGCCTAATATTATGCAAACTGCATAATATAATATTCTTTCGTAAAATAAAAAGTAATATAAAAAGAACTTTCGATAAATGGAAAATTTATAGTTATATCAGATCATATTAAACCAATTAAAACTCGTGTCTTGGAAGAGAAGATTAGAGGCGAGGATGCGTTAAGGAATTTAAGTACTCTTATACATCATGTTTAAATACATGTACGGCTCAAGATAAACAGATATCCGCTTTACTGCGGTAGTATGCATGTGATTAACTAAACCTTTTTTTTCTAANNGATTAGAGGCGAGGATGCGTTAAGGAATTTAAGTACTCTTATACATCATGTTTAAATACATGTACGGCTCAAGATAAACAGATATCCGCTTTACTGCGGTAGTATGCAAGTGATTAACTAAACCTTTTTTTTCTAATAATAAGCCAATCATACGGAAATACGGGAATGTTTCTTCATTAAATTAACCATTCCTTTTTTGATACTCCTAATCTTAAAACCACAAAGATCGTATCACCCTGATCGCACAAAAACACACACACAAAATGCTCCTTGATCTAGTTTTTACTCTTCTCCACTACGTTTATTTCTTTTCCATTCCATTTATTTCATTGCATGCCAAGAATGCTCTACCGAAAGAGAGGAAAAAAATAGACGATGGAATGAGTTGAAACGAGCAAACCAGAAAGAACAAGCGGCCGCATTGTCATATAAATTGACTCTATGCTTTAAATGAAGCAAAAGTCACAACTGACCAGACGGTGGTTGGGCACAACATCTGCAAAAAACAAACACACAGGCCCGTAACCGTAACCTAACCTCAATTTCGGTGGTGTTGCAATTCGTTTTTAAAAATATTCCTATGCGCTCTTCACTGAGCCATCTGTTCTGCCAGCACGGGGCCACCCCTTGCTGAAGCTGCTCATTGCCTGGGAAAAATGCTTACATCGCGTTATACTATTTGTATTTCTATTTTTTTTTTCCTTAGTTTTCATTTGCCTTCATTGCGCTTTCCATACATCCATCGGTTCCCAGTTCTAGTAAACCGGGTAAGCCAGCCGCACAATCTCATGCACCATAAAGATCGTGCGATAGCATCAAGCGCCAGGAAAGAATACGTTTACTTCCACGCTGTCCCGGCCATGTGGGCAAAATGGTGGAGCACGTTCCTGTTACACCTCCGCTAACTCGCTCGTTTGCCAGCTCGCTGTGACAGTTTAAATTTGCATGCAAACAAAGCAACAAACAAAAAAAAACCGCCCGGCAAACAGTTTCCTCGGAATATGAACCTTCTGGCCGAAACGCACGCACAAAAAGGCTTCGTTTGGCGACTTTCCCAAAAAAGCCCCCGAATGCTAAGCCTACGCGTTTTCACTTGCGTTATGACAGTTGTTGCATGGGAATGTTGTTTTCTATTCCATCCTGCCATGGCTCATGCCTTCTCGCGTCGTACCTTCCCCGTCAAGCCTAACCTATGCGGGTGTCACTGTCACCAAAGTCACGACAGTAGAGGCATCATTTGCACAAGGATAAATTCCACGACACGCACGCCAGACCTTAACGCACGACAAACGCCAAACGATGGATAAGCTTTGACAGGGAAAGCATTTCGTGAAATGCAAAATCCGAAAATGATGAGCACGCGTGGTTTTTGAGCCACCCACAGCCTGAAATAAGTTTAAATCGTAAATAATTTATGCTCGCCCGGGCCTGGGCGAATGGTTTCGTACACGAAGACATCCGCGTGCGAACGAACCGACGCATCCGGTTCCAAACATACCAACAACCAAAGCGTGATAACATCAGGAACGATAGCGATTGGCACTGGTTCCCGGGGTACACTAAGGTTAATTTAAATTCACTCTATAAATTCCAAACAAACCACGGTGGACATCGTTTGTGAACGAAATAATGGACCGACGGCGATGAGATGGCCTTCTGCCTCTGGCAATATGGTCGTTAAATATTTATCGCTCTCTGTCACAAGAATGTGACGGCTAGGTCCGGAAGGAATTAGGGTTCGTATGTGTAGCGAGAACGAATCGAGAAAGGCGATACCTTGCGCCAGATATGAAGTGATCTGGACTTGGCCACAAATGTAATTTCGTGATATACGAATGGACTACCAATTTGGTTGCAAAACATTAAACCTTTAATATGTATTAATTTTTACTGTCCAATTTGTAACGGACTTTGTCTGGAAATTGATATTTGAGTGTATGTAGAGCATCAGGAAGAAACCTGTGAAAAGGTAGTGAAAATCTTGTCCAATCTTTTCCAATATTTGGTTAAAGACCGTTTACCTAAAACTATTCAAATATTAATAGATAATTTGAACTCATCATAATGATTACAAAGGAGGCTTTTGAGGCTTTAAAGTCTTGGACGAAGAAGGGTTGACATAAACGACTGACTAGCAAACGATATCACACAAGTGTTTTGAACACATTTTTTAATGCTTAAAATGATAATTCAATTCCAAAGTAATTTCACAAAAGCTTGTTCTGATAATGTATAAGTCATATAATACATTATTTTCTTTAACTATTTTTCATTGATTTGTAATGTTTTTTAAGTTTTTTGCATAAACTCTTAATAATGCAAAGAATTTTTTTTGAATAATATAAAAACTTTATTATTTCTCAAATTTTGTTTTTAAAAGTGTTCCGAAGCCATGGGAATAAAAAGTATCCATCGTGCTGTACAATAGTTTACAATTTCCAAACAAAATACTTGAACAATTATGCAAAACTTCGCCATCATCCTAATTATTCAACTTTAAGCATTATCCATTGAAAATACTTGCAAAATGGAAACGCCTTTGTATCGTCGCCAATCTGTACAAACTTGCATGTTGCACTATTGTTTGCCACGAAGGATTAAAGTCACTTCACGGCAAATGGCAACAAGTACCATTTCCCACTTCTTGGGAAAAGTTTTACAACGCTACAATATTTATAGCATTGCACTTTTTTGCAACCAAACGAACCTCGCCAGCCACAGAAGCAGCCACTGCACGACCATCGAAACCTTCCGTTCTACCCCGTTTGGGGCAATTTATTTTCATCGTCCAAATCTTTCCACGGCCACTTTAAAAATAACACATGAATGAATGATTTGAATAAACTGTGCAAATCGGTTCAATATTCCACAAGGGGGAATTCTCGCTTTCAGAGCAATTTCGTAGTTTTGTGGCATACAAGGCTGTGTTTTTTTTTTTGGTTTGTTTTGTTCGTTGCCGTTCTGTGTACTGCTGCAAGTACACTGTTTGCCTTCGTTTCGGATGTGACTACGCGGTGTATGAGCCGTTTTCCGTTCCGTTTGGCCTTCAGCTCATTGAATATGAATGTGAAATAATCGGAGCGGGAAACTTGCTCCACCCAAAAAACGGCTCCACCAGCATCGGCTGGGAAGGGAATCTGCTGCAACATCGGTACTTCGGCAATTGTCCCACTTCGGCCCACTGCCGTCCGCAACGATCACGTACACAACGCCAGTAAATAATTGCCGCGCTGTTGTTTAATTGTTGCCAGCAAATGAACCGATGCAATGCGCGAGCTAAAACATTAGCATCCCCGGCTGTTTCGGGGGCAAAAACGTGTCTCACATAGTGTTCCTTTTGCACTGGGTTGGGGTTTCTTAAACGGGAGCCATTTTGTCACTTTGGACCATTGGTTTGCTTCGTATACATAGGAATGCTTACATGAAGCGCTGTTCAATGTGGTGTTGATGTACTCCTCCTGGGAGAGACGTGTAAAAT
The DNA here is from genome assembly GCA_016254315.1 of Anopheles parensis. Classification (NCBI taxonomy): domain Eukaryota; kingdom Metazoa; phylum Arthropoda; class Insecta; order Diptera; family Culicidae; genus Anopheles; species Anopheles parensis. The sequence continues at coordinate 29,116,159 of CM028125.1, forward strand.
ATTAACATGTCTGAGAAAATTAAATCATTTCATTAATAATTTTGTTCACTAGACATTTGTTTGTTAATTTTATGTTCTACAAGTGTTGCTTGTTAAATTAGTAAAATCATATTTGTATGTTGAATTTGTGCCTATAGGTATCCAATTTCAATATCGTTTAACTGTCACGCTGAAATCGTTATAAAATTTATCTTCAAACATCCAGTTAAACTAAAATAACTTTAATAGCATACTGTCAGGATCATCACAATATAATCAAGCGTTATTACAATGACAGGGAGCAATGTAAAATGTTTCTCTACAATGTTTTGCACTCTTTGTAAATTACTCACAATCTTATTTCACACCGCATGGTATCAAGTGAAATGCTCCGAACTTCTACAAGCAACAAATAAATAATGACGCTTTATTGCTTCGTACACTTCGCATATCAGCCACAAATTTCACTTCAACAAAAACCCTAGTGTAAACAGCATCCTATCCCATCCTATCCACCAGCGACCGTTGCTTCGCTATTCGTGAATGGCTTGAATAAATCTCGTCCACTTCAAACGTTCGCGCCCACGCGCGATCTGGACATGCGTTCCGTGTCTCTTCTCCACGGGTAGCAATCAACCTTTTGCTTCCTGTCGATAATGAATATTTCCTTGCCGAGCACATAAATTGCTCCACAGACGATACCTCGACACACACACACAACCAAACAAAGCTGCCGGCTGCCGATTTCAATTACATCCGAAAATTCCAATGTCCGTGCCAGAAGAAACTTCCCGAAGGTGAAGGCGGAGCTCGGTCAGAAGTTCGTAAGAACGTTTGCACATCATTTTATTTCAAACGAAATAATCAACCGGCTTGCGTTTCAACTCGACGAGCCCGTGCCGATGCGAGTCCGTCCGGGCAAGACGAACGAGCCGTTCGCTTCTATTATTTACATCCAACACTTGCTAATGATTTCTCTCCTGCTGCCGACAAGAACAGCTCCCGGGGTGTCGGCTCTAGAAATATTCACAACTGAGCTGTTCGCCCGGTTCAAGTTTGCTGTTGCTCGGGTAACTTGAGCGGGCAATAAAAATAACAGTGCAACAGTCATCATCACGTGCCTTTGCAAAAACCGATCCCTGCAGACGGGGCTTGGTTGATGTACAAGCGTGGCGCAACTAGAGGCCCTCGCCCTCGGGTAGTGACACAAATACAGCACGCTCGTGCAAGTAACAAGCAAATGATTGAAGTAAATTGAAGCGATGACTTCAAATGGATTGAAGGACGTGTCTAATCTGCCCGGATCAACCGATAGGCGAGCCCGCTACTGCATGGCCTTTACCCCATTCCGCAGCATAAACCGCAGTAGGCATGCTTTACGTGCAAATGGTAATAGCGTCTTGAAACACGAGCACTCTAAACGGATTACAAGATCTCCGTTAACCTACGAGTAGTTCACACCGAAGATCCTTCCTCCACAGCAGCGGACTATAAAGCGAATAGCATTTGCACGGATTGCATGAAAAGCATTTCTGCTGTGAACTGTGAAACCCCAAACCAAGGTTTCCAATTTATCTACTGCCCACGAGACGAGACGTGTGTCCGTGTGTGTGTCCACTTCATCCCGATTCCGGCCGAGAGTGGGCAGCTCAGCAAATCTTTACCGGTCGGCCAGTCGGAAGAGGATAATTATCACACAATAACGTTACACTAAGTGACGCCTTCCAATGTGGACGTGTGGCGTAAGGAATTTTGGTCACTAAACAGGCAGGCCATCCGCAAACACACATCGCAGCCTGAACACATTTAGTGTTACCGTCAACGCTGCGGTTACCTAGTTTATTGCTGAACATGCATCACGAAACACCGCAATTGGTCACGGTCGCGATTTGAAGCGGGATTGCAGGACAGACGGTTTCGGTTGGNAACAGGCAGGCCATCCGCAAACACACATCGCAGCCTGAACACATTTAGTGTTACCGTCAACGCTGCGGTTACCTAGTTTATTGCTGAACATGCATCACGAAACACCGCAATTGGTCACGGTCGCGATTTGAAGCGGGATTGCAGGACAGACGGTTTACGTTGGTAATTTATTATTAATGACTTGACAGCACACAAGTGAGTGTAACGGTGTGAAGGTGGTAGATACGTTGTGCCGATGTGTGCGAACACAAATGTTGCTCTTGAAATTTGGCTACCCGTAAGGTTTTAGTTGCACAGATTGCATTCTGGCATTAAATATTGCTTAACGTCATAATTACTTGATTTGCATAAGCCAGCTCGTATGAAAGGTGTTTGACAGCGAGATCATCATTTGTTTCAACTGGCTTTATCTACCCAGTTAAACACGGGATAAGGTGCAGTTTCACAAATTGGAGAAGGAATTATCTCCCATACAATGTATTTTTGTATCCCAGATTTAGTTACAAATAGTTTATAAAAATCTCCTATTCAAACTGTCCTGAAAAAAAATTCTTCTTCTTTGTTAAGGATTGGTAAAAATGGGAGGAAAAAACATCCGGATAACAGTGACTTTTTGGTTGTCAACATCATTTTGTTGGTCATATCTTCCTACTCATTGTCAGTTTCTTATATTACAGAATAAGGCCCCGTGGCCATGAAGGACAGGCGTTTGATACATCCATTAACAGTATTGCGAATAAATCTCGTGAAAACCCGCAGTTGCCACCCCCGTTATGTAGTATTCCGATGACGTCAGGACATATATCTGTGAAAGCATGAGTACATGAGAAAGTAAATCCATGACATCGCGAGGACATAAGGACATAAATCATATTGAGTTATAAATAAATACATATTTTCAATTATTTGCCTTGTATTTTATGTAACTCATGAAATAAGTATGACGTCAACAGCATTTCACATATTATTGACTAGTTTCTTATTTTATACTCTTTAGAATACCCAACAGAATAGCTCTCGTAAAGAAAAAGTCTTATTAAAAGTTGTGATTGCATACCTTTCAGGCTTGAAGAATCATTGTTGTACTTGGATAAAATCGAGTTCAATTTCATGTCGACGAAAGTCCCACGGGAGATAACTACGAGGATGTTATCAATATGTGCACTCTGATCGTAAAACTTTTGCGCGTACAACCGACGAACGATCAACATGCTTTCAATTTTCCATCATAACTTTCGTTCCATTTTACTCACTACACGAAACTTAAACCACAACAGGAAACACATACACATCGAAAGCTAAGTATACATACAAACAGAGCGTGAAGTAACATTTAATAACAATAAGCGTTCTTTAATACCTACTTAACTACTTGCCGCACATCGTCACAAACTCATAGGAAGTTACATCTGCTATTGAGTGACGTAAAGTAATCAATTGAATAAGCTTTTTCTTTCTTAACAAACCGTTTGCAAACCTATCCAAAGCAATAGAAAAAAAAGCTCCTTTCCGTACACCTGCAGAAAACCCATTTTCCACATTTTAAAATATGGCACCAACAAACGTTGAAACGTTGCATGTCTCGGTAACGCCCCAAAGCGCAAGGATGTTTTCCTTGGCACGCTGGGAAATTGTGTCACCCGTGAGATTTTCATTTTTTTTTCATTCTTTCGCTTGCAAAACTTCCCTGTAACAATCTGTTTTTTTTTCTCTCTATCTTCTCAACATTTTCTGTAACAAATTCTACTTCTTTACCTCGCTGCAATCTACAGTTTCAGGAGCGTTTTATGCTACATCCTGTGATGCCACAAGTTTGTGGTTTGCGTGCTTTCTCGCAGCATTTGTTTCATAGTTAGGTGGCTGGTGCTTTATTTCTTGCATTGTTATACCGTGGTGCGCGATAAAAAAGAACGAAACGAACCCAACACCCAGACAAAAAGCGCCCTCAACCCAAAACAAGCACAATCATCATCAACCCGGGAGCTATTGAGCCACACGCCAAAGACGCATCGTGCAGATTTGAGTGTTGTTTTGTTTCCATTTTGTTGATATGCTTTTGCGAGCGAAACCCAAGGAAAACAACATGAAACCATTGCATCGGGACCGGTACCGAGGAACGCCACAGCGAACAAATGGTGCTTAGACGTAAGCGAAACGATCATGGGAAGTGCCGCCTGCGGGCAAGTGTTTGGGTTTTTTTTTTTGCCTGCAGGGAATCATAAGGAAGAAATATGTACCTATAATGGTTTCTGTGAAAAGAGAAAAAAGAAAACACTTACAGGCAGGAAAAAAGACATCAATTATTGCTTGTGTTTGTAATTGGTTTGATTAAGTATGATGAAAAGCCGGTTGTTTGCTGGCAAACGCGGTTTCAAGAACATAATAACCAGAGGCTAGAACAAAACATCTTGATGTTTCTTCCTCTATCGGCAAGGCGCAAGCTAATCAGAGATACAACCCAATGTATCTCTGATTAATTATGCCTTGCAATTGTTATTGTTAAATCCACATTTTAAAATGGACTTGGTGTCGGCTGTGTACGGCAATTCAGGAGTCTTGTAAATATCCGGAGACCAGAGGTGTTGGGTAGCGAAGTATCACTGGACGGCGAAGATCTCGATGTATTTAGTCGAGGAGATCTGCTACTAATATACTTAATATTAATAACTCAGGCAAGTCGCGAATTCAATAACCGCTTTGTTGCGGCGAATCGTGCCTAATATTAGCTGTACAAACTCCCACGATGTAGATGACTCCATCAAGATACGTAATGAAGTGTATACTGCACTCTGATTCGTCCGGTAGTCCTCTATGGCCACGTGTCTTGTAGACTGCTGACGTAGGACACCTACGAAGAATCACTACGGAAGATCTTTGTGACTTTTTTGTGAATAGGCCGTATGAAGAAGGATACATCGGTTGGAGCACGTGTTGTGGATGCCGAAGTCATGTTCTACCAAGAAGGTGCTCGTCACATGAATGTCTTCTTGGCTGTAAGAAGTGGAGCAAAACCTTTCATGCATTTGATGCAGGTGGGGAAGGAACACATCACCTCTGGGCCGAAATTCCTTGAAAACGGATTGGTAAATGGGACATTTCTGCACGACGTGCTCAACCGTGAACGGGTCAATGATGATGAATACAATTTTTTCAAGGCGTGAGTTCCAACAAACCACAACCCTGCGGGGGGGGGAGTGAAATTTAAGATTTCCTCTTCTTTCGTGGAACTACAACCTTAAAAAGTCTTGGTCTGTTATTTCCTGACTTTATTTTCCTGCAACATGATAGTCAGTCCTGCGTACGAATTTACGGTCCGCATGGGATGTTTATACCTGTCAAGTCATATAAGACCAGCTACCACCTACACAAGCGCGCCATTATGGCAATTAATACTAAAAGTAATATTAATTTTCCGTAGAATATATTTAACGACACAAAAAACCGATTATTATTTGTACAATGATTATTTAACGCTTGCAGTATTCATTCGCAGCTGTTCAATTAACCATAAAGCACGCTTATCTCGTCTATACACAAACGAGGCACTTGTTTTTATTTGTTTGTTCGTTTCCATCATCACAACGTTAAACTTACCGGCGTAGGAGGACATGAAAGCTTAACATTACATTTGATCTTCCACTTTTCTTGCACAAAACACCGCTTCCAACGGAACAACAAGCGCGAACGAAGAAACCGTTTGCCCAAAAGTTCCACGCTGAAAATGAGCATGAGCATGAGTAAAAGAAACCCTCACTTCTTCACATATCTTACATTACAATCTATGCACGCCAAAAACTTTCTACCAAATCTTACCCATCTAGGGGTATGTTTTAAACCAAGCAGCGTAACAGAAAATGGAAAGGTACCTTTGCAGAGGTTTTGCTGGGGTAGCGAAAAAAAAACTTTTCAGTTTCCATAGCATTTGCTGGCAGTGTAAATGGAAAGTTTCTTTGTGGTATGTGTTATTTTCTTCCAGTTTGTTTTGTTTTTGTTTTCTTAAAATTTTCTTTCGTCCGGTGTATTTTCTTTGCATACCTTTCTGTCTCTCTCTCTCTTTCTGTTCTGATTTACCAACGCATAGTATTGCACATCTCTTGTCACACGTACATGGTACACACTCCTACTCTATCTGCTTTCTATAAGTTCAAAAAAGGAAAGAAGCAAAAAACCGAAATGAAGACAAAAATCACCTCCCACGTGAAGATAAGCGAGAAAACAAAACAAAAATACACAACCCAATCCAACCACGGCTTCTGTTGGATAATTCAAAGTGTCTCGGGCAGGACATGGAGGATTTTCCAGTTTTCTTATCCCCAACCTCTCATCCCACACCGGGCTGGGACGGTGCTGTTCGGGAGCACATTTGCCTGAGCTAAATTTCAATTAAATAATAGTTCTTAAGGTGGCTTTAAGATACTAATTTATGCTGACAATGATTGTTCCATTTGCACGGTAAAATTTCCATCTTAATTTTTATACATCAGCTCGAGGGAAAAAGAAACAACGGACAAACACCATGGAAGTATGCAAAGATGTGCTAAAGAAGGAGAGCTAAAAACCACTGTTTTCGTGGTAGACCAAGTTTGCAACAAAAGAACAAATAACATAGTTTAGCAAACATATTTTCGCCCTCAGCATAGTAAAATGCGTTCCGTGTACTTCCGTTGTTTTTTTTCTTTTCGGGGTAAATAAAATAAAACAAGCTGGTATGATGGCGAGAAAAATGCAATATTCTACAGAAACAGCTTCTACATGGGAAAGAATGATGATAGAATGTAACCCAAAAAAAAGATTTATTTTCAAAAAGATGAGCAAATAAAACAAAACATAACTGGTTTGAACTATTTTCACAACCTCTTTTAACACTCTTTCATCACTTTCAATAGATGTTAATCTTTCCGATAGAAACCTTCCAATTGTACTGTTACAAAACCCATTCGGAAATCTTGTTACAAGTGAATAAGTGATTTGCAAAATCAATATTGAATGAGCAATCTACATTTAGAAAGCATTTCTGATACGTTTTGTCATAGTCCACTTTAGACTTTATCGGTCGATCTGGCTTGAGGCTATATTTTGATCCACGTCGTCCATCCATCTGAACGAATCTTAACGTAGGCTGGCAGCTGGTGTCCATTTGTCGAAACAGTTTCTTTCAAGTGGCCAAGCTAGTTTTTCATTGTCAGTCAATAGATGTAAATGTATTCGCATAGTGTCCATCACAATCCTTTATCCTTCGTATAATTCTAACGAACATCGTGTAACAACGATGTACATACAGTCCACATTCCCTCTTATATTGGGTTCAAGTGTACAGAGATGTAGTCGATTTAGTTTAAAAAGGAGTATTTTTTTTATTCATATCTGCTTTCAATTAAAAACGTTTAAATTTTTTTGAAAGAAGTATTTCATTTAATTTTTATGTGTCATACTGTATGGTATAGACCAGTATTTTATTTATTTATATACAAATTTATATTGATATACAAATCTTAAGGCTGCTGGAATGTGTATTTGGTAACGACGCCGGTTCCACACAACAGGATCGGTACAAAATCCCATTCGGAATTCCTTCGTAGAGATGACTAACTGCCGTTCTTTATGTTTATCGTTTACATTACGTTCGCTTTGCTCATCTCCGTGTGACTTTCTTTTATTTTATTTTTTTTATAATTATAATTTTATCATTTTTGATCATAAATTTTGTAAAATATAAATACATTTAATCTTCTTTGTCTAAAATAAACTAATATGAAAGATAGTAATAATGAAATTAGTAGTCTGAATGTAAGTGATCTTCAAATATTCATCGCACAAAGTACCATCAATTACAAGGAATCACCTTCCGATTCATGAACCGTTTAAAGCATACCACCTGTGCAAACAGCAAAAGAGCAAATTGTCGATCCAATGGCGGGTACACGTGCATCTGTTCCTGAAGCAAACCAGCGTCCGAAGCAATGAAATTTTGACACTCGTACGAACGGTAACGGATTTCATCAGACCCACGTCAGCCACTACGACAGGTGGAGTATGAACAAGAGTAAATATATTCAAAAAACTGTTACTCCTCTCGGATTGTTTGTTTTCATCGAAGGAACGGTCCAACAAAATCGATTAAATTATTTAAATTTTATCGAAAAAAAACTTCCTTCCATGAATCACTTCCCAAGCAAGAAACACAATAGAGAAAAAACATATCGTTTACAGTGCATTATGCTGCATAGGAAAACATTTTCGAAATAGCATAACAATTTCAACCACAGCACAGAATTTTCCACCTCACAAAGCTTTTCGACTGAATGAAGAATGGCAATGGAGAAAAGGGTACTTCCATCACTAGCACCACCTATCTTAAACGAAAATTGAAATGATTTCGAAACACTTCCATCACTTTGGCTCGCAGCCAAAAACCGTTTCGCTCAAGCGTTCAGTTCAACCGACAAGGGCTTCCACACTCCCATCAACAACTATTGTTTTTCGGTGGAACAAATTGTTGAAATTGCTCCGACTATTAAATGCATTTCAAATTCATGAATTTTGCAATGAGTTGAAAAGTGCCATTTCGGCAGCATTACTCGTACCATCTCACCGCACGTCGCTAAAGGTACACGTACGTACCACAGCACCTTCCGTTCCGGATGCAAATTACAGTTCCATTTCGGTCACATTGGTACTTTTCACTGCGTGACGACACGTGCACATCCCCTCGAAACCTGGGAGAAATGAGCTAATCAAATTACATTTTACGACCGTACACACACTGCGGGCAATATGCTTGGCAAAACTGTCAAACGACCAAACACACGATACTATTGCATCGTACCGCAAAGCACCAGGGATGGGTAATTATTTCGTCAAATCGTCATAAACTACCATCGAGGTGATTGCTTTGGAAGAACTAAGGAGCATAGTTTATTGTGATGGTTATCATTCAAATGGATGCCAGGAATGGTTTTTGAACTTTGCATATTGATCGTAAACAAATACGGACGATAAAGCATATCTCATCAATTTGTGATCATGAAGCGGTAACTGAGTCGACGACGACGTCATCGGACGGAGTAAAAAAGGATAAAGTAAGTTAATCTCGACGATAAGCTATTTAATCTCGACTTCGTAAGCTATTTATTTCATGAGTGAGTCATGAGTGAGTGTAATGACACTTCACGAGTTATTTATCTCTAGAGTTAATATAACTCTTTCTCTTTCACAAATCGAAAAAATAAATAATCTTTTGTTTGTGTGATTGATGAACCTCTCCACCCAATTATACAATTATTGTACCGATTATTGATGTGCAATCATGAATCCACTCCGGAGTGGAATCTTGAATCCACTCCGACTCCGGGATCGAAAAACCAGATTCGACTACGAAGAAATACAGACAAAACTCTGGAGTTTACTTGGGAGCCAACTGTGTAGTATACTCATATGTGAACTCCAGATTTTACTCTCAACTACGAAATTGATTCTGGTTTAACTTGTATGATTTTTACTCCGATTTCCACTCCGGAGTTATTTTCCGTATATTTTTTAAGCCTTTTCCAAATCTTTTTGCAAAGTTTATTTTAACAGATGTCCACATAGCTTGTTAGGGGATTTTTTGAAACGGACTTTTTACATTTTTCAAGATTTAAAAAAGGTTTTCCACAGTTTTTATTACTTTGGAAAGCTCCGTTGCCATCGATGACATTATTTAAACACAACAAGAGATAGTTTTCCATAATTTACTAATGGTGATTTTCGCTATTCTGTATCACTTTGTTGAGAGCAGCAGTATGTTTTAATTGCTTATTATTAAGTGATTGAAATGATTGAAATGATTGAAAGAGATTGACCCATCACTAGTACCGATGCTTAACTCTTGAAAGAGTCAGTTGAAGAATTTCCTCATTACGGAGACTCATTCAATCGGAGTCAATTCAGTTTTGTGAGTTCTTATTCTTATATCTACTCTCAGATTTCCCTTTCAGATTACAGTAAAGACACAGGATATTGTAGTTATGCTACAAGACGTAATACACTTCCTAAAATAGATTAAAATAGAAAGCCTTAATCTATGCTACTCGTCTATCATAATTTTATTCCTTATATGATTTCAAGACAATTATGGGTGTATTTATGATTTATTGAAACACGAATGATGAACCTTGAAATCTGTATCATTAGTTTAAATTAACAATTGACGAAATAATTAACCAAGCTAGTTAAAGAGTAAACATAACTTCTCTCTTTCGCCCGATAACTAATCACTTTCCTTTCGCTGTCACCCAACACAAATTGGCACTAAGTTTTAAATGCCACAAGTGAAACACCCTTCCACCCAAAAACAGTAATTGTCTAATGGAATACCACATAATCACAACCACCAAATCGTGGTTGCCGAAAGCTACTTTAAAGGAAAAAGAACCGAAACCACTACGATTCGCACCACCGTTGTTACCGCTCTACAATCGAACCGTCACCATCATCGCCGGGTTACGGCTTTGAGCTGATTAATTTTCTCGAACTCAATTACCTGTAACGAGTTTAAACATTTCCATCACACGGTAATCACATTTACGGTCTGGCGAATAGTGTCACACATATCATCGACATCCCGAGCAGGAAGGGCGTTCGCTTCCTGCGCTTCCGTGCGTGTCCCCAAAAAGGCATCGGTTCGACGACTCAACTACGAAACCCATCCTTACCCACCAACAATGGCAACACAACACACGCTCGCTCTACGTCTTTGGTGAACAACGAAATTTTCCACCATCGCCTGCGGGTGGCAAAACAAATCCTTCGACCCGGTTTTCATTATTCCATTAAAACTTTCGACAGCACTATCGTGTGGGTCCGTGGGTTTTGTGGTTTTCCGGGTTTCGGTCGCTGGGAGCTTTTGGAAAGTGGATGGAAGCATTGCAAACACAGACGTTAACGTGCTAATTTTTTTGGTTTGCACCAGCTAGCTCACGACGAAGACAACATGCTTGGACAGGTTAGTCCCGATCTATAATTATATTAACTGTCATCGAATTTTGCAAGGGTGAAAAGAATCCCCAATAAGTGAAAAGCAATGGGAAACGAGATCGACGAGACCATTACAATCAATTGACAATCAATACGAAGCTTTATGGAAAATACAGTATTCATCGGGATTGCCCAGTTTAGTGCTACATTCCAGCCCTAAACTTCTGTCTAAAAACCCATCTTCGGTGGCTTAAAGCAATCTTGTCTAAGCCGACTTTAACGTCCAAAGCCCGCTAATCCTATAAATTAATGAGTTCACAAACAAAAGTAGAGACACTTTTAATGGAAATTTCAAACCAACATAATCTACCTACAAAAATGGAACGCTCACACCGATCTTCACACAGAGTCTCCCATTTAAAGCGTCCTCTTATCTATCAAGTCATGGCTCGCGTAAAGCCTTATCCCTTCAGCTTCGCTGCACGATTCTTCCAATCGGGTTTTGTGGTCCATTCTGAGAACTGGGGAAAACACTTCGTAAAGCACTAGGCAGTTCAGGACAATGATCCCAAGCGATCCCACGTGGGCTTGATTTATTAGCATTCCGAGAAATCTTCAACTCGTTTGTACGATTCGGACTCCGGTGTTGGATGAGAGCAGCGCCAAGTTTGTATTTCATCTTCTAGGCCAGGGTTTGGAACGAACATTCGGTCTCGTTCGATTACAACGACCGTAGAGAGATGTCCCAAAAGGCAGATCCGTTCTAATAGATGCAATAAGTTTAAAAATGTAAAATTTTCCTTTTAAAACATACATTCTAAAAAACAGATTGCATACTTTAGGCAAAAAAACGCCCGATATTATACAATTTGTGTTACAAATTTCGCTTGATATGGCGCTACTAGAAGCTTAATTACTTCTTCTCGGGAAATTCGGTCACCTGGGTTTAGGTACACTTTTTCCCGTAGTTCAATCCTTTACCCTTTTTCTTTGCCGGTAAACTACACTTTCTGAAGCTGCTTTTGTTCAGGTGAGCGATTTAAAACGTTGTCCACCAGGAAGAAGCACCGTCCGGGATCATGTTGACATCGCCAGCATAATGCCATTGACCACATGACATTTAGCCCGGACGTTTTTTTTTTACTTTCCGTGTGCAACTTCCGTTGCAGTTCCCAGTGTTTGCTTGGCTCTCTGGCCAAAAAGGAAATATAATACTAGCATTCTCTTACCCATCCAGTGCCAAAATGAAATGGACGTGAGGTCTTTTACGGACGGAATTTGGTAGAAACGGTCTCTGTATCCCCGGCATCGGATCGGTTTTATTCTGCCGTTCTTTTATTATTTCGGTACCGAACGATTGTGCTGGTACAAGAAGTGGTACCATCCGTAGGTTTATTTTTTTTTTTGAGGAGGGAGCTACAGTCCGTGTGGAACTTTTCCCGATTGACCATCAGAATGGTTTGTTGTTGGTACTGTTAGGGGTGAGTAGATGGTGGTTAAACACATAATGCAACATTCATTCTATGCTGTCTTGCTGGCTACAATGAAGTTGCTTCTCGCAACCAGGTTAACCGGCTTTCGTGCACGCCAGTCGACATCGAGGGATTTTGACATTTTCCGGTCAAAAGCGGATTTAGCTCTTCGCATTCGATTATGAGACGTACCCGCTCACGAACTTTTGTTGACGCACAGATATAGGTGTGCAGCTCAATCGAACCGTTTTTTTTTATTCTTCTTCTACTTGCTCCATCAATCTTCCCAAAAAGCAAAACAAAACCCCACAAGAAAAAAAGACCCCAACAGGATGATACGGGGATTAAAGTCGTAAGAAAATTCATCTGTCAGCTCCAGTTCGAAAGGTCACCGGGACAAAGTGTGTGTGTGTGTGTGTATTTATACTACAAATCATTTACTATCAATCATTTTGCCGGTATACCGAAGCATCGGAAACATATTTGAAATGAAGCCGCTATGTTCCTGACAGTGTTAAATAAAATGGGAAAACCGAACTCGTTAACTATCCTCGAACCCATCAGCTTCGACAGGTTCGTGCAAAACAAAAATAATAAAATGAACACCCTAGTTCCTATTAAATAAAAGCCACAAAACTACCACCGGCGGAAGAGTTCAACGTCAATATTGTCATTAATTTTGCACACACTGCTCCATTTCGCAGTTCATCTGTCCACAAATCGCGGTTCACGAAAACTTACAACCTCGCCAAGCGAACCAAGCATTGTATTGGCGGCGATGGGGTGGAATCTGTCCGTTTGTTTACGTACAATCTCATCATGGCCCCACCCGGAACCGGAACTAGCGGCCGGAACAACACAACTCCTCTGTTGCGAATTTATTATCCTGCCAAACACGTGTGCTTCGTCATAAAATATTATACGGTGATAAACATTTTCTATTATCTCCTTTGTACCGTCTGCAGCTCGTCCTTCGTGGACACCCGTATGCGTGCACAATTGCGTGCACCTGGCGAAATCGATCGGGTGTGAACTAAGCCATGAATACTGATTCATTTGCACTCTCACCGGCTTCAGCTGGGTAATGAAGTCGACAATAAGGGATCGTCGACGGGGATCGTTCCATTGGATGCGGTTGATCATCAAACATGTGTGTCAACATGTTGGGAATATGGTCCTGGTGATATTGTTTTATGTGTGAACTCTACAGCTTGCCTTGTGTGTCCTGCCAGAGGGTGTGACACTATCATTAACGGTGCTGCAGAGGGAAAGCAACAGAGGGCTGCTCCCGCTGTCGATACGAATTGAATGCATTTCATCGGAATGTATCTATGTCGACTTCCTGATCATTAGTGCACGCAGGGCACGTACGTAATTGCATTGGTACACTAACATGACACAACATTATACACCCACTCACCCTCTTTGCCATTTTGCATGCATTGCATCGTTTTGTTATTATTTACTGTGTACGTTCAAATGATGTGGTTGTGTAGGATAATCGTTCAAATATTTCAAATTTATTTTTTTTACTAGGATTAATTTCTTCGTCAACAAAAGCTGTTGTTTATTGGCGGGAAAAATAGCTTAATGTTTGAGAAAAAAACCCTCAAAATGTCTGAAGTATGCACATAGGATAGCATTCAACATACAACATAACTGGGAGAAATCTTTCCAAGAGTACTATTACCACCACGTCACAGAGCATAACCGAAGGAGAACCGATCTACTAAAGCACCAAAATAGTTAACCAATAAAATCGATTTTGTTGCTTTTTGGAAAACATAAAAACAGCATCTCTAGCTATACTTTACTCTTACAAGAAAACCCATTTATTTGAGCATTATCTTTTCGTTCCATTTGCTAACCACAATATGTTTGGTTTTTTATCCACACACACGCAAAAAAACCCCCCCTAACTATTTCGACCACAATAGTACACCATATGTTATCCGGTCGAAAAGAAACCCGCCAGCCCAGTGCATCAGTTATAGCTGCTATTTATGTTCTGATTAAGCACTGGCTAGCGTCTTAATTTCTGCACGGTTGCAGCTGTAACTGCGATAAACGAAGCGACTCACCCGGCTTTATCGCCTTCGGTTTCGAGCATTTTATGCCTTTCTGATGCCTGTATTTGCGATCGTGAAGCGATCTACTCTCTAACATCAATGTCAACGCCATCATCACCATTACTCGTCATCGTCCTTTCACCCTCCCTCTAAACGATCCTGACTTTTCTTACACTCTGGTCGAAAGTAACTTTCGTTTTGTTTCAGGCAAAGTTGCTGCTGGGCCGCTTATCGAATGGAACATAAAATTCGTTGGGTAAGGCGGGAGGGTATCGCATCGAATTTCTGCTTCAGATTTATGTTGCCCGATAAACGATGCCGATGCGGTGACGCACCATCGTAAGCGAGTTGAGTGACGTTTCAAATCCACACCCGCAAGGCCATGTCTTTGATGAATTTTGCCTCTAGCTATATACATTTACCCACCGTTTGGGTGTGGGGGGGCATCTTCATGCAAGTATTCGCAACAGACAGACAGGGCAGTCACGCGTATGTGCAGATATGTTTGGGATTTTATGCGAACACACTCGAGTGCACGAGATAAAGCAAGTATATCAAAGAGAAGGAAGAGACAGACGAGGGAGAAGAGGGAAGAGGGAGGTTGGATATAAAAATGGAGGAAAAAAATCTCAACAGTCACAACGTTAGCATCAACCATCAACTTTGCACGGTGGTAACGCTACCGGTGACCTCTGGCAGAATCACTACTCTGTCGCTTTACGAGACAACATTTTGATTGAGCACACGAGCGCAAAAGCTCCTTCTAATCAGTCTGGTTTTGCACTCGATCTAACCGTAATCCTTTATATGCTGCTTCGAATATATAGTGTACAAAAAAAGGGCATCATGACGTGACGTGTACACGATCGACAGCATATTTGAAAGTGGATTTAACATCACCATCTAATTCAAACAGATTAGTGTTTAAACCATCATTCCTAACGATAGAAAAAAGCACTGGATAACACGAAATATCCGTAGTTATGAATATTAGGCATTTGCTATAGAGAGGGGGAAAAAACCATCATTCGATGGAGATGTATTTTTCAGTTTTCCCCGCGAAACTTTCTCCTGTAAATGCCACATGGTACACAGTTATAGTTATTTCCATTTCCGTTGAATTGCAAAAGAAGAGAGCACAAAAAAACTGTACATCGTTTTGCAAACACATTTCCTGGCACATACCATGCTTATAGTAGATGCCGACAGCATTTTGACACTGCCAGTGCTACGGAGATGAACGCGACTCATACGGTACGACGTTTCGTAACGAGAATAGTGGGTCCATTATTTTCATGCGGAACCATGAAACGGTTCAATGTTTACAGCCAATTCTAGTGAACGAACCCGAGATACCCTGCGTTTTTCCCTCGTGGGCTAAACTAACTGTTGCAATTTTGCGATAAACAAAAAAGCTTGCGCTTATTCAGTGGAAATTCACTATTCATATCAATGAAAATTCATGGAATTGATTTAAAAGATTATGAAACAATCATACTTTGACTGTTGGAAAAAAGTTTCTTTCCGTACTTCGAAATAGTAAGACGCGCTGTACACGAGAATGGTTCGGTTTTTCTGTTTCATTGCAGTAAGAAGTTGTAAACCCTAGGGAATGTTACACACAATTATAATGTTTAGTGTTTTGCTTTAAGTAATTTCATCAACACTCAATCAAAATGGCAAACGGCATTTGGTGATAAATTTTCCATTAGAATCATTTAAAAAAAACCGACCATTTTAACCGAAAATAGTTCGACAAAATTTGTTACGAGCTCAGCATTGGTTTTTAGCTCTCCTCGGGATACTATGGATAAATCCTTTCAAAAATCTAAAACCACACAAAACACTGTTCACTACCACTACCTCAAAGGATACCTTTTTTTTTGTTGCACCCCATTTTGCCCCGTTCCGAAACATTGGCACTTTTCTCGCATCCATTCCTGTTGCAATTCCAATCGAATCCCATTCCAAATTGAGTCGATTAGTATTCCAAATGAACATTTACCATTTTCTGTGAGTGGGCCTTTACCTTTGCTCTCTTTTTTCCTTCTTTTCTTTCTCTTCTCCATTCCATTCCGTCAATCGTTCAAAGCGCCACAAAACCCGTTAACCCCGAACGTTAGTTTTGCAGAACAGAAGGTTAGAATTGGTAAAATTTACTCCCTCTTCTCGGGTGGCCTGCTAAATGAACACATCTGCGATTGAAGTGAAATACTCGTCCTGGCAAAAGGTAAGGGGAAGGTAAACGTGGAGAAGGTGGGATAAAAGGAATGTGGAGGAAAGCTTCGACAGCGGTGAAAAAGATTGAACTTTGTATGTGCTTTTTTATTTGCAAAAACCCGTTTCGGAATAGTTGGGCTATGTAAATTAGAACCGCCCCGACGTAACGTACCGTAACGAGTTGCAGTTTTGAAATCCTTTATTGAATACATTTTCCATTTTCCCTCCAAAGCCAACTTCCCCATTCCCCTTTTCCGATCACATTCCTAGCCGCCTGCTCGATCGTTCGTTCGAGTTTGTGGAAATATTTGACACAAGAATTGGATGAAAAAAACCCCACTTTAGCTCAACTTTAATTACAACCCATCGATTGTACAGGTGAAATAGGACATTTTGATTAGTAACATTGCAAACGGTTTAAAATTGGAGACCATTATCTGACTGGTGCAATCGGCTGTAACGATTATTTTAGCTGACACTTGTTCGCCAGTGGATCAATGTCTTTTCATTCCATCGCTGTACATTGCACTAAGCATACTTTAACATATTGTGACAGAAATATTGTTAAATATTCTAGTTGTGCTTCCTGAAGACGACATTGAAGCGTCTATTTCCTTAAGAGTGTTAGGATGTCGATCAATAGATTGCATAACGTCAGGCGACCTGTACCAATGAGCTTTATAAATTAGTTCTTAAGGATAAGAACATTTTAGAAACATGTTCCTTTCAGTTTGTCCTCTAGAATTTCCTTTCTAAAAACTTATGAAGTGTGTTCCACATCGAGAATCGTGTTAAACGTTATTATGAAAGAGAAATGGAGCGTGGAGCGTGGTTATTCCATTGGATTTAACGGATTCTAAATGCGTAGTGGTTGTGTCCTAATCGTAATGAACGTGAAAATATGATGTGAAATTCAAGGGTCCGGAAACTGTACCTCATTGTCTCATCATCGATGATGATATCCATAAACAATAACCCCATCAACCTACTAAAACAAAAGGCCTTTAGAAAAATACTGAGCTATTATAAATCAGGCACTGAGGAAGCATCCCAAGGAATTAAAATCTGACCAAGACATGAAGAAAAAATGGGTTACTGTACTAAAGAGGTTGAAGCCAGATGATGTACAAAATCTAACTAGAGAAGTTAAGGATAAGATGCGAGCAGTTATGGTATTTAAAATATACTAAAAGCTCACTAAAACATTGAATTGTATTTAATCTCTGATAATTTTAATAATTTGAAAAGGATTGGTTTACTCAATAATTTTTTTCAAAAATTTTTTTCTACAACGTTTTTTTTAATCAATAGATCAATCGTTATTCTTGGAACTTGTCTAATGCAATATAATCCGAAACGTTTTGCTTGTTTTGCGATGTATTGCTATAAAGGTGAAACCCTTTAGGCGGTACCATGATACTTCGTATTGTTCAACTGATCCAAACTTTTTTGTAACATTGTAAAAAAACACATTCAGCTGGTGAAAACAATTAGTTAAAAGGATTAAATGAAATTTAAAAAAAAATACAACGATGAGAAACAAAGTTAAAAGAGACCTATGCAGAAAAATATGAAACACACAAATCCAATCAACTTAAGTGTAGTGGAACACATGAAGAGAAGCATATAGTTCATAAAGCCCATGAAGCAAATACAATAAAACAGACAATCCATTTACTTTCTTGTACGTCACCTACATGAAAATAAAGCGTATTTTCACCTAATAATAAAGATTCATGAAACATTCAAGCATTCAAAACAATTGCAACCCGTCCGTACAATAATAACTCCACTTTTTCAACTCACTAGGCCACATTTTGCAAAGGCAAACCTTTTATCAGCCTATTTTCCACTCCGTTATTTATTACAAAGCATGCCGTTGCAAAACTAATACAAATAGCTCATCATCATCACATCCTTGCCACGTTCGTTTACCTTTCGCCCAAACGTAAGTCAGTTTTCAACGCTCGCAATCCTATCCTTAGCCCTCCCCTTAGCATGGATCATAATTCATAGCGTTTTAGGCGTATTTCATAAATTAATCTACATCGTTTGTTATCTTTCCATCCAGATGCTTCTGGTGGCGGGACCGGTTCACACCATTTGTTGTCCGTCCGCAACCAACTCGGTTTTGACCACAGTTTCTGCCACTAGCACTAGGAGTGGCTGCGGTTATGGCAATCTACCCACGCTTGATGCGCTAACTCGCTGTGGCATAATGTTTCGTGTCGGGCAGGTTTAAAAATATCCGCCAAATTAATAACAGCCAAACTGACTTTTATTTATGTGCTGTTTCATGAGCTTTTCAATTGTTTGAATATGTAATGCAATTAAAATGACTTGGTTAGATTTTCCGTGAACAGAAAAACATCAAAAACTTTAACCCTTATCTCGTGCATGTTGATTTAGCAGCTTCCATCATCACTACTCGGGAGTGGTTTGATAATGTTTTGATTCGATTTTTACACTATGTAAATCACACATTCAAAATGTCCCTTTTTGTCGTATGTAAACCGCAAAACCCCTTTACGAGCAACAACAGCTTATAATTAAGTTTCTCTCATTTTCCCATTACTAACAGCTATCGAAAGTATAACTTCTCGTCAACATACTACTGACTGTTACCGCTCAACAAAACCACACTTCAATGTTTTCACAAACAGTTAATAACGTGTTACCGAACGTTGGAACGTTAGCGCACAGGTGAACACACAACTCCAGCTGATCATACCAGAGGACAGAAAGTTTCGTGCGAGTCAATCAGCAACAGTGCAAACAGTGGCGAAAACTTGCCTTAACATGGGTAAAGTTTGACGCGTTCGTATGAACAGCAAATTGTCACCCGAATAATTACCATATGCTCCTTCGTTACAGCACCGACCAGACGACTGCTGCCTTGCAGCACCCTTACCGTGACGGTGTGTCGTTACAGCAAATGAGAAGCTTTCGGCTGGCTCGTTTGCACCGTGCTGCTAATACATGGCGGCGGTAGACGCCTCTGTATTGTGTCACCGGTTAAAAAGGCAACTTTTTGTATGATAAACTTTGCGAAAATAGTTATGCTTTCTATTGGGTAAGGTTCGAGATGATTCGTGCTTGTTATACGGTGCGGTGCAATATATGGAAAGCTTACAGGTGCATATTGAACATTGAATATTTTATTGTGCACAGAGGGTGATGATTGAAGTTTGATGGTGAATATTAGCAAGATACAAAAACAGTCGTGTTAATGTCGCGGGATGACATTAGAGATGTGCAAAGTGAGTAAGAGTGAGATAGTGAGTTGGAACGTTGTATTGAATGAGATTCGTTCACTCACCACGAGGAGTTTTAGCGACTCATTTTTCACTTACTCACTCATAAATGCATGCATGTAGCCGTGGTGAGTCGAGTTGCAAAAAAAAAAAATTTTTATTTAAACCATTATTTGAGTGAAAAGAAATTTACTACAACAAATTCGCATTAAAATAAATCATGTTTTAAAATTTTGCTAAATTTCCCAAAAAAAAGCCTTAGGAAATTTTCAAGAATTTAGAATTTTTTCAATTTTTTTATTATTTTTTTTTCTTTTTTTAATTCAAAGCATTATTTGAGTGAAAAGAAACTTATTGAGACAATTTCGCATTAAAATAAAACAAATTTTTAAATTTTGCTACATTGGTGAAAAATGAGAAAATTTTTACATTTTCTCAAACAGGGTAAGGAACTTGGTTCCTCGAATAACTTCTGGCACAGACATCTGACGGCATGGCCGTCCAAGAAGAAAATGTAGCCATTGGTGCCATCTATCGACCACAGGTTAAAGATTGGCGATCCGTTGGATACCGACTGAGTTCTAGGCAAAATTTTCTGCAAAAATGAGCCTAGGAGATTGGCAAATTTATAGATTTTTTTCAATTTTTTATTATTTTTCATTCTTTTTTTAATGTAAAGCATTATTTGAGTGAAAAGAATCTTATTGTGACAATTTCGCATTAAAATAAAACAAATTTTTAAATTTTGATAAATTGCTCAAAAAAATCATAAGGGGTAAGCCTTATGAAATTTTCGAGTTGAAAATTTTTTTTAAATTTTTTTCTCATTTTTATTCTTTTTTTAATTTAAAGCATTATTTGAGTGAAAAGAAACTTATTGCAACAAATTCGCATTAAAATATATCACATTTATAAATTTTGCTACATTGGTGAAAAATGAGAAAAATTTTACATTTTCTCAAACAGGGTAAGGAACTTGGTTCCTCGAATAACTTCTGGCACAGACATCTGACGGCATGGCCGTCCAAGAAGAAAATGTAGCCATTGGTGCTATCTATCGACCACAGGTTAAAGATTGGCGATCCGTTGGATACCAACCGAGTTATAGGCAAAACTTGGTGGAAAAATGAGCCTAGGAGATTGGCAAATTTATAGATTTTTTTCAATTTTTTATTATTTTTCATTCTTTTTTTTAATTTAAAGCATTATTTGAGTGAAAAGAATCTTATTGTGACAATTTCGCATTAAAATAAAACAAATTTTTAAATTTTGATAAATTGTTCAAAAAAATCATAAGGGGTAAGCCTTATGAAATTTTCGAGTGGAAATTTTTTTTTAAATTTTTTTCTCATTTTTTATTCTTTTTAAAATTTAAAGCATTATTTGAGTGAAAAGAAACTTATTGCAACAAATTCGCATTAAAATATATCACATTTATAAAATTCTGTCAATAAATCTTCCTAAGACCTTAGGAGATTTATGGCGGGTTTTTTATGACTCCGAAATGAGTTGTTAAACGAGCTGACTCCTTATAACGACTCATTCACTCTGAGCTGATTCACTAAAAAGAGTTGCTATTCTCATCTCTAGATGACATGCAGTAATGAACTAATTTTGTCATACGGAATGCATACTTTTAGGCGTGCCTCACACGACACTTAGTATATTATATTTAGCTATTTTATCAAGCGGAAATTTCACACTGCTACAATTTCAAATATTTTTGATATTATTAAACATTGTTACTACTTTCGTAAACTAAGACAGGGATGTCATATTTATAACTGTGAACATTTAAAATAAATTTATAGTGTAAGGCTGCAATATCTTTATGCTCTAGCATTACATTTTTTAATTTATTTAGTGTAAAAGGAGAAAAAGGTTAAGGTAAGCAACTAAAGCATCTTTTACATTGATAACTTAAAAAATAACAAAATTCTATAAATCGTTCATTTTCTCAATTCGCATTCGCATATTCCATCAAAAAGCTATCTTCTTCAATAACAGGCTTTTTCTGTAAGATACGAAATGGCTGCCAATAATAATAATAAAATATTGCTTTCAAATTACATAACTTTTGGCGTTTTGTATTGTGGAGAGCAATTCGAAATGGGCGGCGTAATATATTAAAAATTGTCTAAATTACTTAACTATAAATTTAACTTAATTTTAACTCTCTCTGTGAAAAAAAGGAGCAGACACAAATTAATTAACCTTCATACTGTTACATGGAAAAAAGGCTAATAGGCTTCACCTAAAGAAAACCCACAGCAACTCAACAATACACCATTGTTTCTATCATGTACGATGACAGCGAATGGAGAAAAAACACTACATCCCAAAATCAAGTTTCACTTGTATCACATTCACCAAAAACGAATTGCATCAAATGCACAATGTAGCAACTCTTGTAGCCAGCATACGACACAGTTTTGCTGTGTACATCAAAACTCATTCAAACCCCTTTCTATGGTACAACGTTTCCCATTTACCGGCCACAAAATGTCTCCTCCAATAAAAAACCCAAAATCGAAGCAAAACGCCACAATATATTTATATACACACACACACACGCCAATCAGGGCTGAATCACAGAGGGTACAAATTGATTTCCAATAGAACCACCATCAGCAAACGGCAAAAGCCAAACGGGAAAGCGATACCCCCGAATTGATTCGTGAGCTCCAATGTTCGTGACGAACGTGAAGCTTTTTGGGCCGATTGTAGTTGATGCCCGGTGAAAAGTCCTTTCCGTCGGTTGCGCGGGGAAATAGAGTAAAAAAAATGCAACAATAGACGAACGTGCTGTGAATGCAAAAAAAAAAAACGATAACCAACCTTGCCCCAATTGGTGTTTGGAGAAACAACACAAAAAATCCCTCCCCCCTCCGGTTTCGATTGTACAGTTTTTCCCTGCAACAGATGCCGATCTTCCCAATATCGTCTGATTTGTGGCAAATCCGGAAGCATCGTACGTTTCGTTCGTTTGCTCGAAAAAGAAATTTAAATACTTTGTTTAACTAGTGGGAAAGTTTGTTACATTATCGAACGACCGGCAAAACTTTTACTATAAAGCACAGAAAAAAAAGTATTGACCATACTGCCTTCGTTCTCATTACGCTCGTTTGTGGTGCGCGCTTCAGTTTCGACTTTAATTTTCTCGAAACAGGTCAATTTTCGAATCGCGTCAGAGAAACAACAAAAAAAACGGACACGTCAACAAAATTCTCAACCTTTCTCGGATGAGCAGCTAATTAATGTGGCTGTCTTCACCATTACAGAGCAATTCAATCAATTCTCGAAGTTCGTTTAATTTCGCCTGTTTAAAATACGTGGTAGGAATAAATGATTGCACCTGAGAGTAAAATGGAAGCACGTAGAAAATTGAAGACTTTTGCTTAAAAAATATGACTTACCTGGCCTAATTGTTTCTGATAAAAACCAGACGGTCGGATGGAGTTAAATAAATGATGCTTTTTAACAATTCCACGTAAGTTAAATTCGAAACAAATGTTGATAGATATGAACTCGGAAAGCTATTATCTTTTCAGTAGGATTCAATCGTGCATAAAACATCATGGATGCTGGTGAAAACATGAAGATTATGCTGAACAGATACTCTCACATAAAAGCAAATGCCACATTCTAGTAAATAGAAAACAATTATAGAGAAATCCCACTTCGCTTTAGTTCTGTAAAAAAAAAGATTTTTTCCCTCAAAACATCAGTTTTTTTTTCCCTTGCAAGACAGGAAATAATATTTTCCTGTGGAAATACAATTGAACTACCGAACGTACCAAAATAATACCGATCACTGTCACAAACACGGTAGCAATCCACTTTGGAACTTGCATCCAAATTTTCTTCGTCTTTACGCAGACCGGACATGCTCAATTATTCAAACATCATCAGCAACCCGTAAAATCGTCGGAAATCTCCTTGCAAATGCGCTAGCACACTCGCCGACTCGTCGAAACGCAAACAGTCAAGCTGATTAATTCATTTAACCCCAAACTGCCCGCACCTTCTAGTCCTCCTCCTCACACCGTACTGAAGTTGCCAAATTCATTTAAAACCCGTCGAGCCATTTCGATCCCGCTTTTACCAGGAACGGATCCGCCATGGAATGGTGGAACTTTACTCCCGTTACCTTGGCGAAATGCTGTACCCATCCTTTTCGGTGGTAAGTAAAATTTGATTAGCCGAAATCGAAAGCAAAGCCAAAACGACACAAATTACCAAATCCCCACCGGAGTCCCCGGTCACGAAATTCAAATTCAAGGAAGGACTACGAACCCGGGGCAACGGATTATTCTCCGTCGGTACCGTTGAACGATAATGTCGTTGGGCCCCTTTTCGTTGGGGAGGCAGTTGGATGGAGTTTTGTTGCTTACCTGCACGTATCTGCCAATGGGTCCATTTATGTAAACTGGTTGAGATTTGAAACCGTATCGAGAATGTTTGGGAATTAATGTGTGCTTATCTGGTGGAAGAAATGAGTGGAAATGTTACGCAGTAAGCTTTTTAAAATTGCACTATAATATAAATTTCATTGGAAGACAGGTCCGAGGATGGGTGGATGGCAATTTAATTTAATTTCTGGAATTCATTCATGCGTATATTTTTATTGTACCTCATTTGTTTGTGCCGTAGTTCAAATGTCAGTCAATCTATCAGTACCGATCAGAAAGAATTTTAACGCATTCAGAGAAATTTTATGTAGTTAATCTCATGTTATTCTTCAAAATCTGAATCAAATAATTAAATCTCGCCAATTATTTTGTAAAATATAAATTCATACGAAAGCAGATAAAAATATTGTAAAGTTAATTTGTGTGAATTGCATACAATCAAGAGGTTATTGTTCTGCAGTATGGCCATTGTTCTACAGTCGTTCTTCATGAATGAAAAAAGAGGTATTTTATAGATAACGTATCAAACGTTCAAAAACAAATATTAAATTAATGTTAAAAACTGCAAAGACTATAAATATTTTAAAAAAAGTAAAACATTTGATTTCCATTTTTTTTTTAAACAAATCAATGGTCATCCGGCTCCAGCTGTTTGATAAATATTTATTTAGAAAGCTATCATGATCTGCCGTAATAATAAATGCCGTAATTGCTTCAGTAGTTGTTTAATTAGCCAGGCATTACTGAATTAATTTCTATTTAATTTAAGAAATAAACCATTCATATTAATTCCTTTACACCACTGGTCGTTTTAACATATCGTTCATATTAATAAAACATCAACAGCAACTAATTAAACCCACTAATTGAAATTGCAAATGTAAAAGCTTTCAATTCTACACCCGTATAAATGCCTGTAAAACAAAGTCTAAGCAACGGTATAAAACTCATCTCACGGCGGCAGTGGCGGATCAAGCCCTTTGGTGGCTATCCCTAGGCGGAACAGCTATTGGGAGTGCCCCTATCAATACAAAACTGCTGACCGAGAGATGGTAATTTACTTGAGCTTTGAGGCAAACTTTTGTTTGTGAGTCTAACACGAAATATACGATGTTTTGCATTTGTATCCTCAAAGAAAGGACATCACTTTTTGTGCTCCAAAAAAACAACGCTTGGAAACTTGTCTATGTACCGAGAGTTTTTTTTTCACAACTCTAATGTATCGCTGTTCGATCGCTCCTGATCACAATCTCTCCTTATCTCATGGGGCATTAGTTCGATCAGGTGGCATTGAACTAGTTAAAAAAGGTCCTTTCCCATACCGCAGTGTTGGCGAGTATACCTATGAGGAAGGTTTTCTTCTGCTACCAACATTCATTCACATTTCCGTTTTTTGAGGCCCCTCCGTCCGAACGGGCCACTGCACGTCGGCATGATCCGGATGGGCTTAGCATCATCATCATCCAATCACTTTCAGCAGTACATTGACGCATTAAGCAAATGAGTACGAAACTTACCCTTTCCCGAAGGTGATTATTCCACAGAACAGAACACGGGGACAAATCCTGTTTTTAATCCCCTTAATCAGCTACCATTTCCAATCTCTGCTCATCTAGCGGGAGACTCGTAAAACATTTGTGTACCGTAAATTCGATGCATTCGACCGGAAACTGCTCATTTATTTCGATTGTGGCTTCAATTTGGTACAACTTCCCCTAACACTCAAACCAGCCGTATCCACTACTAATTAACTCAAAATACTTATCACACCCGACCCGTGTTGGAAATTGTTTGACGAGAGTAATAATTAACATGTCCGGATGTGGTGCCACTTTTTTTGTTGTTTAATTTTTTTTCTGGAGTTTTCCCCCCTTTCACTGCAAGCGAATCCGATGNCCTAACACTCAAACCAGCCGTATCCACTACTAATTAACTCAAAATACTTATCACACCCGACCCGTGTTGGAAATTGTTTGACGAGAGTAATAATTAACATGTCCGGATGTGGTGCCACTTTTTTTGTTGTTTAATTTTTTTTCTGGAGTTTTCCCCCTTTCACTGCAAGCGAATCCGATGACTGTCGCATAATTTAAACTCGTGCGCAAAGTGACACTTTTCGGATGGCGGAAACCATGCAAATTTCTCCTACGATTTTTTTCGAACTTTGTTCCGGATGTTCATCCAGCATCCAAAATTCCATCGGATATCGGACGCTTTACAACGACGTCAACGCTGCTGTGCAGAAGGATAAAAGCGCAACAAGACACCAAAACAGTCCGCAACAAAAAACGCGAACAAAAACTGGATGTACTATATGTGTAGCATCACTCTATTGCTGGACGAACAGCACGGTCCACGGTGTCACTAGACCGTCGTCATAATTTCGCGTGCGTTAATTAATTTTCCTCGTTTACACTTCATTAAAAAATGGCTCAACGTACCGGGGGCCACGCGACGTTGACCACGTATGCAAATTCGAAGCAATGCAAATAAAAGTCACACAAAAATGGTCGGCCACGCACGGTTTAATGGGGCGGCCCAAAAGCTGGACGTTCCGTCAAGCGAGCAAAGGGGCTTCCGGTTTGTTTGAACATCGATCTTGTCTGTCAGCGTTGCAAATGGATGTGTGTATTCTATCGTATGTGACTAATGATATAAAACCATTCAACCTGAGGTTGAAATAATGGCACAAGCTTCGCAAGTATCTTTTTTTTTCTCTCCTTATTTGATCCACATTCCATGCTTAATTTGAACAACGTATAGAGTGGGACAGAAACGAAACAAAACAGTAAGCACACTACCAAACATTGTACACATTCTCAATTATCGACAAACGGGAATGCAGTTATGGAAATGAGATCAGAAAAATGATTATTTATGAGGTAATTTGTTTGCTTTAATTGATCGCTTTATCTACTCCTTGTGACGGGATGTCGGAACTGCGAGAAATAAATTACACCCATCCTGGGCTGTCACATTACGTGTTCGTAACAACGCTTGGACCATTGAAAAAATAAAGCAAACAGAAACAACAAATTTTATAATGAAAATTTTCAACTCTTTATTTTTAAATTAATATATATATTTTCTATTCATTTTTCCACTGTTTGCAATCTGACCAAAAAAAAAACAAACGATTTTTGTACATCGTTTATTGTTGCCTTTTTTTACACATCTTTTTTTGTTAAGACTGACTTGTTAAAAAAAACAATCGAACTGTTTACGAATGTACAGTCAGTTAAATGTACCCCTCGGAATGCATGGTTTACAGGCTTCTCCTTTAAAAGTTCGCCACAAAATATGCAATTTGCGCAGCATTCTTGCAGCTTTTTGGAACCACTCTTAGCATCGTTTTTTATCATAGTACAGCAGGATTGCAATTTTTAAATTCCAAACAACGAAGCTGTCTATCGCATCAACTGCCAACACGGCTACAATTGCCGCACATAGTATGGGCAGGACTGAGAAACACAAACATGCTTAAAGTGGAGCGAAACAAACAAAATTAAATACTGTAAATTCTGAATGTCGAAAAG
Source organism: Anopheles parensis (assembly GCA_016254315.1). Lineage (NCBI taxonomy): Eukaryota > Metazoa > Arthropoda > Insecta > Diptera > Culicidae > Anopheles > Anopheles parensis. The sequence goes on from CM028125.1 coordinate 29,143,982, forward strand.
ACTTGTTAGTACCGACTTTATACGCTTTTAATATACATATCCCTTATACAATTCCTAAGATTATATACACGTACTTGACGGTGTAAGTTTAACGACTAGACTGTGTTTAATACGGTTTTTTATGCAACTAAATTCCATTTCATTTGTCTTCCTCGGCACCATATTGGTCAAACCATGGTTCATTTTTATCTCGTTTGGCAGTCCACTTGTTTTCTGCTTGTTGGTTGGATGTGTTTTGTAAAATTATTGCCTGCCGCATCAAAAAAAAAACCATCTGTCCCTACGTTTGGTCGCATTTCCAATTCAATTCGGTTTACATTGAATTAAACATGAAACTATTCGTTTGATGCATTGCAATAATAGCTTTGAACCAACACTGTTGCCAAGCACACCTTTTTACTTGACTCGATGTTAAATTCTCAATTTGTTTTCGATCAATACATTTGTCTATGTTCAGTCCCACGGCTATAGCCAGTTCGCTACGAATAATTGGTTATACTGTTAAAGTTGCGATTGATTACAATTTGTGTTGGTGCCCTTTTTTGTATCTAGTAGTATTGACGCTCACGAATCTGATTATCCGATTTCGAAACGGTGCCTTCGATAACATGTGATTGCTAAAGTTTGCTTTGGGAGTAATATGTTTTGTTATTTTTCTGCTTTTACCTTTACATTATAATGCAAGTATGCAACTAAACAACTCTTTTGTGCACATTCGAATAGCTAGAAAAGTAATCTTTAGTAATACTAATGTAATTGAGTAAAATTATATTATTCACCTTTTTTCCTGGAATGCTTCGTAATAGTTTTGCATTTGGTTTTTTAAATTAACGCAACACAAACTAAGGGTTAGTGTAATCTCATTAAAAATACATGACTTGTTTTGAATCAATTTAAGCTAACATTATTTTAGTAAGATAAAAATATACAATAATCTCCAAATCGCAAGTATGCCAAATCTAGTTTTAGTACCACTTCAGACGCGAATAGACCGACAACAGTTGTGGTATGGCTGACGATTCAAAACACTATATTGCATATCTTTAGGCGTGCTAAGCCTTAACTCCCCACGATGGAGCCATATTGGAATGCACTAATATTGAGTTCGCTCAACCTCTCCACACCACAATCGTTCGAAGTATAGGTAATTAAATAAATGCTAGCATTGCTGCCATGTGCCACACCGATACCGACATTTTGTCTGCTGTTTTAGAACCATTTGCTTTTTTTGATTGATTAGAAAAATAAACCCTACTTTACAAATCATCAGTTTATCACAGCCAATTTTATGGGTAACTCTACAGCGGACATCTGTACGTGATCAATTTTCTTTGCTTGCCTGCAGCATCCTCGCTCATGGATATCGCGGATTATATTAGAACCATTTCTTACAGTACTTTGAAATTCCCTTTTCTTGTTCACTTCTAGCAAACAAATCTAAAAATACGTCTGGAATAATGTCGTTGATTACAAGGGCCACATTTTCGCACACTAATTTTGTGAACTAACGCGTCCTGACAATGAATGACAAGCTCGAGCACAGAGAAGTATTGGTTTCGTCGACACTTATACCCACTACACCATGTAAGTTTTCACGTACTGCTAGGATTGGTTCGTGTCGCAAGCATTCGATCGTCGTCCCGAAATCGACGTAGAGGACGCTCCGGAACCTGGTGTAGCTGTAAGCATGGTACTACCGGATGATGAGCTGCGTCTATCTTTCGTCCCATGTACGGAAGAGCTTGCGGTAGCACCACTACCAACATAGCCCGTCGGAGATTGTAGCGGTGAATCCACGTCGAGCACAATTTCCGGCGTGAAGCGCACCCGGCTTTGGGAGGAAATTGAGGACGAATTGTCCTTTGCGCTCAGGTACGAACTGTCATCGCTGGTGAGACTGTCGGGAGGGGTTGGATTGGTTGTGCTAGAGGTACCTCCATGTGTACCGTAACCATGGCCCGTACTGCCAGCTGCACCATACTTCGCTTGGGAGCTGGAAGGCGTTGTCTGTTGCTGATGCGTCGGATGAGAATGTGTATACTTCTTCATGCTGGAACGTAACTTCGTTTGGGGTCTTAAGCTGTTCGACAGCGTTCCACCACTATCACCATGATCCAACCCCAGCACCGTGTACGGACGCTCTTCCTGTTCGATACCGCTCATAAACTCACCGGACAGATGTCCACCATGGCTGCTTGAAGAGTAGTGTGCTTGCAGGCTCGACTGCCTTCGGAAGAAGTTCGGTATATTTTCGTACTGATGCATTCGGCTCGTCGCTTGGAAGGCTACGGGAGGCTCATGAAGTTTGGACGTACTTGCCATCGACAAACGACCAGGCGTTGGAGTATCGTTACCGCCGCTTGATAGATACAGCTCACCAAACTTGTATGTAGCATCGTCTAAAATCTGTGTACTGAAGTCATCACCCTCCATGTGAAACCCTTGATTAACGTTACTATTGTGCATGGTGCTGGAAATGTTCGAGTGTGTTCTACGATGCCCCGTGGCACTGATGCCCATCGTTGGAACTCGAGTACCCGTGGCTCTCACACTGCCAGCATTCCCTGTGGATCCGTCGTACGCATAATCATGGTACGAGGCACTATCATAATGATGATCCTCATATACCGGTTCCCCACCGTACGATTTAGTTTCACGCTCGAACGCGAAATTAATCGCTGGTCGATAAGGAAAGTAATGCGATCCTGTTCGTGGAGGATAAAGAATGCATAAAGGTTACCGCAACTTCACTGGAGTTAACATTGCTTANCTCATATACCGGTTCCCCACCGTACGATTTCGTTTCACGCTCGAACGCGAAATTAATCGCTGGTCGATAAGGAAAGTAATGCGATCCTGTTCGTGGAGGATAAAGAATGCATAAAGGTTACCGCAACTTCACTGGAGTTAACATTGCTTACCAATGTAGCTACCGGCGGCAGCCCGATTAGTTGTGTTAAAGATTGGATTATGCTGCATATACCCATCGTACTCGCCCGGAATGTAGAGACCTGCTCTACTTTCACGCTCTTCCGGCAGGTCTCCATAATCCATGAACGATGTGGCGCTAGACTTCCGACGAGGCGAAGGAGTCGGTGGTTGCGTACCGGCTCCCACGCTAAAAGATGAGCTTGGTCCTGATGGGGTGTAGTTCGAACCGAGACCGCTCGTCGTTGACATTGTTGAAGGTAGATAATGTTGTGGTGAGTCGGTGTACTTCAGCACACGCTCATCTTGGCGCGGGCTGGTCGATTGACTCGTTACCTTGCTATAAATATCAACAATACAGACAGCTTATATTACTCAATAAATTCTCTTGGTACTTCGGGTACACTACTAACCGAGTCTGCTGTCTCACTGGTTCATGGAACGGTGTACTGTTTTGTGCATACAATCTGTCCTCTTGTGCTTGAGTCAGCTCCTCTTCATACGCGTCCTGACTCAGCGCATTGTCCAACGATTGTGCACTGGTTAGTGGTGGCATCGCCTCTAACCGATGCATACCTTCCAGATGCAGAGGATGAGAATCATGTACTGCCTGCAGTTGATGGTGATAAGGACTAGCGGGTTGTGAGTACGATTCGTACTGTTGTAACGGGCCAGGATGTAGCTTCGGATGTAACGGAGTAACGTTCGATACACGAACATCATACCCAGAAGCAACACCTGCCAACATTGAAGCCATGTTGTAAAGCACCAGCTCGATGATCGACGGTTTGGGCTTTCGTTGGCCCTCGGAAGCGTACAACGTTGGCATCGGAACGGTACTCGGCAGAGAACCGAATCGATTAAGACTAGAGCAGAGCGGCGTTACACTCAGTGTCGACATATCTGTACCGGGTCCGGCACCAAGGTTTGCCGTCGTAGCATACCACGCATCCTCGGTATCGTAATCTGCATTTAAAATAAGGTGAGGTGTAGCACACCAAACGTTACTATACCGTGATACCCTAATACCCTAGTACCAAATGGTGATAATGTCCGAAGACTTCAACGCTCCTTAACCCCGCTAACAACGATCAGACAACGAAGAATATTCTACAACAGGAATTACATGAAGAAATAATATGCTTCTTCCATCAGATTCATCTTTATATCTAGTTCTAACCAAGCAGTAAGACTAATTTATACACAATACGACTAATATTACTTATCTGCAAACAAACACCAAGTAACGCATAACGTAACCAAAATTTCCACTAATTACTAATTTCAATGCATGGTTCATCAAATAATTTTCTTTCGAACAATTTCAGCAATACTATATATTTAATATTATTACTGTTACAGGAGCAATCAATCAAAATATGAAACAAATTATTCTAAAAGTATTGTCTAGAAACACTACAGTAATATTATTAGTATCCCAAAAATCCGAACTTTATTTACAGTTATTTAAAAAAAAACTAACAGTTTCACCAAACCCATCAAAATAGGCAAGCAAAGCTGCTAATTGAGAGAGAAAATGGAAGCTTTTCACTACTAACTAACTAACAGCATAAAAAAAAGAAACACCAAGCAACGACAAAATAATTTCAAAACAATAACAAAAAAACAAAAATAAACACTCGACGAGCAAAGAATAAAAAAACACAACCAAAAAACATTCATTCATCGCTATGCATAAAACTTATTTTTTATTTTTCCAAATAAAAATAATAATTATAATCATAAACTGTGACCATCTACAAATTGTGACACTTGCTTAAAAAGATTTTTTTTACGAAAATGACGCAATTTCGTTCATCGATAATAGACTACCATAGTACAGTAAGACAATTTACTCCTAAAAATCCAGATACTTCAAGCTTACAATTTCATTGTATAACTTAAATGAAAACAGATAAAAATTAAAATCATTGTATTTTCCCTAACAAGGCAATGGTTTGTGTACGTATTGTGAGTATGAATGAGTGTATAAAGAGTGTCTTTATGAAAACGGCGATGATAGCGTTAATCGTCCTGTGTGGCTGCCTGCCGTTACTAGCAACCGTGACTATAAAGAGCTCACGATATCAATTAAGTTCTAGCTTCGTTTACATTCTAATGTACCTTTCAGTTTATTTATCTATCTTCTTACATTTTACCAATGGTTGCAATTATCGCGTTTGTCTTCCACGTTAAGACACGTGCTTTTGTCGGGAAAAGCATGTTTTTTTTCGTTTCTCTGCCCATTTCAAATGTTTCCAACGATTTTGTGTATGAAAATTTTACACATGCCCACAATCGCATTAGCTATTTTGTCGCTACTGTTTTGTTTGCATTATAGTAAAAGCTTTTAACGAAGAAGAATGCTTGGCCCATCACCGGGAAGATTTTCCAGTTTTAAAGCTCTGTTAAACGACCAAGTTGTTTCGCTGTAACTCCATATAGCCCTTAATCCAATGCTTCAATCACCTCGTTTTCTGGTTAAAATTGATTAATGACAGTGACACGTTCTTAAAACTACAACAGGGTAAAATTTTTCGTTGTTGTGTCAGCAAACGGTACAGTTGACTTAACACCTTTCCTCTCGCGCAATTACGCCGCCAAAAAAAGTAAATGGATAGANGGTTAAAATTGATTAATGACAGTGACACGTTCTTAAAACTACAACAGGGTAAAATTTTTCGTTGTTGTGTCAGCAAACGGTACAGTTGACTTAACACCTTTCCTCTCGCGCAATTACACCGCCAAAAAAGGTAAATGGATAGAGATGAAACTCTTCTCTTGGAGTTTGTTTGTGTTATAGGAATGAATTTAGATTTTCGTATTAAATTTTATTGCACGCTTATACCATCTACGATTAGTATACGACAGCAGCATCCATCGAGAGCAAACCTCTCGAATCCTATTATATTACCGATGAATTAATAACACGCATTCACAATTCGTTTTGATGCTCCAACAGCTGTGTAGATTGCATTTAAATGAGTATCACAAGGACCAGTTATTAGCATAAAAAAAACATTGAACAGGTTTATCATAACGCACGGGATGACACAACATACAGTGCCTATTTGTAATTGGCATAGATTTTCACGATTTTACATTCGTCAAAATAGCTTGATCGTGGAAAGCCCGATCCCATGTGCAATTTACTGTTTATCAAACGTTCTAAGTCCATTTAGTCTAGCAAATCAGACAGATCAAAGGGAATATCGGTAAGTCTGTTGCTGTATCTGACAAAACTAGTAAAACTACATACTTTGAGGCGAATGTAGCAAAAGTAGGTAAAGAGAAAAATTTGCATCTGAAAACGCCTAGAGTTATGCAATCTACGTACATTCCATGCCCATAACCATAATATGCAAACGACGTAAAAAGGCTATACGAGATGGCATATCCGGGGTGGCAAATTTTTTTCTTTATGACACTTTGTCAGCGGTTTGTTGGTCATTTTTTCATCATCAGCGGTCCATTGATATGTCGACAATATTCACGCCTACATTCAAATCGATCAGGTTAAAACTGAAATCATACAACACTAGTATAAAACCCTTTCTGTTGCAAGTCGAACTAAGTATAATGGATAAAATATCAATATTACATGTCAATTACTTTCGTCCGCTCCATCATATCGATCATGTTCATCAAAAAGAGATGAAAATGCAGTCCACGGTTTAAAATGTCGTCCCTAAAGGACGATCCCAAAGAGCATTCGGTAAAATATTAATCCTGAACAGGACTGAATATCCATCACACATGTTACAATTATTCTCCCTTAACTAGAGGTCACTCTTAAGCAATCGTTGTATACATTGCTTAGCAGTTTCCCCTGCAGTAGGCAGTCCTAATAGCGGTCTGCTTAGAGCTCAAACAGTTCGCACCACTACAGATCGTTAGGTTCGATTCCTATATCTGAGCCGAAATGCTGCATTGGCAGTAATATTCAACACCAAGAAACAAACAATCGTTCGTTTCATGCTCAGTTCTGCGAATCACTGGGACGACGGATCGTGCCCAGATAGTTTTCGTTGCTCTGCACGATCAGATAGTTATCGGTGCGCCGAATCATGGCATATGGAGACTCATTCTCGACACCGCCCNCGAAATGCTGCATTGGCAGTAATTTTCAACACCAAGAAACAAACAATCGTTCGTTTCATGCTCAGTTCTGCGAATCACTGGGACGACGGATCGTGCCCAGATAGTTTTCGTTGCTCTGCACGATCAGATAGTTATCGGTGCGCCGAATCATGGCATATGGAGACTCATTCTCGACACCGCCCGTTTCGCCATCGATCAGCAGCAGCTGGTCCTGTTCGGTTGTTGTGCTGCTGTTAACAGTTGTCGGTCGTCTCAGATAAATACTGTTTGTGTGGTGCACGAGCCGACGCGTCTTGTGAATCGCGTCGCTTCGATCCGTTGCGCCAGCTCTATTGCGCTTGAACGGTAACAGATGACTTAATTTGAGTTTCTTCTTCGTACGACCAAGCTTCCGGCGGAAGCTTTCGTGCGAACGTCCCACATCGGTGGACGATTCTTCGCCCGAACCGTTAGAAAGTGGATTCGGGCATGGGGGCCACAACAGATTCGAACCTGCGATCGGTTCGTAGTCGGAACTGTGCACGTCCACATCGGATCGGAACGTAACGACCGAACTTTTCCGTGACGACGACATCTGCTCACCATGCGCATGAACAACTGAAGATCCTTCCTCACGCTCCGGATCACCCCTGTCAGTAGCATCGGCACCGACAATGCCCTCAATCCCACTCAGCTCTAAGTTACCGAACGATTCTTGCAGCTGTCCGACACTGCGTGTTTCGGCGGTGCTGACCGTGCTACTTCGACTCTCTCCCGCACTATCACCGTCGGTACCGACGCCGTTTGACTCCCGTGCACCGACCAGATAGTTTTCGCGCTTAAACTTGGATCGATTCCAGTCCTGACCGGCCCAGTAGGCCGTCAAATTGTCACTCGATCGCGAACCGGACATCCGGTAAGTGCTCATCGTGTCACACTGCGAACCGGCGGAGGAATGAGCGTAGTCAAACTCATTCGGATCGCTTTCCTTACGCGAGAAAATGTTCTCTATGCTTTGTTGCAGCGTTTTATAGAACACGCGATCGTACTCTACCACGTCCTGCAGCGTACCCTTGGTGCCGTCGGACCGGCTGCGGCCGGACCAATCGTCACTGCCGTCATAGCTGGGAACTAGTACCGACGCCTCCGACTGAGCCCTACCATTATCCGTGTGAATATGATGGGGATGATGAGGATTACTATGTTGTAGATGATTACTTCTATTGCTACTACAGACACCGTTGTTGCTATCGACAGTACGGGGTACGGTGGTGTGGTAGTGTTGGAAGGTATTATGCATACGATTACGATTAATATTGCTATTATTATCATTACTAGAACAAGTAGTAGTAGTATTGGTACGGCTATAGTTACGGTTGGCTTCGATGGCGTTCAGCCCATCGTCGTGACTTTTACCTAGGATTTCGTGCCGCGACGAACTAGCGGACATCGCTGTTACTCGGGATTTGTCCAGATTCGGGGCACTCTTGCTGAACTGTTGCGGTCGGGCGCTCGGTCGCATCGTCGGCAAGTGGCTCCGCTCCCGCTGGTGCAGCGTCGATGGACCCCAGGTCTTACCCTTGATAGTATCGCCAGGAACTGCATCACGGTGTAGTGCAACGGTTGACAGTCATGCCATGATCAAACATTATTTCAAATGAGAATTTATTCGTCAGCAGCATTCGATTGGTACGCACCAAGCGAACAATGGTTAGGGTTAGTTGTTAGCATTGCACGCACATCGAACTAAAGCAATGTATCCATTCAATGGTTAGTAGAATTGCTCTTAGACGCAAAAAGCTGAAGGAGACCATCTTCCTTCAACTGCCATGAACACATCCGTAAGATACGGCGGATTAAGATCAAAATATCTTTTTCAGAACAAGAATTTCTTGTATTAATTCACACGGTATGATCCATTTCTTTGCATTCAGCAAAAACGATCGATGTTATTCGAATTATTCGCGATCATTTTCAACTGCATTAACTAGAGACTGAAGACATTTTTTCTGGGATACAATAATCACAGACAAAGATAAAAAACAAATACTTTTCAAATACCTAATCTTACACACGCAGCACACTGTTACCGCACATCAAGAAGGTAATCCGTATGCTAATCGGACAATCTTATCAACAATGATAGATATCGACCAATGATTTCACATCGTATCTGCTGCTGCTAACATAAACAAAAGTAATACTGATAAAAGCAACTAAAACTCGAAACGATACACACAAAAACGCACCTAAGACAAACTTAAGTAACGATAGTTTGCAAACTAAATCACGCATTTTGTATCAAACATGCAAATGAAGACGCGCTTGGCTACGGGGAAACGACACGCTTCCGTTATCGGTACAAGTCAATATTGTATTTTTATACACACGTCCCAGCTGCTGTATGTGTTGAAAAGAAATCAAAACTAAAGCGTATCTATGACGAAAGCGTCGTGAGTAGGCAAAAAACGGTGAATTAACCTAACTAATCTGGAACGCAAAGATAACAAACAAGATAGTTAAGAATCGAACTGGTGTGTATTTTTTGTTCATAGTTTCGTTCCATTCTTCTTTCAGCCAGAGTCAAATAACGTTACTATTGGTTGAAACGATGTGAAAAAAAGCCCCATAAAGAGAGGGCTCATTAAAACGCGAGGAAAAAGCTTTNCAATATTGTATTTTTATACACACGTCCCAGCTGCTGTATGTGTTGAAAAGAAATCAAAACTAAAGCGTATCTATGACGAAAGCGTCGTGAGTAGGCAAAAAACGGTGAATTAACCTAACTAATCTGGAACGCAAAGATAACAAACAAGATAGTTAAGAATCGAACTGGTGTGTATTTTTTGTTCATAGTTTCGTTCCATTCTTCTTTCAGCCAGAGTCAAATAACGTTACTATTGGTTGAAACGATGTGGAAAAATAGCCCCATAAAGAGAGGGCTTATTAAAACGCGAGGAAAAAGCTTTGCAAGAAAATTGTAGTGGAAATGAAAAAAAAATCTAAGAAAATCATCGACTAGCAGTACATTTCTTGTCTTCTCCACGATTTCCAATTAATAGTATAGCAAACCTACATACATTTAATGAGGCAGAGAAAACAAGAATGTTTGCACTGCGGTTTTGTGAAATTAAAACAAAACCCGACAAGCTAAGGCAAAAGGAATGTTAGTTATTTGCAACGCAACATTATACATTTACTTACACACAATCGTCCGGAGCCGTGTCGCAGGAGACCCAGGTGGCGTGTCTATGCGCTGGCGATTTTCATCACGTATGGCCGTATGCTGTATCGTGATTGTGTGACGAAAATCCGATGGCAACGAAATTTGTCCCGGCGCTTTTTTAATCAGCTAAAAATACAATGTCAACAAATGGGGAAACCGATCATTATTTGTGTCCACGGCGTCCAACGTACGCAATATGACGGCTTTACCTTGATTCTACTTTTGCTAAATTTCCCCTTGCGCTTCTTCGGGGTAGGAGTATTTTGATTGATAAGAATTTTTAGCTCACGCCCTAACAGTTCGATTTCGCGGGCGTGCAACTCTTGCTCTCGTTTGGCTAAATTTTCTTCCTTACAGCGCTGCTCTTGCTGAACACGCGTCAGCTCTTCTTCCTTGCTGCGTAGTTCCTACGGGAAAAGTAATCAAATGTGAATTAGTACAAAACAGCAAAAAACTTCCCGGCAAAGCGTAGAATTCGAGCCGAGCAAAGAGTATTTGTAGAGAGGCATTCCATTAGAAAATGAGTAAATATTACACGAAATGTGGAGTTTTTTTTATCTACTAGAGGCAATAAATCAACGATAAATAAATCAATAAAGACGGGCAGACAAACTATGTACCAAAACAAAATTTGAGCCTACTTATCTGCTTTGTTTGTATAGTATGCGCAAGCATCGGCCACTCTAAACCGATATACCTATGTTAGCAGTGTAATAATGAGATTGTGACACACAGAAACATCGTTTACGTCAGTCCCTTTCACGAATCCTAAAAATGTCGATCTTTCTTCAACAATGAAGCAACAGTTCACGCCGGTGAAGGGTAACACACAAATCCTTTGCATTTAGTTCAATCAAAAACACATAAACATAANAATCAACGATAAATAAATCAATAAAGACGGGCAGACAAACTATGTACCAAAACAAAATTTGAGCCTACTTATCTGCTTTGTTTGTATAGTATGCGCAAGCATCGGCCACTCTAAACCGATATACCTATGTTAGCAGTGTAATAATGAGATTGTGACACACAGAAACATCGTTTACGTCAGTCCCTTTCACGAATCCTAAAAATGTCGATCTTTCTTCAACAATGAAGCAACAGTTCACGCCGGTGAAGGGTAACACACAAATCCTTTGCATTTAGTTCAATCAAAAACACATAAACATAAACAAAGTATCAAACAAAACATAGTCATCTAGCCGAAGAAAAGCATCAAACGATCACTCGAAAAAAGCGTAAAACCATAATCATTGTGAGAGTCAACTATAAAAAATATATACGCAGCAATGTCCGCAAAACGTCTTACCTCTTCGAAAGATTTAAATGCCTAAGCAGAAAGAAAGGCAGCAGAATGGAAGACATTAAATCAAAGTACAAGTAATACGCAATGATAGGAATCGAAAAGAAAAACGAAGAAAAGCGAAACGAGATTAGGTAAAATTAAAGATTCAATTACAGTATAGTCAATCAAATAGGGAAACTTCTAACAAAAAGTAATTCTCAAACTGAAACGTACAACTTCGGCAATTGAATTATCAAACATACGTTGTAACATACTGATAAGAGAACCAATAAGGAGAGTTGGAGATGAGTGAAGCTCTAGCATTCTTACCTTTTCTTTTTTACGCAACTCTTGTAACACTTCCGCGATTTCCTTCTTCCAGCCGTCTTGCATCGTATGGAATGATTCGTGGGGCGTTTGAGCAAAACCGGACCTTGCGATAATGTCAAGATCCTTTTCAATCTCCTTAAACGAAGGCCTCCGATGCGGATCGATTTCCCAGCAGGCTAAATGAGGTAAAAACACAAAACACATTACAACTATCGGCATGTGAATTACAAGCAAACGAAGGTACTTACATTTCATAAGTTTTCCCCAGGATTCTGGGCAGGTTTTTGGAATTGGTAAGGCGAGTGTATTTACCGCCACACCGTAGGCGACGGACAGCGAATCAAAGCCTTTGTAGGGAGTTTCCCCGGTGAGCAATTCCCACAGCAGCACACCGTAGCTCCACACGTCGGATGCTCTGTGAGAAGAAAAACAATAATCGGATGAGATGCAAATCCCAATGCCATCGCTCACTATCACTTTACTTGGAGTATGTTCCCGATTTTATCACTTCCGGTGGCATCCAGGCAAATGTGCCTGCTGCAGACATTCGAGTAGTACGGTACGCTTCTCGGGCCAGCCCGAAATCCGTTATTTTGAGTGTTTTGTTGAGCAGATGGCCATGTTGAATCGATTCGCTAATAAGAACTGTAACAAAGAAATAACAACAACATCGTAACTAGCCGTTCGTTGGGCGATGTGCGTCTCCATTTGCTTACCATTGGAACTCTTCAAATCTCGATGAATGACGGAAATTGGAGCTTCGCAGTGCAAATACTTCATGCCGCGCGCAATCTGAATCGCCCAGTCCACCAGCACGTTGGGAGGAATTTTCCTTCCGGCCAGTATCTTGTTCAGCGAGCCACCCCTCGCGTACTCCATCACCAGGCAGAGTGTTTTCGGATCCAAACAAACACCCTTGAGGGACACTATGTTTGGGTGCTTTAACGACCAGAACAGCTTCGCCTCCTGCAGGACGTTCTGGCGGGCTACCTCGAACTCATCTTCCTGCCGCGACGCTTTCACGGCAACCTCCTCCCCATTCAGAAAGGCACGATGGACCTTGCTAAAGCCCCCTACACCAATCACCTCCTTCAGGTCCAACTCGTGGAACTGTATCTCGACGGGCTGAACCTTCAACACGGCCGGGTCTTCGTTTGTGACGAAGTTCGAGGGAAAGATACCCACACGGTCCCCGATCTTGCCCGTCCACCAGCCTTCATCACCCGAGATGGAGCTGTCGGTGGACAGCACGTACACGATTTGACCCACCCGAAGCGACAACTCGTCGTCACCCTGCGCCTGGTAGTCGTAGCGGGCCGTCCACAGGGGCGACATGGTTACCCAGTCCTGTTGTTCCCGCTGACTACTCGACTCAATCCCCGACCGTATCAACATTCTTTCGGTTCTATGCACATACTCCGCCACCGTTTTCAAAACAAAAGATTTTACATCGATCTCGTAGCGCCACTGCACAACGCTTTCGTGCCCCGAATATCACCACCGGTGGCCCTTACGCACTGTTGACGACACTGCACGCGTATTTGGACCGTTTACCATGCAGAATGTATAAAATTTTTCATTTTACCCGAGAACAAATGCAACACTTGCAGACAATTTTCATGTTTTCAGCAACCATGTTTGACAGCGAAGCAGGGTTGCCAGACCGTACGATTTTTGTCAATCCGTGCCGATTCTATTGTTTTCGATTTTTCATTTTGCTCTCCCCGCGAAACATCGCTGTGGTCAAGTAATAACACGAACTATCATTGCTGAAACACATGAAATTGGGTGGAAAAGCTAACTTCCCACAGTCATTGATCATTTCAATTTGTGGAGGGTGAAAGCAGTGGAGAAAAATAAACAGATTCCTGTTTACGTTCTCCGGCAGCACTGCTATGCTGCGGGCCGTCTGCTTATGTTGGTATCACGAACAACATGACATTTGGCACAACATAACACAGGGTGGCTCAACACACAAATGGTGAAATTTATGTTTTCCTTCTCTCCAGCGCAACTTTTCAGGTTGGTAATGAAATTGATTAAATCGTTGAGATTCAATGCAGTTCAGTCCTTGCTTCATTAAATTCCAACTCTAATAACCCACCACTATATTTTAGGGTGGATATGCTATGGCCCCAATCTGTGTTTGTGTATGTGGTTCCCCCATACTTTCACACGTTGACAGGAGAACTTCCCAGCATCCAAGAATAGCAGCATCCCAGCGGTATCTCGCGTGTCCTGCAATGCAATGCTAAACAAGAGAACCATCCTGCGACGGCCGCTCTCGAGAGCTCCAAAGCACTGTGGAAAATCAACCAATATGGCTCTCTTTGGGGGCTGCACGGTCGAGGTATCATCACCCGTCCGCCGAGAGATTGTAGAGTATTGATCTGCTGAGCTTTCGGGCACAACATCCTTCGAGGTTGATAAGTTTTCTCGCGTTTGCCACCGTCGGGCGGAAAGGAAGTGTCGAAATAGATTTGGTCCCATAGGTTTTTACTTTCAGTTCTGGTTTTTTGGTGAAGGTTAGCACAAATGTTCATACTATATTAAGGTTATAACGGTTAAACTACATCATTATACACGGTATAGTGTGTATAAAGTTCACGCGATTCTAACAAGGTCAGCGGGGAGATCAAACTGGCATCAAACTGACTGGCAGCCACCAGGAGATATCCGTTCCGTTTTGAAGTGAATCCGTACCAAACCCTTTAACGCGGAAACATCCCCTTTTGGATGAGTGGGAAAATGTTCGACATGGAAAATTGTATCCCCTAAAAGGGGGTCCAGTATCCTTGCCCCTCTTCCGTTGTGTACGAATCGTGTGTTAACGTTAGGTGCTTCTCCATCTCGTATTAATTGCTAAGTTTAGAAGTAACTCGTTCAACTTCCACCTGAGAATCAATTAATACCAAGTGTGTCTCAGGAAGTGCGTCTACCAGAGCCGAAGAAAATCGAAAGGAAAATCCCGCACAGCTTCCCATTTCCAACAAGTGCAAATCTTCATTCCAGCAAACAAAATCTTTCTCCTTCTGTGTATAGGTGCGTACAGGAGTGTGTTGGTGTTATCAGCAGTGTATGCGTGTGTGTATGTTCGTACGCGCTTAACCAGAGCGAGTGAGTGAAAATAGTACCGTGGAAAAGCTGAAAAGGGAGAAAAAAAAGTATATCCTATATCAGTGCAGTGGAAATGATTTGTTGATTTTGTGTTCCGCCTCATTTTCCGTCTTTTGCCAATGTTCGAATGCATTCCGGGAGATTGCATTTTACATCCATGTGAGAAAATCGATAAAGCATTCAAACCGACGAGCTGATACGGTGGCACATGCAAATCCCTTAACCAAGAATGCAACAAAGGACGACCACGCCAGCTGCTGGTCCACCGACCGCTTCATCCTCGGGAAAGGTAGGTGGTAAATACCGACGCAATTTTAACTGAACGTTCGTGATCTCACAAAGTTCACCCTTACTCCGGCCCGTAAGAAGCAATGGCTCACGTTTTACATCTGCTCGTAACTTACCTTTTCACGTTGTACACACATAAACGCTGGTTGGCAATTCAACGCCATTCTCAACCTTTTATTTTCCTTTCTTTTTTTTGGGGGGGAAACATCCAGCAAGTGGTAGAGCTCAATGGGTACGTGATAATTCTGGTCGAAAGTCGGGATGGCAAAATCAAACTTTACGGCAGCCCGGCCGACAAGGACAACCTGGAGGTGGCGGACGAGATATTGGACGTTAACGAGCGCAAGCTGGAAGATTCGCCCCGAGCGGAGGTTATCAAGCACATACACGAGGTAAGACCGGTGGCGGGGTCCTTCACATGTGGAGCATACCCACCGACCAGGAGGAGTACATTAATATTTCAAACTTCTACCGTTGCAGTGCATCCAGTCGTGCATGATAAAGCTGCGCGTCAAAAGACGAAGTGATTCTCGTTTAGGTAAATTTTGATCTGGAGTGGTTTATTTCTAACACGAAATCAGCTCAGTGTCGTATGGTGCTGCTGCGAAGAAGTTCCTTTGAAAGGAATCGAGCACGTTTCTGCATTTATTCATAAATTCAAATCTGCAGCTTGCGCTAGCGCTTAACAGATGGCGCTCTAACTAAACGATCGTGATCTTCGTTCAGTTTTCAATATTGCTTAAATTTAAATAGTTTTTTATTCTTTTATAAGCAATCATACATGCTGTCGGTTTATTAATATCTAAACTTTCATCCTTTTGCTTTCGTGGGAATGTAAAACATCTTCATGTATTGATTTACAATTGTTTAAAAAATGTCTATTTTAGTTTTACACTTTTATACTCAAAATCCGTACAAAAAGGCATGTTTCTTCACAACTCTGCACACACCGGAACCGTTCTACCTATCAGTTGAGATCGAACCACACGCAACAACACTATCAACAGTGGCGAAGCAAAAGAGACCAATATGAAAGGCACCGAGTGAAGAAGATAGATTGTGATGAAGCAGTATGTGGAGAAAAGGGGTTGACTCCACCTATACGCACATACGATTGGGGAGGCTTCCATACGTATATACGTACGGCGAAAACGGGTTTTTGAGCATATCGCGCACCGTGAACTGGTGGTTGTGCGCCAACAACAGGTTTTCCACCACGCACACACGCGCCCGTGGATCCACACGATCACTGTTTGATCGTCATCCGCTGACCACCACCCCCCGGCCCGGTAGTATGGAAAAATGAACTAGCTTACACACTGTGTCCCGCGGGGGGTTGGAAAAGGGGGAGACACGGAATTGACCAACCTCCTTGCTGGTGGTGGTGGCGGTGGGCTATTGGTAGAGTTCGGCACGGGGCAGCTAATGTTGCGACTCCACAAACATTTTCGAACGTCAAAATAGGCACAGAGCAAAACGCAAACGGAAGGGGTGGTACGGATTGGTACAGCAGCACTTGGTGGATGGAAGCGTGAGCGAGAGACAGAGCGAGAAAAGTGAGCTGAATGTAACACGGGGAACGCGAACGCGTAACCTCAGCGCACATACCGCTGCGCCAGTCCAGTCGCAACCGTAGTCGAATACCGTAGTGGACGACGTGTCGCCCTGTCGTAGTAAAGCGCCCCTTCGGCCATCCGGGGCAAAGGTCGCGCAAAAAGCCTTCCCGTGTTAACCTCGTCCAGGGTTTTTAACTAACGAAACTGATCCCGATCTGTACCAGTAAGCAACCGAATGTATCCTTTCCTTCCCTGATCGTGACCAAACGTGCTCAGAAACGTCCGTAAGGTGTGATTCCTGTGTGGCAGTGTGGCGCTGTTATGAGGCAACTCTACCGTGCCGTTTTAACGCGAAGTGTACAATCAACACGCACTGCTACGTGCCTGTGCCTAATCCGGATGTGTGCGAATAGTTTAGCGTGCAATAGTTTGGTTGTTCTTTAGCAGAAATTCCCTGTGCAGCTAACAGCTCGCTGTAGAGCGTGTTTGTCTCGATCATATGCCATTTTTATCACCTCAACATCTCCTCTGTGATAATTGTTCCAGTACACACAACTCCTATCAGAGTGAAACGGAAAGATAACGAGGGAAAGAGTGATCAAGCGCGAGAAAGAACAAACACCCCGTGCGATCTATTTGGGTCACCTGTTGGTTGACTTCCAACCGAGTGGCTCTAATCACTGAGAAAAGCAAGCCTCGAATACTAGTGACAGGCTATAAGTTCGTATGCAAATGCTTTCATTCCGGCTTAACTCATGAGTTTGACGTTTTTTGATAGTGTCGGACCAAACCACTGGGAGGTCTCAGCCAAACCGAAACGGCATTCTCCAGCAAGTGTAAACGCCACATCCATAAGCTGGAGCTAGCAGTGAACCTCTAGCGGGAAATGGCCAGTTCGGGTTAGTCCGGCTAGCCATATCTTCTCGTAGTGATCTTGGAAGATCTTTTATGTCTATCCTATCCACCCCTTTCCGGTTGTTCGGTCTTTTACCCTTACACACATCACCAACACTACGGGGTGAGATCTCGCACTCTCTCGCACCGTGTCGAGTCATCAATGTTGGGATCGATGTTGCTGTCTTCGTCGGTTTGCGGGTCAACTTGTAGTGCTTGCTGTAGTGCTGATGCTGCCATCATCTGTCCGTGCGGGAAGGAAAGAGCGAATCTTTTGCCCACCCAAGCAAGACAGAGAGATAGCGAGATTGGGAGAGCCTCATCGATATTGGGGTCCGGTTGTATGGTGGCCAAAACGGGGTGGCTGTTTTGAAAAGAAAAGAAAAAAAATTGTCGACGTCACATGTCGCTGTTAAAAAACGAGGGGGGCTAGGCTAGGGAAATGTGAAAATTCGTTCCACATATGGGAGAGTGGAATATGATTTGTCTACCACCAGTAGCATGCACCGACGATCACTGCTCGAATCGGAAGTCGTGCAGGAAGACTTCAACGATCCACAAAGCGGGGTGTTGGGAAAAAAAATCAGACAAGAAACGTTCGCACATACACAAAGTCGATGCGCATTCGCATCGGGGTGAGTCAGCAGGCAAAGAATGCTATTTTACGAAGCAGTGCAGCTGTGTGGCACACATTTGCGACTCGTACTGGTAGGAATATCTTCTGCATGATTAATCCAAATCGCTTACTAGTGAGTGTGCAGTGTAGACCTCGGGCACTAACTAGTGCAGTGCATTTGCAAAACCGTTGCCGTTAGCATGCTGATATACGAAATCGTTCGATCAATCCTTGAGTTCCATTGAAAGTGTTTTTTTATCCTACTGTGCTTTTATGGTTAATTTTTTTTTTTAAATGCGTCTTCCAACTTCTTACAGAGCAGTGCAATTGCGAACGTGACGTGCCGTGAAACGTGTACAAAATTCATCATTACGTACCACATGAACCTCCCCCTCCATTCCAGGCAAAACAACAGCAACCCCCCAAAAAAAAGGGTGGCTCAGTTTTTGTACCGATCAGTAGCACTTAATGTTTAACGACTGGTGCGGTGCGCGGTGTGTACTTGTGCTTGTGTGTGTGTGTGCTTGCGGTTTTGTTATGATCATCAGCACGGGTTGCAAGGAAAGTGAAAATGTTATGAAATAGATGAAATATTTTCAGCCACCCTCACCGTTTTCAATGCCGGTCTTGCAAGTTGTATGTTGAGAGCGCGCGTCTGCTCCAGTGGCATTTGTTTCTGTGTGTGTGTGCGTGCCCGTCCTAGTGTGTATGCTGGTGTGTCTACTAGTGAAAGGTGTCATTTAATTACAATCGTTCGATTTTATGCGTTTATCTTGCGCCCCGAAAAAGTGATGGCACCCGTGTAGTACCCGGCACTGGTCGATTAAATACAACCCCTACCGGTCTGGTTGCTACCTGTCTGATAGGTATGATAATTTAACCCCACACATTTTAACACCACTTTAGATGTATTAATTCGGAAAAAAGGAAGAAAAGGTTCTGCCTTTTTTTGGGTGGGGATTTTGTAGTTGGTAGATAATGATTACGTTAAGCTATTAACACAACTAACCACTCAATGTGTAATGCGGTAGCTTTTACTTTTCGATTAACGATCAGCATTGCTGTAAGCGCTGATGAAGATACGAACCGCTTGAAGCTGTAACGCATAACGATGTACTAACGTTGGAAGTACCTCACGAACTATTGAAGCCACCAGCAACTCAATGCAACTCATCATCGCGCAACTTGCCTTAACCATCGTTCCACCAAGACTGTACAAATAGTTCGTTTTTGCAAAACTAACGCACACTACATTCAAGCAAAACATAACTACACACTCTTGGGCTCATGGTTCTCGTGGCTACGTGGCTATAAACATGGCGGAAAAATTCGATTGCCAAACATCCCAATCAGGCAAGATGTTAAACCCCTTTTCCCGCTATTAATAGTACAAATTGTAGCGAAACAAGCTAAAAGGGACAACGTAACAATGAGGTTAGATTGACCCGACCCCTGGTAAAGAATTGATCACAGAAATAGCCAAACGGTAGGGGGGATGGTTACTGTGGTGCAAGGGATGATGGTTTAGTTGAGCAGAAATACGCCAAATAATCGATACAACCGATACGGTCACTGTCCCTCAGACGGTTAAGCCGATCGTCCAAAAAAAAAATCACAAACACAAAATGTGACACCTTCTCTCTCGCCGGATGTCGTTAATTGGATTTCCCTACGTCCCCCAAAAAACCATACACGTGGCAATCCGGTGACTACACCAAACAGAAACGAAATGCGCCGACCACGCGTATGCGTTTTACAGCTTGTGCTTAAGCTATAATCTGTGCACCAAAAGCTTGTAAAGCAATACACAAACCCAATTGATGCTACACGATCGATAGTGCATTTTCCGCCGTTGTGGTAATGGGACCAGGGAAAATGGTAGGAAAGTTGGCTGGGAAGTGGATGTAATTTCTCGGCTTGTTTTACAACCGATGAACGGTTTACCTTGAAACATATAAATAAAATGTCCCCAATCAGGGTGACTTCGGGCTTGAGCAAGCGGGGATAGGGACAAACATTCATCAGCATTCGTAACATCGGTTGAATGGACATATTACAACCCCCCTGTTGTACCTTCCCAATCCAGCAAGCTAGATAAAATGGCCACCAATGAGCCGTTGGGATATTAAAATAGAACCGATCAGATGAGACGAGGAACAACCATCTGCTATTTGCCTTGTTGGGAACGCTTGAACGTTCCAATGTCCAGAACAAAGGCAAAAGCAGTCGAGTGGAATGTGTCACATATAAATCAGTTTCTCTCGGCCCACATACACGAGAACGAACACGGTGGTGTCGCTTTGACATCACACGCAAAAAGAGGGGCGTCACGTATCATGTGTGCTAGATAACGGAGCGGCACCATACGACACTGATGATAAATACTGGGAGAACAAACCCGTGCACCTTCCGTGCATTCCGCACTATTCAGTCCCAAGATATATGATGGATTGACCAGTAGCAATATGTGCGTCTTTTGGTTTTGCCTCTTTCTACCTTTACCGACCGGTCAAACTCTAATGTCTAATGTGGCTAATAGCGGGTGAGCTGGGAAATGCCGTACAGGATGCGTTTGTCATCGCGGTCGAGCAGCAGGCCCGGGAGCGCCTCCAACGATTGTCCGCGCTCAAGCGGATTACACCGGTCGACATGTCACAGCTTTCGATCAAAGCAAGTATCCCATACCCTCCGGCGGGGGGGATAGCGTACACTGTTGTGCTCCGGTTGTAATCTGGTTGTCTTTTTGTGCTCTTGACTTCTTGTCGCACCTATTTCTCTCCCTTCCTCTCGTGCAGCTCAATCAGCAAAGTCAAGCGAAAGGTGGCGCAACACAAGATTTAAGCTTCCTGAAGGAAGCTTCCCCAATCTACGTGACGTCCCTTTCAAGTAACAGTGTTACGGGTACCAACACCAGCACGACGGTGACGGCAGGTGTGAAGACTACTTTTACCGCTGGGGCCAACAACAACATCAACAACAATACCATCAACAACAACAGCAGCAGCAGCAGTACGGGCGGTGTGCAGACGCAGCAGAATGCAACCAACAACAACAGCAACAACGGCACGAACCTCGTCAGCACTACCAACACTACCGGCAGTATCGCTAGGCAGCAACCGGGCATGCTGGTGAACATCAGCACGGACGGTTCCGGTAGTGCCGGTGGATACGCGAACGTACGACAATCGCTCGGCCCAACGGGGACATCCACCGGTGGAGCGTTCAAGGGACCACAGCCTTCGATCGCACCCGATGGTCCGCAAATGGTGGGCCCGGGCCCGAACAACAATAACACCCTAGCACTTAGTGCGGCCACCGCGTCCGGGTCCGCTTACCACCTGCACCATAGTCTTGTAAATAACAACAACCTCACCAGCAATATTGGCAAGCCGCAGGGGCTTGACTCAACCGCCAACAGTTACTATAGTAATCTAACTAACACCTTCCTAGCGAACGGTCATGGTTCCAAGCGAGAGGTAAAAGGCCTAAGTATACACGCTCCATTTCCAGCTTACATCTTGATTTCCTTTAGCTACTAAGTACTAGAAGGGATGGTAACAAGTAGGAGTAGTCCCGCTAGTAAAACTAACAAGCAAACTATACCTAAAATATATATACATACATTGAATGCCAGACTCAATTGACCTAATTTTTATCAAAATTGCAATTTTCTCTCCCAACGTATCAGCTGGCTACATTATCCGAGGGCGAACTCGAACCGCAGGACGAACCAGAGTACGAGTCGAGTGGTAACATATCGCGCGGTGGTACCGAAGTTCTGCTGGGAGATCAAAATCTTCGCCAGGAAAATCGGTAAGTTGCACTCTTGGGATCTGTTGTTTATCTGTTCCGGCTATATTTAGACGAGTTCTTGGTTTGCTGGGTGTGATTGTTGCGCTACACCGTTATATCCTTATTAATAGTGCCTTCAGTTGATTAACGTACTTTAGGGATTGGTCAAAATATTTTCAATGAAAACTTTAGTGTTGAACCTTTTTTGTTTATTCGAACCTAGTTTATTGAACCAAATAAGAGTGAATTGAAATTAAAATGTTATGCAAAAAATAGTTTGTGAATTTTTTAGATTTTCTTTATCACCACTCTTCAATGTTTCCAACGAATAGGAGTCTCCATGTCAGCCATAACTTTCCATTAATTTGTTTTAAAATCTAAATAATGGACTTTACTATCCTAAAATAGAAATCGGGGTATTTTTACTTTGCCCAAAAAAATGTCCCATTTCTATTTGATGTCCATAAAAATTCCCCACGAATTAGTGTCAATTCCTATTTATACTGACAAACACATATTATTTCCCCTTAAAGAGTACAGCTCAAAATATCGCTTCTCCAGACAAATGCCATCTTAATTGTATGCATCAATCCTTGCAAACAATGCCCCAATAATCGTGAATTTTAATGCGAAATCCTTTTCCACGCCCCCTCTATTTCCGATCAACGACGTATACGGGCCTCAACGGGTTATGTCCCAAATTAACTCACTCCATTGTGTCGATGCGGTAACCGCTGTGTGTGTGTATGTTTGGGGTTTTTGGTGGATTATTTTGCGTGGGAATCGAATTCTTCTTGCATCCATGCCAAGCTACGACGGAAGAGATGCCACGGCAGAAACACCCGTTGCCGGTAATTGTTTAGTCTGTACAAGCAATGATCCACAACATCTTATTAAACGTCCTCCGGGCTCTTCGTCTTTCTCTCCCGGGGGGTGTGTAGAGTGTTGTGGGTTCGGGAAGAGACACGACACAACCCAAAAGGTGTCATTGGTTGCTTGAGGGAGTGTTGGAGAGGTTTGAAAGCAAGTCAACAACGGGCGAACCGGGAACGTACAAGGAAACAAACCTCTTCACTGAGGATGGATCACTTCACATACTTGACGTTGGTGCGGAACCGATTCATATGCGTTCGTCTCGAGTGCTCCTTCAGCCGGGCCCCGGGATCTCGAACACGTCATGATACAATCATCGGCATGCGGCTAGGTGCGGACTAGGAGCAACTCGATCGTCAGCAGCCAACATTATTTGGATCGCACTCGGAGCGACGGTGCTCGGTTTGAGGCGCATCAATCATTTGCTGGGAAATAATCACTCACCTCTACTGTGTTGGGGGGGAGGATGCCATTTTTTCTCTCTTCTTCTTTACCCGTGCCTTTACCGAAGCACCAGCTCGTCCGTAAAAAGCCGGCATCTTGGCGGAGTGACATTTTTAATGCGGTTCGCTTTTACGGGGAAACCATTCGCAAACAAATTCTCATCTAACCAAGCGTATCAAAGGCCTTTCCTGCTCCCCGGTTCCGTAATGTGTCCGGGAGTATGTGTGTGTGTGTGTGTACACACGCCAGACTCGTACTATTCATGCGTTCGAAACGATGTTTGCCGTAGGTTATCTCTTATTCATATCGCCATTCCAGCGGTGGACTCGAGCATCATTCGTTTGACGAATCTCACTACGGCACACACTACCTGTCGACTATTAATTCCGCTGCCATACCATGTCAGGCGACCCAATTTTGCAAGCCGGACAAATTGAGTGGATGCATCACCTTTCCAGCACACCGAAAAAGGATGTGTCCCAAAGAAACACACTTCGTTCACATACCATTGTGAACTCTTGCTTCGTGTGGTGGACAGAGCTCGTAATTACTGTTCGGATGTTGAAAGAATCGTCCCCAAAAAAAGAAGAAACCCCAACAAACCTACACAGAATCTCGCAACTAACAGTTCACAAAACAGCATGTGTTTATTGCTGCCCGAAAACCCCATTAGACCCCAAGTAGACCTCATCTCAAGGTGGATTAGATGGCGATTTCTTTTCGGGTTCGCTCTGTCACACCGCACATCCCAACGTCCCGGCCGTCGTATGTGATGGGTGTCGTTTGTTTGAATGTTTAATAGCCGCTGGGGCAGATCCTAGGTGACTAAGGATAACGATAAGAGGCCTCACGTGTGAACCAGGTCGACCATGCAATGAGGATAAAGTAAACATTATCCTTCCGTGCCTTTGAATCCAGGCAGCCAGGCACGGCATCCAGAGGATCCAGAATGGAATTGGGGTATCTAAATAGAAATACATTGCACGATCTCTCAGGAGACAGATAGCATAGTACAACGCATTGAATGAAATTGCAGGAGATGATTTCAGTACATAAAATATCTCTATTTTCACATATTTTTACGTCACTTATTGCATTAAAATCGTCAGAATATGTTTTGTAACTTGACAATATATGATTCTTCCCCATCGGTACTCACAGCATCCTTCAGCTACCTTGACTTTAATAATAGTTGACTGCACATTTATAATTTCTCTTCGTCATGCCTATCTTTCTGTGGCCACCGTTGTGGCAAATATGTGAGTGTGTGTAAAAGTAAATCCATCATAACAGACGGTACCCGAGACCCGTGGTCCGTATACAGGTGTGTGATGGTTGGGCATGGTTAGGCGTGTTTGTGTGTGGGGCTTCCACCACCAAACGCCGGATGGCCGCTAGATGTCTGTGGCTAGAGATGGTAGCTAGATGAGCAAGAAGATTCGACCACGGACAAAGGGAGAATGGAAGAAAGTTGCCTTCTTTGCTTCCTTTTCACACACATACAAAGCTGACCAGGCTTGGCAAAGGTACAATTGTGTTACATGTAACGTACGTATACTTCCGTTGGTTTTTGAATTTTTGAATCGGAAGGCTTGATTATAAGTAAACGATAGATGAAACTTAAGTAAATATACCATACGATGTTTAATTCAACTATAAGTTCTCTTTATCCGTATTAGAAGTGTACCTGTAAACTCCATTTAAAAGTCTAAAGATATCCACAACTCGCACAGGTGTTTATCATCTCGTACTGGAGGAACAAATAACCAGGAATAAGCAAAAGAGTAATGAGGAAGTCAACAATTTTCTGTCCACCGCTCGTCTATCTTTAAGTTTCCTTTCCCAATTTGCATCACTTCCTGCTAAGAAAAAGTTCAACATTTACACGACAACAGCCAAGAACCACAGGGTACAATTCTTACAACTATGAAATTATTAACGTTTTATACCCAATAAAACGACAAATTTTCTAACGAATACAGCAAGAACGTGTGTACCAAGTTTATGCCTCTAATATAACTTAGCGGATGATTTTACGGTCAGGTCACGGTGTTGCCGTCGTCTTCTGCATGGCTGTCTGTGCTTCCGATGAGGAAACGTCCCCCGAGTCCGGGGACCGTGGAAGGCTTCTCAACTTTGAAACGCACCCGTCATTTACCGGGCTCGCTCTATCCCAGTCACACTTGCACACTTGCCACATACCTGGTGCGGGTGTGAAGATGGCCAAGAAGATGGTTGGGCAGACGGTGCAGACAGGTGGACGGGCGGGGAAAAGCAGGCTCAGCAAACGCCCCGATTGCCCGTCGGAACACTGGAACACACACGTACGCACATACAGCCACACAGACGTACGCTTTTTCTCGTCTTCTTCGTTTCGCATGCCTTCCGACCGAGCGGGTGTAGCGTTTCACCACGGCACCATGGCACTCATTCGTCGGCTTGGAACGAAAGTGAACGGTCGTCTGTGTGTATAACTGTAGGGAGAAAAGGCTCCGTATGCTAGGGTTAGTTTGCTGAAGTTCGCGAACGTGTCCATGCATTCGAAGTCAGTTACTGGTCCCAACTTGCATCAACTCCATCGCCAGTGGTTCCCCTTGCTTGTGACGAACGAACAGTGGTCAAGTGTCGCGAATCGTGCGAAACGATGGCGCGTGTTTGAAGTGGTGAAGTTTCGCTTTGCAAGTGAAGATTAGCTCCGGTCGGAGGACACTGTGTGTCTGCTAGGTAGTCGACCGTATGACAAGGGGTCATTGCACAACCGTGTTTGTTTCGCGCACCTTCGTCCATCGTGTCATTGGTGTCCACCGGGTGAAGATAGTGGTACCGTGCTAGAGTGTCCCGGTCGGTAATGTCCAGAAGCAACTAGCAAGTGAACAAGCTGCTGGACGCGGGACTATCCCAGACGTGCTTCCCATCTGACGTGCAAAGAGGACCAACTTAAAAGCGGGAAATAAATAAATAACCGCGAGTTGAAAGCCTGACGGTGTAATTACGAACCGCTGCAAATACCGGTAGTTGACCTGCTCCTTTTGCCCGTCGATTGGCAACCGGTTTGCAACACGGGTACGGCCCTCCACAGCTCACCATATAGACATGTGTAGCGGGCCACACATACGGTGGACGTTGGAATTTCGCTGCATTTCCGCTCCAGGTGTGCCTATCCCTGACCTGTCCACAACCGTGGAGAAACCGCAGCCAACGGTATTCGCGCGTTAGTTCCTGTGGCAACCAAACACTGGACTGGTTGTTGGATCAATCAAATGCTGCTGCTGCCGTCGAGGGAAGGGTTCTCGATACAAAATCGTAAACAAATCGTGTCCCCTACAAAACAAAAACATTAATTCGTACTCGATTCTCCCATTGCCCTTGGCTGTGACTGTGAACTAGTTTTAAATGCCATCCATCTTCCTATTGGTGTGCTGTTTGGGATTAGTGGCTTTGGCCGAGAATGACTGGAGAAAGTCTGCCGACTGGATGTGTGACCATCGTTCAAACGCAATTGGAGCTATTGATGAGATGAAGATCGAGTGACTTGGCGCGAAATTGGTCCATTTTCGTTTGACAGCCACGGTGAAAACGTTTGACATTGTGTGATCGTTTCCGTTCGAGTATATACTCTTAAGTGTGCGAAGGTGAATCCACTCACCGTACAAGATCGGAACGGATCGTCGTTCAATTGTTCGCTTTACGTTCGAGGTCTTCTGTTCGGAAAGAAATCAATCGCATGAAGCACGTCTCCGGTGTGATCAGTTCTTCCGTTACTACGGGCTACCACACAGAGCCTGTAGTGAAACGGTCGTTCAGTTTGTGAATGTAAAAATTACCTTCTACACACCCTTGTGAGTTGGAATTTTTAACCACAACCCTTCCTTTCTATCGGTCCCCTTTGAAATAGCCGTGTTCGTGTATATGTGTACGTGTGTCCATGTATGGCAAACCTAGGAATGCGTGAGGAAATTGGCCAACAAGAAGCAAATTGCACTAAACGGTCCGATTGGTAGGGGGTGGAAAAAAAAGTGCAACGAATTGCATTCAAAACCTACCCGGACGAAGAAAGCGACCTGAAGTGAGTGCGTTTGTGTCTATGTGTGAGCTTCTGTCCGTACATGCAAAACGAATGTGCAATCATCATATTCGTGTTGCATATGCGATAAGTGCAACCGGAGACGACGGTTGTGGAAGAGTAGCAAAACAAAAATTATAATTATAACACAGCGAAGTGGTGAAACTGCACGCCGCATTTCAGTTGCCACTCGAAGATAGCAGAAGTGGAAGCAGATAAAAAAGACAAGTGAAACGAAAAAAGAAAGAGAGAACAGAAAAAAGCAAAATAGTCAAGCAGGCAAATTATCCTACATTCAGACGCAGCAGGAACGGAATCGGAAAAGTGCATCCAGGCATCGCTTAATGCACGTCAGTTGCGACGGTAACGACACAACACAACTACAGCACAGTGAGAAACGCATGCAAGTGTAACGCACACAAGTGTTTCAGCCTGCCGCATGTTCGACATCGTGTGACGTCTCTGTGAGCTTAGCCACAAGCAGCACAAAATGAGGATCCTCAAGCATTGGTAATTAACTGACACTGTAGCGAATGAGTGATGCTACTTTTCACTCCAAATCACTTCCAAGACACACATCTAGCAAACAGTCTAATAGGCCGATCCTAACAAAGCGCCAAGATGACTTTATGATCATCGATCGATCCGTAAACGAGTTGAGCCATTATCCCTTCCACTGGATGAAGCCCTTTAGATCGTCGTACATACCTTGACAGCCATCTTGTGCCCTTTCTTCTTCATCTCCATTGTTATGGAGATGACTTGACTCGTATGAAGCGATCAAGGCTCCGAGGAGACTTTAGAATGCTACCGGTGCCTTGAAGCACAGAATTCTACAGAGTTCTAGAGACTTTACAGAAAGGGCTATGGAGCCACAATCACCCCGGATAAGCGTCGTAAATTAGCTTCTTAGAGTCTTCCAATTGTTGCCGGGTGTCTTTATCCTCCCCGTTCACCGGTCAGCGTATCGAGAAGGTGTCATCCACAGGAAAGGATTAAAACATTAGGAAAAAAGGGAAAAATATTCTAGGTTTATGTCGATCCACAGATCTTTGTAACTCTTTCATCCCAAGAATATACATTTTGGAAGAAAAAATTACGATGAATATCACTACAACGACAACATTCCTGAATTTGATAAAACTCAACGCATTAGGACGCCCATTGCTGGTTTCAAATCTACATATATTCTGCAGATATGAAACCTTTAGACATAACATACAAAGACCAAAGAGGTTGAAGAGTCAAATGCTAAAAAAAGAAGTTTTTAGTGGGCATCGTCTCTGTAATATGGACAACTGTAGCAATCGTTCTCAGACGATCGCTACATACGAAGATCTTCGTTGCAGAAATAGAATGTTTCAGACCTTGTGTCTTAATTCTACAGAAATCCCGATCTTCAATAGCTTACATAATTCGAAAAACTTTTAATCCCAAGATTTTAAATCTCACGCCAGTTTAATGCAATGCACTGACCAGCCTTTGTACTCAGTCGCATCATACAAGAACACACCTTTCGTCATGCATTGCTAACAAAAAACCGAACGAAACTACGTCGTCCTTCATATCGGAATCCTACCGGGAATACCTTCGGTGCACTGTATGGAATGGAATGTCGAGGCACAGACACCGATCTTCTTAATGGGGGAGGTAAATATTATTCCCATGGGTTTTCGTCCCTTTTGTGTCTGCCAAAAAAAAAGGGGCGAATAGTGCAGGTAACTCTATACGACTGCCATATTTGTTCCTTCAGCACTAGGATTAAAGATCCTGAAATCGGTAGAACAAACAAACACGCGCACAAGGGAAAGCATTCCGGTTGTTTTGAGTTTCCCAAGTCGACAAATCGATCATGTTGTGGAATTTTTTGTTGTTGTGTACAAAACCGGGGAAAGGAAGTTGCGCTCTCATACCAAACAGTCCCAATTTCTTCTTACATCAGCGCAATGACGAGCGGTCTATGTATGCGTGTCGAATTGTGTTTTTTGTTCCCTTCGTATCCGTCCCTTCGAAGTCAACTGGGAGCGGTTTCCCGTGTCTCCGCTTTAAACTATCGTTGTCAGGTCTTCAACAACTACAACAAAAAAACTCACTCAATGATTTAAGCCTATTACACGGGCACCACACAAACCTCGAGCGCCCATTATTGTCGATCGATTAATGATTGATCTCGGGACCGGAAGTACGTCCCAATCGTACCGCCCTCGAACGCACGCAAACACTTCGCTACGTTTGCCATTGTGGATATTGCTCCCTCTCTTCTTACGTTTCTACCGCATCGAACGACACTCCTCATTGCGTGGTGACTTTTTCTCTCTAGCTGTTGGCAAGCTCCTCCAGTCAAACCCCGTCCTGCTGTTTGGCCGAATGAATGCAATCCACTCCCAGGGTCGGTTCATGGTGCCATGAACGATCGCGCGGATGAGCTCGTGTTCAAATTTCCGCGTGATCTCGCCACTTGAAAACGGATGACTGGAAAACAGAAACGCTGCAACGATAGGAGGAAGTGTCCACGGTGCTGTTTCCCTCCATAACGCGAATGCGCGTGCTTTGCCACAGTTGCGCTTCCACCGATCGTCGCCATTTCTGGTTCGCATTCATCCGCGACCAAAACTCCACAACACGCATCATGATTGTGTTTGGTAAGGGGTGGAAATAAGGTTCCATTTTTTTCTTTATATCTTGTTAATGTTTAACTTACTTCCGGTGCCCGGCGGGTGTGCACTCGACTTTTCATACGTACAGGGAGGGACCCAGTCAATTCTGACGGTGTCCACTAGTTACAACCTGCTCCAGTTAGCGCGGCCTGCTGGCCATATTGGACAACCTGTCTCTGTGTGCTCCAAAATCTCTTCCATCGCTTCATTCACATGGGTGAAGGAAGTCGATAAATTATTTGTGAACCGTGAAATTAATTTCGTCCAACACCACCTCACTACTCATCCATTCTCCGCACGGTGTGTGGCATTGGTATGGACTTCTTGGATGGCGCAAAGGCGCACAACGATCAACAAGCGCAGATAACGCGCTGCAATCATCAAAGTACATTCCGACCACTCGGACCAAACTGCCCACTGGATCTTAATCCTCCATCCATTCCTCTTCCTTTCCACAACCTCCCTTGGAGAACCCTCAAGATACCTCGCGGCATTCGCTACCGATCGTGCATGTCAAGCAGAACGGCAGACAATGAAGGTATTTCTTTATTATGGAAGACGTTCCGGAGCAAGTTGAATAACTTGAACACGATCTTCATTTTCGACCAGTTTGGGCTAAAAAATTTGCAGCGAAATCACTCGATCCAGCTCAACTGCATGATTACGGTAGAAAAAAATGCCTCCAGGCGACTATTACCGGGGGAATCTTGGTTTTTGGGAAATTTTCGTCTCAACCTTTTGCTCAGAAAACCCACCGGCCATAAAACAATAAACAATCATAACACTGGCGAGATGCGTTCCCGTCCTTCTGGTAGCGGGTGGATCTTCCCATCGTGCAGAGAAAGATTAACAAACGAAGGTTTGAAGTTCTAATGTCACTCTGGGATCTTTCCGCTACCAGATCGGTACGGGGAGTAGGAAGAAACGAACACACTACATGTGCACCAGAGCGAGAAGGAATCCATGGACGGCCCTAAGGTCGAGAACGACATGGAGGAATAATTTAAGATTCCCACACCGTATCGTGCGGAACAGGTAACGCA
>CM028125.1:29175808-29217371 GCA_016254315.1 Anopheles parensis
TTTTTTTGTACACACAGGAACTTGTGTAGATAAATATCCATCTAACTTAATGAATAAAGCTCCGTATATAGAATGTAGCTTCAAAGAATGTCTAAAAAACGTCTTTATCGTTCTGAGAAGACATACAGGAGAAGTGCTTTTCCAATTTGGAGTTATTGTTATGTTTATGTGACTTCCAAAAATTAGACAGATGTTTATGCCATCCTTCATACTGTTGATGGTTGTGTGTAGTCCACACTAACTACGATCGTTCTGTATCTTTGACACAAAACTAACAAAAACCTGCCTTTTTCTGGCTCTTCCTGATCTCTTGCAGGCCTCGCAGACGCAGTGGCTCCAGCATCGTGGTGCTGGGCGGTGATGACACCCTGAAGCCCTCCATACCTATTGATGACTATCAGGAGGACTTGGAAATGTACAATATGTTAGCGGCAAACCAGGACAATGGTATGTATCCAGCTATCACTCTTCGGAACAGCGAACGAAGGATCATCAATTCTAACGATTTTTTCTTGCTTCATTTTAGGACCACACCGGGAAATGGCTGTCGATGTACCTGAATCGTTCATAGCCAGAAACAAAACGCCTCCGCGCTATCCACCGCCACGCAGTACGACGGCGGTCACGGCTTCCGTAACACCTGCCACGCCCGCGTCCGCCCAGGTAAATCACGTTTCCAACGCAATGCCTCAGGTTGCGAAACACCACCACCAACAACAGCATCATCAACAGCAACATCATCACCACCACCATCATCATTCTCCACCTTCCCTGGGGCATCATCACCCGGCGAACGGTGGCGTGTCTCTCGAGCTGGAACCGCTCGATTCGTACAGTGATCGGCAGCTATCCTCGCTGGACAGCAGCCAGGAGTACGTGAAGAAGGGCGGTTCCAGCAAGGGACCATCGTCACTCGGTTCGGTAACGAGCGAGTTCGAACCGTCCCTCAATAATGGGTACGGTCCGCTACGAAAGCACACCACCAATGCCGGTGGTGATCTGCGCGACTCGCTCAGCACCAACCGCAGCACGTCGCCATCGTCGTCGGGTGATCTCGGACCGCCCGAGTACGATGTCGGGCCGCACCGGGAGCTGCCCGTCGACGTGCCGGACAGTTTTGTCGAGATCGTTAAGGGGCCACCGCGCTACCCGCCGCCCAAGCCCCTGATCATTAAAGACGCTATCAGAAAGAAAGAATCATGCTCATCCAGCGAATCCATTGATAAGCCCATACCGCAATCACAGTCGCCGGCGCGAAACGAGGTATAATTTTGTTTGTTTGTTGTTCCGTTTTCCACCATCCACTTCCTGCTAGATTTTTGGTTTCCCCCTTTTTTGCATTTACGAGTTAACTGTTGTTTATATTCATTTGCCACTAGTTTTCACGTGAATCCAAAGATATACACTCTCGACACAGATACACACATTCACGCATGCACCTATCACGTTTCATATTCGATCACTCGATCTTATTCCACATCCAAAAGGTACAGTTTTGGATGTGGAGTTCGATATCACGGTTAACATTTAGATGCATCTTTATAGACACTTAGATTTGAGCCAACAAGTAATAATAGCTATAGCTTAAAGGAGTAGTTTAATAGTTAGAAATATGTATTGATTTGCTGTAAAGTATTGAAGTTTGTAGTAAACTTTTGATTTCTTGTTATCTCTTAAAAAGTAGATTTTGAAATACTTTTGCAATAGCTTTACATTTTATTGTTTCCTCCAATTCGTACTCAATATTTAAACATATCCAGAACAGATAAGCTTCTTATTTGATTACTTTTTCATTGATTTATTTACATATTGTTCCACATGTTTGCTCATTTTGTTTCAAAGTGTCTAATTTGTAATTTAATCATAATTACTTCAACAACAAAAAATATCGAAACACCCACAACACTATTACACCGCACAATGTCTTTTGTTTGTGTTTATGTCTTTGCCAAAAAGCAATCCTTCCAACTATCCTCGCAAAAGTTTCGCCCGGAACTCTTCAGAAGCGGATAATGCGATCTTCATCATGAAATGTACTACTCTAAAGAGGAATCGCTCATTTACTTCTTCCCCGCAAAAGAATCTACGTAGAGTTCGATCGGTTGTGGAGATCGGTTTCACCATGAGAAAGGAATTTAGGATATGTAAAGTAGTGATATTTTTTCACCCAAATACGACTTTTGGTACAAAAAGTTCTTTCCAACTGTTCTGTCCCAACGGTGCAGTGTCATCGTGTACTTTAATTCTACCAGTTTTTAGTGTGGTGGCGCGTGCAGCACAATTATTTCAAATGTAGTGAAACATCTGATCATCACCCAAAAAAAACATCTATGCACTAATGAGGGCCTACGCTTAATCTTGATTTCAATTCATTCGTTTCTTCTCCCGTAGCTTAATGGTTCGACGAAACCGGTGCCACCGCCCCGGGATCATCTGCGGATAGAGAAGGACGGCCGGCTCACTAATCGCGCACCAGTACCAGCTCCACAAGTGCCAGATCGTAAGATTGTGCCGATCGCATCACAGCACCAGCATATCGGCCAGGTCCTGGAACCGACTCCGGATCAGTTAGATAGCATTAAGAAGTTCCAGGTGAGTGAAAACGTGCAGGAGAGGGAGTAAGAGAAATACTTTTTAGCACCACTTTTTTTTTTCATCTCACCGAACGTCGCCTACATTAGGGCTCGATCATTAGCATGGTGTCGTCAGTTAACGATAAAGCCATCACACTCCCTTTTGGGTTTGTTTTTGAAATATAATCGAAAAATGGTCTATAGTGCCGTGCCCTACTAAACGCACCCCATATATCTCGGGTTAGAATTGACAAACAAAGTCGATCGCACGCACACCATCGCACAGGGTACGCACGCATATCCATTTACCTGATTCACCCTTTTCGGACAGGTGAAATTTGTTGTTTGGCGACCGGCAAATGGGGTGGGGGTGTAGATGCATCGTGCACCGGAACGATGCTGGTGTGCGTGACTTCTAGCATCGCGGCGTTCCCATGTCACCGATGCATACAATAAGCACCTGCATAATTCACCACCTTCCCTGTGTAAAATGAGAATGCAATCATCAAAACCCATTTCGGACCCAATGGGCGCCCGGGTACCGCTTCCATTCACAAAACCATACGCAACTGGCAGACATAGCAAATGAAAAACACGCTGTTACATGTTTACATTTGAGTAATCGGAAGATTTAAGGTTCGTTGTTTCATCGCTTTTTTCCGTTTAGTTCTTTTGTGATGGTTGCAGTTTTTTTGTTACACATTTCCAACTCTTCTCCTCATTTACAATGTTGTGTTTGAAATTGTTACTTTCATTATGTAGCAACAACACAACCTTTTTGCTTTTTTTTTGTTTTTGAAACATTGTTTTCTCTTCCATTTTTTCTGTCGTATCTTTTGTCGCGGGCACGCGTTTCCGGCATATTTTATTTTTTGTGTATTATTATTACATTACACTGTTACGGCAAAACAGCATCAACATCCCGGTGTGGTCGAAAGGGGATAAAATTCAAATTCAATTCCCCTCCCAACGCTGGGTGTTTGGTCAAATCCATTTTCGGGTCCACCGGGTTTCAGACGACACAATGCATCAAAACAAACCCCCGTAGGTTCATGTTTTTCATGTAGGGTGGTGTGCGTGTGGGAAGAGTTATAGTGTGGGGAAAATAAACGCACGGGCCAACCTTGCGTACGCGATGGAAATGCGCGACAGTATCATAACAACAGTGCTTGCGTAAAGACAAACGGTCACATGCGGGTACGCGGGAATTCGGTTCGGTTTTGCGATAAATAATAATAAGAAGAAGAAGAGGGAAAACAAATACACACACACGCACATAACGCAAAAGCGATAGTCACGGAATGCGCAATCAATTTACGGTGGAAATGCGAGAAGCTCAAATCGGAAGCGAATTACCAGAAACGCGGAGTGCTCCAACCCTGTAAACCCGGGCGCGCCTCCTCCCATCAGATGATATCGGTCCCCCATCGCATGTTGTGTTGGAAAGTGCTTTACAGTTGCTCGATAAGAGATGGTGACTATAAAGTGTGTGTCTGTGGCTGATTCATGGTGGTTTGATTTTTATAAACGTTCCCACACAACGCTGACAGGTGGGAGTTGGGAAGAATGTGATATCGGTTTACGATCGTAATCGGATTTTTAATTGTTTCCGATAAGCGCAAGAAAAGACATCAAGAGCTTCAAGTGTGGTGTGGATGTGGTCGTTGTTTAAGGTCGCTATAGAGGTTGAGTTTGTCCAGCTCACGTCGCACCTGTCGTGGTAGATTTCTGGTGTACTCTAGAGTCATCCCGGAACTCTCGTTTTTTTTCCTTCTTAGTGTCTATAAGCTTAAGTCGTTCAATTACACGCGCCACTGTGTCACGTCCACTATCGATCGATTGAAAAAAGGGATAATTAAATTATCCATCGTGGCCACCTTGAAAGTGTTCCACCATCATCAGCTGGTATCTTCACAGCAACAACGGGTTCAGAATGTGATAAAAAGAAAACCTTTGCGCCAACAATGATTTGTAGTGCGGTGTAAAAGAAATTTAAACAAAAAACGAGACGAGACTTCGAGTGACAATTTGCGTACGATTCGTCGCGAGACTGTCGTTTGGCAGAAAGAAGTCACGACGGAAGGTGATGATGTAATTCTATTACCGGACAACGGTTTGTTGTTTCTATGATTCGCATTCGGCGGTCGGTTTTGCGTTAGTCCGGGTGCGAGAGTTGCTCGATGAAGACGAACCCGTACGGTGGTTGGTACGACGATCGTTAACATTTCGTCGCGTGTCAGTGTGTGGAAACATTTGGGTGACCTTCTTCGTTGGACTGGTTCTGGACACTTGGTAGACTTGGTTGAAAGAATCACCCTTTTAGAACCCTCCGCGTCTAGCGCAGCCAGAGTCGGTTGCGTGCGTGTGTACTTTGAACGAATTTTGCAAACTGGTTGGGTCAGCTGGCCTACAGTCGTCGGGATAATTGACTTTCTATTTCGACCACACTTTACCACCGTTCAATATGGCCGCCTGATCAGGTTGGATCCAAACACACGTTCCACCGCGAGCGAGTAGCGTCGCTGACGACAATCGGTTTTGCAACTTTCAAACCCACACACCGTCGTACCACCACCAGAGTTTGAACCGTCAAACCAGTTTGCTGGAGAAATTCCCCGATAAGGTCGCTCGTTCCCGAAACTATTCGCACCAGCGAATGGCTTCCTGTCCGCGTGCCGTGTTTCGATGCGTTGCGATATTTCAACCCCGAGCCGAGGACCGTTTTGTGTTTTGTGAGACGGTTTGTTGCGCACTATCTAACGCGAATGTGCAACGGTACAAGGTTGCTACACACGTTCTGACCTTGTCTCGGGCTAGTAGCTGCTCGTGAGCTTCGTACGCATTCGAAACGGTGGTGAACTCAGTGCTCTTTTTCAGGCATCGCTAGTCTCCAGCCGATCGCGTAAAGCTCGATCGTGCTCGGTAGTGTGGTTTAAGTGAAGTGAAACAACACGCTTGCATCTTTTTTCGATCGAAGATGATCGCCCGTGCTCATCAACAGTCCGGGGTCAAGGAAACGAACGGGGTTACCCTTGCGCCTGCTAGCACGATATACGCCCAAAGGCAGGCAAGTTTCATCCGTTACATTACGTGATGACTATGTGATAAATGTAGACAACTCGAAGCCTTTCATTAAACGCAACCCTCCATTGCACAAGACTAATCTTTTCTCACGTGTGTCTGTTTTATTTCAGGAGCAACTTCGACGGCGAAGAGAGGACGAGGAACGGATAGCAGCACAGAATGACTTCCTGCGCAATAGTCTGCGTGGTTCACAGCGGCTTCGTGCGCTGCAGGACAATCCGATCGAAAAACCACCGGTCGGTGTTGATAATGAGGCGTACGCAGATGACGAAGTGGTGGAGAAGATTATCGGTATGTCTTTGGCACAATATCCCTCGCACATCCAGGGACTCACCATTGAAACCATGTCTTTACCTTTACAGGGTATAGTGAGCTAGTGGCGGCATTGCAGCGACTGCAGGGACACCTGAACAAGCACGGTCTGGCGGCACTCGCTGGCAGAGTGACGGCAGCACAAAGTCTACTGCTCGGTCCCGGCATTGCCCGTGCACTGGCCGTCCGGACGGCTGTCCTGGAACGGAGGCGTCCCAAGGTACCCAACCCCATCTGCCCAAATGCTCAAGCGTTAGCTAAGGATGTAAGTAATTCGCCACGCGTCTTAGCTCTTTTTCTTCGATTCTAATGGCAATTCTACATCTTCACTTCCCCAGTGCGTCGAATCCCTGGCACAATCCGGCTCGCCAACCGCAATAGAACTGTGTGATCTACTGTCCACGTACGAGATGGAGGGTTTACTGCTGGCACACGACAGAATCGCATCGACCACGGATCGTTCACCGATTGCCTCGTATGGTGGTAGCCCGGTTACCGTCGCATTGCCATCGCTCAGCAACAACAACATCAACAATAACACCTTGACCAGTGCGGTGAAACCGGCCACTGTCATGCCATCAATTCCAAATAACGCTAGTTTAGTGAACAATAACAATAACAATATCGCTAAGGTAAGCTACACTTCCTGTTACCGTGCGAACGGAGTGAATAAACGTCCGGCATTCTTTTTGTTTTGTAGAGGGAACCAATGAGTGTGCCTCTAGGTGTGCTGCGTGACGGTAGCCAGGATCACATCAAAATCATCCAGATTGAAAAGTCGTCCGAACCGCTTGGTGCCACTATACGGAACGAAGGCGAAGCGGTCGTGATTGGACGTGTGGTGCGTGGCGGTGCCGCCGAAAAGTCCGGTCTCCTGCACGAAGGCGATGAAATTCTTGAGGTGAACGGTATCGAAATGCGTGGCAAATCGGTAAACGATGTGTGCGCTTTGCTCGGTTCGATGACCGGTACGCTTACGTTCCTGGTAGTGCCGGCCGGTGTGCCCCAGATCCTGCCCGGACTGGGGATGCGCGATCCACCGGTACTGCACGTACGGGCCCACTTCGATTACGATCCCGAGGATGATCTGTACATACCGTGCCGGGAGTTGGGCATTAGCTTCCAGAAGGGTGACGTACTGCACGTGATTTCGCGTGACGATCCCAACTGGTGGCAGGCGTACCGGGAAGGTGAAGAAGATCAAACGCTTGCCGGATTGATACCGAGCCAATCGTTCCAGCATCAGCGCGAATCGATGAAGCTTGCCATCGCCGGTGAGGTGGGTTTGCGGACGCGCAAAGATATCAACGGTAAGGCGGGCGGTGGTTCAACACTACTGTGCGCACGTAAGGGTCGCAAGAAGAAGAAGAAGGCAAGCAGTGAACATGGCTACCCGTTGTACGCGACGGCAACAGCCGACGATCCTGATCCGGAGGAGATTCTAACGTACGAGGAGGTTGCACTGTACTATCCAAGGGCCTCCCATAAGCGACCGATCGTGTTAATCGGACCACCGAACATTGGACGGCACGAGCTGCGGCAACGGCTAATGGCGGATTCGGAGCGATTTGCTGCTGCTATTCCTCGTAAGTTGATCCTCACGGTGCATGTGTTCGCAAAAGGAACTCCTAATTATTAACATCTAAACCCCGCAGATACGTCACGAGCACAGCGGGAAGGAGAGGTACCGGGACAGGATTATCATTTCATCTCGCGGCAACAGTTCGAATCGGACATTTTGGCCCGTAAGTTCGTCGAGCATGGTGAATATGAGAAGGCTTATTATGGTATGTATCTGTGGAGATCTCTTAACTAGTTCTTACGTATTCGGAGATGTAATTAATTTGCGAATTCTCATTTTAGGAACATCCCTCGAAGCTATCCGAGCAGTGGTTGCCAGTGGCAAAATATGTGTGCTAAATCTGCACCCCCAGAGCTTGAAGTTACTTCGATCGTCCGATCTGAAACCGTACACCGTACTAGTGGCACCTCCTAGTTTGGAAAAGTTGCGCCAAAAGCGGATACGAACTGGAGAACCTTACAAGGTCTGTATACGGAAACGTGAGTTTCAGACACCGGAGATCATTCTTTCTCTAACGGTCATTTTTCGTATATTCCTTTAGGAAGAGGAATTAAAAGAGATCATAGCGACCGCACGCGACATGGAGGCCCGCTGGGGTCATCTGTTCGACATGATCATCATCAATAACGATACCGAGCGGGCTTATCATCAGCTGCTGGCAGAAATCAATTCACTGGAGCGGGAACCACAGTGGGTTCCGAGCAGTTGGCTGCACAACTAGTAACGTCCCGGTATATGGTATCTACGTTTTTAGCTAGCTGGGCTAGCTGGCTGATGTTACGAGCGAGAACTTGTCCGAAAAGAGCAACACTAGCGGACGGTGTGAAGTATTCTAAGCTAGAGAAGCACTCCGGAAAAACGTTGAAAGTATTCGAAATTTAAGCAAAATGTTGAACAAAAGTGGAACGGACATCGTAGGCCACCATATGTTGGTGTAGCCGGAGCGAAACACACCTAGATCTAGAGATGTGACCTATAACCACCCCCAACCCAGAAAAGAAAAAAACACTCAATAGATTATTATACATAATGCATATAGATACATATACATGTATGGATAATACTATACTTTATCGAACTTGTTACGTTATTTTTTCACTGTGCGCTCGTAAATGCACATAAAAGCATACACTTACACAGGCACACATAAACGGTTCATATGCGAAGTTTTAATCCCTTCGTTGGGACAAAAAAAAACCCCGTTAACAATGTAGTACTACTTTTCATACTTTTGTTTTACTGTTTACCTAGGAACCAATTGTGTACGTGTACGTGGCAAATCGGAACGGGTCGGGGAAGTGGAAAAAACATAGAATCTACAATTGACCAGCAGCGTGGGGGTTTTTTTGTGCGTGGTGGTTTGTTATACTTTAGTGATCTTTACTTATTTTTTTCCTGCTTGGGACAGTATTTCCCCCGTTCTTTCGTGGGTATTATGGCTCCCCTCCCCCTTTTTAATAGCAGTAATGTACGTTTTGTTTTAGAATAATGAATGTTTTATTTATCTAGAGTTTTATGTGGCAGTAGGTTATGCGTGCGGAGGAAGATGATCGAGCACGAAATGTGTATGCGTATGTGTATGTGGCAGATATTGTGGTAGTCTTATGCGTTTAACGGAAGCGATAGGATATGTGCAGCAGGAATGCATTAAGAGCACGAGGAAACCCGAGTACACAATAAAAAAGCAATTTCTAAATGTTGTAACAATACTATCAGCGTAGTAGTTTGGTGGGAAATTGGGGAATTAGAAAAAAACGGCCCCCCTTTTTCCGATATAGTAGAAAACTCAAAAAAGAAAACCAATGTATTGTAGTTACGGAAATAAAAAAAACAAAACCAACCCAACAGCAAAGGTACGTAGAGCATATTATATGGATGGCAAAAGCTAAATGGTTTTGAGGGAAGTAATGCAAAAAAAAAGAACAAACAACCATACGGATAACTTAAATATAATCAGCAGCAAACAACCCGCCCACCTGCCCTTGGTGTCAGAGAAGTGGACGATTTAGGTAAATGGATAGTGATTCAAAAATTTACACGAAAACAAATCAAAATACTTATAAAGCTGCAGCCGCTGATGGGCTCGATTCCTAGGAACATTATTCAACGGGGGCACACCCTTCTTCTAGAGGCAGAACAAATAAATGAAACGTGTGTAGTACCAAGCATAATGTGCATCTTAAGTAACTCTGTTTCAGCTTACTTTTCTGTGGCACCGAACACCGGAAGGATCTGTCGGTTTTGGAAAGAAGGAAACACAGTGTGTCCATCCGGCAGTCCGGCAAGAGGACATAGTGCGTTTCAAAATTATAGGTTAGGCATTGAGATGAGTTTAACACATGATTCGTAGCACATTCAGCTGGAGGGACTGTACGTGGGCAATGATTTACAAAAACAAAGAAGACAACCGTTTAAACGGTTCCCCCGCCCAAGCCTCCTGCAGCCATACAATTCGTCCAAGTCGAACACTTACAAGAATTGGTATCATAACACCACAACCCTATTTGTCTTCTAGCGTGACAAGGTTGGATACACTTGTGTAACCATTGTGTCGCATCTCCAAACTGATCGTGATCGCATGTTTGGAGCAAAGGGGCCCGTTTATAAAGGGGGGGATTTCTAACGGCGGCTACAGCTACTAAAGAAACCAAGATATCCCATACAAAATGTATTATGCGAACATACAAGTAAAGACTTACTAAACTAAAAACCAATGTATCTTAAGTATCATCAGTTCGTGGAACAGGAAGTAGACCAGAACATCTATTTTGAATGATAAGTATTTTTCTACGGTAGAGATCCAGTACTGGTGGCATTCGAAATTATGTTTGCCAAAGTGGTTTTACTTCATTTCCCACGTCTTTGCTATTTTGATAAGTAGTATTTTTTACAATACAATTCACATGCATCAGAAAGTTCGTACGAGATGGCCTGGTAGCTGTTCAGACAAATTGCATCCAATTCTACTCGTAGTTACGTACTGACGGATGATACTAGGTGAATAAACAACAAATCGTTTAAAAACAGCATTCTTTGTGGTGTTTACTACTGTAACTTAACTATAGAAGGAAAAATGTTCATGCTACATACAAATTGTAAAATACAAAACCAACTTACTTTTTCGTCTAGCACTGCAACCGCTTTGGTGATTTGTCCTACAGTCGGCATTCCCGCGACACAGAGGACAGATCGTTTGTTGTTTAAGTAACTGCAGCGGTTTCTTGCACATACACGGGGACTTTTTCACACTTTCTATTAGATTCAAGGCAATAAGTGATAATTGTGCGATACCCATTGCTATCGGAGTGTATTCCTAGGTCGCTTCATGAACCTGATCGTTCGATGTTTCCGTGAAGTGCCAAACCGTTGGTTTGCGGAGCGCGGTTTGATTGCTTTACAGATTCGTGTCCATACCGCCCACATAAATTACCCTTTCAAAGTGAATTAAACCACCAACACATCTTATTTATCACAACTTTTAGCTTTTCTGTTATTCGGGTAGATTATGTATTTTCAATGTTTTGAAAAAGGAAACAGAAACATTGTTCGCCCAAATGGCCCAAATTTATAAACGACTTCAAACGATCTGTCAACGTTGGCTGTCAGAATGACGTGTTGGAGTTGTTTGGCTGGCGTGCTGTCAAACGTGTCAACGCTCGAGGAAAAGAAGTGCGCCCCCTTCCAAACATCTGTAAACAAAGCAGTTTGTTGGAATACAACTTCATTTTAACTAAAAAAACATTTCTAGTGCATAAATTACAAAGTTTTACAAAGGATTTTACGACCCTCCCCAATATGCCTCCAATAAAACCCGACGCAGATAGTGACGGGGATGGTGATTTGTCTGGGGCGGAATCGGAGCATTCCGGATCCAGCCAAGGACAGGACCATGATTCCAGTGCGGAAGAAGCGGACGAACCAGATTCGGACGATTCCTCAGAAATGTCCGAAGGCGAATGCGAACGGAGACGTACCAATTGTCAGGATAATCTAAGTATGTAAACCACCAACAGACAGGGTTCGGGGTCGTTTGTACTATAGCCGCATCTCTTGTCTTTTGCAGCGAGCCTGGAAAAACAGTTTAGTATTCTGAAAGAACAATTGTACAAGGAGCGCATGGTTCAGGTAGACCATAAGCTGCAGCAAATTCGTGGTGGCCGGTTGCA
The DNA here is from genome assembly GCA_016254315.1 of Anopheles parensis. NCBI lineage: Eukaryota > Metazoa > Arthropoda > Insecta > Diptera > Culicidae > Anopheles > Anopheles parensis. The sequence continues at coordinate 29,187,526 of CM028125.1, forward strand.
GGACTACATTATACCTTTACAGCAACTGCAACACAATATGGACAGCCGGAAAGAGGTTGCAGAGGTGATGAAAAAATATCGTGTCAACAACATTAAGAACAAGTTCGAGTCGGAATTGCAAGCGTGCTACCAACATTTTGAGGTAAGATATATAAAGACACTAACTATATCATGCTTATTGGGATCCATTTATCAAAAACCTTCCTTCTCTTGCAGAGTGAACAAAATCTCGCCAATGATGTTATTTGCGACGAGCTGATGGAGAAGGTTCGTCGTTTGGAGGAGGATCGCCACAATGTCGACATCTCATGGGCGGATTGGGGTACCAACACACGAACGGCAAAGGTTAGAGGCCCGGGACGCAAGAAGGCCGTAACCGTGTCTGGGCCGTACATTGTATACATGTTGCGCGAGGAGGAAATTCTCGAGGACTGGACATCGATTCGGAAAGCGCTGAAACGTTCGACCGCTGCCGCTACCTGATATTTAATACAGTAAGAATTTACTCAAGTGTATAGTTTACGCCATTCGTCGGATAGTACCGCATCTGCCCCCCGTTTGGTTTCGAGTGTCTCCCGTGTTGAGAAATCGCCAAGACTTACGTACGGATTTTGTGTGTAAATTCATTTCTAAATGCCGTTTCTTGTAACGACTTAAGCTGAACCTATTCATAAGGCAAATATTAAAATTAAGATGCAAAATGGAACAAACGGACAGTTGCTATTTTGAAACCACATCCCGAAACACTCTGACTAATCAAAATCGATTCATGCTCTCTAAGATGCATACTGTATTTAACATATGTACTAAATGCTCTTACATTCCTTTTTCTAGTAAGAACTTTTCAACGAAAGCTACATGATCGCCCTTCAGCTCAATCAGACCGCTCATTTCATTCACACGCGTAATAATGGGACGGTCTAGTTGCTTTTCGATCAGATATCGCAATTCCGCCTCCAACTGCCAAATGTCACCCTCGACATGACGGATCGCTGTTATCCGACGCTGGCCACGGAACGCACGCCGTAAGTACACCGGTAGCATATGATTTTTCGTTCGCAGCACTACATACTTTAGCTCGGGTTTTGGGTCAGCCGGTTTCCATCCCGATGGGTAGCTTTCCTTTGCTATTGGTTTTGGAACGGTCCGAGGAGCCAGTAATCGCTCAACATACTTCCATTCCGGTGGATTCCGTACTACTTCAACCTCGGGAAACTGCGCTACATCACCGACTGGTTCCGAGGACCGAAAAGACGACCATCGCACGGAGGTAAGTGTTACATTCTACAAAGCAAAATGATACCATTGAAATGTTTTGGCCATCGATCGGAACTATTCCTTGCCTACCTGTAGTTGGTTTGGTAGATGGTTTATAGAATTTAGCGGTACAATTCGATTTATGCTTAATGTTTTGCTGCACAACATGCGAAACGCCATGATTACGAAAACAAAACTGTTTCTCGCCGCCACAGTATCGAATTGTCAAAGTGTTCTCGTGGGAAATTTTGATTTGACGTTTTTCAATCACAGAATGACGTTTATTCAAACAGTTCGTTAGTAATGGAGTGGGGTAAATTAGTAACAATAAATTATATCTGAGAGAGTTTTAAATTCCTTACCACACCATCGGAATAGATAAATACCGTGAAATATTTTGTTTCACGAAAAACGCTTAAATTGAACTTGTTGTTACATCCTCTTGAGAACAAATCATTTGCCCATCATAATAAGCGGGTTTTCTTCATTTCTGGGTGTGCGACCGTTGTTGGTTTACGTCTGGTATGCCTAAAAGATGGCCATATGTATCTGGAATCATCTATAGGCGAAAAAAGAGCTCTACGTCTAGTCGAGATTTGAACCCATACCGGACTCCATTGTGTTATCAACTTCACTACGACCATTTGTTTTTATTTAATCACGTTTGTTCAACATAAGCATTTTCTTATCCTAATTAGCTTTCACCCCCACTGGTGTTACTTACACTCACCGAACGACTCACCATTCTAACAAAGTCTCATAAATTAACCGCGAGTACAATATTTGCCAGTTAGCAATTTATCTTTCCAATAGATTTGACGCTAACCATCAGCACCATTGTCGGGTTGTCGTGGTTTCAATCTAATGCGGAACTTGGCAAGGAAACGAACAACGCATTGCTTTTTCTCCACCATTCGGCACGTTTTTCGCGGAAAGTTTGAGACGAAGTTTTCCACGCCATCACACCGTAACCACCAACGATGATGGTCTTTTGCGCTTTCTTTGCATTGTGTCTTCATTCCTAAACAACTGGATTGTGTAGTGAAGATAAGCATTATGTACTGTCTCCACAAGATGTACCCAATAAGACAGCATGTGCTTGGAGCTTACGAGAAAAATAGCAACAAAAAAAATGGCCACATAAAACCAAGGAGCTTTTGTCCGTGAACAGCTACAAGTGCATATCGAACAGATCTCCACCTTTTTTTCCCCGTTAACAAATAATATTTCCCAAAAGACAAAACTTTCCTTTCTGCACGGCCATTTCAAGGACGCCGAATGGCCCAAAATATCTGTACATAATGTACGAGCCGGCAGCAAGCTCGCTCGGCTGCTTTTTTCAAACTCTTGTCGAAACGGTTTCAGTACACGGCAACAAAACGAAACGAAAGCTTCGCTGCTGGTTCTATTTCCGAGGCCAACGAGGTGTATCGATTTTTATCGTAAATCGTCGTACGTTGCACACCAAACCTAAAGGGCCAGTCCTGACAGAAGACAGACAGCGGCCACCGTTTGCCCCATTACCCACCCGCTGGTTTGCCGGTGAACGTGCTGTCGTGAGGCAAATCCCTTTATGTATCAGTTATTTTATTATCTTCATCATTAATCAGTAAAAACGAGGATCGGTGACATGGAACCATGGACGTGCTGGAGCTTCTAATGGAGCACAGCACATTAGGTGGAGTGTAATTGAAATCAATAGGCTTGCGTAGGCTGCGCAAACGTGGTCCATTCCTGACGCTCCAACTCTAATCAAATGTCGATTTCCGAGCGTCGGACGTCACTGGTTGCGAGAGACTGTGGAGATATTGAGTTTTGTAGCTAGGCTTATCTAATTAAGACTCCCACGGTTTGTTTTCTTTGTGCGAGTTGATTGAACACCTTATCAGTAAATAGGACCGCTTTATAGTGGTTGTGTTGGAGCTGATGTTTCACTTGAACGGAGATCTATTTACGAGACACAATCTAAAAGTTCAAACAAGCAAATCGATAATGCTCTGACTAAGCACATCGATGAGAAATTCCATTCGATTGACGAATGGCTATGAAGTGTGGTTGGAATTTAGACAAATTTTTAACATTTAACGAAGCATAATAAAGGAATTATTTTATGCAAGAAGTAATGATCTAGGGCAAGAGATGTTCATAATTCACGCAAAGAGTTGAACAGGCGAGAAACCTGTAAATTTTGTTAATGCGATGACAAAACTGGACATGAAAATGTAACCCAATTTCATTCTAATTCATGTGCATCGAATAAAATCTAAATTGCAACCGAGTTGATATTAGCATTCAAATCGAATCAAATTTAACCACGCAAATAAAAAAATAGGAGTCGCAATACAACGACAGTTGTGTACGTAATACACTTTTTTACGACTGCGTCACTCAATTGCGTTTTATGAACATACTTTTTCTTTCAACTGCGAAGGAAAACGCTCCGTGATTCAGTAACTTGATCCGATATGTGGAGCTACAGCTAACCAAAAACGCTGTGAAATCGATACACAGCAGTATCCAACTCTAAACCGCTCCATCAGGAGGGAAAATTGGCAAATAACAAAGTAAAAGAAAAGCGATACACATCTGCTTTTTCCAGTAAAAAGTACTTTCCATGTGCCACTTGGAAATGGTGCTTTTTTACATATATAAGGGTTGTCTTCATTTCGTATGGTGTACTAAATTACAGTGCATGACAATTTCAATAGTACTGAGCGATGGAACCGAGAGCTTTTCGTTTAGTTTTTGTTTGCGAAATTTAAATTCAGATGTTGAGATGAATCCTTAAAATAGGGAATGAATACACCATGATCTAGACATTCAATTCTCTTGTCTAGCCTTTGGCATGTGCTGAACGCAACTGAAATAAGTTCCAGTGGTGACCGTAAAGGATCAAGACATATGCGTATTCTTGTGTAAAGTTATTTCTATAGGTAAATTAAACATGACAGAAATTGGCCACTTAAAGCAATCATTACTTACTTTCATAAATTTGCTTAAAAGCTCGTTCAAGAACTATTCCAGCTAAGTTGGATTAAAAGTAGAATGACTTTTGAGCCTAATCTGTCGATTCAAAAACAATCTTATACCTAGTGCTTTAAAGTAGTTTTATAAAGAACGATCTCATCTAGAGCTCAACATCTAAGGGACTTGTAAGTCACATAACTGTTATCTTGCCCAAGGTTTTGAAGGTAGTCAATTATAATGAATTGTTCGGAAGTTAGAAGAGAGCTATATCAACTCTCTAATGTTCGATTTAAAATCACAATTAAATATGTCTTTTATCCCATCGCCAGCGGTGCCTCACGAGGATTTCTCCGGCCTCTTATGGGTGTCGATGTTCCTACGTAATTCGGTGGTAAATTTAAGATCTGAAATTATTCCATGGTACACGAGATCAAGTCCAGTCTATTTTTATTGACGATGTCTTGGGTGTTACACAGACATGATTAATTATTTGAACTAATACACACGCTTCTACAGGTATTAAGGTATTTAAGAAAGCTTTTCATTTGTGTGTCACAAAGTTAGTAAAAGTGGAACCGAAACCATTTTTACCAACTTATGCTTTCAAAGTGTCAAAGAGAGGGCCAAAAAATGAATTTCAAAAACTTATGTTTGTCATACTGAAGCAATGATATTCGTGCCTAAAGCAATATTGTGTTTCTCTTTTTTTATTTCATCGACGGTCGTAAAGTGGAGTCCTTCGCCAGTAGTTCAACGTCACCCATAAAGACGCATCTGTCACAAAGTTTTTAAAGTTTTTTATTCGATCTCCGCTTTCTTTATGGATTGACGAATGTAATACGGCAACGAATGGAAAGCACTACATAGTGAATATGAATCTGGAGATTGGAGAGATTTGCTTTTAAATTTTAACTCACGTAGAGTTAGATACAAAAGATTGCTTTTCAAGTGGTACCGAAATACCATTTTGTACTAGGGTTTTATTACATCGGTTAATTCAAGCTCATTTTGATGAAACGTAATTGTAATATTAACATTGCTTTCAAAACCAATACGAAACAGATAGTAATAATAACGACGCAACAAGGTCCTTTCCAGTGGAACCAACTCGCATTCGTCTCTATCGGAACGAGTGGATAATTTATCTGTTGTTATCCCATCGAAACCGAACGCTGTCCTTTTCCCTTTATATTATTTGGAAAGTCTTCGACTCGCTTCCCTGCTGCCCTCGCTGCGCAATATCCTTTAATTGCTTTCTTGTTGCTTCTATGTAGTAAATAAAGCCGATGCGTCTCGGTACGCACACGGGTTGTGGCTTGGGGGAAAATCCCTTCAGGCGATATGCCAACGCCAATGCTTCTCTACCGGGAAAAAGGGATTCTACTCCTGCACAGCTTCAAACTGCGTCATTTGTAGCCCCTTTTTTGGCCAACAGTAAAACGTAAAACATAAACGCCATTCGCTTATGTAAAGTGAATCGCAGCGCAGTACAGTACATAGGCTAGATCCACGCTAGACGGGACGAATGATTTTCTCGCACCCTTTTTTTCACCGGGACAAACGCATCCACAGCTTGACACGGGGGGTGTGTGTGTGTGGGTGGGTTTTGCAAGATCCCCTCATAATGTTTTGGGATAAATTTTATGCTAGGGTGTCATCGGACGTCTGAACGCACTAACGCACACCTCACTCTTATGTCTCGATACGCTTTCGAATTGTGCCTTTGTGCCAACTGTCGGCCGATGGAACGGTGGCGTTGAAATGGGTAAAATTTGTGCCTCTTTCTCAAAGCATTGCACTCAAAGCATAGCCGATACTGGAAGATGATTGTGTTTGGCCGGTTTGAAAATTTGCAAATATGAAAGTGAGCACATTTTTGAGAATGCTCTCTCTCGTATGGCTATGGTTTGAAGAGTTGCGGAAGCAGTTTCCACTTGAAATGTGTAATGCAGCTTGTACATAAAGTGATGAATAAGTTAAATTCATTATTTTTTCCCTTATTTTTACGCTTGCTTTTTTAATTTTAACCAACATATCATTCATCTTTCTAGACGAACAATTAATGGTTTGTGGGGTTGTCCTGCGGGTTAATTAAATGCAGGAAAACCTCAACACCTTCTCTTGAAAGCTCTTCAAACAACAATTAAAACTATTCCATTGGTTTTCTTGAGTGATAGTTTTGGGTCTTCGCTAATCGTTTATCTTTACCACCGTAAGAACCGCTATCGTTTAGTGGTTTAGCAAGCCATAAAGAAAATGTCTCCTTGTAAAAGAAACCCTTTGTGTAATGTTTTTTGTGTTAAATTGATTCAAACATATTATTTTCATCGATAGGGATAACATCGAAAAAAATATTCATACACTATACCCTACATAAGTGTTAGTATTATTCCTGAAAGTGTTAATATTATTTTAATTTAAATTATCTGAAATGAGAGTTGTTTTAAATGTGGGATTGAAATAAAACAAAAGGATGAAGTACTACTGTATGAAGACAACTTTTGAAATAAATATCCATAAATAAATAAATAAATAAATAAATGGGGGCGGCCCGGTGATGTATGTGATAAACAGCGCCGGTCCACACGACAGGACCGGGGATCAAATCCCATCCGGACCGACCCTCCGTAGCAACGACTGACTATCCCGCTACGTGGTAAAACAAGTCTTGATAAGGTCAGGCCGTTCTAACCGAGCAAAAAAAAAAAGAAAATGTAAACAGTTTGACTGAGAATGTAGAAAAAATAATAAAAAAATTGAATCCTTGTGAGTCTTATATGTAGTACTTATTAAAAAGTTCAGATTACTTAGAAATGGGAAAGGAGCATTGAAAAGTTCGAGGAAACACAGGGCTAATACATCACAAGAAAGATGCATTATAAGGTGTCGGTTTCTTATTTTTTAAGGATATCTTGTCAATATCAAGGATATTACTAAGCGAATCCTTGAAGTGGATATACGATTACGTGAACTGCTTTAGATTTTATTTTTTGGATAGGTAGGTCTGTTTTAAACTCAAATCGGGCATGATTTTGTTTCGTGTATTACAAAATGCTCTATTTGACCAACCCAAAAAAATCCTCAGTCAAAAAGTAGAGCAAATTTAAAGTCTTCAAATTCTTCTTAAAATAATTTACATCATTTTAAAAAGTAAAAATGATTGTATTTGTTCCTTCATTGCTTTGAAATATTTGAACTTTGTTCGACTGTAACATAGCTTATTTTATGCTACGCCAGAACTTGTGCTGTTTGTACTTGAGTCGCTGTAATTTGCTAATAAATAAAAAATGTTTATGCTCCTGTGATATGTGCATAAAAATGATAAATCTCGTACATCGCCTAGACAGGGAACCCTAGTAAAAAAGTTTTCTACATTGTTTTGAATATTTTTTTTACTTTTTTGTACATATTTTCTCAACCGTAAGGTGCGTATGTTTCTCGAAATAATAACATAGACGATAGTAATCCGTAAATCTGCGCTTTGTTTTCCACTTGAACATCCTTTCGTACACCCCAACTCAATGAATTTCAACATTTCCATTTCGCTTTACATCGTCAATATTATTGCTTTCGACCATTCAACTCCCTTTTCCTTCCCTTGTGCCAAAAACATACTCCTGAAAAAGTTTCTTCAACGGCAATCCTGCTTTCGATTAGATTCCTCCACATAAGGCGAAAGCATACGATAGACTTTGTGCGGGGTAGGTTTAATATGATTTTTGATGAATCAAGAAATCATCTTCAGCGATTGGGAAAGTTTTCCTGAGTGTATGTTTGAGTTTTTTTTTTCTTCCTACGGATAAGCATCATTACCGTGCTCATCCTCAACATAGCGGATGGTGGCCTTGTGTCTCCCTTAAGATTCGATCTGAATTTCGATCGTTAGAAGTGATNTGCTTTCGATTAGATTCCTCCACATAAGGCGAAAGCATACGATAGACTTTGTGCGGGGTAGGTTTAATATGATTTTTGATGAATCAAGAAATCATCTTCAGCGATTGGGAAAGTTTTCCTGAGTGTATGTTTGAGTTTTTTTTTCTTCCTACGGATAAGCATCATTACCGTGCTCATCCTCAACATAGCGGATGCTTAAAACTGGCCTTGTGTTTCCCTTAAGATTCGATCTGAATTTCGATCGTTAGAAGTGATATGAAAGCAGCAGAAACCAAAAACCCTGACGAAACAAAACGACAACATTTACTTTTCTCGACGGTTTTGATCGGATCACTTGAAAAAGGTAAACACACGAGCCGGTGCCTAGACTTTCGGAAGCTGGAAAGCAATATGCACAGCACGAAAGCATTGAAAGGGAGGACATAGACCAGTCCTCCAGATAGCGCACGCGGAACGACTATCCCAAAACGATGGGCATCCAATGGGGAGGGGAGATGACGGAAGTTTTGGAACTCTCTTTTCCACGCAATAATACGAACTGCAAACATTGATTGCCGACTTATCAGAGGACTGTTTATTTTTGTTCAGGTTTGCCGTAGTCGCAGCTTCCTTGGAGTGGAGAGTTTTGAATGTATTTTTTTTTGTTCTTGTTGTCACTGAAAACAATCTGCTCCAGTGTGGACGCAATCGGTCTAGGAAGGGAAAAAACTTCAAAAGAATCTGCTTGTAGATAATCAAGCAAATAGAAATTAGAGACGAAAAACCAACATGGAAGAGAAGTGGCCCAATTGAAATCACAATCGATTTATATCTTTTTCATTGTAAACCGATATTATTTTGTTAAGGATGTTTCGAACAGCTTTGGCAGCCAGTTGAAATGATTTGCTAATTTTTAGATATTGCTGTGTTCATTAAATTACAATTTATTGCTATAAAGGTGAAGAGAGTCACTCAAGGATGCATTTATGTCTATGTTTCAAATCCCATCGGGACCGTCCCCTCGTAGCAAGGACTCACTTTCCTTCTACATGGTAAAAGTAAGTCTAGTAAGCCAGAAATGGCCGACATGAAATTGGAAGTCATTAAGCCAAGAAGAAGAACATATTTCGAGGTATTACTGTGGTTTCGAAAGTTCGTGGATCGAATCATATCCAGATAGGCCATCGTAGCAAGGACCAATATAATCTAATAAGTTTAATCAGAAACAGGAGGAAGAACTATTCAAACATGAAAAATACAATTTTACAAGAATATGCAATTCGCACTACGCTTCTACACTTTTTTTAATTGTATGTCCTAATTTATTTCCAAAAAGTATTTCAACCAAAAAATATCAGATGCATTTGTGTTGACTTACATCTGAATGACAATGATTACGATCACAGTACTAAAATAGTTAAAAACACCTTCGATCAATGTCAACCGGAAAATTATCTTACCTTAGCCCAACTTACATTGAACTCACGGTTCTAAATTCAACAACCTTACGAAGTAAAAGTGAAGACCGAAAAAAACATTTACCATTCAAACGATTTCTGCAGCTTCGCAACGTACATAAACACCCACAACCATGTATCCAATAAGTCACCCATGTATCATTTCACTCAACCACCGGGTTCCTTTCCCAGGTGCTTTCACTTTCAACAGCCAAACAAACAAAAAATAGACCTCCACCATGGTGGAGATACGAAATACCTTCGATACAAAAAAAAACCTTCGCGCACTTTAAATTTATTGCCCCGTCGAGTATAAATTTACTCCCTCCGGACAACGGAACAAAGTCAAGCGGATCTGGAAAAAAAACACAAAACTCATCCACATACCCCTACGTGCTGGAAAAAATTGGTAGAGGAATGCGGTGGAGAGTAAAATGTCTGCCTGAGTTTGTGTACATTCTATTAGCTCGCCCAAGTGTGTCTGTTGGAAGCAAAACCCGCAAGTGGTACGTGATGTAGAAGATGTGTAGTAGAACATACTGCAGTGTTTCTCAGATAAGTTGAAATATGCAACCTTTTGATCTTAATTTAAGTGTAATCAAAAGTTTTATAAACAACTTGTTATACGAGCATTTTTAATTTATTTAAAAAGGAAATTTAAACTTATTGCTTTTCTGCCAAAGTTTGTAAAATCTACACGTGACAAGACATGTTCAGTTCCTGTTGTTTCCTAGTATACAACTTTTGATATTCTAATTTGATTTTTTTTATTGATAATTTGTTTTATTAACTGATTCTATCATATAATCCTACAAAAGGGAAAGTTTGTAATAATAATCTTTCAAAATTCATACACAAAAAAGTAGATAAAAGCATCAATAACAAATTGATGATCTTCAACGAACCTACGAACCTCTGTACTAAACTTGAAAAAAAAAGTAAAAATAAAGAGACCAACCTCATTCGCCAAAGAAAATAAAAAACAGCAAAAGCAACTTTTAAGGACAGCTAGAATGGAGGTAAAAGGTTTACAAAATGTGTGCTACAAGATGTGAACTACATGCTTCTGGTGAGCTTTCCACCGCCGTGCTGGAACGCTGATCAACTTGGAACAATCCGTAAGAAAGTGAACCGGCAAAGCTTTTGTACACTTAAGCACAAACGTTCCAAAAAGCATGTTTATCAATGTACCCTGATCCTGATACCGTGCCAAGGACATTCGCGAGATATGGCCGGGGTTTTTTTTTAGTCACCTTAGCATCAACGGACAACTCTTCCTGCCCTTGAACAGGTAAACAGGTCTGTTATGGAATGGCAAGAGCACAAAACCAAATCCTTGCAATTACGCCAACAGCACGCCACCAGTTTTGCCACAGTATGGAGAAGATCCTTTGGACACGGTTTTGCGTCGGCATGGTTGGATGGCATCATAAAATATTCTCTCCGCTTTTCACTTTGGCACACCACCGATGGTGAAGCAAATGGCGCTCACGTTGAGGATCGGCCGAGTATTTCTGAGGGTTGGTTGATTTATCGCCACGGTTCTGTACCTCGGAAGCGACTGCTGGGGGTTCTATATTGTCCAACAAAAAATTCTTCGTTGATGTACATCATATCACACAGCGCATGGGTAGAGAGTGAGAAAGACAGAAGTGGTAAAAGTTCAACCTGACCAGCACGGCCCTATTGTTTGCGTGGCTGGCTGTGGGTGAAGTTTTGCACATAATTCAGATGACTTCTGTGAACCTGTAATGGTAACGATGACAATATGTTAATTTCTCGGCAAACTTCCGGTTGATACGCATCTAGATGTGGAACCGCTCACGGGTGAGCAATGGCATCCAAGCGGTAGAATTCGGTGGAAGGTTTCACGTGGTCATAGAGCTGTTTGCATGGGGCTGATGTGGTTGATTTGACTCGTGATATTTCTTTCATCTTTTTTTTTGTTTTACTTGTCGCCGTACAGATCGCTCTGAAAGCGCCTGATGCAAATTGTTGGGAAGCTTCGATGAGTTATGTCTTTAGTTGAGACCACAATTAGGAGCCAATCGGCTTTTTGGGGGAGCAGTGGTTCTTGAATGTAAGTAAGAAGTAGAACTGCTAGGTAACAAGATTTGATTTTTATTACAAAATTCTATGTTTGATAATATTGCAACAAAAAGCTCTGTTTGATAATTATGAGAATTTTTCTTTTTTTAGTTTAATATTTTCTACTGTAAAAAGTAAATTTACTTCTCATCCTTGTTTGGTTTTTCTTTGTTAACTTTAATGCATGCAAATTGCAATTTTGATCATTTTTAAATAGATGGATTCCGATGCGCTCTAAGCACAACACGAAACTGCTCGTTCTCTACTTTCTAATAAATACCGATCGCTAGCTGGGTTTCACATAACAATATAAAAGAGATGTGCCAAGTCGTGCTCCAGTAAAAACACTAGCCCTAATTAGCATTTTCACTACTGGCAAATTTCTGACTGACGATCGGTACAGCGGTCAGTGAGTGCTGAATGGAATGCAAATTGTGCCATTAAAATTCTACCAGCGCCGCGAATACTATCTGATTTTCCTTCATCTATTCAGCGCCGTCTGCATTCTGGATTGCTAGAAGAGCAACAAATTAACTGGATTACTGTTGTTGACACAATGGCAGTATGTTGAAAGTTATGTCGTGCTTTAAACTAACAGAAACATCTGCCCGATCGGGGTTTGAACGGTGTAAGTGAAATGTTGGTACGAATGTTTCATGCAAGCTGTTTGGGGAATAATAGTCTGTTGGGATTGGAAATCATGCAATGTTTTTTTTTATTGGCCAGTAGCATATAAAAATGAATCACGAAGAATATTGATTATTACTTAGAATTTGCTGATGGATATTATTTTGTAAATGGATTGGTTCTAAGCCTTTTAAATTTGGATCACCGTAAGTACCGCATGTGTAAACTTAAGGAGCTTTTGTAACAAATAAATGATCCCGTCCCGGTCAGCAGTTTAAAAATCAGTAATCTCCGGCGTAGAGTTTTTGAGGGCTCCGATTAATATCAATTAGGGCCTCCAAAAGTGATTCCCGCCCAGTCAGTACTTTTGAAATAAGTACATCATCCGGTCACTCCTTTCAAAATTGGCCCACTGGATGGTCATAGTGGGCCAATGCAAAATAATCCTCTCTAATTTTAGTTTGTCGACATTTTTAGTATTGGGGCCCTAACTACCATTCTGCTCAGGGTCTCCGAGAACCTTGATCTACCACTGGTTGTAATAGGTTAACATTCATAAGTGTATTGTTGTATCTTCGTCCCGTGCTCTTGAACCTGTAATAAATAATTACACCCTGAATGAAAATATAATTCTACATAATTTTAGGGAATTTAGGGAAGAGTTAAAATGATAGATATAACAAGAATGTCTTGACCATGTAAAGTAGGATAAAAAAGAATTATTATGGGTGAAGAGGGTATGACCATTGCTAAGGGCATCCTCGTGATCTCGTGATGAAAGGAGTAAAAACAGATGCACGAGAGAAGAACAGCAGTATCAGCAAAGATAGTAATAAGCCTATCAATGAAATATACTTAACTCAAGTGACCATGATAACTTGAATGTTATCAATGTTTGGAATTGAAAAGTTGGAAAACCGCAGAAGTAAAATCCCAAGACCCTTTCATTACAGGACTTCTAAACAAGTCCCAGCAGAATCGTCCCCCTGGAACAAGCATGACCATAGAGGTCATTGAGCCAAGAAGAAGAAGCAGATTTCGAAAATTTTTTTTACATGGGGCATAGATAGGTCCAGGACCCGACCATTTTTAAGGCGAGGTTTCAAAACTATGCGATATGATGCAAATATCGGCTTTGTCACGCGAAATCTAGGGCGTCCGCGGTGTTTTTAATCAACCAATTTCGTTCTTCAGGGAGCGATGACGTTGCCGCTATTTAGGCTTAATTTATTATCTTTTATTTGTTAAGATAATTGGTTTACAAATAATTACGTAAACAGACTAAAGTATTGTATGGATTAAATTTAGTTTATTTTATTTATTCGTGAGGATGATCTAGTTATTACCTCTATATTATTGTACTAACATAAGAATCTTCAAAGACTCAAGTAAGCTTTCGTTAGATAGTTGTTTCGGCTGATGATATCAATTAAACAAATGGTTGTCTAAAATTTTCCATTCAACCGTTTTTAATTTAATTGAAATTGCTCCCCTTTTTCTCAACATAATTTCCACGATTTTCCACCTTCATTGCCTCACCGTCCCCTATCCGTAGACTTATTCATTCTGTGGTGAAAGCACTTGAAAAAATATGTCTCCTAACACCAGTCACGTTTGTAGCCGATGGCACCATTAAAAACAATCAATTCGAACGATATGCTTCTCCCGAATGTAACAAAGAATGTGAAGACGTTTCGAAAAACTCGAAAGCAGAACGATTTAAAAATGTCTTTTACTTCACTACACGCACCGGAAAAAAAACCGAGGCTAAAGAATTTGTTTTGGTATAGATTTGCAGCACTGCTTAAGCCTCTAGGTTTGAGACAGCGGGGCCATAAAGCTGGTCCCGCCATCGGTCGGAAATGTCATCTAGCAAATGGAAATTGAAAAGCGAATCACACTGCCGGGCCGTGGCTCGGGCGAGTGCAAGCAGCATAAAAATGTAAATAAATTTTGACGGAACCATCCCCAAACTGGCCGGGGAAAGGTGTGGTGGCAGGCATTGGAGGCAACCATTTGCCAGCTACCGGCGAACCTAATGGTCAGCGGGAAAAGCTGGAAAGGTTCGTGAATTTCGGATGTCGGAAGATGGAGCAAAAATGGAAATAAAAACAAGAAACCTACCCCAAAGCAACGAACAGTACAAGAAAAACGAGATAATATTATGCAAATTGCGTAGAATTGTCGGCTGAACGGAAGTCCATGCCAAAAAAAACCGGAGGAACCCTTAGCGCCTCGAGGGGTAAACAGGTTGAGTTGGGTCTGGAAAAGCGTCTTTGCATCCGTCGCGTAAGACGTTCAAGGACACACGGAAGAATGAAAAAAAAAAACTTTAAGAAGAAATTTAAATCCAGCTATCTCACAGCGAACCAGCCCGTGTCCTTGGCCGTGTCTGATGGTGTCAAAATCGAGTACGCTGTCCTGCGTCCCTACTCACTAGGAAGATGGAATTGGCGAGAAGTTGAGTTTTTATATCGCATCTTTTCTCCTGTTTGAGTTTGGGTCATTTTTTACTATACTTTTTCTTCCACACCGAATGGTCTAGAACGAGTACGAGACGGCATCACGAAATCTGGTAGCGACAGATAAAGCAAACCAAATCTTAATTGCTCATCTGGTACAGTAATTATAATTTTTTCCCAAAACTCTACCGCCACACTTGAAGGGCTATGGGTGCGATGAGAAGTAGAAAAAAACATTTTTAAGCTCAAGTGGCGTCAAGCTGATGATCGGCGGAAATTAGCGGTGACAGTGACAGCACCCAAGACCGATAACTGGCCGTAACAAATGGCAATCAAATGAAGCGAATGGCTGAAATGGTGATTACAACGATAGACTTGTTGTGGCACTTTTATTTTTAAATCGATTGTGTTTGCGGTTTTATTATTAATTGCATCTGTTTACATAAATATAGGAACAGGAAATATATAATATATAGGGTTGTTTTTCTTCGTGGTTTTAGGACCTTTGATGCATCACTAGAGCATTAAATTCATCAAATTATTACTGATGTATTGATTGTATAGTGAATCGATGCTTCATGATCGGAATCCTGGCATCGTGTGCCCCATATACAACAAGGTAGAAAAACTATAGGGCAATAATAGCATTAACGTCTATGTTGCGAACGCGACATTTTATCATAGAACGAGCATGTGAGAACTTTAAGCAATCATAAGCAAGATAAAGCAGGTCATGACGCGATGCATATAAACATAAACAAACTCGGGAATGTGTTCAAGATAAACATATGAATTGCGAACTTCAACGTAAGCTATGTACGTTCAGGCGATCATGCTCGCCCACCGGCGAGTCACAATCAAAGAATCGAACGGTGTAAAACGCTGAGGATGCATTACTAGTGGATCAACGCAACACACCCAAACATATGTTTAATGCTATCGTACGGAAATGATTCCATCTCTTTAAAATTCCTTCATCTTACTTTTACTTTTAAAACTCAGAATACATACGCGACAAGAAGCTAGCGCAAGAGCTTTGAGTTTGACTATTTTTCACGTAGTCAACTCAACGACGGCGGACCCCATAGTCCGACTTTGTTCCCGTCAGCAACATTCTACTCGCTAATGCTACAAGATCGAAAGCACCCACTGATCAAATCTTCAGCCGAAGCTAGCCTGTCTACTCTTTAACCTAGCGCTAGAGGAGGCCATCCTCCCTGTCAGAGGGAATCTTCTATAAATCAATCCAGATTCTAACACTCTACCATAAGTTGATCATATAGGCATCATTGGTGGCTCATCATCATTATAGGCTCTCTTATGTGCCAGACTCTTACCAACAGATCGAGGAGGCGGAAGAAAACTTGGAGATTCTTCTTTTGTTATTTCTTTTATGGCACTACAACCTCAAGAGATCTTAGTCTGCCATTTCTGGCTTTCCTTGACTTTAATTATTAGTAGTACGTAGGTACTGCCCGTTTGGGAATAGATATCCTGTCCTGTCGTGTGTAGACCAGCGCCACTACTATATCTACTACGGGGCCATCATCACGTTTCGGGCCTTGTTAACAACTTCTGACTTACGCAAGGTTGATGTACAGACAAGTCATTTTAGGTCATCCACAAGGACAGAGGAGGCTTATGCCCAAACTGAGATGGAGCGGTAGCGTTGATGCGTTCCCCGGAAAGGCCAGGATAGTGATCGTGAGCGGTTTAGAGGATTTCTTCAGCAGGCCAAGACCGCGGAGATTGTCTACCATATTGGTTGGTTATTGTACTTATTTTATCACATATTATAATTTATCCGATGCTACCAAAATCCATTTCAGATTAGATTATATCTTTCACAATCTGCTACTTACACAGAACTGCTGATTTGACAGAAGAGGACGCAAACGAGATTAAAGTGGGACTTTAATGAGCAACAGCCTTTTCTTGTTACAAAACTTGAAAAGATTGAATATTAAACTTCGAAAGCTCAACAATAACTACGACCATTTAGGGAATTTAGGATGAAAAATCACTTTGATTGGGCGATTTTTCTTTCTCCTAACCGTGAAAAGGCACCTTATCTCGAGAGTAAAATTTCCGATATAGCTAGTTTAGATAAATCCAAGCCATTAAAAACATATACGAAAATACATACAAATACAGGAACCACAAAATATCTCAATTTACATGAATACCTATCAACGATGTAAATAAATATTCTTTTTTGTGGTCAGGCGGTAATGGTAGTGGCTCTATAACCTCGAGAGGGTTTGCCTGCTATTTATGGCGTTCTTTGACTTTTTTTATCCTTAGCAGGATAGTCTGTCTTGCGTACGAAGGTACGATTCGGATAGGAATTGATGCAAGGACTGGCCGTGTAAGACCAACTAAGTCATCAACGGGCCTCTCCAATAGGAATAAATATATTTAGATAAAAAAGATAAATATGTGTACATATAAGATATAGAAATATCACAAAAACAAAATTGAGTTTGCCTTTAAGCAAACATTTAAAAGTTTGTTTGTTTTATCACTTTCTACGCACCATTTCTGGGCTTTGTTAGCATTAGAAAGATCCCATCAAGAATGGTCTTAGTAACAAATTCATTTGAACCGCCGTAAGCCCACGTGTAAGCCACCGACCGCTCATTAAAAATGCAGCCTGTTTTCGGATCAACAGCAGCATAATTGTTTTGTCGGATCGTCCTCTTGCTTGCCTCAGAACCGTTTTTCCACCCCACCGGTTGGGAAAGCTTTTCCACTGAACTTTTTGCCACCTCGAAAAGCCAATGTACTTTAATAAATAGCTGGTTGATTATCTGCCTAATGGAGCTCGTTTTATTTCGCTCGAAACGGAGAGAGCAAAGAACTATTCGCATTCAATTTCAATACAATCGCCAAACTGGAGCAGTTGTTTCACTGCTGACTTTCCAACAACCTCAGACCAGCTTGGCGGGGTGAATTGACTGACAGCAGCTTGGCAGAATGGTTTTGTACGAATTTTGCCCATCGAAATGGCACCGTCAGCTGTCGCAACTTTGATGCTCGTGGTCAAATTGGGCTGAAAGCGAAGCTCCCCGCATGCTGACAAAACGACGATTGACTTCAATTGACCAAGACAAATGGATGGGATTTCGCCACCAAGTTGCTCACTGCCTCTCGTTTCACCCGTTGGCCGGGTGGAGGGTGAAGTGTTTTATGGTGCTTTATTGTTGGAGATGAATTTTATGATTCGATCAGTTTTGGAAGAAGCTGTTGCTACTAGCTTCATTATGGACGATTGGTAGTCGTTTTTACTTCCCTTCGGAAACTGAAGCTGATTGTGATGATATTGATTTTATTACGCGCCGAATGATATCCATAAACAATAATTGTGTAAGTGAAGTGTCGGTAGCTTCAACTTTCACGTCACGAAACAAAAAATGTCATTTATTTATTTTAATTCAAACGATTATATTAAGATTTTTGTGTTTCTTTCAACTCAGTAATTCATCTGTTATCGAAATATCTATAAGGTCAAGGATTTTAAAGATGTTGACGCCATCATACTGATTCCTGATCTTTTCATTTCTATACATTGGTCAGTAAAGCCATTCGTTTACAGTTAGTTCAGTTGTATTTCACGACGATCATCAAAATATAATATAAGAAATAGAACTACTGTGGCGATCGTCATTCCTAGTTGAAGCATAGTCATGTGCTTGAAAAAATCATTGCTGATGTGTCAAAAAAGAATGCTTCGTAACGTATTTATTGACTAAAAAACTGGAGATATTAAATATCTTTACCATTCCTGTGGTTTCATCCTGTCACAATAAACTAAATATTACCTAAGCTCTAAAGCACCCAAGCGAATTGTAACTAATTTCCTAACCGAACTAGGATTAATACGATATCGACATTCATCACACTTTACGACAATTTGCTATGCTTTTGCAGTAATCTTTCATCCCCAAAGCATTCTTCCCGAGAGGTCCAATCCATTGTAATCGTTTTCACCCCCGAAAAAGGCAAACAGTTTTGCGTTTAAGTTTATTTACATAGTGGATTAGCAAAAGATATGAATATTCGAACCTTACTGCCTGCCTGGGACTGTTCCTTCTCCAAAAGCATCCCGCATTCAATCGATTCCACATGTTGCATTTCATAATTCAAAGACAAATAGCTTTTTTGGGTGCTCTTTGGCCATACAACTTTGGCAAAATGTGAAGAGGATTGGAAGGTAACATTCAATATTGAAATTATGAGCTCATACTCGCGAACATGCCGAAAACATTGACGTTCGCGTGATGATGGTTTCTAGCAGTGCGTGTGCGAAGATACGCACCCTTCGGTTGGTGAAATTACTTCTTCTAGCTGCACGGGTGCGAAAGTAGTTGAGTAGAATGTCTTATAAAGCTGTACCTAATCCATGTTCTAACACATGCTTCACACTTGCCCGCGTGGATCCGTTGGAAAATGCCAGCAGCATCGACGGAACTACCTCAATAAAAGTTTCCGGCTGGAGTTTATTTTACATCACTAGACCTTCGCGTTCCGTTCGCGTTATAGAAATGTGTGCCTTCACAGCTAACGTAGCCTGATAACTTCACCGACGGTCGTTAGACAGGTTCTCTTTCCACCTCAACGTTGCCGGATAAGATGGATAGCTTCAATTATGTTACAATCCCGTACGACTCCACGGTTTCAAGTTCGCCAAATTCTCGTGACATGCCTTGAATACGTAATGTTGCCAAATTTTTGAACCCTCCAATTTCACGCAATTCAGGGGGGTAGTGGCGGGTGCTTGCGTACCTTCGAAAATCATTTATCCATTGCTCATGTTGATGCATACGTGAACATGGATGGAGACGCATTCTAGAAGATGGTACCAACTAGCAAACGAAATCAGGAGGAGATAACTTCAAGCATTGTTGTCAAAATGTAGTTTTAGATGAAGAATTTATTTGAAAAGAAATTCAAGGATTTATTGAATGTAAGTAAATACATAAATTCTTTGATCTACTTCGTCAGGATATTCTAATAAACCACGAACTGGAAAGAGATTTGGAACTATTGGCTGACATACGCCTCTTAATGATGATTGTGATACAGTTCTTTATTGTATTTATTAGACAAGAGATTTACACGACAGGATTGTTATAAAATCCCATGTGGAACATCCCCTCTAACAAGAACTAACTCGTCGGCTTTGTGGAAAACCAAAGCTAGATTACCAGAAATAATCGGCGTGTCCTTCGAGGTCGTTACGCCAAAAAGATACTGAGACAGATTGTAGTTAAGTTGGAAATTCGGTGTTTGCTGTGTACCCTTCTTTTGTTTCCCACAACAACTTTCATCTCCTTTTTCTTCTTCTTTTCCTTCTTGGCGTAGCGTCCTCTGAGGTCATGCCGGCTATTTTTGGATTACTAGACATATTTTACCACGTAGCTGGATAGTCAATCCTTGCTACGGGGTTACGGTCCGGATTAGACTTGATCCCCGATCCTGCCCTGTGAACCAACTTTCGTCTAAAGAGTCCGAAAATCATGAAGATATTGCACACAATATTTAGTTACCCTTGGTTTGTAAACATTGTCGAATCGAAATGTCCACACTTTAGACCAATGAAATTTCCCTAAACGAAAATCCATCACTTCATTTCATATCAATAATATTCAATGTTTCATCCATCAATACACTAAGATCACTATAATGTTACTGTGAAAAAGAGTTCAATCAAAATTAGGTGAAAATCTTTCACATTCTTATTCGTAATACGCATATAATTCCTCTCTCTTATGTCTCATTTGTCATGAAAATGAACTTAACATCTTGTAAAGAAATTCAAACTGACATTGTTTAAAATTAATAACATATTTATAACATTGGGTTTTTTAGGCTCTCACCTGCTTGCAAATCTTCTTGTAGAAGATTAAATGTAACACAAAAAATATGTAACAGCAAACAAACTCCCTAAATTAACCCCCTCTTTAGTGCCTTTTCCATATCCAATGAAGCTATTCTTTCCTGCTGACACTAACTGCTTTCGTTCGTTGCCATACATTCACTTGACGTTGGCAGCAGAATTTGTGCAATCTTCCCTACTTCCTCCTTTTCTCTCTGTAAACCCTATGAAAGTCCATAAACCTCCACAATGGAAAGAATTTGCAACATACTTGTCTGCCTTCAAAACAGTACCAGTAGGGAAGCTTAAGCAACGAACTATTTGCCTTTTTTTGTTGTTGCTCCGTTCACACTTTTCCTCCTTCATCGTACGAGACAACACACAAACACAATACCCGCAATGCAGGAAAATACAGAAGGGAAAACACACTCACCCATTACGCACGTACCCACCGTTAGGTGTCATTCCTTTGGTGGCATAAACGTCGAAGACATACTGGAGAGAGTCTCTTTTTTTCTTTCTAGCCTCCCGGTTCTTACTTTCTTAAGCCCACCGTAAATTTCCTTCCGAAGGAACCGAGTACGAGAGATAATAAGGACGGGGGTCCTCTTTTTTTTGGGGGGTTCGTTCCTCTTTGGTCGTACTATTCGCTTCCTCCAGTTCCTACCTCATTTTTGGGTGTAATTTAAATTAATTTAATTAACTGTTATAAATATTTCAGCATACAGCCATTTGTGCACGTGCCTGCTCAACTCGGCTCGGTACACCGAAACTGGCCGCGTTCTACACTCGATGGGAGGGACAATCATCATCAAGGTGGTAGCATCAAAATCACAATTCTCATTCCCCCCAACCGGTCTGCACGGGTGGGAAAGGAAAGGGGACAAATATTTACCCAAACATTCGCCACATTCGCATATCTTTCCGGGTGACTCCTGTACGCGATTGTGTACATCTTTGCCGCTCGATTTGAAGTTTGGCAACAGCGTTTCCGGTCCCGGGATTGGTCTGGTTCGCGTTTCAAGCCTTCCCACTCCTCCCTACAGCGGGGATACTTTCATCAGATCGGTGTAGCCAGTTTAACCAAGCCGAGATTAAGTAATGAAAAGTTAATTTAAATAAAGCGACTAATTAGGAACAATCGTTACCGGTGGTTCAATCGGGGGCCAAGGAAAACGCAAAGGGCCACATCACCCACCAGGTATGTCTGCAGTCTCATTGCTGAGGAAAAACCACGTGTAAATTTCCTAACTTTGTGAAGCACGTTTCTTTTTTTTGTGTTCCACTGCTGTGCCCAGCTTCAAGAACACCCGCTGAAGGTTAAGTCATCTTTAAGACACCGTTAGAAGATGAAGGTGCGTTATCTGCACTGATCGCCAAGTTGTGCCAAGTTGTGTTTGGAGGAGCTGGTGAAATAATCATTAAAATTTCAGAACATGATGAAATCAGCAATGCTTCTCATTTTCCGCCCGGTTTGGGTGACGCGACGTGACGATTTTAAGTCCGTACCATTCATTTCATCACCCAACAGATGCTCACCGGGTTGGACTACAGATGGCCATAAAAACATGCCGACTCGGCTCGCATCGCTGTCACCGGTGTTTGATGAATGGGTTTGAATATTATTAGCATCTTTTTACGATTGCTTCTGTCAGATCTTTGTTTCCGGTGTCTCTTTTTAGATGTGTCTCTTTTAGATACCACCATCGTTTGTGGAAAACTTCCCTAATGATAGTGTGTAAGTTTCACCGAATCATACTCTAGAAGAAAAATGTTTTCCTTCCGGCATGCATGATTTGTTTAACGAACATCATAGGAAGAAAATTTTTCCTGGACATTGTTACCGTTTTATTTTGTGCTTATGCAAACAAACATCTGAAGTTGGAGTTTGTCACCAGTAAATAATTAAATTTTCTTTTTGGTTTTTTGTGTAAAGATTTTATTAAAACAAAAACTGTTTATATTTAGTTTGAAGAGTTAAACTGCACTTGTCAACTCAATTTGGTACAACAACTGGTTGTTCTGCAGCATTTCATAGGACCCAGCTTCCTAGTTACTGTTCATGCTGTCTTCTGTTTGGGCTAGAATCTTTAAAGCAAGACTCAACAATGCACTAACATCATTTATCTCCAATTTAATACACGACAATTTCGATGCACCAGGAGTTTTTGGAAAATTTAAACTTCTCTTGTAACCTTCTAAATTCTTTGTTCGCCGTCAGGCTTCCAGGGTGCTTGTTATGTTCTTGTAAGATCGCCGTAGTACTCTTTATACCAGCAACAATCCCATTAATCCAATGATACGTAGCCGGCCCTTGAGATTATTTAATACAAATACAAGGACTTATGTCTCTTCCTCTTCTACGTAGGAAGTATCCGATCTAAATCTATTCAGATTTCATTCGGCGCCGGTTCCACACGACAGGACCGGGAATCAAATCCCATCCGGACCGAACGCACGTACGCAGGGCTGACCATCCTAAATGGCCGGCAGAACCTTCATCGATAAATCATCCAGTGAAAGCACATCTCTTGACGGCATCCGACGGTTACAGCTTTGGATAAGTAAGCAAATAGTTCAATTTCATATGTTTTACACAATTTTTCCTTTATTTACTTAAACAGGTTTACCTAGTTACCTTAGTTACCTTAAAATTGACAAACACCAGAATGATAAATGTTGAATGATAGCGTGATGTATTTAAAAAAATAGTACAAAATAATCCTACCTCTAGACGGGGATTTACAAAAATGTTAGCGTAATATTTTACCTTCTATAATAGCCAACCGGTACCCTACTGTCTCTCACATCAGCTCCACGCGAGTTTCCAAATGGTGCCAACAATTTGACCTTACCGGCCGTAACCTTGCTTATGCATAGATCATACAACCTGCCAGCAACCTATTTAACGTCCCATTGGAGACAGAAAAATATTCCACATCCAACAACAGCTGCTAGGTCGAAAGATAGTACCTCGATGCTCGATCGTTCTCCTGTCGCTGGCTTATCCCGAGAAAACATATTCAACCGGAACAATGGCGGTACGGCAAACATGCATATTATTTTCGCTCATCTCATTCGTTCTGTGGAACATTTGGGCGGACAAGGAAAAAAAATAGAATATATGTCGCCTAGTTCGTGTCCCCTTTGCGCTCCGGCGGATCGAATAGGCCGTAAGGGAAGAAAACCTAAAACCCAGCCAAAGAAGAAACCCGGCTGGAAAGTGAGTTACAGGCGAAGAGAATATTATTTTTTCCACTTACCATATCCCATCACATGTGGATCGTATGCAAATGGAAGCTTATCCGAAGGAAAGGCCTCATAAAATTTCATCTTTTCGAGCATTCCAAACCGGTACGCGTCCTGCCAGCTACTTTCTCCGAAAATAATGTCACGGATGACCACCGGCGGCCACCATTTTCTTTGGCAGATCCTTTTTCTCGCTCACCTTCTACATGCAACTAAAGCGATGTAATGGCTTCGTTTTGTTTTGTGTCCAAAGTTAAATAAAGTTATCATAAACCCACATAAATTATCTCCGCTTGGATGACTTTCAAATTCATTCGCCACTTGTTACGACTCACCCAGGCTGGATGAGGGTTAACTTTTCACACCCCAAGCTAGCCACTGGTTTTCGGACACGGTCATCGGTGGCCATCTAAGGTTTTTTCTTGCTCTACCTCTCGTTTACCACAACACCCCCCGATTCAATCGGGCTTGATTTGGGTGCCCAGTACGCAAACACTCCGGTTCTGATTTATAAGCGCCGGTCTCCGGGTGGCTTCGTGTAGCACAAAAAAAAGGTGCCGGATTGGCGATGTAATGGGCATCCTTGGGTAAGCCAAACATGGTCACTGTAATGGTCACATTATACGTGATTTGCGTGGATGAAATCTTCGGGTGGTAGGAGACACACACGGTACACCTTCCCGACCCGGAGAACGTACGGTAAAGTCAACTCTATTTGTCTAGGACCGGGACATGTGCTGGACGTGAGTTTTTAGTATCCACCTGTCTTGGTTATCTCGATGACCCATGATTGTCCCGTTCGAGATGGACGGCTTGGGTCGTCGGTAAGTCCCGGGACTTCTTTAACCTTTGGAGCTGGAGCTGAAGCGTACCGAAACGGTTGGATAAATCGCGGCCAAGCGATGACCCTTTGGATTTGCTCGTTAAACACTCACAGGTTCCGGTTGCGTTTTGTGTAGGTTGCGTGATCGGAAATTAATTTCGACGAAATGATTTCCTTGTGCGCTGAAACAGCTCCAAGATCAATTTATGTGCAAAGCGAATCCCGAATCGAAACCGTTGTCCATATGCTTGAAGTGAAGTTAACGTTCTAAGAAATACATTTCTACTATTTACAATTGTTAAAATTCTTCGTTAAATTTCGGTTATAAACAGCAAATAGTAGTCAAACAAATCATCTAATTTACCGCACCAGCTTCGAAAGCTGTCTCCCCTAAAATAGAGTCATTCGAAACGAAACTCCCCGGCGTCCAGCTTCCAGGGCCGGAAGTATCGAGTCAACGTAAAAATTATCCCCAATCCCATCGTCAACCCTTTTTTTCGCTAACCCTGTCCCGGTTGGCCCGGAAGCACGGAAAAGGGCTGCTGCGTATCCAGCAGCACTTTTAATTGAGTTTTCCCGGGCAAGGTCAGGAAATTTTAATTATTTGCTTCGTTTGCCGGTGTCGATCCCTCGTGCTCGCGTACTCTCGCCTGTGTCTTTCCTGTGCTGCAAGATCTTTCACCGGAAACGGGAAGTGAATTAACTCGAAAGACACGGCTTGGCCAGTGTTGGAAACAGGCGGTGTAGGTGACACTGGAGCTGAAGTTTTCAAATTGTTTTTATTTGCCACTTCTTCGTTTTCTTTCTCGTTTCTTTTTGAAGGAAACCGTGGCTGTATTGACCGTCGGGATGTGTTCGGTCCGTTCCATATTCGAGAACCTGTTGAAACTTTTTATCTTTCGCACAGTGAAGGTGAACGGCAAGATACTGGTGAAGATTCTTTTAATTAGAGTTTTCATCTATTTCTTGGCTAGCAACGATGCTTCGAGATGTCCATTTTCTTGGATGGGAAAAATAGGCAACGAAGATTAAAAATCTCTAATAGATCACGTGCCATCACGGCTGACGTGGCTTGATAGGGACGCAAATTGCTAAACCAAAACTTCATTAGTGGTGCATTCCGATCATGTAGCATCGTTCGTGCTTAATGGAAACAATTTAGCGTCTTCGAAGATCTTGTGTTTTGCAACGATACATTTTACACATTCTTGACAGCGTTTGTGCTATATGTACTTCGCACGTTTTGGCTTGTAGCTATACTTCGAACGTTAACTCCATACTCTTACTTAATACATTCTTGTTGAAGAATAGAACGTTTGTATGTACTAACATACATCAACCTTAAAGCGGCCTTCGACAGCATATCTCCTGATGTAGTCTTGAAGAAATTTAAAAAAAAATCATCTTCCGAACTCTGTCCTGAAGTGGCTGCATTCATACCTCTTTGACCGAATACAGCTAGTAATACAGCAGCACAGGGTATGCTTATTCAGAATACAGCCAGTAATACAGCAGCACAGGGTATGCTTATTCAGAATCAGGTTCTCTGGCACCTTTGCATTAATAGATGGGAGTCCCCACAACGCAACATTTTCCCGATATGCCATTTCGAAACTAAACAGGAGGGATTGAAGCAATAGGGACTCTAAGGACATTTATCGAATTATTGAACGAATATATAAGTGTCTGTATGATTTAAGATTGTTTATTTGCGGACAATAGTTCTCCAGCGATCTCGTCAGCGATCCGTTCGGCACGAAGCGGAGAGGAGCACAGCGAGCTCGTTGGCTGGATCAAGTGGAGTCAAACCTGTCGGAGATCGGATGCAGCCGTGGATGGAGGACTGCAGCCCTGGACCGAGTTTCCAGGTCGGTGACCAGGCCATGTCTTCACGACGTGCTCAACCGTGAGCAGGCCACAAGAGAAGAAGTTCCCCAAAGCCGATCAAAATACCTGTTCAATATAAGTGGTGCTTTAGATATTTTGTCATATTTGAATTACTAACATATTACATATTTTAATATAGTTAATTACTAACTGCCCCAGCGTTAAAAAGGTCAGACAAACAATTTCGAAGATATCCTTCGCAGTATAGTCACTCCTGCGTACGGAGGTTTGGTACGGATGGGATTTGATCCACGGTCCTGTCATGTAGAGCACGGAGTCAATTCCATCTCTACCACAGGGTCTCTGTTAACATATCGCTGCATGGTTCAAACAATACGGGTTGCAGAATCATAAAATGAAGAATTTCGCAGAGTAGTGTGATATCTGTTATAGTATGTGATCGACCCCATTTGGTAGCCGAATAAAAGAAGTTTTTGGCCGAAGAAAATTAAACTGTCCTCAGGAGATTTTTTTTTACCAAAAAAACAGGTTTAACTTTTTTTTTAAATTTCCTCCATGACTGAAAGAAATCGAACATCCAATGCGAAACAATCCTTTTAAACACAACTTGGAGTTTGCGTACATCCCGC
Organism: Anopheles parensis; assembly: GCA_016254315.1. Taxonomy (NCBI): domain Eukaryota; kingdom Metazoa; phylum Arthropoda; class Insecta; order Diptera; family Culicidae; genus Anopheles; species Anopheles parensis. Next base: position 29,214,684 of record CM028125.1, read on the forward strand.
AGTTCTGTGGCGAAGCCCAGCAACCAGGCCGATTAACTCCGGCTTGTGGCACTACAATCCCAATAGATCTTGTCCGGCCATTTCTGGCTTTCCTTGACTTTATTTACCCGGAGCAGGATAATCAGCCCTGCGTACGGGGGTACGGTCCGGATGGAATTTGACACCCGCTTCTGTCATGTGGAGATACCCGGTGCCGCTGCCATCTCTAATATCGTACCTCCGATTAACTAGTATAATTAAAATACTTTAATAAATGAAGCTCATTTCCTTTACAAATAACAATGATCGTCCGCGTAGGCTTCAAAATCACGTATAGCATTTTGAATTCGAATACACCTTCGTCACTACCTCAAATCAACATCGACAATTCATTCCACGTCTCCGAATAGCAATCCATCAAGGATTGTGTTGTGCAAAACCTTTTACTACCAATGTATTTAACACATCAGACCTTAGCCAATTATCGGGAAAATGATTAACAAAAGCTGAACCATCGTAATCCTCAAAGGAATTGCTACAAAATCAAATCATTGCATGCGTTTGCTACACGCTCCTTAACGAAACCAAACCCGACCTAGCGGGCTGCTCACGAATTTTACGCCACCGCGAGTAACTACCNTAATATTAGGGATAATAGATGCACCATCGATATTTGATAAGATCAATTTATCAGTCTATTGCCTGACATCCAGACAGGAGCGAATATACCAGGAGATTAGCAATCGCAGACGATACGGCGGAAATACACTAATGGAAATAAATATAAGGACATCCTTTATGACTCATTTTACCACGCAGCTGGATAGTCAATCCTTGAACGAATATATACATGTCTTCATATGATTGTTGTTTTGAGAACAATAGCTTAGCTTAGTTCCCCAAAATCGATCATAACACCTATGCATTAAACAAAAACTAAACAATACAAGATTTTTCATACTAGTTCCTGACTATCTATTGGTGCCCCAGGCATTTTGTCATATTTTTTAACTATCCTATTGTGCAGTTGATTACTCACTGGCGCTCTGAAAAAAGGTCAGACAAATACTTTCGAAGATACCCATCGCAGGATAGTCAGTCCTACGGGGGTTTGGCACGGATGGGATTTGATCCCCGATCCTGTCATGTAGAATTCGAGTTGCTTCCATCTCTACCACAGGGCCACGGAACAAACATCACACTGTACAAAAGTGTTGCTACCACAAGGCGAGGTAAAACTCTGTTAACATATCGCTGCATGGTTCAAACAATACGGGTTGCATAATAATAAAACGAAGAATTTCGCAGAGTAGTGTGATATCATTTATAGTATGTGATCGACCCCATTTGATAGCCGGATGAAAGAAGTTTTTAGTCGAAGAAAATTAAACTGTCCTCAGGAGATTTTTTTTTACCAAAAAACAGGATAAATTTTTTTTTAATTTCCTCCGTTACTGAAAGAAATCGATCATCCAATGCGAAACAATCGTTTTAAACACAAATTGGAGTTTGCGTACATCCCGCAGTTTTGTGGCGAAGCCCTGTAACCAGGCCGATTAACTTCTTCTTTTGTGGCACTACAACATCAAGAGGTCTTGTCCTGCCGTTACTGGCTTACTTGTAGCAGGATAAGCAGTCCTGCACACGCGGGTTTGTCCCGAATGGGATTTGATCTCGGGTCCTGTCGTGTAGAGATTGGCTCCGTTACCATCTATAAGATCAAAGAGCCGATTAACTAGTGTAATGAAAATTTTTCAATAAATAATTCCTTAACAAATAACAATAAATAAGATCATAGAGCCGATCAATTAGTATAATGAATTTTTTTCAATATATAATTCCTTAACAAATAACAATAATCGTCCGCGTAGGCTTCAAAATCGCGTACAGCCTAAAGCCTTTATTCGAATACACCTTCGTCACTACCTCAAATCAACATCGACAATTCATTCCACGTCTCCGAATAGCAATCAATCAAGGATTGTGTTGTGCAAAACCTTTTACTACCAATGTATTTAACACATCAGACCTTAGCCAATTATCGGGAAAATGATTAACAAAAGCTGAACCATCGTAATCCTCAAAGGAATTGCTACAAAATCAAATCATTGCATGCGTTTGCTACACGCTCCTTAACGAAACCAAACCCGACCTAGCGGGCTGCTCACGAATTTTACGCCACCGCGAGTAACTACCCCTCGGACGGTCACCGATAGGGGAGCTAATACAACGGCCCCAACCGCGCAAACAAAGCAAGTCCAAAATCCTGTTTCCCCGAAGCAGCGAACATCAGCAACAGCAGCATACAACCATGCCACCCCACATCATAACGTGTCTTCTCGTGGCAGCTTCTCGGTTTTCTCTGTTCACCACTTGGCCGCTCGCCTCTGTGTGTGTGTGTGCGACCATCAATATGCACTGTCGCTGTGTTTGTGGCGAGCTTGTGCCCCGTGCTTACTGCGCAATTTGTTCTTCTTTGTGCAATGCTTGCAAATCTTGACGCGTTCACTGTTGCAGCCAGCTGCATTCGCTTTGGCACCTCTTCTGACGAGTACGCGGGGTGTAGAATGTGAAGCACAAGATCGCGTTCTTTTTTCTCGACCGACACAACCGATCTGCAGGGATGTACAAAGCCGGCAATGAATGAGCACAATGTGGATGGTTTTCGCTTTTTTTGCACCTTGCACTGTACGGTTTGCATGGCGATGG
>CM028125.1:29217378-29305504 GCA_016254315.1 Anopheles parensis
AAGATCGCGTTCTTTTTTCTCGACCGACACAACCGATCTGCAGGGATGTACAAAGCCGGCAATGAATGAGCACAATGTGGATGGTTTTCGCTTTTTTTGCACCTTGCACTGTACGGTTTGCATGGCGATGGTATAAAGGTTTATGATGTGCATTTTGTACAATTGTTTGGTCACGCGAGACCGAGGATTCACCGGCGCAAATCTTTGCTGTGGTGGCAATTAGAAAATTTCCGTGATTCATACTGTTCACTCTTCATGATGGGATTGAGGTTTATATGACTAATGGTGGTTGGATCTCAAATCGATGCTTATTGGTTTCAAATGATCAGAGGATGAATTGAGACTTATTTTTAAATACTATTCACAGGTCTAAAATTTTATTCGATGATCTTTACCATAGATTTGATACTAATTAATGAAGACATAGGCTTGTTAAACCATTTCCAAACCATTACAGTGATACGTGACGTCATAAAAAAAAGTTCCAAAGGATCAATTATCTCAAAAATATACGACAGATCACAGCTACAATATTCAAAGCAATAGGGCATGTGAGATCATCATGAATTTGAACTGAATTCAATATCACATAGTAACCCTCAACATCGATATTTTGTGGCCATTGCCAATATAAAAAATATTTTTTTTTATCATTATCAAAATTTTATCATAACAATCACATAAAAAACATATCCTTCTTCTACAATAATGTCCTTCGAAAATTTTTTACATTATTTAAACTAAACTATTTAAACAACAATACAAAAAGTATAAACACAAGAAGAATGTAATGAAAAGTGAAATAATTAAATCTCTAAATTACACAGTTAAAGGGTGAAAAATCGCCTAATAAACGAACAATTGTTATAAATTTCAAAACTAATATAACATTTAGTTTATATTAAAAGAGCATTACTGCAAAAAGGAAAAAAAACTTCAAATTAATATTAAGAAGTAAACAATAAAATCTGATTGACTTAGACAAAGCAGACATGATTAAAAAGAATGAAAAGTAAATGAAAATATAAAGTAACATAATAATGACTTCCAAAAACGAAAACTAAAAAAAATTAGCACTTATCATAGATATTTGAGAACGATTTCAATATAACTATCGAATAAATAGTGCAGTTCAGTTATGACCAAATTGTGCTTCAGAAAGGCGCAACTTTCGTGAGTTAATTCCAATCATTCGTAATTAAGAAATGCCCTAAGTATTATTGTCCTTAATTTGTTCACCCTTGCGTATTGAGGATTTACATGTTTTGAAGTAAACTTTTGCTTTTTCTTTACATTCTAAAGCCCATTATACTAGTTAAGCATCATCTTTATCAAGTGCTTAATCGCAATCAGCCTGAGGCTGATTAGGCAGCCGGAAATTCTCCAACATATAACATGCCGACAGTCACCTTAGTTCCGTAGGAGCACATTAGCTTCGAGCAGATTGTAGTAGCATAATTTATCATCCACACGTTTACAACGCGCTTTACGAAGATGCACCAAACTCCGACACAATCACACACACACGCACGGTGCACCCCTAACGAAGCGATCGTGAATGCAGCGCCGTTTTGGAACGTCCGTTCGAAGAAAATCGAACGTAAAGGGAGCTTCCAATACATAGCGGACCCTTGCCCGGCCATAAGAGAGAGGGCTCCAGGAAGTGGAAGATGATCGTACGATGAGCGACAACACTGTGATAAATAGCTCGTGTACAAGGGTCGAAACTATGGAAATGCCAAACGCATAACGTTGAGGGCTGGCTGCTGGTGCGAGAGTGCACGAGCATGTATCTGTATGTGTGTCTGTATGTGTGTCTGTATGACGATTGAACATAAGGGATCTATCGCATCTAACACGAACCAGCGGTTAAGAAGAGCGCGAAGGAATAGAGACAAGAAACGGTCGTCGTTGTAAGACGGTTTGCGAAGAGCGCACAGAAGGAGAACGACCAGAAGAATGAAGGAAAATGTCGAAGAACAAGTTTCCAGCTTTAAGNGGATCTATCGCATCTAACACGAACCAGCGGTTAAGAAGAGCGCGAAGGAATAGAGACAAGAAACGGTCGTCGTTGTAAGACGGTTTGCGAAGAGCGCACAGAAGGAGAACGACCAGAAGAATGAAGGAAAATGTCGAAGAACAAGTTTACAGCTTTAAGGGCATCTTTCAACCCCCTTGTGAAAAGGCACACAGCATAGATGGCCCTTTCCGAACGCTGGTCGGATGCTACAAGATTTTGACATTTTCTTTACATCTTTAGAAATGTCGCACAGTAAAACTATCCCCATGTGGATTACAGTTATTCTTAAAATTAATTACAAAATAATACTACACCATTACTTACAACATAATAAACTGCACACGTGAAAGAACGTGTCATTTTTGCAAAAACAGAACAAAAACGATTAAAAAAAACTAAAACCTTTGGAAAGCCTTCCGTGTGACGCGATCACGATATGATCCCGTGACAAGGGCGTTTGTTTGTGAACACCGATTTTGGACGGTGGTTTCTTCGTCAGTAGTAAATTGCTTATCTGTATGTATAAAAGCGCGTTTCCGTCCTCTCCTATCATTCCCCTAAACCCGTGCATCAGTACATGCGTCTTCCGCTGTCACTAGATTTTAAAGCCTATCATTCCGTCGATCTCGCTCCCTTTCGGATCTGTGGCTGTTTGGTGCGCTCTATCTTGCTCCCACATTTGCCGTTCGCTTACATTCCTACGCACCGTTTCCGCCGCTGCTCTGGAGGGTGGTGAATATTGTGATCTTATTTATAACCATTTTTTTTGCTTACCCATCACCGATTGTCGTCTCGTTTGCAATCATGCAAAACAGCGACAGTTGTAAAATGATTCCTACAAGTGATTTTTGTACTGATTACGGTACATGTTTTGAAGCTGTCAAACGGGAGAATGAAGAAGGGATGAATTAGTAGTATTTTCGCAAAATATAACGTACGCTTCCTGTAGTAGTTATTGCAATATCAAACGCACACATTACGATCGTTTGACGTTTGCGAAAAAAAATGGCTAACGCTCGACCCTCGATCGCGTGGAGGACATTTTTCAATGAAACAAACGAATGATCGCAGGATTTTTTTTTGTAATTCTCTATATATGATCATCTTGCAATGGTAATAGTTCAGTTTGTTTGTATAAGGTACGGTCGGAAACGCTCCCTGTATCGCTTTTCCATTTCCTTTTTACCTGATCATGCCGTCATGTGGACGGTAGTACAAGCGAACACAAATTTTCCTTACCCGTTACCGCGGGAGTAAGCGTGAAAATTAACGACGATACCGATGGAGCTTGGAATGAAGGCGATAAAGAAAACAGACAAGAACCGGATCGGGCGTTGGTGTGCGTGTGCATACAAACGTACACCAACCCCTATGCGTTGGCCTGCGTCGTTACACACTTTTGCGAAGCGAAACGATCGGCGTGAGCATGATCGTGAGATGTTGATAATCATTTCTACACCACTTCCATTTATACAAGCGAATTCCGTGCGTTTGTTAAGTGTTTTTATTTTGCCTATGTATTACAAAATAATATGATTGAAATTTAGTAAGCGCAGCTTTTTATTGTATCTTTCTCTGTTTTGTTTTTGCAAAGAGATCATCTTAAGTAACAACTACAAAAAGAGCAATTTCAAGCAACGAAAAAATATTGTTTTTTCCTCTTTACTTTAGCTATCAACAAAAATAGCTCGCCCTCGTGTCTTCGGAAAGACGCTGAGGACGCCTCGATGGTAACAACAAAAAAAAACGACGATATGCGGTGGCAAACTGATGACGCTTAGCCTGCTGCCCGGTTTTGGTTTTTGCCAGCGACTAGCTTCACTACATAAGCGCAGCAACGCCAAACGACCAAAACAACAACGACGGCAGGCGGCAGCACCGTATCTGTTCGCCTTATGTACAACACAACAGTTCAGCGCGCACACACACACACACACCCCCTCGTTCCGTTTCCGCTCGGCCGGCAACCCTTCCGAGCCGTACGGTACGAACCACACTCCGGTATGCGGCGCTTATATACTTTCCACCCTTGTTTCGCAGTGCCTCTGCCTCCGCCGCTGAACGGTCCCATAAGCAACGGGGGCAAACGCTATTCGAACGCTGACGTTGACGCTGACGTTTTGTTTCGGGTTTGGCTATACATAGGAGCCGCTGGTGTTGCACGCGTTGCTCTCGGTCGCCACGTTTCGCTCGCTCGCTCGCTCGAACGCGCGTTCTTTGCGTCTTTTCCTTGCGTCTACCCTCTGCACTGTGTTTCCGTTTACGTGCGCCGTACCCCGCACCGTGCCACCGCCGCCCGGTGGTTCCGTTTCGATTGACCCTGACGCGCCCGTTCGCTTTAGCTGGGTTGCTTGTACGACGGTGTGTCTCGCTGGATTTTTATACAACGTAGCTCTTACAGACCGGGTACACGGTGTGTGAGCAAATTATAATACAAGCATGTTTTATTTTACTCAAAAAAAAACACAACCCACCCATTCCGTCTCCATTTCGTGGCATGAGTTGACAGTTTTAAAGAGCAGGGGCAAATTCGTACTGGACACATTCGCACTGGGAGAAGATTTAAGACTTTCGACTGGTATGACGAATATTATTTCGGCACATGATTTTACAATGATTCATTTTCCTTTGTCTCTAACAGCTAGTTCTTTGAATCGACAAGAATTTTTCAATTTCTAATATAAAACCTAATTGGAAATTAGTTCTAAGAAAGCATTTATCGATTGTAGGAAATATTTTAGAACCCACAAATTTTAAAAGAGGAACTGTACATCATCCCTTCGAAAGAAACCCCTTTCTGAGTTTGCAAAACGCCTGAGGGATGCATTTTTATTTTCCATTACCGATTTTTTTTTTGCAAATCAATGCCTTCACAAAATGTGCAATACAAATAAATACCGTGCATATCCTACAAATGGGATCGAACCCCTCCGGTGTGGATGTATGGGTGCGCACTTTTCCTTACATTTTGCGCCCTATTTCTTGGGTAGGTTTGCCATTTCGATTTTGTGTTGTTGTTGTTATATTGTTTGTTCTTTCATTTGTTCTTGTTTGTTTGGTTGAGCTATACTTTCTTTTACCTGCGTCCTATTTCCGTGCCTCTCTCTCTCTCTCTCTCGGAAATACTCTCTCTCTTGTTTTTTTTGTTTCAACGTTGTATTCTGTTGGTTTTCAATTGTATATTCTACCACACAATGCTTCTCTATACACACGAACTATTGTGTAGAATGTGTGTGTATTCTTTCAGTTGAAAACACATTAATTCATAATTGTATTTAAATGTTTCCTAGTGAAAACGAGTAGACTTTTGTTGAAGCTCTAACACAAAAACTGTGACCATTATACCATCCCTTCTGATGGTTCGCTGAATGAAACACAACCACTATCATAAGTAGATTTGAAAGGCGAAGAAGGAACTAAACTCCGCTGTAGTAGCCCTACTTCTATTTCGACAGCATTGGTAACATGGCACGAAGGCATCGAAGAAGTAGGGTGAAACAGCATGAAAGAAGCCGAATTCGTGTGGTTTATTGATTAGGGGTGGCAACAAAAACGGTTGGCAACAGCGCCAACCACTTACGGAGTACAGCTTTCGAAAGTTCCAATAGTTTTGCTCGAAGGTGCCACGATGAAGCTCTCAAACTTGTATCGTTACCGACCAAGATGATACAAAATTGGAAGAATTGTTTTTCCATTGCGTAAACAATTCAAATGAATTGCATTCATCGATTTTATACGCTCGTGGGAATGGAACATATACATATTAATGTAATTAGAAACAAGCTGTACAATTATTCAAACACAAACGACGTCCACTGTCAAAGCAAATGAAAACACTTTGACTAGAGCAAATTATGCTCCCTGTCAACTGAAATAAAAATACCTTGTGTGCATCGGACAAAAAACGAAACTACTGCAACCACGAACGTTGTGGCGGATTTCCGTCTCCATGTTTAAGCCGTTGTACATAACAATAATGCCAACAATGTGCCTAACGCTTTTCCAGCTCGATTCGGGTTTCCACGTGAAGGCCGGGTGCTTTTTCTCTTACCGGAGAGCGAGAGACCCAACCATTTCCCTTCTCGAAGCTTACCGTTTTGGCGGCCATTCTTCGCTAAAGCGGGCTAGTCTAACGATCAATAACGGGTCCCTCTAAGCTCGGCACGGCACTCCCCTTCCATCCTATTCCAAAACCTCCGTCCCTCCTGCCAATGGTTCTACCAGCGGTAAATACCAACCGGTGGAAAACTTCCTCCTGCTTGCTTCTCACTATCACACCCCAGCCCCCCCCCCCAACCACCGTTTGACATATTGCCGAGCTCATTGTGATAGTAGAAAAGTGGAACATCAAAATGGGACAAGCTTTGGCCGGTTCTTTGCGTCTTTAGCCGCTTCGGGTCGTTTGATGGAGGCCATGCTATAGGGAGGGAAAAAAATATACAAAATACCTTCTACAAAGTAGAACATACAGGCTTCAGGAAGTTGGGAATATATATTTTATGTATAAGTAGCCACATAATGCAAAGAAAGCTTGCCACTGAGAAAACTGCGTTTGAGGAATACCACATATTGTGTTTTTTTTAAATGCTTAGCTTCAAACAATTTTTCAGAGTTTTGTAAGAGCTTTCGAAAGCATGTACTAATACATAGGATTATGATTTGACCTATCGAGAAAGTGATTCACAATGCATGGTAATTTTTGTCTCAAGGTAGTAGCTTATTGGAAAGTATGTTGATTTCAATTTGACCACAACACTTTGATCGGTTTATCTTTCATGATAAATTATTTGATATTTGAATTACTACGTTCTTACATGTCAGTTCTTATCCTGCTACAGGAGTCTTCTAAACCGCTGACAATCAAGCGACACCGTCTTCCAATCTTTTATACCCTTTTCTGGCGAGTGCGTGAATGCCATCACTCCATCTCCATCTTCGGCATATCTCTTCTGTTCATGTGAACGACCTAAAAGGACTTTAGGGACTGGGCCATCTGGTGTCATTCGAATGACATGACCAGCACAACGGAACCTGAAGAGTTCAATTCGCTGTAGATTGATAGTGTGTGTGTTCATTGTACAACTCATAAAGCTCCTCATTATAGCGGCGCCTCCATTGTTTTTCCACATATACGGGGCTATTAATCCTTTTGAGCATTTTCCTGCCGAACGAGGTTTCATCAGTATTTTACAAAGTTCATGTCTCAAAGGCTTATTTGTGAGTATTGGAACTGTTGAGATTTGAATATGAATTGGGCAAATCTTGGATGTGTCCAAAACAGTCTTTCTTTTTTCTAGTTTTTTTATATAATTCTAAAGCCCTCTGGAATTCGATGTGGCTAGACCCAGACTTCTATCTGCCGTTCGGGCATTAGGAAAAACCCCTGCTGTGCCGATGCGCTACATCCTGGGGCAGAGGGATTACAAATACGCACGGATGCTGTTCGTTTTATCCATATTTTTGCAAAGTTCATGTCTCACATGCCGTTTGTGAGTACTGGAGTATAGCTTCTATATAATCCCAGCTATGCCGATCTTTGATGTCTGAATTAATACGTCTAACGTCTCTTTTACGTTGGGTGAAGTTTTTTGTAGTCGAGATTTGAACATGAATTTCGCAAATCTTGGAAGTGTATAAAAGTCTTATTTGACCGATCAAATACCCAGTGTATCTGCCCATGGATCTATAATTTTTTTTTCTATGTAATTTTAAATCAACGATTTGTTGTTGTTCCTGTGATCCTCAGCTTCTGTATTGTATCCTTTCTCCTTCATTGGCTCATTTTTCGGTCGTTGCATTTGATGATTGTTGTTGTTGAATTATTTTTTACGAGGCATTTGATGTGCCTCTCGTTATTGTTATATAATTCTAAAGCATTATTTTAATTCATAAAGAAAAATAAATTAAATTTGACTATAAAGATTGGTTTCATTAAAAAAAAGTTAATAGAGTAAATTAATTAATATTGATTAAAAGTTCATTAATAAAAGTTAATATTGAATAGCTATCCTTGTCGTTGTTTAAAAAAATAACATCCATTTGTTCTTCAAGCCCGTGTTTCCTACTTTCATGTATATATGCCACAGCTAAAATATGACCACAAAACGATGTCAACAAAACATATAGATTAGGGAAGACTCTTTTTACAGGCGATGTGTGTGAGTTAGTTTAATGTGCTTAATGCCCGAAATGCCAAATCGACGTTATGTGGCTGATGTAAAGTGTCACAACATGTAAAAATAGCTCCGATAATAGTGTCACGCTTTTTTAACAGCGATTCGAAAGGAGTTGTTTGGGTTTTTTCGCCATGGTTGATACAAGTTAACTAATAACGTTGTCTAAATTTCTCGATGCGTAATAGGATAGAAAAAAGAAGACAAAAGAAGACACAATGCTAAATGAATCACAAACTGGCAAGAAACTCGTTTGAAAAATCGCAAAAAAATCATTTTGTTACAATGAAGATCGAATATGATTTGTATCGGCTTTGTTGCAGAAGTACGTACTACACAAACATAATCGCTATGTTCTAGCTAGTTCCTTGACTCGTGCTCATGTTAAAATGTTTATGTTGGATAGTTAGGGAACGAAATTTTTATATTATACCATTAACTTGCTATTAAAATATAAAAAAAATATTACGCTGTTCCGAGCTACAACAGAAACGAAGACATAAAAATATTTTTGCTCTACAATATTTATCTCATTGAGTCATGCATTCAGCCACATCTCAGTCTTGTTCGCACAGTATCAACGCATTCACATGGTTCACCTTAAAATATGCAATGACATTTTAATAGTCATATTAATGAAGTATATTAAAAACTTTTATTAGCAAACATTTATGACTGCCGTTAGTCATGTCATCATACTTGCCAAGGTCTTGCAAGCAAAAGCTTCATTCAAACGTAATGCAATAAAAACGTGTACACTCCAACGCGTAATATCCGCCTTAGGCGGGTTCCATTTTAAGCATTTTCGTCGCACATTTGCCACCCATTCGGAAGTGATATTCTACAGTCTAATGAACAAAAACATTTAAACGATTTTCCACTACGAAAATCGCGTAACACGCATAGAGACGAGGTTTGTTTCTGGCACCTTTCTGGGCACATTTCGTACGTGCAATTATCCGATGTGTCGGCACATGTGTCAGGTGCAGATATGGTCGAATTTTCACCCCCCTTGCAAATCCCTACAGGTACATTTACCATTGGTAAAGTTTTCTTATTAAAGCTTCTATTTCCGCTTAATATTGATGAGCGAGAGTACGGGGATACGTCTTGTGTGGCGTACCTCCTTCCAAACTGTCGAATTTTATGGCCACAAAGGGGAAAAGACGAGTTCCGCACTCGTGTCGTACCAGTTTAGCAACCAAGACCAAAGAAACGACTGTGAACAGTTCTGCACAAGAAAGACGAGATGAGGTTGGGCTGATAGTCGAATCTCCAAAGTTTGGAGTGGATTTTCCATGCTCACCGCAAGTTCTTGTTGCTATAGGCATTCTTCCAACTTGCCCAAGGTTATGTTTCCCGACTACGTAAACTTCCTCAAGCGAATCGGCTTTGGGAGAGGAAAATCTCGAGTTCCATTATTTCAGTCCCAGTGTCTGTGCGTACCGTGGTCGAGAAACAATGCACGAAACGTTCACAGATTAGGGGAACCATTCTCGACACTGCTTCAATATTTCCAAAGATACATGCGCCTGGTGTCTCAACATTATCCTGTATCTTCTTACTTCAGGGAGTGTTGAGTTGTCGTCGATTTGGAAGCTGCCCTTGAACCTGGTGCTTCCCTTTTTCTAGATGGAGCTACGACTTCCACGACAAAGTACTTCGAACCTGCAACATGTCAGAAGCGAAACGAACCACTGGAACGTGTTGCGCATCGATGGTACCAGCCGTAACCGTCGTTAACAAAAATATTTTCTGCACCAATTCGCACCCTCAGCTTGCACTGATTTCCGATTAATGTAGAATTCATTAATTTTACTCGCATTGTCGGCTTTTCCATCGTCTTCAGAGGGCGTTTCTTTTCTTTCGAACCAAGACAACCGAAACGGTGACATCGTAACGATAATCGATAAGGCCAGCAATTGTAGAAATGGGTGGTGAGGGGGTGCGTGTGTTGGGTGGTAGGAAAAACGGAAGATAAAAACCGGAAACATTTGAACGGGCTTTTCTGTCGAGAGCATCAAGGTAAAAACAGTGGATGGAATGTGTTAATTATGGACATTAAATAATTTTCTTTCAAGAGTCCGGAATATTTCCGGTTAGTTTATTTACATAATTCAATAATCTTAATCCACAATTTGGATTTTGTCTTTATATGGATTTTTATAGAATTTCCATAAATAAAAATATAATAGACTGAACTGAAAAAATACCCAAAAGCAATACTTGTCTTTCTCACTATGCCTCACCGTCTGTGATCAAGCTTCAACAGGGACAAAAACCAAACTGTCGTCTTTAATCCCGTCTCCACCTTCAAATACTCGCACAAGAACAAGGGAAGATTCACACCGAAGTAGACAACAACAAAAAATCCTACCATGATCCTGTACTTGAAACCATCTCTCGTAGAACAAAACCACCAGCACAGACACGGCTTTGGATGAGGAAATGAATAGACAACATCCCGCTTCTCCGGAAGGAAAGAAGGAAGGACACACACAAAAAAATAGATTCGACAACTCGGGACTTATTGATTTTTATTGATCTGCCAGAAAATCCCCTCCGATTGCGTTCTGCGACATTAATTTCGATTATTGAATTTTCTTGTCGTACACTTTGAGACGAATTTCTCTGTTCGTACCATCGAGTAAAAGGGGGGCTGATGTGGGATAAAGTGAAGCTTTTCCTTCGCTTGCCATAGCATCCAATAATTAGTCGTAGTCATTTGAGTTTTACAACTTGACCGTTCCAGCGTGGGATGCTTCTTGCTTGTTGTGGAGGAGTGAGAACTTCATTGAAGAATTGCTCCTTGTCCACGGAGCATGGATAATTTGAACTCGTTTAATCGGCAGGATCGGTGGCATCGGCAGATGATCGATGGCACGTACGTGAGTAACGATCGTGCGATGGTAAGGTAAATGGCCTCCTCGCTCTAACGGGTGGTGGAAGGAAGTCGTAAAGACAGCGGATGTCGCCGGTTGTGAAATAATTAATTATTGCTGTACTTCCGGTTGTCATAATTGCAGTATTCAGCAAAAATCTAACGTACTTTTAAAGTCATTTCTTGGAGTCAGGAGATTGGGATGGACATTTGGGTTGTAATATTTCTATGAAAATGATTGAGATCAGTTATAGATTAGAAGCGTACAAGAGGGTGAGTTATATGTTCTTACTATTATGATTTATGAAATATTTATTCTTTTTTTGTAATTCATTTATAGTTATTTTTAAAAAAAATCCCCCTTAACTGTTCGAGAAAAAAGGATATTGTATTGTTACTTAACAAGAAATGTCCTTACGCAATCAATTCAAAATCAATTTTAAGTTGCAGCAAAAGGATTAATCAAAGGATCTAAAATCTAAGTACACTTTGCACATTTTTCCAGTGACGATCTGGAACGATCCCATGATCACAGCCGATGAATTATACATCAAATGCAAGAATATCCGCTGCAAACATTCCTGATTTCGGAAAGACATTTTAAGACGATTTTTTTACAAAATTATTGTTCTGGGATTTTGGTGGAACCAACATACTGTTATGTGCCGTGAAAGGTTTCACTTGCAAAAAAAAGGAGTAAACCGTTTCGTTATCGGAAAAACACACATAATGACCGAGAAGAGGTCATAACGTGATAGGAAATTCGGGGAATTTGTCTAATAAATGAGACGAGGAATTAAACGAGCATAATGCATGCTCCAAGAGATCATAGCGAGCAACAGAGCAGGGAGGACGGATAAGAATGGAAGCAATGCGAATATAAAAAAGTAATTAAGCATAGTCACAACGGTGAATTAATATAATCGAACAAGAGAGAATCAATAAAAACGAGTTTTGGGAATGGTTGCGACGAGTCTTAAGAGTTCTAAAGCCAACTCCCACCTAGACTCATAATAAGGCAAAATTAAATAAGATCCAAAAAGGACTCTGCGAACAGCGAACCTTTTAAATGATCTTTGAACCCGCCCGAAGCACCCGATGCGGATCCGAGCCAACTAGGAGACACGGTTACTGACCAATACTCCAGCAAAGCAACTAACTATACTTTAAAATCCTTAACTACAGAAACACGATTGTCCAGGACATGATCTAGTACATAGGAATAGAACAGCGAAGTACGGGAATGAATAAACGAAGACATCACACATCCTGGGACATATGATGCCGGAATAACTAGGCACACTAAAAGGAAACATATAGAATATCCTCTTCATAAAACTCTCGCAATGTAACATTATTTTTATAAGATTTGTGTAACTAATTTTTAGATAAAGAATTTAAGACTCTCATAGAACGTTTTTTACTGCTATAAAACTATTACCTTAAACCACATTGCTAGTTCAATGCACGCGATCGACCATTAGGTTTGTGTTCAAAATTTCATTGTAGTCGAATAACACTTTTTCAATGAAACAAGAGAACAAGCGGAAGATCAAAATCCCCAAAAAAAGTCCACCTACCGGATACGAATCTGCACAGGTCAAGGAAGCAAAGTATCGAGAGCTAACAAAAAAAATAAAACAAGAACACTAGCCATAGCCACCCAAAGAAAACCGAAAAGATTTATTGCTCTCGAAACGGGATTGTGTTTGAGCTGGCAATATTTATGTTTGCCCCAAAAACTCGATGCTCGCTTGAATTGGCTTTCTAATACGATTTTTGTACTCGTTTTTTTCTCCTGTTTCATTCACAATTACTAACAGCAGCGTATACATTCCTGTGTGGATCGTTCGCTCTTTATCGTGATCCTTTTTCGACACTATCTTTGGTACTTTATTTTAGCTGGCTGGCTTTTCGTCTTAGTCTTTGCCTTCGTTGTGCCTTTATATCGCTGATTGATATTTTATTACTATCGATTAATCACAGCTTTAACATAAGGTAGGAAGCTGTTAGGGTGGTTAGTGTCTCAGCATCACTTTTTTTTGTTTGTCCCTTTGTTTGTCATTTTGTTCAACCACGTGAAGCAGCATAAGACGATGGCGTCGTGTATGTGAGTGTGGTTTATGTAGTACCTGTCAATGGCAACAATCGAACATGTCCACTACCATTCGGACATTTACTTGTTTATTTGGCATACGGTTGTTTGTCAATGAATTAGTAGCTGTCAGTGCGAATGGTCATGTACTTGAGTGGGCTCTCTTGAATTGAACATCCAGACTGTTGACCTTCGGTACTTTATATTAACCACAGAATGATCTTATAAATTGAGGTTGTTTAATACCTGTCCTCTGCACCTACCATCATCCAGAAGGAAACATTTGTAATCTAAATGTACCTGTGCTTAAAACAATAAAATCTAATGTAAGAATATATCACAAGTCCAATCAAACCACTCCCAGCATGTTATCATGTTGGGCTGAGCAAACACATTACAGCACCCCGAAAACGGAATCGGGAACACTTGGGGACAAAAAGCAATGAATGTAATCGATTTTTTACATGTAACTTCTTCACCCAAGCACATGTTTCTTCGGGGCTTGTTTTGATAAATGTGATATATTTATTTGTGTCCAGTGTGAGCGGCAAAGAAAAGCACACCGAACACAAGCATCCGGTTCGTATCGGATCAACCGTATCCGGATCTCTTGGAATACTCATTCGTACCGATTTTGGGTGGGATTCAATCGAGAAGAGATTGCTCGAAAAAAGGTTAAGCTTCTAGCAAAAAAAAGGTAGAAAAGGTGTTTTGGAGTGCAGATGGAAACATAGCTACTACATTAAGCGTACCGATATATCCTACCGGTCCGCATTTTGTTACGGGACGCTTCGAAGTTCCATTCTTGGTCCTCTGGTAAGGGAAGCATTATGTTATGATGGGAGGGAGACAAAAGGGTTTTTGTGGATATAAATCGGTGGATATATTTTTATTATTTTAAGACCCACTCTTCATCCGACACATTTCCGACAGGCCCATTACATACAATCACATCGCCCCCGTCTTTAGTGGCCCGAGGAGCGAAAACAGAAAGTGGAAATGGAGAAACAAAATACCACCCAAGTCATCCCGCTGATCAACCGTGGGCCACCAAAGTTTCAAACTCATATGTCTCTCCACTGTTGAATCGGTAGACCGGATTTTTATGCGACCAGAATGGTACCATACATCCTGTATTGTGTCGTATGAACGACTACCGTTGTACGGTGGAAGAAATCCTTCAGCGACATGTGATTAGGAAACCCTTCATATGGTGCATTGTCGCACCATTGGACATGTCTGGCGAGGACACCCAGACTACGAATATGGCAACAAAATGAGCGAAAGAAGTGGCTGCTTTCGTTTAACATTACACTTGACCAGCTGTGAAACAATGCCGCATTAGGGTGGGAAGCAGGGAGTGATTTTATTTGACCGCGACGTTTCGATGGAGACGCATGGTGGTGCACACATTTGATGGAGATTGAAGGAAAAGTATCATAACGATTGCGATAAATTTTGATTCTTTTTAGGTATTTGAGTGATTTTAATATTTTATAAAAGAAAATTTATTTAAAAACACTATAAAAGTCACCATTAATTAATAATCACAATAAGCATCAACGGTAGAATAATACAAATGGCAGAACAACGGTAGAATTATGCAAATGGATACAAAGGCAGAACATAAAATGAATAAATTAATGTTTGATATTTATCTGAAACATTAAGAATGATTATTATTTATTTGATTTGTATAATATTATAATACATACAATAAATTATTTTTCAAAAATGAAATTAAAATTGAACTGTATATTCGATTTATAATGGAAAAATTAAGAAAACCTCGTTATAAATTTAAAACTTGCTATAGTTATGTAACTTTTCTTTTGGTTGATGATCAATGATAAATAATATATAAATATTATTTATCATTTTATAATGATAAATAATATTTTGATAACAATGTAATTAATTTAGCTTTGCTTAACACAATTAATAATAATAATTGTAAGTGATGAAAGTTCATGAGTATTATATTTATCTGGATCTAGTCTAAAAGTGTTGTAATCAATATAAATATATGTATATGGGGCGGCCATTATATGGGTATTGGGTGGTGTACAACAGGACCTGGTATCAAACCCCACCCAGACCGTCCCCCGTAGCAAGGACTGACTTTCCTGCTACTTTGTGATATAAGTCTTGATACAGCCAGGCCGTTCTTAAGAAGCAAATAAATAAAAATTAAATAAATTTGACGTATACTGTCAAATGTAATTGGTTAAATTATTAATCTTTTAAGTATACAAAATATTTTTTTTACTGCACTCATTACGACAGTTGATTATCTGTTTATTATTGAGTATTATCTGACCTGTTTCACTAATTACCTATCACAAAGTAAAATCCAACTGCATCGATATCAAATAAATCAGTCTTTTATATAGTCCTGGTTCTAATACACATAATTAGTCCAATCTATAGGTACGTTTCGTACGAATCGTTTAATGATTCCAAATTTGGTGGAAAACTTTCTCTTGCGTACGGAAGTAGTGGCTAGTTGAGTAAAACGTTGGAACGAAGCCAAGTGTTCAGTTAATTACTCGATGAAATGTTGCTGATTTTCTCCCTTCATGATTAAAGGCTCATGGAACTGTAACGTTTAGAAATTTCTGAAACTCTAGAAATTTCGGTACAGATGTGTTGTTTTCCATTTCATAACTGTGGAAGAAAATATATATCGTAAATATGTCGATCATACATATTCGCACAATCATTACGCTCATCGAATACGATTCGCATCATCGCCCGAAAACCCACGCTAATGTAAAAAGTTTCAATCG
Source organism: Anopheles parensis (assembly GCA_016254315.1). Lineage (NCBI taxonomy): Eukaryota > Metazoa > Arthropoda > Insecta > Diptera > Culicidae > Anopheles > Anopheles parensis. Next base: position 29,233,337 of record CM028125.1, read on the forward strand.
TTTTTTTCAATTAATTTTTCACGTGATAACGACCCACTGCATCCATCCGCACATGGGGTAAAAACCGAAAAGTTGCCCATTTTCTTAAAGGGGCGTTGAGTTGTAAATGAGATGCCTTTCGGCGGTGAGCTGCTCGTTAAAAGCTTCATTAGCTTCCGCTCTGCCGAAAGCTTTGGCAAAATGGGTCGGGGAAAGATAAAGGGAGAGAAATATTGAACACAAACCAGACGACCCGTGGCGACAAACGACGGGTGTAAAGTAAAGTCCTTGAACAAATCTTCAACCTGTCAGCCGGAACGATACTCGGAAGTGAAGGCCTAGTAGTAGGTACCGCGAGTCGTAAAACTCGATTAAATTAACCTACGGCAAAATAAAGTTCCAAAATTGGGGGGCTCAGCACCCATGCTTCCGTCACACTAGAAGACGGGGAGGAAGTCGTCCAGTCGGAAATGTCCTACCGTAGAAACGGTGCCCGATCTCCTCCGCAGCTTGCACAACGGCAGATTGGAAATTACAATTAACAATTACGATTAATTGCAAAAGTTTTCGCGCTTCACCCAGCATGTCCTAGCCGAAATAAATTCCCGTAAAAACAGCATAACAAATGCAACAGAATGGAAAGGCAAACAAGTAAAAATCCACTTTCTTTATCCGCTTCGAACAACTGGTCCATAAGGTTAGGAAAGCTAAAGAATCGTTCTTGCCAGACAAAAGAAATTACGGGTGTTGTAAAAAAGCAGCTTCTGGTAAGTGTATATTTTTAAAATTAATGTCCTACCGGTTTAGCACTTCATTTCGGCGAGTTTTCTTTCCCATTTTTTAAATCCAAAAAAACGTAATCGGTAAAAAAAAACGTAATCGGTAAAAAAACCGCTGCTCCCGCTGCATTTTGTTTGAATTTCTTTCCTATTATTCTTTTCATGTTTTTACATTTTTATTTCCCTTCCAACGTGTCGCAACCGTTGGTGGACAATTTTTGGGGGGAAATTTTTACTCCAGACCTTCAATAATTGTTCCAAAAATCATTGAAACAAGCAACAATTATGATTTATGTGCCATCCAGCGATGCTAATATGCACGGGATAAGGTTTCTTCCTTAACGATGGTGGGATGAAAATATAAGTAATCACTGTTTAATTTTTAAAAAGGAAAAGAAACAGTCTTACAGAAAAAAAGTTTCATGACTAATTACTAGCTACAGATAACAATAAATTATGACAAATTTTTGGAAAGAAAAGGGGCAATGAACGAAGTACTTTGCTGTGATTAACATTCTTGGCATTTGTGAACGTCTCATCGATCCGTTAAGGGTGCACAAAGTTATCATTAGTTATCTTTTAATTTTTGTTTGTTCTTAGTGTTATCTTAAGGGAAGATTATTTGACTAAGAGACGAGATTTCATACTACTATCAGTAACGATAACAAGGAATACTGTAACCCCCAGTTACGAGTACATTTGCATGATCACAAAAACTTCAAGGTGTCGATAAATATTTAAATTGATCTGCTAGATTTAATTCACACAATATTACACGCCTAATTATTGACAGCTTCCAACACATATCTACCTTTTCGTGATAAATGCCATAAGTCACCAATACAGCTCCCGGTCCCGGTGATCGTCGATATTCTGTAGATGTTGAGATGTTGTATCCTTCTACCATCCCTTCAGTACGGTTGTCATTTTGTACCATGTGTCTCGCCACAAAACGGTCGGTTAGACCGTGTGGAAAATGGTTGTGTAATTGGTAGTTTGTAGCAGAGTAGTAGAAACGTGTCAAATTAATGTCTGCTTTGGTAGCGGATCCCAACCCGACACGGTGCCCGCTTGAGCTTCCTCTCTNTGTCTCGCCACAAAACGGTCGGTTAGACCGTGTGGAAAATGGTTGTGTAATTGGTAGTTTGTAGCAGAGTAGTAGAAACGTGTCAAATTAATGTCTGCTTTGGTAGCGGATCCCAACCCGACACGGTGCCCGCTTGAGCTTCCTCTCTGCTGACGACATTTGGGATACAGAGATATTCCAACGTAGATCAGTAACGTTTTCATCTCCGTATGTCAGCATACGGTTGAAAGAAAAATATGCCCAACGCATGCCATTTCCGACCCTCTACGTGTGTGTGTGTGATTCGTGACCGTCACTGATGGGGCCACTTCTCGTCCACGAAATATAGTTACCGTGCGGTGGACACCAAACCTCGGAGGAACACGGGGTTGCAAGCGGATACAGAGGACAGCGGTGTTAAAACCGACGTGACGTGCGTTTGATTCGCGTACGCTCTTAACATAGCACGCGCGGTCTCTGGTCCGCAGGTTGGTGGTGTTGGTGCCGTACTTCATTTAGAACGGACATTCGTGTGTGCGGTAGTACAGTTTTGCGGGGTTCGCGCTCTCGCTCTCGTGTTGGCAGTTTCTTGAAGCTACCTACCGGGGTTATCGAGCTTACGTGGCACTTAACTCAACCACAACTGCGTGAGTATTTTTACAACAGTTTTTTACAGCAACAAAACATCATTAGAAGGTTATTGCAAAAGGGGTTTTTCTTTAAATTTACGTATTTAGAGAAAGGATAGGGTGAACTGGTTTGACTAAAAAAGAGATTAGAATGTAGACATACATGGAAGAAGAAAAAAACACTTTAACCTGCAGGTTGGACATGTTTGTGTGTGTAGGAATTTGCGACTCAACAATTATTGATATTTTTAGAATCGAAAGGTACTTTCACTAAATTAATGTCTCTGAATTGCCTTTATGTATTAGTCACAACGTGGTGGTGCCTGATACAAACAAAGGTCACATATATGTTCTGTTCTGAATGATCAAATTGTTACAAAGTTTTCATTTTTATCAACAAATATCGATTTCACATTTATCCTTGAGCTCGCTATGTCTCATTTTCGGCCCTTTTTTTCTCTCTCTCTCTCTCTCACACACACGCATGCTAATACATGCCCTATACATCAATCTGTTTACGAACCATAACCGCATATAATAATATCGGACCATGGGTGAAATTGAACCCCTTTTGAACCATTCTATGGCTGCACGGTTATTTGTTAACCGCTTGCTTGTGCTTGTAGTTGTACTGTAATAGTACGTTCGAATGTACTAATTTCGTTTAAGTAGCTTAACAAGTTTGTGCTTCCCGTGTGTTACATTCCACAACTATCATTGCACGCGGTAATCGGAGCTTGCACCGAAACTCCGATACGTACCGATTTGTGCACAAATACACCACCGGCAGTGTGCGGTGGTACTGGACGCACCTAAATGACGGCCACGATCGGAAATGATAAGAAAGAACTTGCTCCCAGTGGCAACACCGCACAAGTGCTGTGCTGATNGCTTGCACCGAAACTCCGATACGTACCGATTTGTGCACAAATACACCACCGGCAGTGTGCGGTGGTACTGGACGCACCTAAATGACGGCCACGATCGGAAATGATAAGAAAGAACTTGCTCCCAGTGGCAACACCGCACAAGTGCTGTGCTGATGGGTAGAATAAGGGCGTACGTGCAGCGGACGAGCGTCACTCGCTCGGGAAATGGAGACGATGATAACGAACAGGCATCTACGTTAACAAGGTTTATTTTAACTCGCTGATGATTAAATCTTCATAAAAAAGCTTTGTTCAGTTTATTAGTTTTGTAAACTACTGTGAGTAAACCACAATTCGTGGCGCAAATACTTTCTGAGTTTATGGGCTATAATAATTATTATGCTTTAAATAAAAATGTTAGTTAGGTTTAAACAAGGTTTCACCAAAATACGGTCCTTGTTTGCATCCTTCGTAAGCTCATGAAACATTTGAAGCCATGCTAAATATAAGAATAAAAAAGAAGGATATACATCGTCTGCTTTTGTGGTACCATTTCTGGCTTTCTTTGACTTAATCGTAGCGAAGTCCTGCATACGGTAGTACCTCATGGATGAGATTTGATATCCTGTCCTTGTATGTATATTACCACATCCATGTAAGCATACCTAAGTATTTGGAGTAGTCTTGTAAGAACCCACTTTTGTCAGGACCCATTGCATAGGAATGGGACCAATTTTTGGATGCTGCAGCATTCTTATGCACTGCAAGCATCTCGTACTTCCATCAACTAATGATAGAAAACCATTTAAGGAATTTTACTGTTGGAATAAATTTATGGGCGTATAAGTAAATATTGGTGTGATATGCTAAAACAATCGACAATATCGGTTAAAACAATTGGCAATAGGTTTACTAACAATTTTCACTCAAGAATTTACCACTGATACATGATAAGTTAAACATTAATATTAAGACAATAATAAACAATAAACATTAATATTAAGACTATGTAAAATAAGCGTGTCTTACTATAGATGATAAAGGAGAGATGAACTAAATTTTGCCTCAATCATGATCAATTTAATAAATGATAACCCATGTTTAAAGTAATTTTTAATAACTACCCATTATATAAAATATGATAAAAAGCAAAGGACTATAGCAATTACCTATTACCTGAGTGATAATGAGTGATGATTGATTAATGGTGTAAACTATTTTTTTACAAAAAGTGAACAGTCGTCAAATTCCTTCGAATCTCTGATATTTCATAATTACACATTTATTGAACGTCTTGTTCTTCACTTTGTATCATTCGTTACATCGAACAATTATATTAAAATCAATTTTATTGTGTTTAATCTGTCCTGATTAAGATTTGATAGATAGATAGATGATAGATAGATTTGATTTGAAATCTCGAAAATTTGTTACTTAAGTTCTGTGCCACGAATTGATATAATCCTTTAAATATTTAAACATCGTTTATTCACTAATGAAAGACGATTACATTCGTACATTGATTTGTATCGCTTTATCATTCTTAAGAGCACAAGACAGGACTCCGTCAACTAGCCTCAAATTAAACTTGAAATTATTATAATTTTTCATAATTTATTCCAAAATTCGTTCGCCACGCGGCTTAGCAAAGTAATATCTTAACCTACATTTACTAACCTAAACTTAACTATTCTATGATATAGAGATTCTAACCATTTAGGGCGATTTAATCTTGGTCCAAAGGTGCCTTGTTTCGAAACCCTTCTAACAAGAGGCCTATTTAGATTATATTAATTCGAAGGTTAAAGCAAAAAACACTCGCATACTCGCTACATACTAACCGCTTGTAACTAAAATTAAAACATTTACGTAATTAACGAACATCTTCGAAACATTAAATATTATTATTCCTGTTGATTTATTTAAACATAATTATACTTCATGTTGAAACCATACTTCATTACCGGAAAATGAAGGAAATTGATTAAACATTCTCGTAATTCTTACAATTCCGAATCCATCTGCAGACCAATAGCTGTAGAGATCAGAGAAAAAAAAAACAAATTAAAAATATGCTAGAAACACCCTTTCATAAACCTGTTTTTTATCCATTTTAAATGTAAATTTCAAAACGAAGGCAGTGAACTATACTAATGACTAACCACATGATATCGTTGTGCCATGTGTATAATCTCTCATCAACGAGCCTGGTATGGTTGGGAGTTAATTTATAGTTTTCCTATGACGACCAGCAGCAAAAGTTCCTCAAATCCTCGACACCTAAGGTCGGCGCTTTTGTTTCAGAAAATTAGTCTAAATCCGATTACAGCTAAAAACTTTATCCTGTTGTTTCCGGCTTGTGAGTATAGTGAAGTTTGATCTTCATCCAAAAAGGGATGGTAATATGCCGCATTTTGTCCTATGTATTGTTTTATATCAGAATGATTCTGTGGATATTTCTTTAGTGTCGTACTATAAGGCACATTCGACTAAATCCTTTTTGTAATGTATTTATACCTATATATATTAAACTGAATAGAGATTGTAAATGAAGCCTAAAACAAATAAAAATTCTTCTCTGCTCTCCATCGCTTAAAGCCTCCGCAGCAAAAACTTCAAACAGCGGAACGTTCCACCCTTCCGTTTCTAGCAAATGTTGTTGGCGAGGGCGTCAAGTAGGTGTCGTATTTGTTGTATTATTGTTCTCCATGCCTTTCTACCATAGCCCAGCAACAGCTATGTTACAAGATTGAGTAGGAACACAAAACATAAAACAGGTTTTTCTATCGCGTTTGCTGAAATGCGCACAAACACCTTCTACTAAAGCATAGCACTTCCCAAATGAGGTCATTTTATACGCTTTCAAGTAGCATATTTTTAGTGATTATGCTACAGGGAGGAAGGAAGGCTAGTAAATGAGGTGATGCAATTGTCGTTGCCTTGGTTGTAGCCAAATCCCAAAAACGATGGGTTAGCATGGGTTGCAACGCGAAAATAATTTCGAAAGTCTGTGGCGCAGTAGCGCAGAGGTCAGCGAAAGTCACCAGCCTCGATGCTCTCGGCGAGCGAGCGAGATCATGCATGCGTGCGGTGGACAGGAGAGTGAGCAATAATTGCAGCAAAGAGTGTTTGCTATGTACTAGAAAGAGCATAAGCAAGATCGTTTACTGAACGTGGCTTTGATGTTACGTGTACCTATGGAGAATGCAAATCGATCATCCTTTGCTTGTTTTTTTTCTTCTTCTTCTTTCGATTGATGCTGTAGATTTATATTTTAATCAGTGACTAATTATAAAGCTTCTTGAAAATCGATGGGATCGTTTTAATATCGTTGTTTCTTTAGGGAATTTTGGGGACTTTGAGTTTAAGCTACATGAGCCGTTTGTTTGATAGTATTTGTAAAATTATCATGTTAATAATGATGTATCAATTTTAAGTGTTATCACAGTGATGTGGATTATGTGTTATGGGTTCAAATCTAATTGTAAAACGACATCCCGAACCAGCTGCTGAGTAATCACACTACATAATTTACAAAAGCTTATTAAATCATAATCCTGTAAAAATGCCTCAAATACAAAAAAGCAAAAGGAGTTTATTGTATTTTACAACTCTTTTGTTATGTTCAAATGAAATGGCCAAGCAGTTTTGCTTCGTTCTTTTAACTCTTAGGAAATCAAAAAACAATTTATGGTAGAATGTTTTAAGTTTGTGAATATCTATACTATCTAAATAATAATACACAGCCATATAAAAGAAGAATTTCAACTGTGTAGTACCACAATAGAAATCTCAAAATGTTAAACGTGTTTAAAATTTTTCTTCAATCTTTTATATACTTTATATACATGAATAAATTTTCTTACCAAACTTTATTTTTCATGTTTATTGATTGACCAGCTTAAATGGTATAAATGCTAAAAACGAAGATAGGATTATGCCCTTTCTTTATTTAGGTATAATATTATTTACGTAGCGTCAATTAAGCTTATTTTTAAACCAAGAAAACACTGATAATATTTGTTAATAATCATCTCTTTTAATGTTTAATGTAAAGGCCAATTGACATTTAATATAACTACATGTAAAACAAACAATATTACCTAATGCAGTAATGTAACTAAAATAGCCATTGGTAGTGTTCATTCATGAAGTGTAGAATGAATTATTATTGTATAGAAGAAATCCTAATATATAAGCTTTATATAAATATTGGTTGCTAGAAATATTACCTGTGTTTGCCTATGTAAAAAGTATTATAGAAAGAGATATTATTCAATAAAAAAAATAACAAAACCCCGTTCTCCATTCGAAAAAGGATTCGCCAAATTCAACGCAATTGAAAAGCCGGCAAAAGGAAAACGCTCGTATTTTTGGGTGCAAATTTGCTGTCCGCTTTGTGCAGTTGTGGCGGTGGCGGCAGCCTTCGACAGCTGGATCGGCGGCACCATACCATAAAACAAACCCTACGAAAGGGTCACAACGCATACATGCACAAAAGGAAGCTCACCGTACGTACGCGTGTGCCCGTGTAGTTGTGCAGGGCTGTGGTGCGTTTGGTGCGCTGTGTTGCGAAAGGTTCAGGATGGAAATGGCGCCGGGGAAGCTTGGTGTGGTTGTGTATGCGGCAGGAATATGATTTTCACCGGGTGCGCGCTGGATTGGGTTTTTTGGAAAACAGGGAAAGGTTTTGTTCGGGTTGGGGTGGATGGATGGTCGTTGTTAGTAAGGTTAAGATGCTTCAGGCTTTTTTTGTATTGTTTTTTTTTTGCTAAAACTATAATATTGCAAGAGCGCAAAAGAACAAAAAAGTTACAGCGGCCAGAGCGTACGAGCACGGTGTTTTTTTTTGCGCGCACGAGTGTATGCGTGCGGAAGCAACAACCGGTCGCGTTGTGTCTGGCAGTGTGTGCGTGTGTATGTGTGTGTGTGTGTGCTTGCGTGCTCTCGGGATTTTCCTGATGCTGTTGCTGAGCGGAGCGAAAACTGAATCGCACAGTGCCCGCATGTACGGTAGTGTGTGTGCGTACATTCACCGATGATCCACCGAATGCACGAGAGCACGAAGGGCGGTGAGAAAGAGCGTGCGAGAGCGAGCGAGAAAATTGCACGCGAGAGCATCATATGTTGGCGAACGTGAGAGACTGCACACGCACGTCAACACAAACAGAACGATTACTCGGAAAACAGCTTTGGCGTAGTGTTGACGCTTTCGGATACGCGCCTGCCAAAAACTCCGGAGCGAGTGTGTTTTGCTGCATCAAAGGTGCTCCATCATCAGCGCGTACGAAGCAACAAATCTCACCCCGTACCATCATCCCCCATTGCTGTGAGCGCACGCACGCTGGTGGAGCGCGCGCTCGGATGCACGGCTAAAGCAACCAGTAGACCACGGCCAAATGGATACGCGACTGTCACCTACGTTTTGAGCCGGTGCCTATGTGTAACCGCGTAAGTTTGTGTGCGCGTGTGTGTGTGTGTGCGCGTTTGTGCACACATCAGTGAAGGAGGTGCTTAGTGCGTGTTCTGAAGCCTCCGATATCGCCATTCCTGGTGAAACCGGTCACGAATTTGTAGAAAGCCTTCACGATGGAGCTAATGGCAACGAGATCGTGCGTGCGTGAGCAAATTGTTCAGGGTTAAGGGAGGTTTTTTTTCGGGGGGATGGAGGGAGCGAAAAGAAATTCCCTTTTTTTAACAGTTGCTTTGATTGTTGTTTTTTGCTGCTAATGTACAAATACACAGGGAAGTATGTAGGTAAAGGGAAGCTCGCTCGTTCGCTACCCACACGGTTACTTCGATTGGTGGTGTGGAGTCTTGCAGCGATCGCTACGTCACAGTGAAGTGCGTTGTTGTTGGCACTGTTTGGCATTTATCTGCTTTCCGATTTTACAGCGAAAGTAAGCAAAAGGCTCCGAACCAAGTGCAGCACAGCCACGGCACAATCGTGCAATCGTGCGTGAAGAACAACGATGGGGCACACAGTGAATGTGCAGTTGGCTGCTCCAACATTTTCATACGCCGGGCAAAAAGGGAAAATTGCATCGCAAGGTGTTGTTTACGCAGTGTGCGTGTAGCGTCAAAAGTCAACCAAAACATACTGCCAGCCGAATGTCCTTACTGTGCTGATTGCTGAGGAGCTTGGTTTTTCGGCTGGTTGGGGAAAATTCGTACCATTTCCCCCACTGCACGCGGTTCGGGAATGGTTCGGCTTCGCCGCAAGTGTTCGTGCTGGTCGTGTTTTCGCCTCGAGTTTTCGCTCGCAGGCTACGGTCGGTTCCGTTTCCTGTTCCGAGTGACAGCTTTTTCGCCCTCTATTCGGTCGTGTTGTGTATTTTTTTTTGTTTTTGTTACTTACCCTTGTGCCATCTCTTTTTCGCGCACGCGTTCTAGTATGTGTGCGTTGTTAGTGATTACTAAGAGTGTTTTAAGTATAGTGCCAAACGCTTACTAAAAATATATCAAAAGCGAAGATTACTTGTTGGTTTAAAAATTATATTTTATTTACTAAGAAAAAGTGCATATAATACGACAAAAGCCATAATATTAAAATAAATAATACTACAAAAAGTGTAATTTTATTGCATATCCGTTTACTACTTTTCTAACGTGCACTGTTTGTGCCGTCACGAGAAAGAGAAAGTGCGAGAAGAAGTGAAACAGTTCGCAACACAGCAATCGAAACGAAAGGGAGCGGGAGCGGGAGAGAGTGAGTGAGAGAACCTTTCGTAGTATATACGAACGAGTGTCGTGCTGTACATAGCACAAGCTGATGGTGCGGATCGTGGAATTTTGTATTGTGCCGGGTCAAGTGTGTTTTGCGATGAAACGTAATGGTGGATCAGTGAAAACGAAGGCCGGGCCTATGTACTGGAATCATCATCGTACCATCGTTATACATAAAGCATAATTTTGTTTCAATTTCATTCACAGGATTTTACAGCAAATCAACGTTCTAATGTAAAAGGAATTCTCTAAATCGAAATCTAAACCGTAAGAGTAAGAGACATTTAGTGTAAGTGTAAGGAGGAAAAGTGTTTATAAAAACGAATTAGCAGTATCCATAAAAAGTTGATTTGGTTTGACAACATTTGAAAACGTCTGTTCTATAAACACTGGAAGGATTAACTAGTTGGGTGCTTCCCAAATGGTGGCTAAGAAAAACTCTTTAGCTTGCTATGACCACAACATTCGGGCAACAGAAGCCCACAAGGATTACACACAAAGTGACAAAATATAGTACTTTGTAAGATTGGTCATTTCTCGGTAAGTTAATTGACAACTTTATTCGTTAACACAAGAACCACCGTACTAGTCATTATGACTTTTATTAACATTTATTTTTGAGGTTTAACAATTTTTTCCATAAATATATTTACGCTTCAATCTAAAGTATAAAGCTATAAAAATATATTAAAAATATATAATCAAAATTATGCACTAAGTATCCACCAATGCATGGTAGTTCTTGTGTTAATTAATAGATTTATGTTTCTTATTTTATATATTTAATTCCTTTCCTCTTCCTTGTCATCCATTAATCAATTCGCTCATGAATGAATTAGTATCCCTTTCTTTGAGAATATTTGTTTGTACTTTCATTCCTAATTTACTATTTCCCGTTTCCGATCCTCCGTAGATCGACATTTTATAGTTTCTATTATTTACCTGTAAATGTTTCATGCCACACTCAACACGCACGTGCCGGTTGCATAGATTTCTCCTAATGTCGCTTTTCAAACACAACGGCGAATGAAATCAAGAAACCACCCCGGTACCGTGTGCTTGCGCTAGTGTGTAAGTGAATACTAAAAAACAAAAAAAGAAGGTAACTGCAACTGTTGTGTGTTTCGGTACGTTATTTATTTGCCATCCATCTGTATGCGTTCGTCCGCTTTGCTACATTCGCCGGGTTTGGGAACCACAGTTGGTTTAATACATAAGTGTGGAGCGTTTTTTTCTTTCTTTCTATTTCGTTTTGATAAACCATTTCAGTGGCACGATCCAAGGCTACGGGTAGTTGGCTTCGATACTTGACTTTGGTGGGTTTTTAAGCACGTACGATATATATACACTATACAGTAGGTTAGTGCCTAACGCCGTACCGCGATGAAGAAAGATAACGATGATGACGGTAGCGATTGGAGCTTTCAAACGTGAACTTTCGAGGTGTGGAGTTTATATGAAAGCTTTTGTCTAGATTTTGATATTATACAGCTGATATCTTTTACATTATCTTATAATACAGTGGTTCTTTCTGAAGAATTTTTTGTTAATTAAAAGCATATAAATTGGTCCTTTTTATACTCGTCCTTAATTCTTTCCTTTCATGATATTTTCATCAAAAAAATGTCCCTACCCATGTGTCGGATGCACCACTATTGGCATAAGTAAGCAGATTTACCGAGCAACTGTTGTTTACCGCCAATTAGTAATGTAAATACGATCCTGCCCGGGCTCCTTATCTGCCGACGAAGCGACGAAGCTAAAAGCACCACATCGTTACATAGGGAACTTCTCGAAAAGGAAAAAAAAATCGAGGGAAAAATCTCCTAAAACCTGTCTTGTTAATTTGTTCATTTCGGGGGCAAATGTGAAACACGGTCCAAAATCGATATCTTGAGGCCATGGAAAAACAAAACTGGCAGAAAAGTGTGGACAAGTGGTTCTGCAGTGAGTGTGTGTTTTCCACACATACAAACACACACGGACCAGTTTTTGCCATGTCAACCGCCTCATGAACATGTTTTGGGAGGAAAAACATTTTTCCCCTTCTTTCGGGGGATTTTTTTTTGTTTATTTTTGTTTGCTGGCTTGGGCCTCAATGGCATCAGAAAAACGTAATTAAAATGTTGCTTTTGTTTTAAAATTTTAACCACAAAAAATGAGCATTAAGTTTATTACAAACCACCTAGGGGGGGCGTTCATTTCATTCAATCTTTTTTGGGGGTTAGTTTGTTGGTGGAACCAGGTTTGGAGGGAAGCAAAAATGCTGCTACTTTAGCAGGAGAAGCTTATTTGCTGTCAGATATTTGCAACCGAAACGTTTTAAATGGAAGAGTTCAGTGTAACCCAACAAATGCACCCCATCATCATCGTTGGAAAATGGGTTTGTGCGTCTCCATTGCGTTATGCTGTAGACAAACTGTTGTCGCTACCAAAAAAAACTGACTTAATATATTTAAACAATGGATTGAGGAAAAATTCTTCTAAAATTGCTCCTTTTGCGAAAATACTTTTCTTGTTTCCTTGTTTCACTTTTATTCTTTTAAATGGTGCGCGTTCTCTCTCTATCTCTCTCTTGTTGGTTAGACGACCCTTAATGTCATGCCGGCCATTTCTGTCTTACCAGACTTATTTTACCACGTACCTGGATAGTCAGTCCTTGCTACGAGGAGACGGTCCAGGTGGGATTTGATAGCCAGTCCTGCCATGTGAGCGGGTTTATCATTATGCGTCCCCATTATGTTTTGTAAATTATGTGCAACATATACCCATTGTATTTATATATTTAAGCTTTATATCAACGAGGATTGGGAATAATCAGCTTTTAGTCAGGGTTGCTTTCCTCATTAATTGATCGTTTAACTAAGTTTTTTTACATTTCAAACATATAAAACTACCTCAAGAATTTGGCAACACTTTCGTTAAGTAAAGAATAGACTGATCACGTTAAGTAAACACAATACGTTTGAAGTGTCGAGTTGAATTCCCATCAGCCCACAACAACTCCAATAGTAGCTAATAAAAAAACAATAAATAAATCAGTGAAGTACACTTAATGAAAGTCTTAACATATTTTAAACTTCCTTTGTTCTAAACGGATATTATTTAAGTCGGCTACGTAGGAGTTTGCTTCTGCTCCCCTTTCGAATGTTCGTTTATGGAAGCGCAAAAATACGAACCCAGGGACAAGATATGCGCTTTACACTCATCCTCCAAACTTCGTAAGCAAACCGATCGATGATTCCACCCCTGGTGAAATTGGTTCGAGAGTTCTAACGTCAGCCCGTGTGGATTAAGCGGTAACCGATGGTAGTACATAAATTTTAAATTATCGACACCTGTTGGGGATGTGTTGTCTTCCGCTGTGTGGTATCCCACGCACGCGAATCCTGTCCGCAAATGAGGCGAAGAATTTCCACAAATTTCTGGTTCGCGTGTGTCGTACGGTGAGGAGCGTTCGGTGCGTATTTCTTCAAGACGTTTGGTGTTGAATTGTAACTGAATCAAACAGGAAGGGAACGATGTGGTTTGGGCTAAATGAGTTTTTAAACAACTTCTCGGGTTGGATTATGGATGGATGTTTCACATTGCTATTTGAATGAGATTTCATTTGGCAAATCGGATAATGGGGTCCAATGTTTGTGGCGGGAGAGATAATGCGCATTCAATTAACACTGTTTAAAGAAGCCTAAAGAAACATTTAAGAAAAGCGTTCGCAATTCAATTGATAATCTTGTAATAATGAAGATTTAATGTTTGTTTTAAATCTCTTAATTTAATGTTTGTTTTAATCTCTTAATCTGTTTTAAATCTTTAATGTTTGTTTTTTATCAAATAGAATATTAGATATTTAATAAAGTAAAGTTTAGTTATTTTAGTATTTTTTATTACATCTCTACATATCCCATTTAATAGAAAAGCTCCTTAAAAACAACCAGAAACAAGCAATGCTTCATCCCTCAGATTGAAAACCGGTAAAATGCCTCATCTGTGCTTGTGCCTGCGCTTTCGTTCGTTATCATTTTAACAATTTAAGCACACCCAATATTTCATATTTCACCAATCATTAATCATTTCAATCACCGAAACAGGGCTGCGTACGTACCTGTTTGCCGGGCATGGGGAAAATGGAAGGTGATTATGCAGCAGAACGTTTCGATAAGCGAAAGCTTTCGATGCTCCTAACCGGGACGTCATGATTTTCCATCAGGCACGACTGAACGTGCCTTTCGGGGCCGTTTTTCCTAACGGTCGCGCTACAATCACTTCTTCGATGCTCAACAAGCTTTTCCTTGCTGTGAAAAAAAAAAAAACAAAGTTGAAAGGTATTCTCTGATCGTTTCTCCTCTGTGATTCACCTGCCCAACGTCAATCAGTTCAAAGATGATTAATGCTTCTTTACTCCTGCCATCATGTTTTCCATCGATGGAGATCTGGAAGCTCGCAAAACTGGAGAGGAAAAAAGCATTAAAAAAAATGGAAAACCAATGATCCTTTCTCTGCAAAACGAACGGCTACGTAACGGCACGTAACGCTTGAACAAACAACCAAAGCCCGGTATTACAAGGAGCACAATTTAGCTTAAAACAAAAGGTTAGTCATATGGCAGGAGTCGTACACTATAGAGGATTATTTTGTTATGTTTTTTTTTAAAGAAACATTAATTTAGAATGATTGATACCGATGCTTCTCGTTGTGAAGGATTTCAAACGAAAAGATACTTTCGGGAATGAGTTTCTTTTAAAATTACATTCCATTCTTTGGAATAACCTTCGCAAATACATGAAGGATTAATAGAACTGCGTGTCGGGGTTCTGTTAAAAAAAAGATTCAAAAGGGAGTTATCGAATTCAACATTCGCTTTCAGTTCATCTTCAAAAGCAGGAAAAACCCCCTTTTTCCAACTAGCGATTGAAAGTGAAAGCGAGTGCGTTAAATAGGATTACTTTTTCCTCGAGCCAGTTCCACTTTTATTCTAGCTCTTGATTCTTTAAACATCGGATCAGTGAGGAAGCTGGAAAGTGGACTCCCGGTCCGTTTGGAAGTAAAACAAAAGATAAAAACAAAGCGGCAAAGAGCGAACGTCCTCGTCGCGCAGTCTGAGTAGACAGAAACAAAATTTTCCCGCCTGATGATGGTAGGAACCGAATGAAAGTGAGCGTCTTTCGAGTCCTTCGCAGGACATTTTCACAGGACGTGAGCGAAGTTGTTTGCCTAGCTTAGCTCTGGCGTAACGCTGAAGGCACGTTTTTAGCCGCAGAAACTCGACGAAGGACTCTTCGCCTTCGAAAGCAGTATCGTTTGGCCGCTTTCTAGCGTAGACGAACGAACGATTTCAGTGCTGGGCAAATTTCCTTCCTTCCCTTTTTTGGTGGATATACGGGGTGAAAGAGTTTTGTTTACACTTTTAACTATGGATGGCTCCTTAATCTTTCTTGCGAAGCTTTGAAATCCCTTTTTGGTAAAGGTGAAATTTTACACTATTTTCTTTTTTTTCGTCGATAGAAGTTTTTGTACGTCGTGCCTTTTCTTCTGGGCTTTACGTTTATCGGGGGATGTTAAATAAAGGTGCAACTTTAATATTTGCCCCAAAATCGGTTCTAGTTTTGTATGGATTTTAGATATAAGCAGCTATAGTGTAATTTATCTTTTAAGTTACCTGCTAATTTATTGTAGTTAATTGCGTCCTATTCATTATTTCATATTTTTATGTCGTTTCTGTTTTTTTTTGTTTGCTTTAATGTTTCCTATTCTTCGTTGCACTATTGTCTGCTTTCTCCGTTATCTTCTAATTAAATATTTTCCTTAAGTTATTACCTTTCAGTTTTTGTATAGTAATCTTTTTTTTTATAACTTATTTTCATTCATAGAATTTATTTATTTGCTATTTATTATGTATACATTTTTCTCACGAACTCCTTCCTAATTTATTGCCTTCGGTTATAGCTTGCGTTAAATTAGCTTAAAGCTCCTACTAATGGAGTCTATGATACCTTTCCTTTTCTTTTCTTTTTTGTTCGAATGTTTGACAGATAACTTCTTAAAAACTGACCTTACTAACTTAAAGTATCATAGACTCTAATACTAAATAGGTTTGAGAATGTTAAAAAAAGTAGATTCGAATATAGTTTTCTATTATTTTTCAGTTTTATTTTTCACTTCAATGCAATATTCAATTATCTTTTTTTTTCATCACATCGTTAAGAACCATTAAAATTCCGTTTTTCCATCGTAGGACAGGAACACCCTACATATTGTGCTTGCCGTTGATGACGGTCATCAGCTTTTTCTTGTTTCTTTTTGTGTTGTTAGGGACTAACTTTGTTTGGTCCACCATTTCGTCTTCTGTTATTTTTTTCTGTTATGTTTCCTGCATTTTGGGTAGGGTGTTTCGACTAAATCGACCATGAATTACCTGTTTATTTTGCATCTTTATTAAAAAGTTTTCAGTCCTCCAGGCGCGTAAAGAACGACCGTACCAAGGGGTGTATTGTCCCAAATCATCTTATCCTCCGTAACGCACACCGATGCTAATGGGCCAGCTTCCGTGGTATTTTAATTTTTTTTATTTTGGGAGCCTTTTTGTTGCAGAGGAAAAAATTTCCTCCATCGGTTGGGGTAGTACCTGTTGAATTAACAAATTGAAAAATGTTATCAAATATTTGCCCAAAACCCACAGTAGCACACCAGTCCTGCTTTATTGGAAGTGGTGGTGGGTGGCACATTAAAAAAAAAGAAACCCACGAATCGAATTATGGGCTTATCGAGCACATTTTAGGATGTGAGCGTTGCCTCGATTGGGTGTGAAAACGACTCTCGAGCGGATGAATAAAGCAACACCAAGGAAAAGCGAAAAGCAGTGGAAAAACTTTCCCGCGCGTAGAACAATCAACTGGCCGCGATCGAACGAAACCGATGGAAATCAATCAATTTAATGGCATTCGAAACATTTACTCTCTCGTCTTGAATGGTATCGATGCTGCTTCTTGGAACGAAACAGTAAGGGACTTACTCGCATAAGTTGCGTGAAGTCGAAGGGATATACGCAACGGAAAAGGACCTTGAATGGAGTCGCCGTATGGGTTGGTTTGGGTGGAGTCTGTTGGTTTTCCGGCTTTAGAGCGAATGTTTTCTTCTGCTCAATTTCTCTTCCACCGACATGTCTTGAGATAATGGGATCCTTTGCATTGGTTGGAATGTGTTGAAGTTTTTTTTTATTCACGCCAACATTCAAGTTCATTGTTTTCTTTCTCTTGTGCTTTCCGTTTAGGACATGCTTTAAAAGGGGGGCCAAGAGAACGTCCCGGACACACCGGAAAAGTCAACGGAACGGAACAGATAAAGTATCGCCACCGTTTGACTTTTCCGTGGGTTTTTTTTCTATTTTTCACTGCGTCACTTCCTTGATCACTTTTTCTTCGGAAAATGTTGCTGGTGGATGGTTATAAAAGATGTAAATTGCGTGAGAAGAATTTGCCATCTTTCTACACGGTGAATGACAGGGCAACCATCACCAACTCTGGTCGTTCCTTATTACTATTCCACCCCTAGGTACAAAAGAACAAAACAGGGGAAAAAAAACTCCGAAAGAAAATTCTGCTCCTCCATCCATCCGTTATTGACGGAGCGGAGTTATTCACGATCACGATGTTGTTGATTTTATTTATTTAACAATCTATTTCAATTTATTCGAATTTTGGCTCCTTCGTTTTTCTTTTCCTTTTCTCCCTTTACTCACTCGATCACACTTTTCTTCTTCCGTACAACGTGTCGAATGGTATCGTTGAAAGGTTTACTTCTGTGGTGATTTTCTTTCAGAAGTGTTTATTTGCTCGTGTGGAAGGAAGGAAGGGCTGTGTCATAAATTTGCGTAGCCCCACGGTTGTACGCACTAATCGAAAACAAAAAAGCGTATGCTAAAGTATGCGTGCAAGATTTGCCACCCTTTGTCTCATGGTCGATGCTCGAAGGGCGAGGGAAAGTAATGGATACTGGAAGAAGGTCGATGATAAGAGCAGATGGTTGTGGTTTTTTTGTACGGTTACGGTTCGAGGAATTGTGAATTGTCGTGTTTGAAACATTATCTCTGACGAGTACACACGTTCATCATTGCCTCAAAGTGATAGAGTTGAGTTAGGTAATGGGAAATGGAATATTTCTACTAACGTATATAACGTTTTTCCAATTTATTTCCAATTTATTTGTCTAAATGTTTGCGTTCTGTAATATTAAATGTAATATTTTAAATTCGCGTCAAGTGAATTTTCAAAGTCACTTTTCGTTGGCTTTTGACAATTCTATTGTGAAAAAAAAATGTATTTCTGTTCCCGGTTCCTGTTTTGATAAAGCTCGATGAGTTGTAGAATGTTTTTACCACTCTACAAGTAAGACTCGCCATGTATTGAACCAGGTTGGTCATGACATTAGAATGTCACCAGACGACCCAAGTCATAAAATTCCTGTGAGCCTGCCCAGACAGAGACTTACGCACGGAGAAGGCATTGAAGGCCCAAATTTAGATGAATAATTATTGGAGATGTTTCGAGGGCAAACCTTGATTAACGATTGGCAGAGGATGGCGCTGATGCGTAAACGGCTAGAAGGATTCCTTCTGCTTGATAAGACCATCTTCTTCTTCTTCTGCTCATGGTCTGCATATGGCCGAGCACGATAAGACCTTAAAGGAACAGGACATGTTCCGGTGTCTCGTCCATCAGCAATCATGCAGGGCACCTCGGTGACTTGGTGTGATGAGATCTATTTAGATAGCTCCTGAAGCAGCCATGAACGGATAGGAATGGCGTTACAAAGAAGTTTACTTCTCAGTGCTTCCTTCCTTCCCATGCTGCGACGTGTGGGATCAGGGTGTAAGTCCATCTCCCCTTTGTTGAACTTCTCCAGTCATCTTGCCACCTCATCAAAGATTTCCTTCGCGCATCCTCTCTGCTACTAGTCTCCCCCTTACCTGATGCTCGAAAACACTTACTGTCTTCCACGAGCATTAGGCATATTGGCATCAAGCCGGATATCACCGATAGTCCTGTAGGCACAGATCACTCGCATGAACAGCAGTCTGTGCGTTCGTATCATCATGATCCTGTTGGACTTGTTGGAAGTTCTAAACGTGACGCCTAGATCGTATCTCAACTGCGATGTAGGGACATTGGACTGAAGCCGTCTTGTACTACTGCTCGACCTGCCAATGTTGGGCACACTTGACGTCAGCTTGTTCGCAGTGTTGATGCCTTAAGGTGTTCCACAAACTTCAAGCGATCATCGATGATAACGCACAAATACTTCAGATACCGAACAGACCTTAGGGTTTCTGATCCTACAATGATCTCTGCTTTCTGGACCTCCTTGTGGCTCCTGTTGAGTATAGACTCAGTTTTAGCGTGTGGTATTTCCAGGTTTACTCCTCACATTCAGGCTTCGATCCTCCTGATCGCTTGTGTAGCTGACAAATCAAAACTGGGTGTAACGTAAGCAACCCAACGTGGCTAAGTAAAGCAAATGATATTTTTAGAGACTCCTCCATTGTCCTTTGTTGATAGTAATTTGAAGTTAAAAGTTTAAAGTTAAAAAGTTTTTGAATCGAATAACACAGACTAAAAAGGAATTGGATTTAATAACACAAACCAATTGTAACTAAAAAGTCTTAATTTTTTTTCGTAGTATCAAAACTTGCTTTTATTAAATTTTATTTAAAATTCTCCATGATTTCTTCACATAAATCATAAAACAGATCATCACACCGGAAGCTGATGAAAAGCTTTAAAAATTATAGAAAAGATTCTCCATTCTCACAATTCCCTGTTTAATTATGTACAAAGTATCAATTCCCAAAAATATATCCCGAACAGTTGACACCCAAAAACGACACTGCAGACAGTCGTCACCTTGATGGCAAGCAAGGAACTCTATTGGCAAAACCTTAACTACCGCACATACCTCGGTCGATCGTAAACCACCACCATCACCACCGCACATATAATCACGAAACATTCCTAACCACCGTGCACGTGCAAGAAGCATCCTTCGCTTTTCCCATGTTCGGCAAGGGTCTGATAAAAAGGCGTAAAATACATTTTATCTCCGACAGCATCAGAGCGATGGAGAGGTGTGTCGTCTACATCATCCTGTCCTTTAATCCTTTTCTCCCTTCCGGCAACATTGGGACGCGAAACCGTACCGCCGTGCGTATATGTGGGATCGATCGTTTCCGTTCCTCGGCTGGGAAGCTGTCGCGCCCGGGTTCCGTTTTCCCGAGATAGAGCGGGGGTTACTCAAGGTCGTGCGGAAAAACGGAAAGTTCAAACCGACGCACCGATAGCATCGTCATTCGCACACTCACTCCACCTTTCATTTATCCGAAGCGAAAGTGGCGGCAAAAACCCTTTCTACCCTTTGCTAAATTTCCATGATAAAGCTTTTGCAAAAGGATTCAAATGCCCGCACAACGAAGAAGTGTTAGGGAGGGCTTACGTGGAGGCACAACATTCGCTCGGCACCGTGGGTAATTTCATTCCTTCACATAAGCTCCATCATAATGGGAAGAGTTTGAGGCACTATAGTGCTAAGTAAAATCACATTACATTACGCTGCTTTTGGCATGGTGTGGGTGGATGGGCATTGTCGTAGCAGAAATGGGGTTGTGGTACCAAATTCCATCGTTAATGGTAATGACCCGATAAAGAGCTCTGTACACACACACACACCCGCCGGGAAATGCTGCAGTGAAGCCACCATACCGGAAAGCAGTTATGGTTTAGCGCTTACTATTGATTGAATTCTCGAGAGCTGCTAACTTTTTGGGCAAAAGTTTTCGGAAAATGGGGGAAAACTCATCATGATTCTTCTTAGTTCTAATTCCCCATGGTACCATGGTGTTGCATACGAAAGAAAGTATATCTAATCCAACCAAAACTGCTCACAAATGAGGGCTTTTCCCGGGGTTTTGTTTTCTTTTGGCCAGCTCCGGCTGGAAGTAGGAAGAAAGGGCGCTTATTTATGAGCAATTTGAATTGCTCTACAGTCGATTGTATGTTCCGAAGGATTACAGTGCTATTTCGCTTGCAGTAAAATTCGTTGTCACCGTTGGATTTTTAGGTAGAATTTTAATGTTTGAGGAGTTTAGAAATAGAATCATAGCTCCCAGGCCGAGGTCCTTTCCGACCTTTAGCAACACGATAGATTCAGCAACAGTGCAACATCCGCCCCGATGTCTTTAGGGCAGAAACTATCAAAAGGATCGCTTCCGAATGAGAGCAACCCATAACAGGTTGTCCAATTGTGTGCGTGGTGCGTTGCCTTTGAACAGGAGTGTGACGTTCATAAATCATTACCCATTCCCAGGCACGATGAAAATGTCCACCGAGATGCGATCTCTTCTAACAGCCCGGAGACCTTCTGGTCGAATATTGTCGCCAACATGGAACGGCCAAAAAGGGTGTCTATTGTGTGGTCACACTGCAAACCAGTCAAAAGAGCGACAATCAAGCGATAGAAAATGGTGGTTTGGTTTGCTTCAAATTTGACCATGAATTTGTTGCTTACCGAAAGTCCCAGTTCCAATGAAATTTGGTCCTTTTTGAACCATGGATTCCTGTACAGAAACGAAAAGTTTCTCGCCATGCGGTTGGTAATAATCATAAAACTAATTTCTCGACTCTTTTGTCTCGACTCCTGGGGATGAAAAAGAAAGTGAATAAAGCCTCCCGCAGCATCCCCACCAAATGTAAGGATTGAAAAAAGGGGGAAATATGGTTTTGGTATTTTTGTTTTATAAATTACAACTTTTGAAGTGCACCATCTGATTGCCAAAACCCCTGATGGGTAGAAAGAAGTGGCAGAACAAAAAAACTTGTTCATGAATATATGTGCACATTTTCAGGAAAAATCGTCTAGCAAAGGAGAACACTCGCAAAAAAGGAAAAGAAAACACGTTTGGGGCGAGATGTTGTAAGTTGAAAAAAATATGTTCTCTTCGTATTTTTGAAATTCGGATTCGATTCGTTGAGAACCATGTTTTTTTTACTTTCCTCATTTTCCATTCTTGTTGCAAATATGATGGAACGATTGTAATACATGCAAACGCACCATTTTCTTACTTTGAATGAGTTATATATTTGTTACAGACGTAACGCAATCAAATAACGGAATGTAACCATCCGTACTTCTGCCTGAAGGTACGTTGTTTGAATTGGAAAAAAGTTCACCAACTTGTGACGTTTCGTTTGAAGGCGAATTGAATGTTCTTACGAAAGCCCAGGAAAACCGAAAAGCTCACAGGAAAGTCATAAATCAAACTCGTACTTTTGGCATGTTTGTATTTACGCATGTTTGCCACGGTATCGTTCTGTGTATATTTGCCATTTTTGACACTTTTGAGCAAAATCGTCTCGTGATTGTTCTTATGTTATCTTTAATTTTTTATAAGCTTATGTATAGGAAAAGTTTAGTTCAAGGTTACATATAGATGAATTATAAATTTCTATATTTAATATAAATTTATTGTAATATGCATGAAGTTTTACCTTATTTAAAAAAAAAACAATAATTGATTTGCGATGTTTCAAAATAAAATCATTTTCCATATATATAAAATATATTTGTAAACTGTATGTTAAATAAGTTTTTGTACTTTAAAAATTAAGAGCGTATATTTCAATAATTAAACTTTCAAAAAATTTAAAATTTCTTGTTTTTGCATTTATTTGCGGCTTTGTATTTCGTGAAAATAAAAGGAATTCAGTGCGTAATTAGGAAGGATGGTCCAGACTTTTAGTTTCCTGTTTCCAGTTTTGCAATATTTTCCTGACAAGGAAGCTAGACATTGATTAAATTTTTTTTACAATCCATCACCTACACGAGTGAACATTATTACCTCACACATGTCCGGGTCAGCTTTTCGAATCCTTTTTTCCCTAACACACGAGAATCGATCGTCTTTGGGGCCAGTTTTCCGGCAGCAAAGATGCCGGCAAGTGAAAGTCATTTTGTGGGCATGGCGATTCATGCCTGATAGAACGTCAAAACACCGTACTACGGCATTTCGTCATGTTACGCATAGCGTTTGATAAAAAAGGGGTTGAATTGTGATCGGTGTGAGGAAATCGAAAGGACAAAGCCGACCGACCCGTTATCCCGACAAGGGCACAACACAAAACATGATGCGAATCGTTCGTGTCTCCGACCTTGACCCTCTCGATTGTGTTGCGGCTCCACTCGGAAACAACAACCTGCGTCTGGTCTGGTGGAACGAAGGACACCCTTTCCACTTGTGTCTCGGTGTTGTGATTTCCTCCCGTGCGTTTGGGATGCGACCGATACACGAACGGATACGACACGATGCTGAAAGTGAGAGCGACAGCAGGTTGGCGCGCGCATGTCTCTAGCGATGAGTTTACGATCCTTTGGTGCGTTTTCGTCCTTCGTCACCCACCTAGATTTTGCAACCCGTTGTCATAGGAAAAAACCGGGACCTTTTCGTCCCCCTTGCCAATCGTAAGCGGAAGAAACATGTATCCAAGGAAGGTGATGCATATCCTGGAGCGATTGTTGTGAGCGATTATGTACAACGTACCAATTTAAAAAAGGGGGAAAACAGTTTGGGGAAACCGTGCTCTTAGGTTCGGTTGCTTTGACGGTTGGTGGCAACCCTACGAAACTTAATCAAGTTCGCTCATCATTCTTTGAAGTGTGTGGTTTTAATAAAGTGATGCCTTTCGGGGTATAAAGGCATAAAGTTTGTTGGCAGTGTTTTATGCAAACGAAGGTTTAATTTGTTATTCAAGCAAGTATATAATTAGATGCAATAAGCGGTAAGAAGGAATGTGAGTTATTTGAGTAAAGAGTAAATAATAAAACTTAATCACTTCCAGTCTTTGATATTTTGAATATAATTGCAAGACTTTGCTATTGATGTAAACAGTATTTATGTCAATTAAAGCACATAGTATCAAAATTTTAAAATATATTTATCTCTGTATCAAAAAGCAAAAAATGGACAATCTCTGAATATATTGTTGATTAGGAATCACTTTATTTTTGGATTTTTTTTTGTAAATTTTTTTGTGATATCATTTTTTAATTATGTTTTAAAATTGAATACATTTAATTTAGCATTTCAAATGCTTCATTTTGCTTTAAAAAAGTGACGTTGATTTTTATTGTCTTATTACGCACCAACAAATACTAACACTTATGAAAAGAAAACCTTTTTTGTACTGTAAATTTGATAAAGCACCATACGCTGTTACAATTCATGTTCATTTGATGGGATTTTGATCCCAGAAGAATTGCTACAATCCAATCCAATTCATACTAAAACCCCACGCTAACTACATCCAACAATTGTGCTGCGATTTGTTGGCTGAAGGGAACTCATTCCAACCTGGCTACAAACCTTCCCTATTTTCCGGCGCAAGTGCAATCACAAATGTTTTCGTTTTTGGTGCAATTTATCTTCCCATGTGTACGATGTCCCAGCACCACAAATATGCCGTACGTTTGTGGGGGTTGGTGTCACATCTGGTTTGCTGCCACAAAATGGTTTCCCCGTTTTCACGTTGTGGAAACATTTCATCTGTATCATGGAATCGATTTTTTTTTGCTTTGCTGTGGGTAAGAATAATATCAAAGCTTTCCTTTTTGTTGCTAACTTACCATTACGATGGTGAAAGTTTTTGGAGACATCTGTGGGTGCTTTTTTCATATTAGTCGAAAAAAACCAAATAAAAAGGACATCAATAAAAAACGGCATCATTTTGCCTTTTTGGTGTCTTTATAACAACAACAACCATGATGCGATCTTTATTTGCAGTTGTACAAAACATCCTTTATCCGTTATCTTAATTGATTCCATCTGGAATTGGAGCTTTCGCATACGGGGTGGAAAGAAGAGAATAAAAAAATCCATTCCAACGGATAAAGTTATCCATTTTTTGGAACGGCATGAAGTGATCCCTTTTTTTTATATGAAGTGTGTACAAGCGAATGTGTGAAAATCATACACGCTTTCCATCGTTAACACCCAATGCAAATATGGACTTTTCCGTACCCTGCCGCAAAAGTCAAGCTTTTGGGAAAACAAAGCAAATCCTCCGCCAACGTTACTCCCTTAAATCGTTTGTTCTACGTTAATTTGGGGCCGGTGTTGGAAATTGAGATTTTTAACAAAATAAAACCTTTAAAATAAACCTACAAAAGAGAAGAGGAAAGGGATGAGTACTATATATTTAGGAAAAATAATAGCAGCAACCAGTTTAATGCTTAGTAGTACTACAGCCACATATACGCTGGAGAAGGAAAAGGAGTGAAGCCATTCAAACATATTTGCACGCCGCCATTTCTGGCTGGCCACGAGCAATTTCTCCAATTTTATAAGGACACGAAGGGTGTCTGTGCGTCCTTTAAACGGGCGGGTAAAGCAAACCATCAAACCGGGCACACTTTTTCGCTTAAAGAAGCCATCTTTCAAGCGAAAAATTTTACCACACAACGTTGAGTATTTGGTAGAGTAGGTAGAAAATAGCAGAGATACCAAATTGACCAATTCCTCCCTGATGGACAGAAACGCACATAAACGCAGAAGCAGTAGATGGATGGTTAGTGTTTTATTTGCACGCCGTTGTTTACCCTTTGGTATGAATACACGGGACACAGGAATTCTCGGACGCACGCTCATTAACCGTAAAACGCGTTTGGTTAATTTGAAAGCAATGAAATTCAAATTTTTGGACACACGACCACGAAAAGGCGCATAACATTACCTCTGGGCAAAGGCAAACAAAATTACAAAAACGGGAGCGAGAAGTAAGAATCAAGACCAGCTTTTCATCCCTTTTTTTCTCTTGATGTTGCTGGTGATGTATGTTTCTCTTATATTTTTTTTTTTCGATAGGCAAATGTCTGCAAAACATTTTCCAACGTTGATGGCGGTCCTTGGTTAGAATTTCCTCACCTTTTTCTAATTTCTCTGCCTTTTTTCTGGAGTTTTTCCGGAGCAAAGAATATCTAGAATCTCTGGAAGTTTTTAACAAACGACAAGAGTGTGTTCCCGACTTTACACGGCGATTGCACTTTTCAATGCTTTCCTGTGAAGAAGAAAATCGGCATGGAAGGAACAGTAAGGCAAATTTTAAAACATTGTTTTCTGTTACCACTTCCGGGTGCCTATGGTGGTAATGGGTGGGTCGGACTGGTCCTGAGGGAGCAACTCTCAAAAACCCCAACGCAAACAGACTAATATTTACCGAGTCTTTGGCTGCTATCTGGTAGCATCGAATCTGCACTGTATTTCCCACTGATTACAGTACTGCTGGACAGGAAATCTTCGTTGTTGCTTGAGTTTCGAGGATTTTAAGGTATATTAGTATCATCGATGGTCAATTTGGTTAAAGAATAACAATCTTCCGTAGCTGTTCCGTACGAAAAGAACATTCGTGTTTGGGATAAAACTCTTCTCCACAATATTCTACTGCCTGATGTTTCCGGAAGTTTCGATACTTCCGGTGGTTGGACGTTTAAGCTATCAGCTTTTCCTGTTAGTTACGTTGAGGTTTGCCTTTTTCTGTGTTGAGCAAACATTTCGTTGAAACATTGTCTGCCTTCGAAACTGATTCTTATGTTGATTTTTCGCTGACAGTGGACAATAGACACACAGTGGACAAACTTTTTCAAAGCAAAGATGTCGACTATGTTTGCCTTTTCTAATCCTTCTCAATGTGTGTGTGAAACATTTGCCATTTCAACGTTTTATCCCTTCCGTTTGAAGAACTCTTGCGATGCGCAGTTTTGAACCTAAATTGGCTCGATTTGATCGTGTGTGTTTTTTTGTGTTTTGCTGGTTGTAAGGGAAATTGCTACTTCCGCTCTAATCGTTCGTTTTACACGCGTATGAGGATGGGCAGGAGAAACCATAATGGTTCGTTTGAAAAAGTTGCTTATTTAGGTTGAATTAAAGATTCATTTTGTTGACCAAACCGAGTGAAAATAAATTTAAATACGAATTGGATATTATTTCCTATGTTGGTGAATATGAATAACACTTAATGGGAGAAATAAAATAAAGTAAATACAAGAGATAATGTTTCATGATACCGGTATCATCAAGCTAATATTTCAATATACAAATTAAGGCCTTTTTTAATAATCTTTAACAAGTACTGTAAATAGTGTAAAGAAGCTGTAACATTTTTTTAAACAAATTTAGCAAATTAAATTTGTTATTTTTCTACCAAAACAAAACAATATTGTATCATTCAAATGCATTAAGAGATATTTCTAGTTGGTCCCTTTTTGTGAACATTCTTTTTTTGCCTTCAATCGGCAGTATATTTTAAAAGCTTTCACAAAAGGCTGCTGCTGGTTAGTGCCGCAATTGAACGTGTTTGACGTGCTTTTTCGCACTCCCCCTATATTAAAGCCGTTTGTAAGTGTTCGTGCGAGTTCGGAAGCAAAAGAAGAAGGGTAGCAGTAGCAAGTTTTTGATGGCGTGAAGTGTAAAACACAACAAAAATACACACACTTAGTAAAATGGTTGAAAAGATTATTCTAAAAAAAAATATTTTTTGTCCAATGAGTAAGAATATAAATTTCGTTTTGTGTTGCAAACAGATTCCTTGCCTTTATGAGGTGTTTGCCTCGCAATGTTGTGACTAATAGTTTCCCCCTTCAGGCGGTGTGGTAGCCCTGAATGTATGCTTAACCCTCTTTCGTACATTGCTTAAAGTTGAAAGCACCAGGCGGCAGCATACATGGCGCGAGACGCCATTCCGCTGGGCGCACACACAAGGGAAGCACCCGAGAGTGAGCAGATTTTTTAAAACATAAAGCATGCGCAACGCATCAGTGTGAGTAAGGTACGCAGGCGAAGAAACATATGCGGAACACAGCCGGAACCAGCAGCCCAGCACCCGTGGTAAAAGCAAAGAATTTGGTTGATAAGCGTACTTTCAGCGTAGCTCGAAAGACCCTGCCAAACGTGTATGGGTGTGTATGTGTGGGCAATGTTGCGCTTTGCTGGTAGTTGTGTGTCCGTGTCCGGCACGTCGCGAAAGAGGAAAATTCGGCGAGCTGATGGAACCGCATGAAAAACCAGCTTGGAAAAGCGCCCTCACACCGCTAAGGAATGGAAGCGGGTTTTGCGGCATGTAAAGAGACGAGAGAAAGAGAACAAGTAGAGAGAGATACATTTTTAGAGAGCAAAAAGTAAGAAAAACGCCTTGATACGCTGCAAAGTGTTGGTAAAAACGTAGAAAGTAGAAGATCAGAACAAAGGGAGATCGTGAAGCGGATTCGGATTCGCAGCATATAGTACGAGACGAAGAAAATTCACAGCATTAACGTGTTGGTGGTGGTGATGAGACTGTACAGTAGTGTGCGTGCTATCGTTTTATGCTCCGCCACAGGGCACGTAGAAGGAAGATGGGAAGAAGAAATTACCAAGAACAGATGGGAAAAAGCTATATTTTGTACCGTGTGGATCTGGGCGCGTCAGGCTTTGTATGCGTGAGATCGCAAGTAGAGCCGAATGGAAGAGAGCACTCGCGTCGTGTGAGAGAACGAAAAATGCCATACATAAGTAAGCTGCGCCGGAACGAGGCAGCGAAAATTAAAAAAAAAAACATCGGCGTATTGACAGTTTTTCTGTGACACTGCCAGCACGCGCGAGAAAGAAAGAGCAGGCAATATATTTTCTCAACATTAAGCTTCATCTCATTTGGTGGCTTTTTGCGAAGTGTGCGTGAGGGTGGGTGTGAGCTCGTGTGTGTGTGTGCGCGCACGGTTGCTGTCAGACATGGCAGGGCGGTGTAGCAGAGAGTGAAGAGCACAGCGAGAGAGAGAAGCTGTTGCTGTACGCGCACGGGCTGCTGTGCTGGGATAGAAGAGCAGGTTCAATTCTCAGTCAATAGCAAACGCTCGTCCGCACCGCTAGTGTGAGCGCGCACGCGGTGATATGCGCGCGTGTGTGTTTGTGTGCATGTATGTGCGATTCGCGTTTTATGTTTTTATCTTCGCTACGCCACCGGTCAGCACCACCACCTACCCCCTTCCGATGGTACGCACAGAATCACTGGCAGGCGAGATTATTGTGTGAGGCCCGTCGTCGTGATTCGTGGTGTATGGTGTGTGCGTATACAGTGAGAAAAAGGCAGCGCAGCAAAGTGACAGCATCGGGCACGGTGAGAAGTTTTGAAGTTTGTGCTATCCTTAATCGTCCCTTTTGCGCACCCTTGAGATTGTATTTTTTTTTGCGCGAATTAGTGAAATGGTCGAAAAGTTTGTTGCGTTTGTGAAACTTTTTCGGAACGGGGGTTCGCGTTGTTGTTATTGTTGTTGCCCTTGGGGATTGATTCTATTGAATGCGAATTAGCCCATCGCGCCGGGGTTATAAACGCAAATGCGCACTCCATCATCATCATCATCATCGTACATCGATTACGTTATCCTGCGAGACACAGTAGGGTTGGAGTTTACGTGCGCAAAACTATTGCTTAATAGATTTAGCCTGCAGGCATGCCCATTTTGTTGCCCAATTTCATGCCAGCAAGACTTTTTCGTGGAATATTATTTTTTGTGTTCCACCTTTTACCCTTACTTCAGAATTAATAGCAGCAACAGCAACAGATATGAAATGTTTTTGCCCTTTGCAGATCAATTTTCGCGATCGCTCATTAGTGTGTATGCGTGTGTTTGTGTGTTGATTTCGTGGCTGCGCATCATTAATGTGTGCGTACGCGTAAACGGAGCGCAAGTACTACGCGTGAAGAAGAGCTTAATCGCAAATCATAGTTTTGTCACCTTGATTATTATGCTTTTGGGACCCTGTGGACGAATAAACCGAAAAGGTAGAAGGAAAAATTGACTTGTTTGATTTCGGTACCGCATCGTTCGAAGAGATTTTTTTTAGCCCGAATTTTAAGGGTTAATGTTTTATGTTACTTTTATGCTTGTGAAGCTTTTTGCAGAATTTTAGCTTTGCAGTGCCAACTCGATATAAAAAACAATGTGTATATAGCAACGGTTAGGATGCGTTTGTGCTAAAAAAGCTTTTGGCTTTCTTTGAACATGTTCGTGTTTATGGTTTTTCACTTTGTTCGCTCAAGGAAAATGCAACGAGCGCCAACTTTTTCCCCCCTATTAAACACCCCTATCGGTGGTATCCGCCATCGACGAAGAACACGATCAGTCGACCATCTTTGTGTGTGTGTGCTTTTCTTTTTAACTGGCTTAAGCGTACAGCGCAAGAAGTGTGTATAGTGTACAACATTGAGGGAAAAGCACTCAGCCACCGGGTGCAGCTTTTCACTTGACTCCAATCCAAGCATTAGTGAGAGAGAATTAGAGACTTTCCTTCGTTCCTTCGCGCATTTATGATTTATCTTTCAATGCCCTATTTTTTTAATTTAATTTCAATTACATTAGGTGGAAAAAGGAAACAAAAACGATCATGTTGAATACTATTTACATGTATATTTTACATTTATAATAGTAAAGTTTTTATCAGCATGTTTTTATTAATGTTATGTTTTATATATTTTGTATTTTCAGGCAAAGCCCGCTTTGTTCCAGACGCCCCCCGAGGTGCAACGCCTCTAATCCCCGCTTGCGGCGGGAATTGAACTAACCCCGCCACCCGGCACCGTCAATGGTGTGGCGCGTGTGGGGCCGGTCTCAGAACAACGGTATGGCATCCCGCGAAAAGAAGGCACGCTCGGTGACCGCAGACTCTCCCACACCTTCCCTTGGCAGTGCAAACAGTGGCAGCAACAGTAACATCAGTGCCCTTGCCACTACACCTAGCACAAACGCAGCAGCGCCTGGTAGAAGCGATTCCGCACCCACGACTCCCACGTCCACACGCAAAGGAGCGTCCGGAGCGGGAAATGTAAATCCCTCCAGTGCCGTCAGCAGTGACAACGTTAGCGGCAGCGGAAGCAGCAGCACATCCACCTCGAACACACGTGGTTCCTTGAGTCGATTGAAATCCAAACAACAGTTGCTGCAGCAGAACATAGGCGACGAAACAACAGCAGACGATACTGCGACGGGTGGTGCTGCCGGTGGGGCTGATTCCATCGTAACCACACCCTCCCGTACGACACGTGGTGGTGGTGTGTCGCGTGAAGATTCCGCCGGTCGAGATTCACCGGCAGCATTCAACACGAAGGAGAAAGATGAACCGACACTATCGGTGAATAGTGCGTCTAAGGACGTATCTAAATCGCCCGCGATCGGTGCTCGTCGTGCTACGGCCACATCTAAACCAGCAGCATCTGTTACTTCCGCGACTGATAAGCGCAAAAATCTTGTGGTAAACCTGAAACGAACAACCCTACTCAAGCGCAAGGGTAAAAAGATCATCGGGAAGCCAATGTTGGGCAGGAAGGCGGTCGGACGCCGGCAACTAGTGGTGGCAGCTAAATCAACCGGTACACGCGGTGCCGCTGCCATGGTTGTCAAAAAGGAAACCAGCTCACCGACGAGTTCCACGGCCAAAGAGAAAGAGGAAGAAATGCCCAGCACGCCCAGCTTACGCAACGGAAAGCCACGCAATTCGGACAGTCCGGTGGCGAAGCGCAAGTCAACGGCAGTGCTGAAGCAGCAGGACAGTAGCAAATCGCTCGACAGTCTGACCGGTTCGATCAAGCTGGAACGAAGACGGTCCAGGTCGGTGTCCAAATGTTCGGACCTGACAGAGGACGGCGAACCGAACGGGGCAGACATTAAGCGGGAGCTTTTCGACAATGAATCGCGCAGCAAAATGTTAGACAAGATGGCTGAAGCGTTCAATGAGCGAAAAGCCGGTGGTGGTGGTTCATCACCAATTGTTGCCGGTGCGAAAGATGACAAAACATCCGGTGGAACGTTACGGCGCAGTATGCGCCAACGGAAGAGTACTGCACGCGATAAGGAAGACTTTTTGTCACCCCGCGGAAAGGCGGGCAGTTCGTTGGATATTAAAATCGAACCGGCCGAATCGCTGGAATCGTTGTCCGCGGATGGAGAGTCGGAAGCTACTGTGACCGCTTCGGTGGCCGCTCCACTGACGATTGATACGACCGAGACGGAAGTTGCGATCGGTGCTGAACCGCTGCACAGTGATGGAACGGCCAGCAGTTTGGGTGGTGGAAGTGGTAGCAGTGTCAGTGCGACCGGTGTTGGTGCCGGTGGTGAGGAAGAGCTAACCGTGGGCAAGGATCCTTCGCTCAGTCCGGGTGAATTGGTGAGCGAGGGTGTGTCGGAGCAGAGCGTAAAGGAGTGCTACAGTGAACCGGCCTTCCTGGAGAACAATTTGGGGATCGAGAAGGATCCGAAGTTGGGCGAAATCGTACAGGAACGCTTCCGGTGCGACAAGGTTAGTGACGATGTGGACACAAACGCTGATGAAGCGATGAATGCTACGGGAATGGGCTCTACCGCTAGTGATAATGGTGATGGTGTGATGAAGATCGACGATCATGATGATGTCGTGGTTGAGGATACTGAATCCACTAGCAACGAACGGGAAGTGGTGACGACCGATATGGTCAAACTGGTTGTAGAGGATGAGGAAATGGAAGCAGAAGAGCAAGATAAAGTAGACGGTCAGGTGATACGTAAAAACGATCAAGAAAGTGAAGATCAGAACGAAAAGGACATGGGTAAAAGTGATGCGCGTGTGGACGAACCGATGGAGGAGGAAAGTGTTGTGGTATCGGGTGATTTAGATGAGGTTAGTAAGAACAGTGAGCCAGAAAAAATGGACATTTCCGAGCAGGAGGACGAGGTGGTAGAATGTGTAAATGAATTGGATGAATCGGAAGAAATAACAGAGGTGACACAAAAGCAAGAGGATGTGTTGATAATTCTAGATGAAGCAACGGAAGCTGTTGAAGATCCGCAGAAAAATGTCCAAACTCCCACCAAAGAATTGGTGGTAGAGGAAATAGGGGATGAAGATCGCGATCAAGCTTCCGCAGTTGCTCCTGATGCTGTTGCTGACACATCTGGCAGTACCAAACAAATGGAAAAAGAAATAACCGAAAGCTCGCCCATTCCCGCTACAACTGTGTCGTGCAAAACGAATGGTGAAAGCAACGGCATTACAACCCCAGCCGGTAGTGGACCATCGCGAGATCAATCAACACCCAATCAACAAACATCGCGGGCGGGACAGCAAAAACCCGCCGCGATCAGTGCGACAACTCCCAAAACAACAACGCCCGCTAGTGGCAAAGAGACAAAGCCGAAGGCACGCACTACGAAAGAGAAAACCAAGGAGGACGAAAAGACACGGGAGGAAAAGCTGCGACAGGAGAAGCTCCGGGTAGAGGAGAAGGTGCGCGAGGAGAAGCAACGTGCGGAGCGGCTTGAAGCCGAGAAGAGACTGAAGGTGGAACTGATGCAGCAAAAGCTGGCTGAAAATGGGCTTGATGTGGAAGCATCGCCGGCACCGACAACACTCAAGACTGGTACCGGCACTAAGAGTGGTGGCAGCAGTCCGGCAGCCGATAAAGAAACCCTGAAGACTGAACAAACGGCCGCCGCCACAATGACGACGGCACTCGGGGGATTAAATCTGCCCGCAATCACAATCGCCATCACGAAGAGGGACAGCAGTTCGGCGGACGAGAAAGAATCAACCACCAATGCACGGACGGCGGCATCGCAAAAGCCAAAATCCGAGCTAGAGATAGTGCCGATCAAGGGGGACGGATCGACATCGGCAACCGGCACACTACCGGCCGTGGGTCTTCTGTCGAAGGAAGAAAAACCAGCGAAGGAAGGTGGTGCCGCAGCTCCCGCGCTTGCCGATACGGCCGAGTCACGGTTGCGGATCATCTCGAAGAGCGAGAATGCGGCCGCCGCTGTTTCGGTGATGGAGCGCAAGGATAGCAACAAGTCACCGATCGCTACTACGTCCGCTTTGAGCATAATCAAAATTGAAACTAGCAATGGGTCACCGGTAACGGTCGGCAGTGGTTCTTCACCGTCTCCGCAACCAGTGGCGACCGCAACCAGCAAAAAGGATGCTGCGGAGGAACGGAAAACGGTCCTGCTGGACGAATCCGATGACGCGGCAAAACGAAAAGAATCCCACCTGAAGCACCTTGGGCTACTGACTATTCAGGCCGCATCCGAGGAAAAGCAACGGCGTGCCGAACAGAAGCCAACGACTTCGATGACCGATTCCTCACTACAGGATGGTGGTGCGACTGGAGGTGGATCCACCGGAACGGGAAGCGGTGCCGAAGGATGGTTGTCGTCCGGTACTAACCAATCCAGCACGGGTAGTGGTCGTTCCAGCGGTGGCAATAAATCATCCCGCAGCTCCAAGGACGAATACACCGTGTCGATGAAGACGGTTGTGAAAGGCAACGGTGGCGGTGGATCGCGGGGTGAGAAGCGTAAGCAGCAACGAATGCCGCTCAAGATGACGTTCCAGAAGGGTAAGGGTAAGGGTGCGTCCGGCAGCAGCGGAATAATGGGTCGTGACTCGTCGAATGGTTCCGGCACGTCTAGCAATGGTAGCGGGTACGCTACCGATACGGGCAACAACGGTGACAACACGTTCTATACGGCGCACATCAACGAGGTGAGCAAACATTCCTGAACTGGACCAAAAACGCGTGTAAACGTAGAACAATCCCATCCTTTTTCGGTAGTGGTTTCTTGGGATAAAATGGTTAGGATTAGCGTTAATGGATGCCCATTTTCTTCTACAAAAATGTCTTACCTTTGAAGAAACGAAGCGAAGATTTTGATGATTCTGGTGCGAATCTCCAGCGAATGGCGTTGTTCACTCGGAGCAACGAATCGATAACATCAAGCATGGTGCACCTTGACATGCTTTCTAATCCTCCCCCATCGTTTTGCTTATTCTGGTTGCTTAAAGACAGGGACATACCTGTTGCGCTTATCCTACGCTTTGTGTTATTCGTTACATAAAATTGATTTTTTTTTCTTTTCTCTCCCCTACCCACAGCTGGACCATCACTCGTCCAACTCATCCGATGGACATTCGCACCGTGAATCGGGTGCTGGCGGTGGTAGAAAGGCACACAGCCGTTCTCATACTACCGGTAAGTATCATCACTACGATCAGCAGGGCGTGTTAACATCTTTTTGGGGAGTTCACATTAAGCTCTTTTAGAGGGTTTGTTAGGGTAGAATTCAATGTAATCAGTTCCTTGAGCATTGAAAGAACGAGACAATTGATTCTTTTTTATTTTTTAGAACTATTCAAGTCTATTTAATATGTTTTATTGTTTTATTGTAAATGTAGATGAAAATGTAATGGCGTTAAAAGTGTTTGATAAGGCCTTTTATTACGTTCGAATCGATTTCCTTTCGCTTTCCACACACATATGAAAAATGTGTTTCAATACTAATAAGTATCTCTCTTGTCCACTATGATTTGTTACAAAAGGTTTAAAAGAACCAAATGCTCCGTTACTCTTTCTACGGAAACTCAAAACATATATAAAGTTCCCTTTCACAATCCCACTAGGACACCGTGTGGTCAAATGTTTGGATAGGATTTGTCATATATGCAACTTCACTCACACCCACACTTAATCTGCATCAACAAGTCAGTCTTGTTCGGTGACGATAGAAAAAGAGAAAGAGCAAGGGAACCTTCTACAGAGTGTTCGTGTCTTGTTAGTTGAAATCACAATGGGACACACCGAGACTAGAGATCCATCGGATTAGAGCTTAAGTAGTAACGATGATGCGTATTAGTGTGCTGGATACTGCCACTATTCACCCTTCTAAAGCATTTAAGATCCTTGCCTAAATGCTTAGTTATGAATGAAAGAGTATTAATTAATTTTTTTTTCACTGTAGATAATTTCTTCAGCTAAAAGGTGTGTGGAGGTCATTCATAAAAGGAAACTTTTATTTAATCTGTGATGAAAAGAGATTACGTCTAATTAGACAAAAGACGGGATTGTGGGATTTTCATTTGCAACAGCATAAGAAGACACTGAAAAAAGCGTGTTGAATTTTGCCTCTTTGAAATGGAGGCGCATGGTGGTTCACCCGTGTGCAACAATTAAATGATAGTTTGGTTTGATATTGTGAAGAATTAACATTGACATTTAAATTTCTTTATACTGCATAACTGCATACAATTTGTTTTCATTAAAAGAAACGTTAAAAAAATAAAAAAACACTAATAAACATTAAATAGATAAGGAACAAAACACATTTCAAATCACGTTGTATTGTAATCGTATAATCTTTAACAATATCATGCTAGTCTTTAAAACTAATTTCCCTTTAGAACGCTCATAAACTCCTAACGATATGGCTTTATTGAACAATCTGAAGCATGTCAATTAATTTCCCATTTTTGCGCGAAGGCGGTGGATGGATGATGGGTTTTAACATTTTAAATTGACAATTGTTTAACTCCGGCTTTCAATTGGCTTACACGCGTAAAGAAGGACTATCAGCACACTCTCGTTTCCTCGCGAACAATCGCGAACGGTATGGATAGCGATAATAATTAAAATTGTTGTCATAAAACGATGACTCTCGTCGGGAATGTTGTAATGTAATTAAACCGTCGTTTTAGACTGCAGGCGAGGCAAGACGGCAAACGTCGAAGAATCTGCCCCAAAAAGATTGACAAACAAAAACGTACAAAGAAAAACGAGAGAGAGAGAAAAAAAGGAATGAAGCTATGGTCGCTAATTCCCATTTGCCAAGTGTGCGTTCAAGGGCAATGAAGAAGGGATA
The DNA here is from genome assembly GCA_016254315.1 of Anopheles parensis. Lineage (NCBI taxonomy): Eukaryota > Metazoa > Arthropoda > Insecta > Diptera > Culicidae > Anopheles > Anopheles parensis. The sequence continues at coordinate 29,270,118 of CM028125.1, forward strand.
TTGCTTTTTTACTTCTAAAGCGACAAACCCGACGGTTCCGGGGGTGATATCGAGAAGCTTTGACTGTTTGTATTATGATGAACATTGACGATGAGCAGGGCCGAACGAAGGGGGATCCCGGTAACGTTTGCCAACGATGTCGATGAAAGAAAAAGCGATTGGAAGATGTGGCCCGAAAAAGATGCTTCGTCCTGAGACAACAATCATCATTCGTTCCGCAAACCAAAAAACGGACCGATAAAGGGAGGGTGAGAATTTGTCGTCTGCTGTGTATNGACTGTTTGTATTATGATGAACATTGACGATGAGCAGGGCCGAACGAAGGGGGATCCCGGTAACGTTTGCCAACGATGTCGATGAAAGAAAAAGCGATTGGAAGATGTGGCCCGAAAAAGATGCTTCGTCCTGAGACAACAATCATCATTCGTTCCGCAAACCAAAAAACGGACCGATAAAGGGAGGGTGAGAATTTGTCGTCTGCTGTGTATCTCCACCCCCGCCAGGAGAGGTTTAAGTGTCGTTTGTTTTAGTGGGAAAATCGAAACCTGCTACTAACTCCACCAGGTTCTTTGCAAAACAATCTTTTTTGGCGGGAGGGAGAAAACAGACTGCGAAGTCGACATTGTTGATCGGATTTGTAAATCATCTCCCTTCAATGGAAAGGAAATTACTGCGAGGATCCTTGTTTTTTTCTTTCTTTGTTCAGTGTGCTATCGAAGCGCTTTGTTTCCTATCAAAATATTGAATTTATCGGATATTAAAAGCACTGACCTTTTCATTCGATTTCTGATCACGGCGTGCTCTGTCTCTCTTTCATCCAACGAGGTTCGCACTGCCTGATTGAAGAGGGTAGATGGAGACGTATTTAAACATTTCACTAACAATGGTGAAATCTCGTAAAAGCAAGAAGCTGCCGGAAACGTTGCACCAACGGAAAGGCGGCTGGAATTAATTTCTGCTCCAAAGGGAGGTAAATTCTAATGAGGGCAACGGTTTGCCATTTCGTTCATCGCGGGGGTTGCCCGTTCAAAGTAAATGTTGACGAAACGAAGGTGAGGGTTTTTGGTTGAGAGTCGTTGCTGTAAGTGCGAATTTATGTATATTACTGAACCAAACTGCCGGTTTGTTGATTATTCTTGTAATGCTGCCTGACGACACCCTTGTCAACGTTTGATATTCCAATTCGGAAGGGAAACTGTGCGTGAAGAATATTTTTTTTATGCAGAAAACATAATTAGCTTCCTTCTTTTGGCCTTATTTGAATTGTTTTAATAGATTATTATTGTTCCAAATATGTGTTATATTTGTTTAATATTTTCCCCGTTTTTGTATCTCTCCTCTCAGACGGTGTAAACCTGACAGAAACGGTCGGCGAAACGGTGTCCTCGAAGGAAGTGATTCAGAAATCATTGGTCATCCCGGAGAAAGCGTCCTCCTTCAATGTGCACCCGGAGCGACTCTGCTGGGATCAGTGTTCCTACTGTGGTGGCAAGTTTGGTTTGTATGACACACCTTGCCACGTTGCCGCCATAAAGTGTACCGAGCGCCAGCAGAGAATTCTTCTCGGTAAGTAGTAACAAATGTGTAAAAGAATTCGTTTCATTTCTTTACATCATATGCTTTATGTCCGGCTACAGCTACCTTGCCGAAGATCACGCTTGACAGCTGCCTGTGTGATGCCTGCTACCGTCATGTCGATCGTAAAGCAAACTGTCCACCGCAGAAGAAGAAATCGACCACCGTATCACAGACGAGCAGCGGTACGGCCAGCGGTGGTGCGCCCAACGCCACCAGTCTGCCCACCAAATCGACCGTGTCCCCGTTAGTACTTAAGGTGACAACTAACAAGGACGGTTCGGCAAGCATTGCCACCGAACAGCCGGCAACGCTGGACGATGGGTCGGCAGCGATGGGTGGAAAGGAGCGTGAAATCTGTGCCGTGCGGCAGTGTGCGTCACACGGCATACAATCGTTACGCCGCAAGTGGATGGTGAAGATGAAGCGCAAAATTAGCAAACAGTTGGACATCAATTTTGAGCAGGCGGCAAAGGCAACGACGGAACACATTCACATCTGTAGCAAGCACTACGAGCAGATTAGCCACCTGATGATCTGCGCCATGTGTACCAAACCGCTACAGCGAAACCATGTGTACCATTTGTTCAATGTAAGTATGAGTACAGAACACCCTTTGGTATCCTTTTCTCTCGCCAAGACGGTGGGGAACTTTTCGGATATTTTCCTTAGAACACCGGAAATAAATGACTATAAATTTTGAGCCAACCGTGCAAGTCGTGCATGGTTCCGGTTTGGGCGAATTGTAGACACTCGTCTCGACGCATTCTCGAAGAAAGCGGTGTGGTAACGTACCAGAAACCCCAACCGATGGCATCTCCCGTAGTGAAGTTGTCAGATTTAAGTTGTGCGAAGAATTTGTGGCATATAGAAAGGGGACACTCTTCGGCACAACCTCACAACGGAAAGGTGTCTTCCCAATTTGCGGTTGGCGCGATACGGAACAAGAACACACCGTAAACCATCATTATTGATGGCACCAAACCCATGTGCACCTTTTGCGCAATGAGTTGAACCATTCTCCCGAAGCTGAACATTGTTAAAACTCCCAAATTCTTTTTTGTGATATCTTATCCATTGTTCTTCCCTTATTGTTCTCTTTCGCCGACAGAATGTGGTACAATTGGAACGCTTAATCCAGGAGCAGGGCATTTCAATGAGGCTGAGCAGTTCGGAGCTGGTCGTGTGTAAATTATGTAAATATTATGCTAATTTATTGATTAAGCCCCCGGATGCGAAAACAAAACGGGCCCAATTCGTGAAGGACTACAATCGAAGGTAAGTGTGCGGAATCAAAGGGGGAAAATGGTACGACCGGTCATTAGCTTGTCGTTTCCGTTCAGGGGAAACGTATTGTGTCGGTATGTGATTTGATTTGACACACTACTTCACATTACTAGTTGATCGTTACCCTGGGAAACAGCATCCATGGGATGATGGAAAGTGGGAGTACTTTTGTTTCAAACTCGAACCAAGTAGTTGGGAACGAGACACGAATGCATCTTAGTACGTTGTTCCGTTGCTCTGGACGACAAATGAACGACCGGGCGTCTCCATTATGAGACGATTCTTCTTTGTTGGTTGTGACAACTAGCAGCACGCATTGTAACCAACTTCCTATAACTAATTTGTTTCCTTCTTCTTTGCGGGGGCATTATCTTTAAAGATTGTACAACTATCGTCAGCGGATGGCGGAAGAGCAGGACGCGGATGGACGAGGTGTTGAGCAAACGGTCGTTCCTTCACCCCGTCAACGCCCATCCGTCCCAATGACGGACATAGTAATTTCGGACGGTGATGAAGAAGAGGACGAGGTGGAGGAAGACGAAGTGGAAGAGTGTCCCGCACCAGCCCAGCAGCAACATCATCCAGAGGCACGGTACCAAACGTTTGGCAATCTGTTTTCCATCGGTGACAGTTCCGTTTCGCTAAGACGGCGCGTAAGTAACAACCGCAAATCACCCGATGTAACCATCGTCGAGAACAATGTTGCAACGCAGATGGGTGAGCTGGATGAAATCAGTATCATACCGGCATCGAAATCACTGGCCGCCTTGAACCAGCAGCAGCAGCAACAACAGCAATCGCAGGACGATAACATCGATATGACGAAAGTGCTTAAATCGAATCCAAACATTTCGATGCGCGAACTGTTCCCGGGCGAAGAGGAGCTGGGCGTACACGTGAACATTCCACTGAGCTCATCGTCCGTGCGTACACCGGAAGGTTGGACGAAGGTGACTTCCACCATACAGTACGATGATAGTACGCGCGCCCTGTGGGAAGAGTTGCAAAAACCGTACGGTAATCAGTCGAGCTTCTTGCGCCATTTGATCCTGTTGGAAAAGTATTTCCGCAATGGTGATTTGGTACTGTCGCCACAGGCGAAAAATAACGCCACTACCTACTCGGAAGCGGTACAGAATCGATTGCGTTCCTACGATAATATTCCGTCGTCTGTTCCGACGTCACCGCCAGCCTTAACCGCTTTGGCATCGGTCACGCCGAATGCAGCCGCCGATAAGACGAGCAAAATTTTCCAACAGTTTAGCAACGCTACCATTACCATTGTACCGGCAAGCAAGGTTCGTCCGAAGCCGGGTACGTCCTCTGCTCTCTCGGGTAGTTCAACTGCTGGCAATGTTCCTGACATCACGCCTGTATCACCACCGGCACCAGTTAGCCTGCTCAAATCGAACAATCTACATCTAACGAACAGCAGCAACGAACAGGGAACGAAAGCCAATCTCAAGCGGAAGCTATCGAACGAAAGTGGCAGATCTTCCGGTGGCAACGTTTCGTTCGGTGTTACTATGGCATCCACCTCGCTCAACAACAGTGGTTCGAGTGTGTCGAAGGTGGTAAAACTGGACGAAGTAGTACCCAAAGTATCTCTCTCATCCCCGCCCGAGCTTATCAGCATCAACTGTAAGCCGAGTGTAACCATCACCAGCATTCCGCCGGGACAGCCGGCATCACAGGCACCATCACCAGCACCTACCACTCAGAAGCAGTTGTCGTTGTTGAACCAGTCGCATCCATCGCTGCTACAATCGGGTCCTATGCTTACGGCAAAGAAATCTCCTCCAGGTGTTGCTAGTACCAGCACCACCACTACCGCGTCAACTGTCGCCTCATCCAACGCAACCGGTAATGCGACGCGAGAAATCATCCAGATGCCCGAACAGCTGACGGAAGCGGAACGCCGCGAATCGTCAACGCGTCCGTGGCGGCCCACCTTGCTACCGATCTCGCCCGGTGTATCGGAAAGTTTAAAAACGGGCCCACTCTACCAAACGGCGGACGGTCGTCTGCTGCCAAAGTTGGTACAGGTCATGTCGGGCGGTAAACCATATCACATCTCAATCGAAGACTATAATCGCATGTGCATACTGCGACGGGAAAAGCTGCTCCAGCAGCAACACAACATGATACAGACAGCGAACAAACGTCAATCGCAACTGCCCCAACCGAAGCAACCAGTCAACACCGTACCTCCGCCAGCACTGCGTTTAACAAACGCATCGCTGGAAAATTCTTTACTCAACAGCACTGTGGCCACAACCTCGGGCACGAGTGGCAATAGTGGTGGTGTTGGTGCCAAGGTAGTACAATTCCCCAACCAGCTTCTGGAACAGAATTCACTCATACCGATTTTTGGCGGTGGTGGAGGAACGGGCAAAATTGGGCCGGGCAATGGAAATGTACAGAAAGCAAACAGCAGCAGCCTCACGGTAACCATGACGCCAACGGTCAACAACAATAATCTTGCCAAGGGTACGACGGTCATCCCACCGGCAATGAAACCACTCTCCCTCCCCAACAGTACCACCGTATTCCCGATGATGTCCGCCAACACAATTTCCCTTCCACCTCTGTTTACGAGCACCGCTTCATCCACGCTATTTGCCGGTGTAGGCGGTCTGACAACCCAAACATCCTCATCGTCCATCAACAGCCGGCCTTCAACGGCGACGACGTCCCTTGTGCTTTCGCAACCCACCGCAGCCGCCGCCGCTGCAGCCGCAGCTGCCCATCTTAGCATGAGCAACTGCAACGTGACAGCGATGAACCCGCTGGATCAGCTGCTCAAGGGTGGCAATCTGGTGACGCAGGCGCAACTGCAGGAATATGTCGCTGCCGCAACGGCAGCGAACGGGGGCTTGTTAGGTGCATCCTCACCGATGGACAATTCGCCAGACAAATTACTCTCAAAGATACCAAAATCGCTCACTGTGATACCGCAGCAGAAACAAAGTCGAACAATGTCACGCGTTTCCTCGCATGAGGAACAAAACAGTGCCTAATTATGAAACAAATTAATGAGATGGGATCGTGTCTAACAGTAAGCTAACAGTCTAACAGTCAAACAAACAAAACACACAGGAACAAACACAACCAATTTAGAAAACAAAAACTTAATCACGAGTATATACACACACACCTGAGGATCAGATGAAATTTATAAATTAAAATCACATTAACATTTTAGAACGTTTGTAGCGAGGCCGGGAAATGATAGTGGATTACAAAGCACATATTAAACACAACGCCTAACATAAACTGGTTCGGTAGAACAGGAAAATTAGCGACCTCTGTAGCAACTCTATTACCTTGCAAACTGCCTAAACTTTGCCCAGAACTGAGGCAATGACCATGCACGCAAATATCCTGATTAACCCCGAGCGATATATCAACCGAATCTGTGAAGCGATTGTAGAATTATAGAGCTAAAACGGAACGAACGTTTAACAATCCTAGAGATTCGTTTTGAAGTGGACCATATTTGCACTGCACCGCATCGCTTAATGAATAATGTTTTTTTTTTAAATCCATACTCCTCTAGTCATTAATGCCTTTTCTTCATTCAGTTTCAATTTTCAAATCCGCTTAATCGTCTAACTTTCTGTTGGTTTATCATAATTGTGTGAGAGTGCGGCTGGTTCCATTTCCTATTAACAATTTCGCTGTAAAGAAGTGTGCATAAAAGCATGCGCGGCCTTTCACAGTAAATACGCTAGATAACATATCTTGAGATGAAGAAAAAAACAAAACTTATCCTTATCAATTAGGCATGTCAATAGGTCACCACACCCGGTGAAAGAGGGATAGAGAAAGCGGGTAATCGTTGTAGAAGTGATGGCAGTTGAACACTTGAACTTATTTTCTTTCACTGTTTGGCAGTTTTTGTTTTTCACCTCAGTTTCATGACATGAACACATGATTTGATATATGTACGGTTAAGACCTGTTTTCGCCATAGGGTAAAGTATTTTCTAAAGGACTTAAATACGCTTTATCTAGGTTCCTATTGATTATGTCAGAACAGTTCGCCTGCACGAACTTATCCCTGTTAGATGATTGCATCTTCAATTTGAAAAATTTGGATATTTTTTTCTACTACGGAAAAGCATAGGCTTATCCCATAGTAGAAAAACTTCGTATTGAGTTGTATGAACTGTAAATGCAAACTACCGTTCTTGCCGACCTTTCTTCAAGAAACGTTATATTGCTATATAGTATGTGCTTTCTGTTACAAAATCATTTTGCCAGACACTAACAGAAGATATGTACAAGTGAAGATTCTGTCTAGACAAAGCTACAATTAAGAGCTTTCGCATTGCCCTAATAGAATTGCCACAAGAAATTTGCAGACAACTACGGACCCAGACTGAGATGTGGCTTGAATTCGTGTATACTTGCTTCTTAGCTTTGGTACCCTTTTCTTACTCATCCTTTATTTCTTCACAAGTCATATGTTGCCAGACATTAGAAGAATAGTGAGATAACAATCGATCTACAAACGATCATCAATTTACTCCGATCATCAGCGAAAACCCCGGTTAATTAATTCCGTTCAACAACCAACAATTCGTCATAATGGCTTTTTCATTCAAATCGACACATGCCTGCGTACCCCGGCTATCGATAGGACAACTCGCTAGCAATAACATTCCAATAGCCACACAGCACACTCCTTGTTGTGAGGATCACAGTTTAATCTTATCTCATTTGAACCAAGCACGTCTTTCTTAATACCCTGCGCGAAAGAAGGGATTTACATGCGGAGAGTTTTGTGTGTAAGGGTGTGTACGCATCATTTAATTTATTACTGTTTAGTGCAGGAGAGAATTGTGTACAGAATTAAGGTAAACGAAAGAAAAAAACACACACACAAACACATTGAAGACATTTGTAAAAAGAAAAATATTTTTCTCACCTTCCACACACGACCAGAGAGCCGCCACACGAGCGAACGAGTGCAGTAAGCGTTANTTTTTCTACTACGGAAAAGCATAGGCTTATCCCATAGTAGAAAAACTTCGTATTGAGTTGTATGAACTGTAAATGCAAACTACCGTTCTTGCCGACCTTTCTTCAAGAAACGTTATATTGCTATATAGTATGTGCTTTCTGTTACAAAATCATTTTGCCAGACACTAACAGAAGATATGTACAAGTGAAGATTCTGTCTAGACAAAGCTACAATTAAGAGCTTTCACATTGCCCTAATAGAATTGCCACAAGAAATTTGCAGACAACTACGGACCCAGACTGAGATGTGGCTTGAATTCGTGTATACTTGCTTCTTAGCTTTGCTACCCTTTTCTTACTCATCCTTTATTTCTTCACAAGTCATATGTTGCCAGACATTAGAAGAATAGTGAGATAACAATCGATCTACAAACGATCATCAATTTACTCCGATCATCAGCGAAAACCCGGTTAATTAATTCCGTTCAACAACCAACAATTCGTCATAATGGCTTTTTCATTCAAATCGACACATGCTTGCGTACCCCGGCTATCGATAGGACAACTCGCTAGCAATAACATTCCAATAGCCACACAGCACACTCCTTGTTGTGAGGATCACAGTTTAATCTTATCTCATTTGAACCAAGCACGTCTTTCTGAATACCCTGCGCGAAAGAAGGGATTTACATGCGGAGAGTTTTGTGTGTAAGGGTGTGTACGCATCATTTAATTTATTACTGTTTAGTGCAGGAGAGAATTGTGTACAGAATTAAGGTAAACGAAAGAAAAAAACACACACACAAACACATTGAAGACATTTGTAAAAAGAAAAATATTTTTCTCACCTTCCACACACGACCAGAGAGCCGCCACACGAGCGAACGAGTGCAGTAAGCGTTAATGGATTGATTTGTATTATTACCACCGTAATCACATATAACTACCGAGTTTAAGTTTTGATAATACAGCGTAGAATTTATTGCTCACTTCTACTACACTGCCACTGTTGTCTAAACGTGCGCCGGACAATAGTGAAGTTACACGGATTTGGTATAAAAGTTTGTTAGCGCAAAATTAAACATAACGTTTAGTTAGCGTAAGAATTTGAAAATAGTAAAATATGAACTCTATTTAGGCTTGTTTTTTTATCATTTTTTGAACACCAACACACACACACACACACACACGAAATCGAACAATCATCGTACGCGCATACGTGTAATTGGTCATACATCTGCTTGTATCATAGTTTCAACTCTAAGTTATCAGCCTTTTAGTTCGAGTTTGTGATCGCATATGGATAGTGCAGTATAGTGCAGGAAATGCGAATAAAGATGAATAAAACATGCTCTGAACAGTTGCAGTATATCGCATGTACTGTTCGAAAAGTCATCGCGTGTTTTCTTTTTTTTTTAAGTACGGCAATAGATTATGTACTGTACGCATACATTAATAAACATTTAATTTCATGCTTATTGTACGATCTCTTCCATAAACTTAGCAGCAGAGAGAGAGAGAGTGTGCGTTTGCTATCGTTTCGTATTGTGTTAGTTACTCGAGTTAGGTGAAAAACACAAAAACAAACAAAGAACCAAGAGTACACAAACTTTTGATTACATACTCACTTTATCGCTAGTGGACTGAACCCTCCCCCTACCCTGCTCCTCCCTGCCAGACGCTAGAGGAAATGCAAATTATGCCAACTAAACGATTCCCCGTTTTTATGGATGTGGAACCAAACGGTACGTGGTTCTCGTACACATAGAACATTAGGCCTGGAAAAACTTACACAAACCACGTTCTTAGCCATTAAGCAGCTTCCGATATAATGTTACACGCGAATGGGACATAGTGTCCGAAGCCTAAGAAGCGCATCCCTAAGGAGATTGGGTGTGTGTGTGCGCGATAAGACGAAAAAAACGGGACGAAAAGAATGCATATTTTTTACGAAAAGTTCTATCCATATATACATACATATATATATCTATACATATACACAAAATGCTGAACTATAGCGTGTAGGAAAGAAGAAAAAAAATCGCATACTTAGGAAGTATATTGCAAAAGAAAATGGTGGACGAAAGATGATTTAAATCCTAATGCATTCGCTCTACAGGTGCAGTGATAGGCGTGCATAAAAGGCATGAATTAGAATAAATAATTAACACAAGCAACAGTGCGAGTCATCNAAAAGTTCTATCCATATATACATACATATATATATCTATACATATACACAAAATGCTGAACTATAGCGTGTAGGAAAGAAGAAAAAAAATCGCATACTTAGGAAGTATATTGCAAAAGAAAATGGTGGACGAAAGATGATTTAAATCCTAATGCATTCGCTCTACAGGTGCAGTGATAGGCGTGCATAAAAGGCATGAATTAGAATAAATAATTAACACAAGCAACAGTGCGAGTCATCAGTGCGCAATCACTAGCACTATTCTGAAGCAAAATAAAGTTACACTAAGAAAAAGTACAAAAACAAAACCGTACATTACGTGTTATTGTGTTTTTTTATATCACATCATCCTCTAAATACTTTCCCTGTTGAGTTTTTATTCGTAAAGTTTTATCTGATTAGTCGCCTTATATTACTTCTGCGCTCCCTCGGTAGTGCTCGCTTTCACATCTTCCACTTGGTGTGGGATTTTATTGGAACGATTTATTTAAATGAACTCGCAATACTTTTCGCGAGCAGCAGTCAGGAAGCGCTGTGGTACCATTTGGTGCTTGAAAAGTTTTTACTACCACACTGGCATCCTTTTTGGTAACATCTGGACAGAAGATACGGAGGTCGTTCTGTGTCGAAAGGAAATTGTGGACTTAAGATTGTGTGCTTCGGCAGGAAACATCTTCGAGGATGGGTGAAAGATTAGAGCTCGTCAAATGATCGTTAGTATAGAGTTTATAGTCAATTGAGACATTTAGACAATATTGTGTATGATGTGAAAGTACTTCCATCATGTTTTGGATCAATTTTAATAGCAGAATGACCAGAATTTTTGCATGTTTTTATTGATGGGTTCTAAATGAATAATGGAAAAGATATGTAAGAGTCATGCAATAACTACGGTGGAATTCTTTAGCCTCTAAAGATATTATGATTGAAACTAATAGGACCAAAGTTCCTAAGTCTGATTACTTGCCTAATCAGATAGACATAATTCTAATAACTTATAACAGTCAACGCTCAATTAAAGTGTGCAATCAGTTCTAGTCTTTTAGTAGTTACACGAAAAACTCGTTAGGCTTTTGGTTTTTTTCATTCCAATTTACACACCGAAACAATTCTCATACAAAGTGCATACTATTTCCGTGATGGTGACGTGACCTAAAATGTTCATAAGTTGTTAGAGGGATGAGTCTCCCATCTATTTCACTTCTTATTCACTCTGTGGGGCACATTGTTGGTACGATAGAGGAAGGGGGCCTTCCCTTATTACTACCTTGTTATTGCGATTGCTCTATAAGGCCTCCAAATTTTCCGAGACCGTCAACTTAAGCCATATATTTCTCCCTAAACTGTTGGAATAGTAAACGGACTAATTAATTTAAAATCAAAGTTTATCCAATGTTTTAGCAGCAAACAAAAACGAGTTCCAAGGATCCAGATGTTCTGCGAAATTTTGCTCGTTAAAAGATATATTTTCGTGGCATTTGGAATTGGCATTCGTTACGATGAAGTTGACGGTATATTGTGGGCATTTCGGAGTAGCCCAGCTTTAACCAAGGAGAAGATGTTGATTTCACGAATGTACAGAGGTCTCACGCGGAACACGTCATTAGAATGACACCAGACGATAAATTTATGCCTGGGATATCCACTAATGGGATGTTCACTTATGTTAGCGCTAATTGAATTTTCAAGTTTAGTTTTCTCAATCTTCAACGGTGCTTCTTTGGGACTTTTAAGCCGTATGTTGCATACTGAGAGAAATACAAGTCTGCAAAACAAATACTCAAATTTAAACACCAAAAAAGAAAGTAATGTAATGGTCAATTGAATCATTTTATTTGAAACACTGCGCATCCACAGTGATACAGAATCATACAAATATGAATTTATTTATTCGTGTGTTTCACCAAACTCGCTTTCGAGTAGTTGGTTTCGTCAAGTTGTAATTTTTTTTTCATTCCTCTCTTATCCGGTGTGCAGTGTGAGTTTTTTTTTTATGAATTTTTCGAGTGTATAAACGATACTTTCCACAATGAATACGAAGCTGAGCATTAAAAATTAGCTATATACTCTTAAAAAAAGGGGTCCAAACAGTGGTGTTTAGTATAGTCTAGCGATAGTATTGACTGGAAGATTGGCTCCAGAGAGAGGACGATGTGGACGATGGAAGTTGCTGCTGCTGCTGTTGCTGTGGTGAAGACGTCTGATGTCCGTAGGGTGAGTAACCGGTGCGGGACAGATGCTGTTGGGCAGCGGATTGCTGTGGAGCACCGATCGGCATGTGCAGGTGTTGCTGGTTGCTGCTGGAATGGCTGGTCGTGTATGAACCGGAGCTTCCATAACCGTAATAACCCTCGCCCAGATCTGTTTGCCGCATCATTCCGGTTCGTGGTGAATTAAGCTGTTCGCTGGAGTTTTTACGCTGCGCACCTCCGCCACTTGCATTCACCTTTTCCGACAGCATTTTGCTCATTGGCGACAGTTCCATCGGTTGAACCGGTACGGTTTGGTGGGTGGGTGGTATTACCAGCGGTTGCATCGATGACTGAGCGTTTGATATCGGGGGTGGCGGGGCAGGATTTGTTACGTGTCGGTGGTTGATGTGTGCCTGCAAGTCCCGCTGGGACAGGTAGGTACGCCGGCAGCCCGTATTTCCGTACCGTGTACCACCGTGCGTACACATGAAAACGGTGCCCAGCCGGGTCTGTTCCACCCGGACCACTTTTTCCTTGCACCGTGGACATGCCTTCAAAGTATCGGAGCGAGCACATTGGAGACAGAATACATGTTTGCATGGTATCATCCGACCGTAGATTAGAATCGGATTGTCACACTGATCGCAACAGTAGATCATCGGATTAAGCACTTTCTCACCGATCAGGTTGACCTTGTGGTTCCAGTTAAGGCGCACCATTGGTTCGGGCGGGCCACGACTGATGGTGGTGAAAGTGGGTGCCTCCAGTTGCGAAATGTCTGCTTCCATATCAATAATGAGCGGGGCACTGGTTGGTGCCGGAAGGATGCTTGTAGCCGGTAGTGGTTCCGGATCAATTTCAGCCGGTACGGGGGGAACCGATGCTTGTGGTGCAACCGGTACTGAGTCCTTTACAGGTTCCTGCTCGACGCTGCGCCGTTTACCGGAAGTGGGTGCTGGTGTTGATGTTGGCTGCTTTTCCGACTGTGCGTTGTTTTCCTTCTCCGGTTCAGGAGAGGCGACCTCTTCCTCCTCGTCGGAAGAAATTACGCGGGTCGCTTTCTTTCCACGGCCACGACCACGACCGCGTCCACGTCCTCGGGTACCTCCACGTCCACGTCCGCGTCCCCGACCCGACCGCTTGGTTCCTCCATCATCCGAATCCATGGTGCTGTGCTGCAGCTAACACTGTAGTACCTGGAATTGTTCAAATTAGTTCGATTTCGAAAAGAACATATTACTACATTACGTTTACCCACAAGCAATTTAACTGTTACCTAGTTTTTCGCCCTTAAAATCGTCGTAAAAACTATCACCGCCAACACTGTTTACATGTTTACAACACAAGAATAAATAACAGATGGCGGCGTAGCTGTCAACTCAAGGCATGAGGCGCTGGTCTATCAAGGAACAGATGGAGCGATTATTTGATGCTAACAATAAGAATTTAAGTCCAAAAAAAATGCTCTACATTTGCTCTGCTGTAGCTGTTTATCTTTTTTGTATGATAAAGTTAAGAAAATTACACATTTTGCATAGTTTTCGGAAGACAAACAGGATAAAGAAAATCGAGAAAATTGAATCCGCAACAGTTGTTTCAAAACCATTAACAGTAGAGGATCTGTCAAAGTGAGCAGAACCAAAAGGTAAACAAAACATTTAGCGAATGGTGCTCTTTTTATTTTGAACAATATAAGCTCGCAAGTCGTGCTGCAAATTGTGTTGCAGCTTCGCCGTTTAGGGACTGTAAGTGCGACAATATAGTTTAAGAATTTGTGCGATCGTTAACATCTTCGCGTAGAAGCAAACTCTGCCCCAAAGTGAAGTTAGCTAATGTAACATTCCAAATCCCTTTCGCTTTTGTTGCAGATCCATTTACTATGTTTATAAATTTAGTTAGAGGAAGTGAAAGTAAACTCCATTCGTGTGCATTTCGTTCGCTTCGCTTCCTCTCCAACAAAAATGGGTTCGAAAGGACAGCCAGAAACACGTTGCAAAGTGTTAGAAAACGATCGTGCATCGCCAGTAGCCGGTATGGTGCTGAAAGATTTCGTAATCAACAGCTGATAGCCGGCAATCGGTGGCTAAGCACATCATGCTGCCTTAATGCAAGCAGTGGCAAAATAGACGCAGACAAAAATGCGACCTCCGAGCAAGTGGATGAGACAGTTACGAAACAATCGAAGCCGAAACTGCAATCGTCCGATGTGAAGCGGCTGCTGGGGTTTGCGAAATCCGAGCAATGGAACATAACAGGTTGATAAACGTGAACGCATTGTTGATAACTACGAAACACAACGTTAATTAGCTGCTTTATGTTTTCCTTCCCGTTCCAGGTGGCATTGGATGTTTGATAATTTCGTCCGCAATCACCATGTCGGTCCCGTTCGGGTTAGGCAAAATACTTGACATCATCTACGCCAGCTCAGCTGAAACCGGCATGGCAAAGGAAAAGCTGGACCAGTTCTGTTTACTTCTCGGTGGCATCTTTCTGCTGGGTGGACTTGCGAATTTTGGCCGCGTATACCTGTTCAGCAATGCTTGTACGTAGCTGTACGAATGTTTTATGTTAGTTCAGTTCTTACCTCAATCGTCCGCTTACTTGCAGCACTTCGAATAACGAAAAACATCCGTGCCAAGGTGTACAGTTCCATGCTGAATCAGGAGGCCGGTTGGTTCGATCGGAAAGGCACGGGTGAGCTGGTGAATCGGCTTTCCTCTGACACGTACCTGGTAGGCAATTCGCTCAGCATGAACCTTTCCGATGGGTTGCGCTCGTCGGCAATGATTTTGGCCGGAACCGGAATGATGATTTACACCTCACCCCATCTTGCACTGGTGGGAATGTGTATCGTGCCTTGCGTTGCTGGCGGAGCGGTTGTTTACGGACGTTATGTACGTAACATTACCCGCGAGCTGATGGACAAGTACGCGGATATTATGAAGATTGGCGAGGAACGTTTGGGCAATGTAAAGACGGTGAAAGTGTTCTGCAAGGAACGGTTCGAGAAGCAACTATTTTCCGAACAACTGCTCGATGCTCTTAATATCGGATACCGGGAGACGAAAGCGCGTGCAACGTTTTATGGCATGGTAAGGAACTTTTATTTGTAATCCTTTTTTATATTAACTAAAATTGTGATTCTTTTTTAATTCTACTAGACGGGTCTCTCGGGAAACATTATCATCTTATCGGTACTTTACTACGGTGGCACAATGGTAAACAATTCGGAAATGACGATAGGAGCATTAACGTCCTTTATACTGTACGCCGGCTACACTGCCATCTCGATAGGAGGGTTAAGCAATTTCTACACCGAACTTAATAAGGGCGTTGGTTCGGCAACAAGACTCTGGGAAATTATTGACCGGAAGTACACCATTCCGATTGAAGGTACGAAAGGTGGCTGGAGTGTGTAATGTATTTCGTTATTATTAACGTTTTGTACTCGATAGGAGGGATAGAAGTTATCAAACCACCGGAAGGTCAGATTCAGTTCCGGGATGTAGTTTTCCATTATCCATCCCGACCGGATGCAGCCATCCTGAACGGTGTAAACTTGACAATCGAACCGGGCACTTCAACAGCCGTTGTAGGACGCAGTGGTTCTGGCAAATCTACGATCGCTTCGTTAATGTTAAGGTGAGTGTAATCTTTTCATTTTCCAATCAAAAACATGGTATGTTTTTTTTCGAATCCGATGCAATGGCATTGCATTCCGCATTCGGTGTATAGTAGAAAAATTCTTTTTGATCCTACCAAAAATATAACAGTAGATTGTACTCATACAAATTCTTATTTGAGGAGTAAATTCTTTTATATTTTCTTTACTTGTAAAATAATTGCGAAAAGTCGTTATACGTTTTTTTAAAGTACGTACGTGTTGTATATAATTATTGTGAATGTAAATACTATTTTTAAAGCAGAAGAATGGCTGTTAATTCGAAAAAAAATCTCATCTCGTGGACCATTATCAAAAAAAATCTATAAATTTGTTAATCTCCTAAGACTATAGCCTTGTTTTTTTTTGGGAAATTTAGCAAAATTTATAAATTGTTGTGTTTTAATGCGAATTTGTTGAAATAAGTTTCATTTCACTCAAATAATGCTTTAAATAAAAGAAAGCATAAAAAATAAGAAAAAAATAAAAAAATTCTAAAAACTTGAAAATTTCCTAAGGTTATAGCCTTGGTTTTTTTTTGGGAAATTTAGCAAAATTTTAAAAATTGATTTATTTTGATGCGAATTGGTTGAAATAAGTTTTCTTTTCACTCAAATAATGCTTATTTAAAAAAAAATTAAAAAAACTAAAAATTTGAAAATTTCATAAGCCTATAGCCTTAGTTTTTTTTTGGGAAATTTAGCAAATTGGTTGAAATGTGTTTCTTTTCACTCAAATAATGCTTTAAATAAAAAAAAAGAATAAAAAATAAAAACAAATAATAAAAAAAATAAAAATTTGAAAATTTCCTAAGGCTATAGTCTTACTTTTTTTTGGAAAATTTAGCAAAAATTTTATAAATTGATTTATTTTAATGCGAATTGGTTGAAATAGGTTTATTTTCACTCAACTAATGCTTTAAATGAAAATAAAAAAAATTCTAAAAATTTGGAAATTTCCTAAGGCTGGTCATGACATCTTGTAGAGTCTTGATTTAACTTCTTGCTACAAGAAACAATTTATCATTTCTTCGTTATTTAAGACGTTCGTTGCTTTCAGTGTTGAAATCTTTAGTTTCTCTGGTCTGGTTATGACATCTCGTAGGGTCCTAATTTAAGTTCTTGCTACAAGAAACCTTATATCATTTCTTCTTTATTTAAAACGTTCGTTGTTTTCCGTGTTGAAATCTCTCGTTTGCCATTGCTCCCGATGTCAGCAAATAGCGTTCCCATCTTGTCCGTAAACTCGATAACTATACTAGAAGCTGTTAAAAATAATATTTTTATGTGACGTCTCCGGCAAACTTGTTAAAACATATTAAGAGTGCATCGCCATTAGTTAATTAAAAAAATTTATATAAATTATTTATTTTTCCACCTTTTTCCTGTAGGCTTTATGATCCGCAACAAGGATCAGTGCGGTTAGATGGAACCGATCTGCGAGACTTGAACCCATCCTCACTGCGTCGTCATATCGGTGCAGTTAATCAGGTAAATTTCACTCTCTTTCACTTCCCAGTGCAACAAAGGAACTGATGGATTAATCGTTTCTTTCTTACCTCTTCAAAGGAACCGGTACTATTCAGTGGCAGCATTCGGGAAAACATTCTGTACGGTTTGAATATGGGAGAAAAAATATCCGAAAGTAGCTTCCAGCGTGTCGTGCGGGAAGCGCACGTGGACGAGTTTGTACGAAACTTCCCCGACGGTCTCAATACGCTCGTTGGACAGCGGGGTGTCATGTTAAGCGGTGGCCAGAAGCAACGTGTAGCCATCGCACGTGCAATCATTCGGGTGAGTAGTGAACAGTGAATAAACGTCTTTCGCCCACGGTACATTTATTCCACTTATAATCCCGCTTTGCAAACTCTTTCAAATAGAACCCAAAAATACTCATCCTCGATGAGGCAACTAGCGCACTGGACGCGGTGTCGGAAGAATTGATACAGAACGCGCTGGAAAAGCTTACCAAAAACCGTACGGTACTAACGATCGCACATCGGCTCAGCACGATCCGCAATGCGACCAACATTGCTGTGCTGCAGGACGGTCAAATCGTGGAGCATGGTAATTACGGGGAACTGATCGCTACCGATGGAGGCGTGTTTAGGGAACTGGTACAAAGACAAACGTTTAGCTCCACTGCCGTTAGTTAGTAGGACACTTTTTTTATTATCTACCCATCGAGTCGTTAACGATATTGTTTACGTTTAGATTGTTTATTTGCTACCCTTTTTTGTTGTTGTTATTGTCTCTTTTTTTACACATTCTTTTCCAATGCACGCGGTGGTACGATGAGAGCGGGAGGGGGTTGGTTTTTTTGTTTATTATTTATTTACTTTGATTTTGTTGTATTTTACACACAGTGTTTATAGGTATTTTCTGCTCATCATGCATTGATTCGTTAGATAATGCGAATAGTATCCCTGCTCCCAACTATCGTATCTATCGTGTGTCGGAAAACAAATGACACTATTAGTTAAATGGGGAAAGGTGAAAATGGAATAGTTAAAAAATTAAATTATAAAATTTAGTTTGAATGCTCTCGCCATTACTGTCTTTGTCATCGTGCACGGCTACAGTCCTACAAAGAAAGAGTTACATCCGACAAAACAAAAATTCTTCACCTTTACTCGCTTGTATATTGTTGGCAAAACTTCATCGCATTCATTTGGTAAGAATTTGCAAAGTTTTAGTTTATTTTATATTGTAAAAAAACGGTCTCTGTCTTAAGGATACGGCTTCCTGTTTCAAGTGTACTTTTTTGCTTTGTGCTCTACCGTGCTCGAAGAAGTTTGCAGGAAACGATACGCTAAACACAATCTAAAACAACGTTTTAACGTCCTAAAACAAAAACATACATCACACACAGAAACCATGTGGCTTCCTCGGTAAATGCCACCACACCTTAGTTACCCTATCAATCTAAACAGTCTGTGGAGAAAATAGTTGATAAATGATTTTCAACGACACACACCTCCTTACGGACGTCCCCCACCACCGGGGGGCCATCCCCCTTCGAGCTAGATGGTATGAGATTTGTTTTTAAAAAGAAATAGTGGTCTGCCCTCCTCACTTGGTCGGGTAATATCGGGTCGCTTCATCATTCCCACACACTTCCTAGGAGCAGTGCTCCAGTTTGAGCTGCCGCCGCAAGATCTTGCCTGATGCGTTCTTCGGAATACTGTCCAGGAAGGTGACACCTCCCTCGAGCCGCTTGTATACGGCCACTTTTTCCGCGATAAACTCCTTGAGTGCGTCCTCCGTTACGCGGGCGCCCGGTTTCGCCACGATAAATGCACGCGGTACTTCTCCGGCGACAGGATGTGGCATTCCGACAACCGCCGCATCGGCCACGGACTCGTGCGATCGCAACAGCTCCTCCAGCTCAGCCGGTGGCACCTGGAAGCCCTTCACCTTGATCAGTTCCTTCAACCGGTCGGTGATGTAGAACTGCAGATTGTCATCGTAGTGAGCAATATCACCCGTGCGCAACCAACCACCCTCGACGATCATTTCGTCCGTTGCCTTGCGATTGTTGTGGTAACCCTTCATGACTTGCGGACCACGCACCAGCAGCTCACCGGACAGGTTCGGTCCGAGCGCAGTGTTGGTGGGATCGTTCAAATCGACAATCTTTGCCTGGGTGCGTGGACACGGTGAGCCGACCGAGGCGTAGTTACGTGAACCAAGCGCACCCATCAACACAACCGGNAGCTCACCGGACAGGTTCGGTCCGAGCGCAGTGTTGGTGGGATCGTTCAAATCGACAATCTTTGCCTGGGTGCGTGGACACGGTGAGCCGACCGAGGCGTAGTTACGTGAACCAAGCGCACCCATCAACACAACCGGAGCGGTCTCGGTTAATCCATAGCCCTGAATGAACTCTGCATTCGGTGCCCGTGCGGTAAAGCGTTCCGCATCTGGCGTTCCCATCGGTGCGGCTCCGGAGAACACATTCCGGATGGATTTCGTATGCTGTGGCTTAACGCCTTCATGGTGTCCGAGGAATATGACTGTGGAAAAAGGAAAACAGTTTCACGGGTTATAAAGAGCACAAAGGGAACGCTTATTTTTGGCCACACTCACTTATCGGTGGTACGAGATGCAATACCGTGCCCTTGTGTTCGGCAAGAGCATTCAGGAACGTGTCTGGTTTGAAGTTGGGCAAGGTTACCAGCTTGCAGCCCTGCTGCAGCTTCGAGATCATCGTCACAGTTAAGCCGTAGATGTGGAAGAACGGAAGCACACATGGCAGCACATCCTGGAAGGTGTCAGTGGTAGGCAGCACGACCGTCCCAGTGCCAGCCTTCGCGCCAAGCATTTCACTGTTGGACACGACGTTAAGATGCGTCAACTCGACCCCTTTCGGTAGGCCGGTAGTACCGGAGGAATACGGCAGGAAGACGATATCGTCCGCCGTACGATCATGTTGGCGTAGCTCACTATAGTGAATACCTGTTGGGGCGATAGACAAAATGGTTAAATGTCCGCCGTAAAAAAAACTTAAATGATCAAATCGGTATCTTACCTTTGGGATTAGCGAGCTCGTTAAAATCGATGGCACCGGCAGGCAGACTCTCATCGTTAGTGCACCGGATGCAGACGATCGGTATGTCACGCTTTGCCTGCTCTGCTGCCTCTTTTAATACTGCATAGTTGGAAGCCAGCCCGATCAGTATCTTTGCATCACTATCCACCAGCTGTCGGGAAATTTCCTCTGCAAGCAGCACAAGAACAAACGCCCAGTGGACATTGTACAACGAGATTAGCAATCGGTTGTAAGGAACTGATCGATTGTTGACGACAGGTGAATGTTATCTCTTTTCACGCATGTGGCAGCCTAAGAAACGCTGCCATATCACCCGCTGAATCACTAAACATTGAACTTCCCCGCACCAAAAAAAGAGGGAAAGGCCGTTATCGCGGGCAATTGGTATAATTTACAACTCATGTATGATTGCTAACAAGATCCTGGGAAACTGGACCGAATCGGAAAGCAATCGATACTGGTTCGTTGGCTCCATTTGGCTGGTTTGTAAACGCACATAAAATAGCGATAAGCAATGACTGGCCTATTTTCTGCACGATTGTGACAAGAAGGAAGTGATCCGTTCTGTTCGGAAAGCCTCCCCCACGCTTGATAAGCGAACAACATTCAATTAATGATCGATAACGCCGCAACAGTGGTGTACACAACCGTGACTAATTGGCGCCTCGTTGGGTGAAAAATGGTTGGAGATGCTGCGATACACTGACGACTACAACCACACCGTTTTTGGGGGGGTATGACAGTAGTAATCCTACGCGCTGCATGTGATTGATAAAGCCTAAGGTCCCCAGTCAATGGTACGGTACATGTCGAGCCTTATCGACACTGGTGTGACAACTCAGCTTGCCTCAGTACATCGCGTTCTACTTATTGCTACTACGGCACAGATGAAGCTTTATCATTGAAGGATGGTTGTTTGGGCATACCTGCGGTGTAGATCGGATTTATGGTCGTTACCACCAAACCGGCCTCGATAGCACCGAACGTGACGAGCGGAAACTCTGGAATGTTGGGTAGACAAATGGCAAGCGTATTGCCGAATGTGAGATTCAGCTTTCGCTGCAATCGAATCGCAAGTGCCGCACAATGATCTCGCAGTGTGCCATAGGTGTAGCTACGTCCGGTTATACCGCAAACCTGCGAATGAAGCATTGGACACAGTAGAGTGTTAGCAATAATGTTTAAGGATCATGTCGAAGATAGATGAAGCGCTCTTGCTCGCTGATAAGTGCGCCAAACAAACGATTGCTTACGCAAAACTAGCAGTTTGGTTGTAGAAGATAGAATGGGTCAAGTGTTCTAGTCGTCAGTAGAAAAATTTTGGAAACTCTCTGTAACTTCACCAGATTGTTCTGACCAAAGAGAATCACGCTTACTGAATGATGCCGAATTCGCAATCAAAACTCCCCGATTGAGGGTCATTCATTTAACCTACTCGTTGGCATTTGGCGGGTTATTCTGGTTCGTACCGGAATGGCACTTCACTGATAACACGCTCGTTGTGCGTTGCGAATCCCCTCCGCACCGAAAAAAAAGCAATCTCTTCTTCTGTCTCATGTCATATTTTGGACGAATTTGTGCGCTATCAAAAAGTATAAATTACTGCAGATAATGTGTCTCCACTGCTGGTATGTGTCTGGCAGACAGCTTGCACTTTAGTCCCCTGTTTGCTGTCGCTTAACTATATTATGTATGAAGAAGAAACAACAGCCCGAGTACAATCTGATAACGCGTACACTTCTCGCGTTCGCATCATCTTCCCGCGCTCGGGTCAGACAAACTGATGAACCATTGGACACCCCGAGGGATGCAAATAAATTATCTCATAAAACAATTGGCTAACGACTTGACAGCTTCACCATCCCCGTCCGTGGGTGAGCCGGATCGTACTTTGAACCCGCTTTGATCAGTAATGGTGTACGGATCGATGTGTTTTGCTTACCACGGCTTGCTTGTTGGTCCACTGGCTGAATCGATCCCACAAGTAATGGTCCAAGGTAACGTGCGGTACCGGAATGTTGTTGCCGTACAGTGAGTTCTGCTCGAACCCATTCTCAGGCGGGAAGATCGTATCCTCGAGATATTTCACCTGACGCTTGGTGCTCAGTAGCCGAACGCATTGTTGACTCCAGTAGCGCTGGTGTCGGCCAATCGAAGCCGTCACCCCAGGACACAGTCCAACTTGCGCCAAACGAATCAATGGTCCACCACGCATCATTTTGCCGGACGAGATATTTTTTCAGGTACTTCAGCAGATGAGATACTGTTCCAACCGATGATGATCGAGCGTGTACACTCTTCCTTTTTTTTGTACAACTATTTACGCTCACTTTTGTCAGATAAGAAGCTGATACGTTCGGTATCAAAAAGTTGCCAACTCACAGTACAAACGCGGGTCCAACGCGGGTTGTATCTCTTTTACGATATGACAGGACTGATGGCTTTGTTTCTCAAAACTGGAAGAACATTCGGTGGAATTCTTGCCCGGACTCGCTGTGCCCTCTTGTTGTTTGATATGTGTGTTAAATATTGCGCTGCAGAAGATATGGAAAACATAAAAAAAATTAGAAAAATTAACGTTTAACTTTGTCACAAAATGGCGACCAAAAACGGAGCTTAAAGACAGTATTGTTTTCAACCTTATTAAGATACATTTTTAACCTCACGGAAAGTACACTCAACCAAGCGAAACCAAGCAACATTTTAATCATTTAAAGCACGTAAATGCGTACGTTTGGTGTCCGTGCAAGTTTTTTTTCTGTCACTTTGCCACGTTTTTGAATGCTGTTGCGTGTGTCACGTGTTGCTTTTGGCCACGTTTCAATGCATGAAACCTTCCAAACAGTAGGAGAAAAATCGAATACACATTCAACCGATTTAAAGAGCATATTCAACCGTACGCTTAAGGGCTTCAGGATTTCCCAGCGGGTCAGATAGAATGCTCTCCCGGAGCTAAATTTAGCCACCTCGGTGTGTTTACAAACAAACAGCTTCAATTATTCAAAATGGGAAAGTCACCACCCCGAAGCTGTGGCGCGAGCCAAAAGGCGTACCAGAAAGGTTGTGGCAAACAAAACGGTGTCTCTAGGAAAATGAGGTCAAGAAAAGGGATCTCGTTCGTAGGAGCAGGTTTAAGGTGCAGCCAGAAAGGACGATGATGTAGGACAGCTTCTTTTGACATATTTCTTAAACAGTTCGTACTAAATCGCATGCAACACCTTGTGGCTTATGTGCCCCCCCCCCGGTTCATCCGATCCGTACCTACGCGCGGGCGGAATGTTTACTGAAAATGTTTACCCTAACCTTGGACCGGGAGGTTCGTTGTTTTCTCTTCCAGCTAATATGCTCCTCAGGCGTTCAATTTTTGGTTGACGTGGCGCGAAAACAACGTTCGTTGCTTGCCTATCATCCTGCAGTCTTGACAGTTTCAAGGGATGTATAGTTGGAGCACTCGGAAAAATAATGGGAAGGGTATGTGAAATGAATATTTGAATTTTTAAAACAACTGTTCTGGCACACCTCCACCCGAAAGGATTACACCGATTGTGGACATACTAGCCAATCTCATTTACGCTGATGATGTTTACCGGCACTTCATGGACTTCATGGTCATTTGGGGAAGGTTCTCTTTCTTCTTTTGATCGAGTGCAGGGATGGCTTGGGGCCGCGGGAGGGAGTTTTTTTTCTGTTTGATTCTCCCCCTTATATGGAAGGTTTCCCTCTGCAAGGTAAACAAACGTCCAGTTGGTTGTGGAATTCTATTACTCGTTTGCTGCCCAACTCGCTTTTGTTTTCGTTTTGTGAAGCGAAAGCTTTCCTAAATTATGCCTGCCCAAAGCTACCGGAAATAAAAGCGCCAACGTTATCAATCTTCAACGCTCGCTTTCCATGCTTTCCACGTTCGTTTCCAACAGTAAAAATTTAGTCGTCAAACAAAAGGAGGGAATACCTCTCAAAACCTTTTCAACCTTTGCCCTACAATCACAGCATCTCATTATCAAAGCTGTGAAGCGGCCACTACTTGCTCGAGAGTCCAACTCAAGTTAAAATGAAAAAAAAGTGTCCACAGACAAGTACACTTGAAGCCGTGTTGAAGTCTTCTTCAATCGACGACAAGACCACGGTAAAAGCACACATACCGAACGCAACAGGGTAATGACAATGATAAGACTCCACAAAGCCCCCAGACTCCCAGAAAAAGGATGAGCGATCGCGATGGCGAAGAGTAACAAGAAAATACTTTAATTACCCTACATCCAATTACCGGGAAGCAGAATGGCGCTTCTGTTTGTTTGAGTTTGTTCTTTAAGCTTTGATGGTTTTTTTTTGCGCGCGCGCTTTTCCCGCACACCAGAAGAATGTATCTTTTCGAACGTTTTTCTTCTGCACGTTAGGGGAGATTTTCTCATCATAAATTACAATAAAACGTGAGTGTCTGCATGCAGAAAAAAAGGAGTGCTGATGGCACGTGCTTAATCGAGCGCGAACGGGAATAGTTTTCGATGAAATGGACACACTGTTGAAGAAGGGCCTCCCATTTGTGTGATAATGAGCGCGATGAGATGTGCCCTGCATGACATGCGATGTAAATACACGTCCGTTTGCTTTACTACACCTCTTCAAGGGTTGTATTCTCTCTACGGTATGAGGCAGCATTTTTTTCTGCTCATTCTAAGTGTGTGTTAAGTTAGTTGTAGCTTAGAATAGTTTAAACGCTAGTGCAACTAGTGTGTAAGTGTGTTCAGAACAAAAATAGTGACGGGGAACTACACATTCTTTGTTGACTCATTGTGGACAGTAACAATTATTTTGTCTCATAAAAAACGCTCCTTCTATGGTTAGGAATTATGAGAATTGGTGACCGCTCAACCGAGAACTTATTGTTGAAGATTCATTTGATATATTGTAAATTAATTTACGAGGCCACGCAACCCGCTGTTCGAATATTGCTCTCGTCTTTTAAATTATTGCTAACATTTAGCTAGTTAAGGTAAAGACGTATTCCAGTGCTCAGTACATGATACTTGGAGTTATTCAAGTCATAGAGAATTATCCAACAGAGAGAATGTTCTTCAAGACATCAAAAAGATCTTGTGCCGATAACGATCAAAACTATGTTTCGATGAGTTCAATATCTTGTGCACTCGAAATGAAATGTTCAAGAACGATCAATAGAATTACACCACCATCACACGCCATCCTCCAGTTCCAAGTGCAAAGTCCGATTGATCCAATAAAACACTGCCCACATCCACCAGTGTACGCCACTAGCAGTGACGGCGGCATCACCTTAACCATGGAGGAACACTATCAGTTTCTTATCGGTCCCCGATCGTCTACCGGCGGTGTATAGGCCTATATGACTTCGCAATCAAATTAGATAAGGCTGGGAAGAAGCATTGTTTCCACAAAAGGGAATTCGTTAAGTCCCCAAAGAAGTCGCTAATTTGATCAATGTTCCAAAAAAGACTCCTATGTAGGATGTTCTGGAAGAAGTTTTGAAAAAAAAAACTGAACTGAGCTGACGGAAGTAGTTTAGCGATTAGCTGTGGTTATCATCTCAAAAAGCAATATTTGCTACCAACATGCTTATCACCGGCGAATGGAAATTGTTTTGCATAGGGTAAGTCAACACTAGGAAGAATTCCTAAGGAACTTGAATTAGTTTGAAATGATTCTTATTGATCGTTTAACTACTTCTCGTAGTGTAGTTTACACCTAATTGGATATATACCGGCATGTTGCCATCTACGCATCGCTTGAAATAAACATCAGCGTGAAATGTTCGGAAAGGGAAGAAACCCCGCTTCGTACGCGGTCCGTGTTATTAACCCTCTCGATCATTCTCTTTCATTCACCGGTTAGATTTGACACAGATTCGCGCGTGTGCCACGCACACAAACGCCAGCCGATTGACGCTTCCACGCATCTTGAAAAAAATAAAATATGATTTTATACCGATTACAACCGGCTCGTGAAATGGGAAACCGCTCTGTAGCGTGTGGAGTTGACATAAAAACTTGAAAGGAAGGGGAAGCTGTACAACCAACCTACACAGTGTGTTGATCTGCGATGATCAAAGTCCAACGATTTTGTTTCTCTTTATGCATTTTTTCCTTCCGCACGCAACCATTGACGGTGGTTGACGGTTATTTTCGGTTTGTTTTTTAA
The DNA here is from genome assembly GCA_016254315.1 of Anopheles parensis. Taxonomy (NCBI): domain Eukaryota; kingdom Metazoa; phylum Arthropoda; class Insecta; order Diptera; family Culicidae; genus Anopheles; species Anopheles parensis. The sequence continues at coordinate 29,296,713 of CM028125.1, forward strand.
GTTTTTCATGTTCATCGCATGCAGTAGAAGCAACTGACGATCATTCTGAACAGCAAACAAAATGCTTAAAAAAAAAAAATGTTTTCCTTGTGTTGATCTTTAACGTCGTTGGAAGGAATGTACGTTTAGTTGATGTAGTGTATTATTATTGTAAGGTAGTAAAGCGACGTATTTTAACACAAGTCACTCGATAATTGCAATGCTAGACAAGCGCGGACAGACCTGTCCATTGTACAAGCAGCTCGTTCCGATTGGATGAGTTTTGACGGTGGATATGAAAAAACTGGTTCCACTCGATTATGTGCAGCTTAACTTCCGTGTGCAGATCGTCCTTCGCTTCCACGTTTCTTTATTACAAAATGTCAACTAGGTAATATTTTGCAGGATCCCCACACAGAAATGCACACTTTAGGAATGGAAATTGATAATTTACTGAAAGCGAAGAAACGATCATTCTACCAAAAATGATAATGCACCCAAGGGTTAAATGTTATCGGGGGTGGCCTTCAAACGGCCTTTTGCCAGCGTTCTGCGATCAGATCAAACGTCATCATCGCTTTGCCGGCGTGCAATTCACCGAGCACGACGCCAAGCCATAAGTAATGTGAACAAGACCACAGAACATACACGTTCGGTTCGTTCTGCTCGGCATTGGAAAGGAAAGCGAAACCCGTGCACAGTGAAATTTATTGGCCTTGTGACGACCTCAGCACGGGATGTGCGCTAATTTTAGCCGGCCTATCAAGTGTTGATACTTGTATGCGGCACATACATCTTCCCTTTCTCACTGCAGTAATACCCGGAACGGAACCGTCTGCTCTGCCCTGTACAAAAAAAAGCATCATCTCTCACGGCCGACACTACGAAGAAGGAATAGCGCAATTCAATGAACTCCGCGTGCGAAGCTTCCGATATGTGCAAGCGAGATGCGTTTGCCATCAGATTGGTGTAGGTCACGTATGTGCAAATGGGGATATCGACAAGCCAATCTTCGCAATGCACCCAAACACTGGATGGGCATGTGGCGCAGCAGGAAAATCCAGCAGCGAGACACAACACACGGCTTCAAATCCGGTTACCCCAGATACACGATCACACATCACACTAGCTGTTGCGTACCTTATGCTTAAAACGATCACTTTACGTCCAGTGTACGAACGTCTGGAACCAACAAGGAACTGTCCTGAAGGTATCCTGTAGTAAGTGCACTTTTATATCACTAGAACTGGAAACAATAAAAAAACAGCTAAACCGAACAACGGAGCGCCGACAACTTAGTCCGACGATTGATCACTCGGGAAGTTTGTTGCGAATTGACGCGCTCTACAGCCGCGGCACGGTGTAAATATAATGTGTGGCCTGTTTGCTAAAGTGGCCGATACACGGGCGCAATGTTTGCACGCTGTAGTTTCGTTCAGCTTCACGGCAATGTTATGTTTCGATGTATAATTTAGATAACTTTTTATGGAACAATGGACCGCCCGGTGGTTTAAGTGGTAACGTCGACGATCATACACGACAGGACCGGATGTCGAACCCCATCCAGTTCGTTCCCCGGACTCAAGACTGACTATCCTATAAATAAAATAAAATAAATAAATAAAATCAAGCGTAAATAAAATCAAGGAAAGCTAGCAGTATCGGCCAAGACCTCTCTCGATGTTGTAGTACTACAAACTAGCCAGGAAAAAAAATTACTCCGTGTGTGTGTAAAGATTTGGAAGTATGTTTGTTGATGTTGATTAGGGAAGAAAATCGGAATCCTCTTATTTTGTGGCAAAAGCACTCTTAAAGCATTATTAGAATAAAAAAAACCTTTGGTAATGATTCTGAGAATTGTGAGGAAGGATTTTTTTAAAACAACAGTCTTTAAACAATCGTCTTTAACATTTATTATTCCTGATGAAACTTACTTTAAAAAAAATCTATATTGCTAACGTTTGCGAGCATCTGAATATGCGCTAAAGGGCTCTCTTGTGCTATGATCTTGCGTGCTCTCTTGATTTCACCGATCGTCTCTCGCACTGATGTAAGTTTAGCGTGAGTCAGAGGCTGCGCCAATAATTAAGAGCCACAAATACACGCACCTGTACCTACGAACATAATGTCTGGAACAACACATTTTCATTTGCATATTGTCTGAACGTGCTGATGCTTATGTTGTGTTGTATTTATATTATACAAATATGTTATTGTAGCAATTAATTTTTATCAAGTTAAACGCTTAATATTGCTTCAAATTTCTTCCAAATTTGTAAGTGTATGAATCTGCGCAGACTCTTAGTGTGAATCTAACTTATCTGAAGGCTACTGCGCACTTGTGGACAATTTACTTTGTTGAAGTCATATAAGAAAAATGGAAATGATTGGTAAATTTATACAATTACAAATTGAAACACTATACACCATGTTGCGTTAAAATTTGTTTCACGTTTTAATTTATATAATATTTATAAATTTGAATACTATGTAATGTTCATAACCTGTGCCAAGTTGTATGCACATCACTGTATCAATCGCGCACCTCCATGAACGTGCATAACATTGCCTACATTTAGGGGTAAAACTTGTTGATAGAAATACACATCAGCATTGATTCTACGCTCTGCCTTTTGAGTACATTCCTTCATACTTTCAATTTTTAATCCATTTTCGCACGATGGGTCTAATTTTCACACAAAACATACACACGAGTTACCATTCCATTCTACGCCGTAACAGAACCTTCTTTGCTCACCTTAATGATGCTAAAAAGCAACCAAAAAAACCGGCACAACTTTATTCCGTGCAACGCAAACAAAATCCCACAACTTCACACGTTAAACTGTACTATTTGCAACAAAATGTATCAACCAATGGGTGCAGATAAAAAATATGTTTACATGCAACGCGAAGTGTGGCAAAAACCTTTCGTTCGTGACGCTTCTGTTGACAAACAGCGTGTTGGCAGTGTTTCTGTTCTGTTCGAAAGGAAAGGTACTTGACAATGGGTCCAGGTTTCCTTTTCTAACCTTTCCTCCAACGGAGCCACTAACGATGGCCAGGCTGGAAAGGAACAAGTTCGTCGCTTGAGAAAACGGACATGCGTATTGGGCGTCCTCGTGTAGTGTTTGCGTGCCGTGCGTCTCGAAGTGGTCGTGAGCAGGTAATAAGAAGCTTTACAACACCGACTGACACCGTTACATTGAGATTGCTAACAGCGATCATGTTACTACAATTGATTATTGTTTTTTTTGTCGCTTTGCTTGTGCGTAAAGACTCCATGCTGTCTATTGTTGATTTTGTCAAAGTTCTTGTGTTTCATCGGTGTAACGATATACTGTTTTTAAATACATTACAAAGAATTTAAATATTTACAAAACACACAAGCAGGTTAGCAGGAGTTTCATATCGTAAAAGGAATAGATTTCTGTTATGCATTGGCAAGCACAAGGAAGAGAAGGTTGCAAAAACAAAGCAAAAATATGCTTTAAATGATTGATGATGTCTGCAAGAGTAGGTATTAACGGTTCTAATCACTTCATTTGTTTATCGTAAAACCAAAATTATCACTCAGATTATCAGATTACAGCTAAGATAACGATGTTTATCTTAAAAGTCTCACTTTTCAATAGAGTTGTTTTTAATGTCCTTACAAAGAGTCATTCAAATCATGCAGCCAATGCACAGATTGTGTTTTTGTCCATTTTTAGACTCAATTAGAGACTCATAGAAAATATTACCTAGATTATTCACATTTTAGAAAAATCATAATTCAGTAAGAAAAGCTCAGTTTTTAGAAAATCGAGTTTCCGTAACAATTGTATTTACTTTTACTTTACTTATAAATTAAACAAAGTAATATTGACTAAATATGAAGCCTATCACGACATTTTGTGATGCGTTTTGCATACTTTGAAAAATTCCATTTTTAATTACGCCTAAAAGTATGCAATTTGAAACTTTTTGAGTCAGCTAATGATTAACAATTGTAACAAGCTGATGTTACGGAATCACCCTATGTTGCATGGCACAACAGTAACGCAAGGGAAACGACTTTTCTCATCCGTGGAAATGAAAAGTTCCTGTAACGTGGCATAGAATAAAAAAAATTAAGAACATCGCACACAAACACACACAGAAAGCCTTCAGCATGCGATACATTAAAGCCGAAACGCACCAACCCGCGTGTGCGCTTGCCCAGAGTGGATGCTCCGAAGGATGCGATAGCATTTGCGAAACGAAAGCGTGAAAGAGATAATGAGAGACAGAGAGAAGGAGAAAGCAGGAAAAAAACACTCACTAATCACCCCGTATCGGGAAGGACACAATTCGGGCTGGTGGAGAGTCCCGCAGGATGTGGGTTCGGTATTCCGAAACGACCAAAACGGGGTTCGCGTTGTGCAGTCCCGAACGGAAGTCAGTCTACGTTGAGGGCGCAGTGAAGCTGGGTGCGAGAGAAAACTCTACCCCGTTCCGTTTTTGGGGTTTTTGCTCGAACCGACTATAAGGTACACGAGGCGAGAGGCTGATGGTATAACGGATAGTAGCAGCAGTGTGTGCTACAGTGAGTGCGTTTGTGTCCCGAAACCGAAAGTAGAAAAGCGCAAGGCATCTGGCAGAACCAGATTGTGCGGTTGATTGTGTCGTGTCCATCGTCTGCGATGCTGAAGACATAATCACATCCGGCGGAAGAAACATCGGGCCCTAATTAAAGCTGGTTTCAGTGCAGTGTCGTGCATGTGAAGATTGTTCATATTATTCAAGGAAAAAGGTAAAGCGAAATGTTCCGATTGTGTGTTGTGGTGGTGCGCTTTGTCTAGCAGTTGCTTTTGCCTGTGTTGGGTGGTGTCCTAGCTCCTGGTCAGCTACCGATATGCCACGGCAAACAAGAATGCCTTCGAAGGGCTTCTTTAACCTCTAACCTAGTTGCCGACGTGTCACAGTGAGCCAGAACGGTCATTTTGGGGGGTGGCGAATGTGTGTCCCCACGTCTGTGTCTGTGTGTTTAAAGCCACGTCTCGGGCCAAGTACTGGAAAGGAAACGTTAAGGGGTGGGTGTGTGCCCTTTGTGTGTTTCGGTCGCCTTCCGTCGCAGTTGCAGTGACAGGCAAAGGGAGGCGTAAAAAAAAAACTTTCGCTACGCGGTTTTTGCCAGACACACAGACACAATATCGGTTCGATCCTGACAGGCGGCGGTCAAGTTCCCTGGACGGGAATTTACAACCGCGAAGGCCGTGTATCAACGTGTGTGTGAGTGTGTGTGTTTTTTGTATTTGTCGCAAGTAAGTTCTGAAGGCAGGCAGAACGGCAATGACACCGTACCATACTAACCGCCCCAGAACCGGGTGAAAAACCACCCTCCACGCCGGAACGAGTGTAACGATGATAAATGAAAGCAACAATGTGTGTGCGTGTACTAAGTGGCTTTCGGGTGCGACTAAGCAGTGCGGTAGTGTTAGTGAGACCAAGCGCGTATACTAGCAAGTTACGCCACCGAAGTCATAGTGTACCGTACCTTGTGTCAGAAGCAAATCGTACCACCGGCGGATCTTTGGTTACATTCCAGTTACGTGTGGTATGCTGGCGGCTCAAGATGATGGGTGTCAAGTTCCCGTCTTTAGACGTTTTGCTGGTACTAAGTGGACCAGTCGGAGACAAAAGAAGTGGCTTTCGAAAAAAAAACACTCACAGGCAACGCAATGTGATGACGAGTGTCGCCTGGAGTGTTTCCCAAACCCCACCAGAAGCGCAAGATGGTGTGCCAATCTTCGCGAACGACCAAACATTTGCGTACCGAAATTACGATTTCTCTTTGTTCTTTGCCCCTATGTGAAAGCTGTCCCCGTTGACTACGGCGAGGCGTGAGTGAGTGCGTGAATGGTGAGAAGTGTGTGTGTGTGCGCCTTGTGCCTTCTCATTACGGCTCAAGGTGATTAGAGTCGGGTTCCCCGTGTGTTACCACCGGATTGCGTGGTGTGCTAGCGTGAAGGAAATGAATGCTTCGCGCAAGAATAGAGTTTCGTGATAAGGTCCTTAAAACAGAAGCAGGTCGAAAGGAACTGCACGGAGTAGTGGCTTTTTTTTTGGTTCTGAAAGCTCCTTTTTGCTTCGTGTGCCTGCGTGATGATGACTTCCTTTCCTGTTGTCGTGTGGACCGTGGCGCAACGCGTACTCCGACGTGTTCCTATCGAGTGCGTGTGCTGTGGTTAGGCTGTGTGCGTTCGCTCGTTAGAGTGTGTACGAGCGAAATAAGGCAGATAATCAGATTATAAGCAGCCTGAACGGTCTGAATCTTAATGCGGTTATAAAACGACGGGTACACGTTCACGGACAAAATGGCTGTACGTTGAAGGTGCTGGTTTTCTCTTCGGAACTTCACTGCTGAGTGGATATTCCCACAAGCTACCCGGAGGAAACTCACCACCATGTACAATGAAAGACGTTCACAGCTTTCCAACGCAGATTTTAAGATGGTTCTTAAATCGTTCGATGCACTATCGAGGGAAACGTGAAGAACTGTGGCCGTGTGCCGTTTACTGCAGCTTTAAACTTTCTTCATCTTTCTTTATTTTTTCGTAGCTTCGTTCCATTCCGAGCGCCCTGAAAGCGCCTTTACAAACGCCGTGCTTCCGACGTGCACAACAATATATCAAACACCCCCCGGGAAAGTGCTTTTATTTGCGAGCTCCCCACGTGTATGTGTGTGTATATATACGGTTGAGATTTTATGGGCACGTCTTTATGTGTCGGCTACCCGAAAAGCGGATGAAAGTTATTGAGCTTTATTCTTGCTGGGTGGCACACTGAAACTGTCGTCCAAAAAAAAAAAAAAACGGCGCCCAACTCTACTCCACCGTTTTTGGGCATGTGTGAACAAGTGCAGAACCAACACGCCGGACTCTGGTTTGGGACTGCAGAGAAGAAATCATTCGCTATGACAAAATTAAACTTTCATTCACCCGCCACTGTGACACGATCATACGGTGGTGTCTATCAATTATGAACCCACACGGTTGGTACGGTATCAGCCACCTTCGTACACCTCCGTCTCGTGAGATTTCATGTGTGCGAACGTTCATTTATTCGTTGTATAAAGTTCGTTTTTTGGGTCAAACGAAGTTGTACATCGGGTTGGGGAGTTTTTTTTTTCGAGAGGGAGGTCACAATCCCATTCACTAGGGTCTAGCGTTAGAACTGAAAAAAGGGGTCGTAGCACATTCTACAGCCATAGTATAGCGGAGGCATTCACATTCGCTGTTGGGTCTTTGGGCTACTAGCTGCATTCGCTTTTCATTGCAGTTACTAAATTTTGAATGGGTCATAATGGTTTTGATTGCCTTTGTGGATTAGTTTGCAGTCAGTGCTTAATTTTTTTCCCCACTAACTAACCAACTACAAGAAGTCACAACGTAAACCCAGTCGATTTGGGTTTTGGGCTAGTGCCCCTTGAAAAGCTATCTTTAGTGAAGGTGTATTCCAATACACGACGGTTTCGTTCGGTTGCACCTGTCCACCAGTTATGTAAAGGGATGTGGTTGGTTTAGCAAACAAGACGCAAATTACGCTACTCGTACGTAATCTTGTTTATAATTTATGAGTTTCATGGATGAGCAAAGCTCGTACGAGTCTGCAGCACAAATGGAATCATATTAAAGATGAGCGTAAAAATTCACATTACGGTAGAATTTACATTTTGTACTTTAAAGAGAATAATCGAATGTCTTGTATAATAATTTTTTGGTGGTTGAAGGTTTTTTTTTATCTTCAAATATGAAAAATGAAAGAAGAGTCATTTTATGCGAATCATCTGAAAGCTACGTTACCCGTTTCATGATCAGATTAAATGAAAAGTAATTAAATAAGCGTATATGGACGATATTGTTTGTATCAAGTCATTTCGCATGTTTCGTTTGGCAGATTGCATACCTCTAGGCTAGTTTCGTTTTACATAGTTCCACCGGAGTGACTGAATATGGTAACGCATCCTGTTTCACACGACAAGATCGGTACAAAATCCCATCCAGACAACTCTCCTCCCGCTAAAAGAACTCACTGTCTACGTAGCAAAAAAAAAAGCATGCCAGAAATGGTCCCTTAGCTCTTATAGGACGTTACGCCAAAAAGAAAAGTGGTGCTAAATATTGTTACTTTTAAAATATGAATAACCCAACAAAACACAAAAATGGCTAAATGGTTAATTTAGGGAAAATCTGGCTGGATACCGGTTAATCGATTAATATTCAATACAAAGCCCCTGAAGGTATGCAATTTGTATTACTTCAGATTGTTGTTTGTTATAATTAAAGTGAAATGCCTCAAGCTAAACAATTTGCATCACAAATACATCTCGTCCGGTGGGACTGTTTATTTCATTCGCCTAAGAAAATCCTTAGCTGGAATGCCAATCAAGCGATGATCGAAAACAAATTGATTCCATTCACTAGCTCAATAAATCCTCATCATTTACTATCACGAGAAGATCCAAAACATATTTGATTTGTTGGTTACCGCATCATTGGTGGGAATGACGATAAATCATCCAATAAACGAAATCTTCACAATGTACACGTGAGCCACACGTTTCTTGCCTTTGCTGCCTCTTGCCAGTTGTTGTCCGTTCCTCGCCCACAGAATTGACCGTTGGGAAACAAAAAAGGGCAAACGACCACTGATCCCGGTTCAACATAATAGTTGTAATTACCGAAAACCATCCAAATCCAAGGCCGCCGTGGGCAAGCAGAATGATACCGGTCACGGCCCACGCTGTTTCTGGCACTGGCTTAGCCGGGATAGTGCAGTCCGTTAAGTAC
>CM028125.1:29305535-29319804 GCA_016254315.1 Anopheles parensis
AAAACCATCCAAATCCAAGGCCGCCGTGGGCAAGCAGAATGATACCGGTCACGGCCCACGCTGTTTCTGGCACTGGCTTAGCCGGGATAGTGCAGTCCGTTAAGTACATTACACTCTCGGCCTAAAGCTTACACACAGGTCGTTACTGGGTTGCTGGTATCCTTCCCTTGGCGCGTGTGTCTGTGACATGGCACGAACGGTAGGAAAGTAGCCTGTTCAGGTAAGGTTGCTACCTGGCGGGTGAATGTATGATGCTGGCACTGTTCGTACTCAGCCGACAGCATCAGCCATACCATGTCTTCGGTTTTTTTTGGGGCGTTTCGTTTCTCCACTCTGCTACACGCCCAGGGAATATAGAGAGTGCCCATTTTTCCCTTCACGAGAAAACGTATTTTATGTAGCTCATTTTTCTATTATTCTTTGGCAGCTTGAAGTGGGACGAAAATTATTTCGATCCCCCGTCAAACACATTCAAGCTCCTCGGGAAAGCGTTCAACATTTCTTTTGCCCTGTTGCAAAGTAGCTGGAAATGGGCACATAAAAAGAAAAGTACACATTTTGCGGCCAGTGGTCTGGAATTCGTACCGTTGCGTTTTCCATTTGTTTTAGTGATGGTTTTTTTACTGAGAAAACGAACGAAAGCAGAAGCATTGTACGATTTTTTTTAAAAGCCCTTCCAAGTATTTTCCACCAAGGTGAGAAAGGAAAAAAAATCACAGTTTCTTTCCTACGAAAAAGAACACGGAAAGGGAAGAAATGAAGACAAGCAGACACAAGTTTCTTGAAGCGCATTACTATAATTTGTCCTATCGGTCGGTGAACATCATGATACAAATATAATTACACACAATCAATCATGATGCCGGTTGTGTGCGGTCGTTCGGAAGGAATTATTTTCCCGCCATCTTCCAATTTGTTTCGCCGCTGCACTGTAGTGTGCGATTACGGGATACACGCGCGTAACGTGGCACGGTCCATTGTGCGACAAAAGTATCCGCGTACTCCATCGACTACCGAAAGGACGCAGATCAGGTTACGCCTGGAATGTTTACCGGTCCTCTTCAAAGGCAACTAGCGAAACTGTGTAGTGAAAACAAATGGAAAAACAGAATGAAAAACCAGCCCAAAAAAAAGTATATTAAGAAACCAGCACCCAACAGACAAAGCATAAACCCCCACTGGCTTAAGATACGTGTACGGGTGGTTAGAAACACTGGTGGAAAACTGGCCACGGTTGGGACGGTTTTGGAGATGGAAGCAAGCGATACCCAAAGGGACCGGAGCACTCGAACTAATTTACAAGATACGAAAAAAGTTAAGTAATCTTATTTATTGCCATCCCTTGCAAACCGCACGACACAATAACGTAGCGGGGATTTGGGAAAGGAAAATGGGAAACGTAAAGAAGGGACGGGGCGGGTTGTATCACCGTTCGAGTAAATTGCGCCGGACAAAGTCGAGGTCGGCTGGTGCAACTTTCGCCAACATAGAAATACGGGGGCGACAGCCTTGAACCAGCCACCGAAGCTTGAAGACACAAAATGCTGACGTAAACGAGCGATCAGTCTGTCGCCTTTTGCCGCCGACATAGAACATCAACCACCCAACGGGCGTTTGAGATGCAAGAGATGGGGAATAAAAAAAAGAGAAAAGAAAGTACAGAAAGAACACGGAAGCAACGATAAAGCATAAGATAATGAGACATACGGTGGGCAGATAGCGAGCTAAAGGATTAAAGCACTTCGATGCCTTCAATGGTACACCCGGAAGTGACCGGAAGCTTCCTGGGAGCGTTCGCGATGGAAAGGGTAAACTAGTTACCGGATAAAAGTCAAGCGCAACGATTCGAGGATTCGAGCAAATAAATCAAGTAAGTGTCACAAAAAGGCCACCCCATTAGAGATGAGCCGGAAACCGGGGCTGGGTGTAGCGTTTCCGGTGTACGAACTATATGGCACAAATAGACGATTGCTTTGGCCTGGCGGGCACGAACTTGTGCGCTTGTTTGATTGGCCCGTACCGTATCTGTGCTGGTTGTACTGTAGAAAATGGATTATGTGAGAAAATGCATCGACATTGAACGTCTAACATTGGATGGCGCTTGAGGGACATAAATTTAAAATAATGTCCTTAACCTACAGCGTACCGGCCGAGATGGGCACACCGTGGGTGTAGATTTATCGGCGCGGTGCGCTAATTAAACGTGTGAAAAAAGAACTGCAGTGGATGGTTTAATCATGAAATAGTGTAGTTTCTACAGATACAGGCAAACATTAGTATAATGAGCTTTTAAAAAAACAGCGTACGAAGGATAAAATAGTAATTTAGTGTTACGTTTTGCATAACTTTAGGGGTTGTTTTTCATGCAGCTTGTGCATAGTAAGCTTATCGTACATTGTTTAAATGCAGGCAATGGCGTTGTACAATTTTCATTATAACATTGTTAGTAACATGAAGTCTTTTTTTAGTTTGAAACCCACACCTTCATCACTCATAATTTAAGCGCAATCTTCTACTTTTAAAAACAAAAACAACTTCTCACCGAACGCAGTTTATGATAACCGCCAGTACATCACCTTGGTGGTAGATTGTTGCACATTACTCTCCACCGTGTTACTCTCGTACCTGAAGTGGTAACAGCCATTATGTGGCAGCTATTAATGTCCATTTTCATAAAACACACGCCGACGCCAGCGGTGCGCCTCAAACGTGTTTGCGGACGATGCGATGGCCAGCGATGCACTTTTCAACCCGAAGCTTATGGCACGGTTGGCTCGATGCCAGCTGCCATCTGCCACCGAACCGTGCATATGTGGCGAATCGGCACGATGACCGACCAAGGTATATATGATCGCGTTGTGATGGTATGGTGGAACGAATGGGACGAGAGGGGAGATGGGGAGGTAGGGTACAAGTATCTGGTGCGGTCATTAATTGTAGAAACGTCACACAGTTCGGTAGTCGGCGGGACTGGCTGCTTCTGTTGCTTTTAGCAACCTTTTAGCAGCTCTTCATTATATGACAGCGTGATAAATGTATCGAGCTAATACAAATGATTCAGCTTCCGATTGTCAAAATCTCAAAATGTCAATGTAGGAATAGGGGGAAAAAAACATGATTAAGTATTAGATTGTATGCTGGGCTGGATGCTGGATACAGGTTGAGTTATATAGCCATTTATAAAATCGCCTTAAAGTATACAATGCGCATCACAAACTTACTTTCATAAAGCCTTCTAGGAACGTAGTGCAATAAAACTAGTAAGTACATACTATTGGGCGCTCTAAATTAAAGTGATTTATTCTCTAAAAGATAATTGGATTGTTAGAATACCATTTCGGTTTGAGCATTTTTTTTGTCAATTTCTAGAATACTCTCAACGACCTTAAATAGCTTTAATTAACACAAAAAAGTTAATTTTCTTATTCTTTTCGAAAAGACTAGGCACCGTACATCTTGGCAGGCAAGTTGCAAATTTATTAGCAAACAATAAATCATCTACAAAGTTTTCTTTTAATTACTGCGAATGTAAACTCCGTTTAACAAACCTTTACAAGGCAAACCGACGTTAATTGATGTTTGTTCTCAAGTTTTCGCTACGACCCATGGTCGACCCTCAGGCAGTCTTTCCAATTAAAGCTGATCGATCGGAAACGTTTTTGGTTCCTTTTTCTTACCTTGTTGATAAAAAAAACTGCAAACAGTTGCTTCGAACTGTGTCTATAAATTTGAAACCCCAATTTGTTTTCGCTTGGCTATCTTAGATGAGCCTGGAATAACAAATGGCCGTACCGGGGCCTATAAGATCCTTGTATCGTACACTCTCTCTCTCTCTCTCTTTCTCTCTCCCGTTCCTAACGTTCTGATGAGCAAGATTAAATGATTTCTCGTTTACCATTGGCTGCAAACGTACAGTAATGGTTTTGAGTAGAAAACTTTGTTCCTAGATATAACTGTCCGAGGGTCCTCGAGCGTGGTTAATTCATTAATAAGCGTTTTTTGTCCACTCTTGCACCCCCCCGCCCCATAAATGTTTCTCGAGATGATCGTGCGTCAAGGACATAAATAGGTGGCGTGCGTGATGCTCGACAAACAAGAAAAGAGGCTTGCGTGCAAAATTCCAATCCTGCAAAACTCGCTTGTCGATACGGATCTTACGGTCGGAACATTTCCGAGGAGCTCCCCAGCGCCTGGTAATCGATAAGCATCAACGCAAAAGTTCCCCCTGGTGTTGATGGCTAGAAGTGCTTTCGTCGGAACGTCGCCCCATACCTTGACCTTTTCGAAACAGAGAAACACATAGGAGCTCGTCATGCTGCTGCAGGTCACAAACTCGGAAGGAAGGCATCAAGGCAAAGGGTAAAACTTAAATGAATGGACAGGCGTATGGGAAGACGGGCTAGGAAAAGGGAGCACAAAACTTTTAACCTCGAACAAGGGGGTGGTTAGAAATGAGTCTTGAGACCCAAGCGCACCTCTTTCGGGTCCGTGATCGTGTTCGGTAGTATAGACACACCACACGAAACAGTTTCGAAACGAAATTCCCAATGACGTCAGTCACGTTGTTTCCCAAAAACGCTTTGGTTTCCATTTGGGTTTGCTGTTTCTTCTTGCTAGTAGCCAAGGATACACATCTTTCGCAATGTAGTGTGATGTTGTGTGAAGAAAAAAGAGAGCAAAAAAACCGGCATCTCACAATAAAAGCATACAACCAAGTTCGGTCACCTTAAAGTAAAAAAAAAAATCGGCAAATAAAATTACGGCAAAAACGAAACGGCGAAAGTTTCACAGCGCGCGTTTGTTTTGTTATGAATTTAGCTCTGCCTTACCGCACCCTATCATCCTCACGTTGAGCCACTTCCACGAAGGGGTTTTTCGGAAAAATGAGTTGTTTTTGCATGCAACACGCGCGTACCGCTCGCGACGCGTTATCAAAAAGTAAAGTTTGACAAACGTGTTTTCGTGGTTCTTTTGCTTAATCATTTGTACAAGGGTTTTTTTTGTATGTGTACCCAGCGGAGCATGATTGTAGTATTTGTGGCATATCGGGCTGTACAAAAGTTTGGTCCCAAAGGACGACCTTTTCAAACGCGTGAAATAAGATGTTAACAAAATTTTAACAAGGTTGTTACGTTATACTTGTGGTTGCGTGTGATTTAATGTGTTTTGTGCTGCAAATTGCGTACTTTGAAGCTTTTTTAACCCACACACCAAAAAAAAGCGCCAAAATGTATGCAATTTGAATCACAAAATGGTTATTTGTATTTTAAAGAAGACATTTTGGCATCCGTTTTACAACGTTGCCACCTGGGGTTTTGCAAAATAAAAAAAAAATAATGCGAGCAATGAAACGGGGTACGTTTCGAATGTGTGACTTTCTTTACATGGCCCACAGCATAAACTGCTAGGGGGGTAAAAAAAACCCTCATTTGAGTTCCCATTTTTATGGTCATTACTTCACCCGCTTTCGTGTGTGTGAGTTACGAAATGTAATTGAAATTTATTTCCCTTTTACTCTCGCTCCACCACCCGTTGGACTACTGCCCCGCTTGTCGTGGATGTTCTGTTTTCTGATTAACCCAAAAAAAAGGAACAACAGCCTGTCGCTGACTTTTATAATGTTCTTCTGTTCGAGACGAACTAGAAGAGACATTAGAAATGTGCGTGTCGGGTTGTCGTTGGTTCGCTGAACGGTAAAACTGACAGCTAACCCGATGATGATGGTGTTTTCTGTTGGCCTGTAGCTGACTGGGTAGGTTTTTTTTGTTTTCGTTGTTGTCGGAACGAACTTTTGGCCTTTGTGTTGTGTTTTGTTTTACACGACACAAAATTCCACAAAACCCTTACCATTTCCCGGTCGTGTCGATCAGACCCGGACTGGAGAAGAATTAGTGGGTAAAGAAAAATGAATCGTAGAATGGGTTGCTTCCAAACCAATTTCGGTTTGTTTCACAACGGTTCCCTTTAGCCGGTGGCAGACAGAATAAAAATGACAATGTCACCACGATCCATAATAAAATGGCTTCCAGTGTTGTGTGCGTTGCCGGTATCTTCTAACCCAGAGTCGTGCGAGAGTTTTGAGTGGAAAAAGTCAAGAGTGCACATATACACCCACACGCGCTAAGAAAACACGAACAAACAAAGCTGTATCTCTTGCTGTGTGCTGAGCAGGCAGCTTTGGCCACTTCTCCTGCACTTCTCGATCACCGTCAGCGCCACGGGTTTGGTGCCACGGAAAACCTACTGCGATGAATGTCGTGAGTTTGCTTTGACCAATCCCACTCATCCACACACAACCTCCCAAAATAAAGACAAGTAGAAAAAACAAATGGTAGAATAAAAAGCACACAGTCAGGCGATGGCGCTCACACGACACGAAGACGCTGATGAAACCCTTAAGCATAAGAAGGGAAAAATCCACAACAAATTTATATGCGAAATGTTATTATTTTGGATCGGTTTTTTGTCATCGACACAGGGAAACACTTCCGGCTGTGTTTGTGTGTGTTTTTTTTTATTTTCTTCTACACGAAAGATGAGCCCGCCGAGAGCATACCTCACGCAAGTGTGCGTGCGCATAGCAATAAAAAATAGTAGTGCCATTACAAAAAACGGTTATTAGTAACAGCAAAACTCTTATTAGCTAACGGGCGCACCGAATGAAGGTAATGGTAGATAATGTCCGTAAGGACACCGAAACACCAGAAACCAGAAACTTGCCAGAAAACTCATTTATGCCACGATTACATTTCCATTGCAACTAGACGGCTTTACTGCTGAGAACCGTGGTAGAAATTTGTGAACAAAAACAAAACCAAAAAGTGATTAAACATGTTTGCGGTGTAATAATCGTGTGCAACATTAACTAAATTGCATGATATGTTAAATGAAAAATTCTATAGTCACGCGCCAAATAAGCCAAACCCGCCAAAGGCGCTATGGATGAGGTACGCTTTACTCCATTACGGCTAACCTGAGGGTGGACGGGTGGAATATAGATAAATTTGCACAGGAAATTGACTTTAGCAAACGGCTTCCTGGACGTGTATGTGGAGTGCGTTGTTTTTGTGCTGCAAATGTCTTCAAGCGTAGTTACACCGTGCAATTGTGTGAGCGACCAGGCGTCTCCATCGCGGTACCAAACACGTGGTACGGTACATAAAGGCATTTTCTTGAACATATGAATGTTACCGTTGCACCATCTGGTACCCACCGCAAAGCAGATCATGGTTCTGGAGCATGGGATCGATGTGTTTGTATGTGTGTGTGGGTGTGGTGTTAACATTAATTTCCTGATGCCGAGTAACGATAAATCCTTGCGGTGGTGATGCGACCACTGTATCTTACCAGCCACCGAAACTGTTCCCGAGCGATTTCATTTTACAGCCGAAGCTGTTACTTAAAGAAACCCATTCCGATGGGCCCTTCCAGAACGAGAAGCTGGAGGTTTGCAGAGATGGGAGGGAACAAAACAGCGAGAGAGTGAATTATTTATTCATTTATTATTTCGCGCCGACCAAAGAATCACGATCGGAACAAGAGAAAGAAAAAAAATATATCCTCCACCCGAAGAAGTTTTTAGCTTTCGGGGCAAAATAATGCGATATGAAAATGGATTGGTTTGGTGTCGTAAAAAGTGTGCTCGTGGTTGAGTGGATGAGTGAAATTAATTACCGCACCCGGCAACGAATGATCGCGGCCAAGAAGCGGATGCACTCCAACGCTGCCTTTTTCACGACAGACAACGGTCGTTTTTCTTACAAGATTACACTTTTCGGGGTGTGCGGTGTCCGTCCGGTGGGTATCGTTCGAAATTGGATTATGAATGATGGCAAAAGGGTGGTTTTAGGTTTTTTGGTAACCCGCACGACGGTTGGATGGTGGATTAAGAGATGGCAAAGCGCCAAGAAAGCGACACACCATCCATTGCGAAAGCGTGTAATGAATATAAAATGAGCTGCTTTGCTAATGCTTGCGAGGACACATTACGTTCGGTCATTGATCATATCACCGATGAACGACTAAATGACGACCCCCTCGTTCTCGGTGAAGAAAAAGGGATGTTTTTTTTGCTTTTTGGGTGTATTCTATAAATATCCACCCGTCTAGCAGTCGATCCCCAAAGGAGAAAATTAACTCTCCATCTAAGAAAGGGTCCCAAAATGAGGACTGTTTAAAGCCGTATAAAGGTGATAATTTGCTACCGGAAAGTGTCGTTATCCATCAAACGTAATAAACCAAAGCGATGGTTGTTGCCACGATCAAATTGAGCGCTGATCACAATGCAATCTCATCTTGTTTATGGCATCGGGCTCTTTTCGGGGAAGTCGGTCAACCGTACACCGGCATTCTGCCTTCATTAGGGACAATGTATTGACCGTAATGTAGAGGAAGAAAGAAAAAAAACCCTTGCTCCTTTTGTGTTGTGTTTTGGTGTACGGTTCCTTTCACATTCGGGTCCGACCAATAACACTTCCCTTTAATGTCGCACTGTTCGATTATGCACGCGGAACGAAACAAAAGGTCAACGTTTCTGCCTGTCATGCTCCCGGTCGATAGTTACTCTAGGGGAAAGGGATGAAGATTATGGAGCAGGAGGGGTGGGAGGTGTTCCGGTTCGATTTTGTAACCCATCTAAACCCCATTTCGAAGCACAATCAAGATAATCTGAATATCGATTTTAAGTCCCGCACACTCACGAAGATTCGATCCAATGTGTGAGACCGTTTTTGTTTTCATTCTGTCACATGACTTTTATCACATCGAATTGCTTTTTTTGCTCATCTTCTTTTCTTGATTTTTGCTTCTTTTATTTTGAAGTATTCTCCTCACTAACAGCGCCACACACACATTATGCCGTCGCCACAGCGCACGGGAAAGAGGGAGCGCACAAATTGATGGAGAATGAAATCATCCTATGATGCGACGCCCGATGACGACGCTGACTGAGAACGCATGAAATAGTCATGAGCCGTCCGGATGAACGGTTCGCTCTTTTGGAAGGGGGGGTGGGTGCGAGTCAGATTGAATGCAGACACCCCTGCCGTAGGAAACATTCCGAACCGTGTACCGCCGTGGCGCCATTGTTGAACGTGAAAGATTTCCAGGATTTATCATTGGTAAATAGCCGGAAACCCGATTCTCGATCGTTTGTCCGCCAGCCGGATAGTAAAGGGTGGAAAAAGGACCGGAGGGTTTGGAGGAGGGGAGGAAGAAGGGTTAAGGAACAGGGAATCTATCATTATGTGCTCCCTGCATCTGATGGACCGACTGGCGTCACCGACCCGGCGACAACGGTGGCGTCAAACGATTACCATGCGGAATATTGTGTGTCGTGTCTCCGTAAGCTGGCAATTAATTTTGCAATTATAGCAAACTCTCATCGTCCTAGCGCACAGGCAAAGCTTAGTAGTGGCGTTGGCTGCACCGTGGGATGCCTTCCCGGCTAGCCGGAATCGGCAGGAAATCGGTTCGTTTGATTGGAAGTGATCGAATTGTGGTAGGTTTTGGTCGTGTGCGCTTTTCATCGCAGCCCAATCTGGATGCATTGCAATGCGAGCGGCACTTAAGAAGGGGATTAACATGTTTATCAATCCTTCGTACATCGGTGATTAATTCACTGATCTGACAATTAAGAATTCATGCATATGTGATGCGCTGTGTTCTGGTGGAAGTTTTAATAGTTCTTCGGTTTTAATGTGCTTTTAAGCATTTTAATATTTAAATAAAATGTTCCATAATAACAGTAAATTAATGTTATAAGTAGTTGGAAAATAAAAGCAACACATAAATCAAAACAGCGTGCGCTCTACCATGGGATCTACTAGGAATTAAGTGTGTAATTACCTCGGTTTCATCTACTTACCTACCAATCGCTTAATCTTCGTGTACAGCATTATTTACTACGGCTTCAAAAGAGGAAACTATACAAAACTTTTAACAACTTTATTCCATTTCTACACATTACGTGACACCTTGCCTTAAAGGCAACATTTGCGTTGCTCGCTTTAGTTTTCCGTACGCTTAACTCAATCATGCTCCTTCAGGTACATCTCTTTCTATCAACCGAAGTATATATATTTAGATCAGCAACCAGCACCATGCGCTTTGAATAGCCCCACAGTACGGTGTACGCTTGGAGTACTGTTTTATAAATAACGTAACCCCTCTATTTATATCGCATCCTTTGCTGTACGGGAAGCGGGATCCATAACAACAGGGCAAGGATTCACTCATTCCGACCGCTTGATGATTGCATATATACCCTTGTTACACACAGACACTAGCGTGTGCTTGGTTGGTTTGATGAATAGAGGCGTGGATTTTATGCTCACGCTTGCACACTACCGGCGGGAGCATCTCGCAATGAGGGCCCTCCCGTTTGGGCTGAATAATTCAAAACGGTCGAAATTCTCGTTTTCTTTTTTCGCATTCCTTCCTTCCCCTCCCCTCCACACCGCGTTTTACGGTGAAACATTAGAATCAGTTCCAACACTTACTTCATTTCGAGGCTTACCATGAGCTTTAATGATAGTTGGGAAGCCGCGTGGCACACAAGGAAAGGTGGCCATTAAGAGCTAGAAAGCTATCCTTATATTTTCTTCTATTTTTTCCAGGTTGGGAGGGAAATTATGAAACGAGAACATGGGGTAGGGCTGCTTGGGCAATCTATTCAGGAGCAGTAAAACTTCAATTAAAGTGTATGTGCTGCCAGGTTTGGTGCTGCTAGTTAGTTTCACTCTCATTCGGTGCTATTGCTGTTCCAGAAGGAACCCCAACAGAGCATTTATGTGTATCCTCCCAACGTCCCTGTCACCCATCCACCACCGCCAGCGAGCATCGTTCTTCAGGTGAAGGAGCAGAAATTTGCATAAATAAGCCTCAAGGAAAAATTTATGGCACACTGGGAAGGATTTATGGATGCCTAGTGGTGTGTGTGGGGCTGCTAGAGGACGAAACACCAAAACAAAACCAACAAAAAAAAAGGTTATACACCCGCTTCCCGCGTGTAGGTATGCTTCTTAATAGCGGGCCACCAGGCGCAAAAGGGATTGCCCTGGTAAGTATTTGATTTTCAAATGACCGTGAGTTTACCCGCGGTAAGGTCGCCGCGTTACGGCTTTGGTCACGGGGCCAGGTCACGCGGAAGCCAGCAATGATTGTCCTTTTTTGTTGAGTGAGTGCGAGTGTGTGTGTATGTATGTTGGCCTTAGCACACTCCTCCACACATGCGGCGCGGTGACCTCAATCAATCACATATGCGCCATATTAACGGTTTGCATGAGTCGACCGAAGGTTGTTGGTAGGTTAGTGTGTCGCTACTGTATGATGTTGTCGAGGCGATAATTCCCGGAAGGTTCAATGGAACGACCTTCTCCATATGGGGGAACGTTAGGGATTTTACAACTAAACTTTTGTGAAAAAGTGAACATACATAGAGTGTACGGTCGCACACAATGAATGTCAACGAGATTGCTGTTCCTTTTTCTGCTGTATGACACGGTGAATGTAAATTCAAATGAAGGACCTTCTAATTAGATGTCCGTTCCAGAAAAGCGTTCTGTACGGTGGAGCGCTATTGAAAGCGTTCTCTGATTATTCAATGTTACAAAGTCTTTTACATGCTGAAACGAAGGCTTTGATGAATTGCTATTGGCTTAATAAAGGTGGTGTTTCAAAATGGTACCAGGGATCTACGATTGGACGTGTACGAAATGAAGGTGAAAGTTGTTCTGCAACATTTTCGGAAGCATTTATTACCAACCTTTTTAGCGAGGCTAAAACTGAATAAAACATTATTTCAAATAGCAATTTTAATTATGTCTCTTTGGTTTATATAACAGAAAATTATGCAAAAATTGTTTTTAATATCAAAAGTCAATTCTAACAATTGTTAAAAAGCTCTATTGCATACTTTTAGGCGTGACATCGGCAATATGACTGATTGTGTGTTATGGCGCGATGATCGAAATATTGTTAATGTGCTGAAAGACTAAATAATGATCCTTAGGAGTTAAATAACAATAAATAGAGCTAATTATTGTGCTTACATAAAACGCATTAACCGTTTTTTTACAGTACCCTTAATATTGCATACTTTCAGGCGTTGCGAATCAAAACTACAATGACTTATCATCGCATTTCCTTTTTTCCATCTATAGAACAAAAAGCAATTCATATTAATAAGAGCAAAAAAAACCAATATTTTCCCCTTTCACAGGAAAAATAGCTTTCAATGTATGAAATGAGATACAAAAACGAATTAACTACCAAGTGGTACGATTGGAGCTAAGATAGTGATGTAGTGCTTATGGTGCAAGTGTGTCCCTATCGCATTCCCCACAGTGAACGTGTTGCGGTGTTCATCGCGTGCATCCTGATTCAGATCGCATCGCCTCCCCTATCTTCAGCCCCATTCCCCAGGCAGTGGATATCGATCAGTGAATGTAAATTCGATGCAAAAGTGCACCACATATCGTGCAGATATAAATTCAAGTGTGTAAGAAAAACCAGAGTGCCATGTGAGTGTGATTCTGTCGGTGTGACGGTGTTTGCGGGAGGTATGATTGCGGAATAATTGCACTACCGAAGGTGGGGCAGTCCGAAC
Organism: Anopheles parensis; assembly: GCA_016254315.1. Lineage (NCBI taxonomy): Eukaryota > Metazoa > Arthropoda > Insecta > Diptera > Culicidae > Anopheles > Anopheles parensis. Next base: position 29,318,143 of record CM028125.1, read on the forward strand.
ATGTACGCGTGGGTGAACGTCCTGTTCAGCAGCACCGCAAGTCTACCCGACATCGGTGGTGCCACCGAACCGACCAGATCGCGGAGTGTTCTCGGTGGATACGCGTGAGGCATATATATGTGCTGTATATATGGGTGTATGTGCGTGTGTGTGTGTTGAAGGAAAATTAAAATATAAGCAGAATTAACGGGCAGTGAAAAACGAAAGGAAACAAAAAATAAAACGAACAACAAAATCCTTCAGGCTATTGCAATCGGCGAGTTAGTAAGGGTGAAGCAGTTCCTTTCAACAACGAAGTGTTTGATTGTGCTTGGCAGTGGTGGTGGTGCAGACGACGGCAAGCTTCCTAGGTGGCGGGAGGCTGGTTGGGGGCTAGCTGTTTGGGGCAGTATGCTCATCCGCGGTTGGCCGTGGTGTGGGCACTGTTGATAAGAATCGATCGAAGTGAATCGAGTGCTCATCGTGTGCGATACGGTGTAACGGCAACATAGACACGCTGGCAACACTGCACCCCCGCTGACCGACGTCCCCCTGCCACGATGCCCGGTGGACGGCGGGGGCTCGTTGCTCCCCAGAACACGTTTCTGGAAAACATTATCCGGCGTTCGAACTCGCAGCGTAAGTACCCCGATTGTAGCACGGCATTTGATTGTACACTTTTCCCACGGATTTTCCACCACCACAACCGCTGTAATGATATTCAGGGAAGGAAGGACGATTTTCCGCTTACTCTCTCGCTCTGTCCCCCCGTAACTCCGTAACTAAAGAGCAGCGTTTCAATGAAAGCAGCAGCGGTAGCAACATTGGTCAATATGCTCGTCCTAAATAAATGGCCACACTCCGTGTTTGCGCGTGGAAAGGGAATCCCGATGGACAGATAGAAAGAGAGAGAAAGAGAGAGAGAGTAGTGTTGAAGGCCACACAATGAAGAAAGGGTGAACGAACGAAGGTGTTGAGGGGAGGGGAGGGTGGAGGGAGTGAAATTCAACACACCGTACTCCAAGGTTTTGTGGCCACCCGGACTGGCGACGAAAGCAACGCTTTTATGGCAGCTACTCTTTGCCTTTCGTCAGCTTTTCTTGACACCCATGGGTGAGGGAAAATCAAATCATTCGTCCACCAACCAACCCCAACCAACGGTGGTGGGACGAAGAAACACCCGAAATAATGGCCAAGTGGGGGAGGTGGTGTGAAGCTGTACACTTTTTTCCGATAGTAAAGCGCATCGTTCGATTTCGAGCTTTCTTCGTTGCAGGGGAATTTCTGTTTTCTGTTCCACGTGTTTGTTTCTGTGTGTTGGTTGGTATGTTTGTTTAGGTGACGGATTGCCGTTAAGAAGCTGGTAGTAGGATTTCCTGCTGAGTTGGAACAAATGTTATGCCAACTCACACAAACATACATTTACACATATTACACCAAAGAGGGGGGAAAAGTGTGGAAATTGGTGTAAAGTTTTTGTGGAACATGATGCTCTAAAACTTATCGCTACTGTTGATCGTAGGACATAGCTGTGAATTGTCTGTTTATATTCAGACGGAGGAGTTGTTAGATTAAATTTTACATACTGTCTAATGGAATTCTTTTATTGTCCTGTCGATGTTCCTTTGCGTTTGATAGCAAAACTAAGCAATAATTAATATACAGCAATATTATTATTAATTA
>CM028125.1:29326377-29356765 GCA_016254315.1 Anopheles parensis
AATGGAAATGGAACGGTTTTCTTTTTTTGTATCCTTTCCCTCCTTTTCGACCATATCCGAATGATTGGGTGGAAATGGAAATGATGCAACATGCTTCACCCTGAACCGCACACACACAGACAAACCCCTTCAACACAAATAGCGTCGATGAAGAATCGAACCGCTAAAGCAAGGAGAGAAAAATCGTTAAGACCTTTCTTTCACCCGGAAGCTTGATTTCTTTGTTAATCAAATTTGAATAAGCAATTCTTGATTTTCAGCGCTCAGCGCTCGGTTCAACCGTTTGCACAGTGGAGCCAGTTTAGCTTGATGCTTGGAATTGCCATGATCAACAGGAAATTGTAACCTATCCAAATGTTCCCAACCCAACCCTCTCCGCTGCTAAAGACGGAAGGTGTGGAGGTGTGGAGGTGATGAGGCGGAAGCAAAAAAGAAAAAAAACACCCCTCCCTGATTGTTGATGGCATAATAGCGGCCAACAAAATGGGTGGTGAATGGTGATTTGGGCTTTCGATGCTTGTGAAAAGTGCCAATGGAAAAGGTACCAATCATTCTTTCCGTTTCTGCTTTTTTTTTCCTGTGTGTGTTTGTGTCATACTTACTTGTTTGCTCCTTTTTGTTAGTGTGAATGACAACGATTCTGCAAACAAAACGTCAAACCGAACGTCAAGCGGTGAAACATCTTCGACCGGCCACAAGCGGCCCGTACGGAAGTGTGATAGTTTGGTAAAGGAAACCATTCATTCACTCGAACTTGAATCGTATAAATGGAACGTTATGGAATTATTGAAAGGTTGCGAACCCTGAACCTTTCTGTCCGCTGTTTTGAGGCGCACACCCCTAATAACAGGGCACATCTTTGGTACGAAACGCTTATGACAGACCCTTGAGGTCTTGAAAAAAAAGGGATGGGAGTGGATGGGGCAAGGTTGTAAAGGGAAGAATCACACCCGGAACGAGGTTACGATTGCTTGTTTCCGAGTGGCAGAATGAGTAAACCGAGTGACCAACCAAGCACGGCGAGGAAAACTAACCCCCTCCAATCACCCTTTTGCTTTAACGCGTTTAACCCTTTTATTTCTAGTGGAAAGCTTTTTTTTGCAACCATTTTGCTGTATTTTCGTTTGTCCGTGAATTCGAAACCATTTCTACCAGGGTCCTTTGGTGCGTGTGTGTGTACCGCCTAATGTGTGCTCGCGTACATTTTTAATGGAAGTGAAGATGATGAGCTTTCACCGTATGACCTTTCACATTTACCTACCGCTTTATGTTTATAGCGAAGTGGAAAACATTCTCCCCAGACCGGTGAGATGTTTGAATCAGGAACGATAATGTTTGAATACAATTACAGGATTATAAGATTATCTCTAAATGCGCAACATCATCGGACCAATGGAAGAAGCGAAATGGGTTTCTTTGAAATTTCTCGAATCGAACGAGTGGCGAGGGGGCGGCCAGGGGTACCATTAATACACATGAAGAACGATGGCTTCTTCGTGCCGCATTTGCCTTTTCTTTGGCCGATGGGTTTTCCCTCCCCCAACCCCAAATCCGGCACGTAGCGGTTTTAACCTTGGTGATTGAATTCAAATGAATTTTGATTTTCCACACGTAAACTGAAGACGGGAGTGGTTCCCTGGAACCACACACACACACACCGGATCTGGGTTTGCGGGTGATGAATAAACATAACGTCGTATAAACATTCGGAAAAGAGATAAACCCAAGTAGAAGATAACAAAAATAACACGTTAAAAGCAAGTCTTATATGTTTTCCTTAGAGGATCCCGTATCGGCAAATCGTATCGCAATTCCATTTCATAACCGAAAAACAAAAACCCATTAATCTTATGCTCTTTTAATGATTTGTTGTTTTGGCTTTGCCAGCATCGCAAACACTTACCGCACTTCTTCAGCATACAGTAATGGTTTATACGCTTGACATAAATTGTACAGTAAAATATCAATTTCACATCCGTGTGAACCGTTCCTTCACAATTGTGTGTTATTTATTACCTCGCAAGTCTTGTTTCAGATGAGATTTTACTTAACTGTAATGTTGTTTGATTTGTTCCCTGTATCTCTTTTCGCTCCATACTGTCCATATGCTTCATTTACTCTCAGTAACGAATAGTATCATAAATTTATGGCCTTTGAAATAACAATTAAGCTCATTATTGTACATTGGAAGTTCATTCGCTTTTTCCACCTACGGCTTTAAATTATTGCGTGATTTCAAACGCATTCCCACACTGCTATTCATTTTACCGAAAGAAGACATCTGCCAAAAGCACTCACTTACACTGTTAAACATAAATGTTAACTTGTGCTTATAGGTTGAATAAAGGTAATTTGTTTAGCAGATTGCATACTTTCGGGCGTTTCTTCACACATTTACATTTCGCTTGTAAAGAAACACAAAAAACAATTATAATCACACATTTGTAAGAGCTTTTTTAACAAAATTTGCTTCCGTATCAGGGCCAACATGCTGTAGAAAATTAAAGTTATAGGTCGCTTTTTGCATTTTACCCGTACTGAATTTAACTTAGGTTAAAGATTAAGCTAATGTTTTGTTCACATTAACAAATGCTAAGCTGCTGAAGTTTACTATCATTATTAAATAATGTTTTCCCTATGTCTTCTTCCGCTTAAAACATAAACACATTCACCGTACAGGACTTTCCAAGTTCGCAAAGTTGGCTCGCTCCGTGACCAGAAGCCGTCAATTCAGTGCACACTTGCCTACGCTAAAGGATCCTACTAAGCAATCAAATCTAGCTCATGTAAGTACCTCCACTGTACGTGTACGTCACTAAAGCACAGGTTGAAGGTGAGATTCCCAGCTGTACGTTTGCTGCCGTCACGCGTTGTCGTCATCGCCATCCATCTAATTTCATATTAAAAGGCGTAGAAAGGGTCCCAAGGGAATACTAAACTTTCATACGGTTAGCGGTGCGTACCAGCGGGGTGCCCCTTTGCTGGAATGATGGGTATAGATAGCTTGGGAAAAATAAGCACCTCTTCCCGCCCGCACCAAGCTGACCGGATGTGCAGCACTACAGTTTTCGGGGTTCGGGGCAGCACCGATATACCGACATTATTTATTCAGATGTTTGTTATCATGGGCGCTTGGTTTATATTACAATTTTAATTTTAAATCATCCATTCCCTTTCCATTCGTGTTTGTTCGGTTCTTAGCGGGTAAGGTTGATTTGAAAGTTTGCAGGAAAAACAAAGCCACAACACCAAGGATCAGACGCCCTTGATAACGGGGGTTTTTTTTTTGTAAGTTTTTTGTTGACTGTATCTGGTCAAGCGGTGTTGATGAAGAAGTTTCCATGCCCAACGGCGCACCCCTACTCAACCGTGCTTTAATCGAACTTTTCTCTAATCATCGTTGGTTTTTGGTTGTTTTTTTTCTTTGGTTTGTTTTCTTGTTTGTTTTTATCTTTGCTTTCTACCACTATCGCAGATGATGTCATTAAGTGCCGATGTTATGCCACAGTATCGCCAGGAAGCGCCAAAAACGCCGCCGCATATACTACTGCATTATTGTGCATTCAAAGCAATCTGGGATTGGGTGATATTGTGTTTAACATTTTATACTGCAATTATGGTAAGTACTTACAACGGTAAGAAGATAGCTAGGATAGTAGAAAAATATAGCAAAACAATAGTATTCTTAGTCACCAAGTACAAATTTAACTAAATGTCAAAGCTCACTCCAATAAATGTTCCTATTTGCGAACTAATGTCGAAATACATCAAGACCCTTATCACCTTAGAATAAACTGTTGAATACTTGATCGAAGTACAGGTGTCCTGGGAATTGAATACACAGATCGTAATACATACATCCCTCACTGACAGGTACCATACAACGTAGCCTTCAAGAACAAGACGTCGGAGGATGTTTCACTGTTGGTAGTTGACTCGATAGTAGACGTAATATTTTTCATAGACATCGGTACGTATCATCATCAGCTGTCTGTTGTTGCACAGGCACTCACACCCAACTGTTAATGGCTTACTTCACTTTGTGTTTTTAGTGCTTAACTTTCACACGACGTTCGTCGGTCCGGGCGGTGAGGTCGTTAGTGACCCGAAGGTGATCCGCATGAACTACCTGAAGTCGTGGTTTATCATCGATCTGCTCAGCTGTCTGCCGTACGACGTGTTCAATGCGTTCGACCACGATGAAGATGTAAATTGACAGATTCCCATCTTTGCGGAATGACAATTCGACCCGTCACTGTACATTCGCTAGGTATCTCACACACGTTTCTTTTTTCCCCCAACCTGTCTTTCGCACCTCTACGTTCGCAGGGCATCGGATCGTTGTTCAGTGCGTTGAAGGTGGTGCGTCTGTTGCGGCTCGGACGAGTCGTGCGGAAGCTTGATCGATATCTGGAGTATGGTGCGGCCATGTTGATACTGTTGCTGTGCTTCTACATGCTGGTGGCCCACTGGCTGGCCTGCATCTGGTACTCGATTGGGCGTAGTGATGCTGACAATGGGGTAAGCGAGGGTAACAACGAAATGGAAAACAATTAACCCATCAACCGGCACCACCTGTGGCAACTCTCAGCTCCATTACCTTGGCAAAACCAGTCCCAAAGCAGTACGCGACCACTGTGTGTGGGACGGAAATTAGAAAATTAAAAATACTCCATCCTTCCTACCCGAACAACCACAAAACGGTTGTAGTTTTGCAATTGCATACCGAGTTTCCGTTTGGTACGGGGTCTTCCTTTAATATGCACCCATGTACAACAATGGTGCAACGAAGCATGGGAAAATCAAATCCCACACAAAAGCGGAGGCACTGGCCAATGTTCCGGGGGGCTCGTTCACTACCATTCGATCGCTAACATTTTACACATATTTGAACATGTAAAGCTAAATGCTCTCCCTCTCTCTTCCTTCTTCCCGCAACAGGTACAGTACAGCTGGCTCTGGAAGCTGGCCAACGTTACGCAAAACCCGTACTCCTACATCTGGTCGAACGAGTCCAATGCACCGGAGCTGGTGAACGGTCCGTCGAGAAAAACGATGTATGTTACGGCGTTGTACTTCACCATGACATGTATGACATCGGTAAGCAAATTAAACTATTGATCCATCCAAAACCCGTGCTGTGCTGGGACATCGTACTGTCTGTCTATCAAAGCGTGCAAAACGGTCGGCTGTGAAGCCCGCATCCAGGAGGATAGGTTCTTGGGGAACGCATTACAGTGCTCCCACGATGCTTCCAACGTACATCATCACCTCGGTTGCAAGGTTCCACAGAGCTGCGAGATAACCCATGGCCATTGAGTGCCGTCGGTTTTGTATGCCAAATTGAATCGTGCACTCCCTCGGGCATATACGGGCCTCCTTTCATCTCATCGTCCACTGCGTCAATGTGTGTGTTCTGGATCGGGTGGAAGTTTAACCAATTTGGTTTGCCTTCAGTCGGGCTGGGTTTTTTTTACACCATTCTAGCGACGAGATCCTGTGTTCTATTTTCAGCAAACCGACGATGACTGTCCCGTGTGAAGAGTGGACACGAGTGGGCGATTAGTGGGCGCCACCAGGATCTAAAGTGTATGATTGACATCAGCAAGCGATAGGCTTAGGACATCGGACTATTGCTGCATGAATGACTCCGATAATTTAATTCTAACTCGTGAACTTTTCTCTTTTCTTTTCCTATTCTTTATCTCCCGCTCACTCGCCTTGTCTCCCATCCTGACCGCTTTTAATGGCCGTTGGCTATCGATTACTGTCCAAAATTTGCCAACTATCCTACCGAACCTTGCATCACACACGCACTCTTCTTACCCTTACCCACCCAGGTCGGATTCGGAAACGTTGCTGCCGAGACGGACAACGAGAAGGTATTCACTATCTGCATGATGATAATTGCAGGTGCAGTGTTCTACGTTCCGTTGCCACGTCCTGTTGTTTGATTACTGTTTTCACTGTTTTGTCGTATGCCAAGGCCCACCATCGCCCATGTTATCTGTTGTTTATCCGAAGCTCAACTCGTTCGAGCTTTTTTGTGTGTGTGTGCGCGCGATCGTGTCCAGCGATGCTGCACAGCTTCTCCACAGTGTGGCTTGTCCCTGCGTAGATTATCTTTTAGTTATTTGTACCAAAAACACATAGGATTTCGCTTTTCCATTGGATTTGCTATAAAACGCAGCAAAAAAGTAGCCGACCGCTAACGACAAAAAACAACAGAAAATCTACTTCTACATAATTCCCACTACCTTTCCAGTTCTTTCACACCTTCATCTTACCATATGTCCTATGTTGGAGTCGGCTTACTTTCTGCTTTACTCGCGCTAAGCTAACGTTTTATCTACTGTAAAGCTCTTTTCGCCTCTGGTCTGAGAGTTGTATCGCTACGTGTTTCTGCAGTATTGTCATTTGCTTTTTCTGTTTTATGTTCTTTTTTATAATTTTCGTTATCTTTTCTATGTTATACGCTGAAGCAAGCGTTTTTAACTTAATCTTCTTGCAATATAAACACTTGTTTCAAGTGTACTTTAAATTATCCACGCTTTTTCATATATGTTGTAAGCCAAAAAGGATGAGCCTACCACAAACAAATCGTTTTCATGTTTATTTAGTTTTATGTTTTGTATTGCTTTCATTTTTACCGTTTCAATAATATGTGGTAATTTTCACTAGTTTTGTGTTTTTTTCTTCCTTTCCTTAAATGTTTTAAAGCTTTATGTTGTTGCATTTATAATCCGCCTTTCGTTTAGTTCTCTACATCTATTTTTGATATAGGTTCTTAAACTATTCCTTTTTTGTTTTGATTTACAAAACTAGGCTTAGTCACTATTCCTTACTTGTTTAATTTATCGTTAAGGAACTTCAACTCTCCTCATCTACTTCATTGTTTCATCGTTAATTCTCTAAAATTTCAAACTAGATTTTTCATTTCGTTTTTTCCAGTTAAGTTTCAATAAATTTAGTTGTAAACTCTTTATGTTTCTTGTTTCACAATATGGCAGTATGAAATGCTGTTTTAGTTTCTTTAAAATACAACATTATTCGATTGGCAGAGCAAAAGCAATATACCCTCACCGGTGCGCGTGAACCATTTTTTCTCACCACGTGTGTGTGTGTGTGCGTTCGCGCTGTGCGTGTCAAGTGCAAGTGTATCCATGTTAGCACAAGCCCGCTGCACATCGCATTAGCTTTAACTAGATAAAACAGGGAAAACCGAACCTTTAGTTTTTGCTAGAAATAACACACCTCTCAACTAACCATCAGCACACCACCGAATCATAAATTAAATGTACCAGCAACAGTCGTTCTGTTTCGTGCTCCCGTCACCTTTTGTGCGCCTTGTGACCTTTAAACTACGTGTCACGTGCACGCGTGTGTGTTTCCGTGTTTGCCAGAAAGCTTTCCTCTCGTTTTCTTATTTTATCTCCTGTACAACATAAAATTCTTTTTTATTCCTCCCTCCCCGCGCGCTATCCATTGGGGAGGAAAAGATTTATTATGTTCATCTGGTCTTCCGCTGTGGCATTTAAAAGTTTCCATCTACCATGCGAAACCAATCCCGTATACGGAGTGTTCGAAATTTCAGGAACTCCCTCTTCGTCACACAAGCCACATTCACTCCATCTCGCTGAAGACAATTTGTTGCCACAGTATATAATTTTAAAGGTTTTTAGTTTGTATTGGTGTGCGTGTGTGTATATACCCTCCCACGTCCGTTCGACGTTTCAACGGTCGATCCTTTCTCATACTGATTTTGGTCTCTTTTTTACCGTCACCGTGTGTGGCATACCCATTGCAATCCCCTTTTTCCAACCACCCCCTTACCCCATTCCAATGCACACAAAAAATAAAACCAATAGCTCTTCTGTACGCGACCATTTTCGGTCACGTTACCACCATCATCCAGCAAATGACATCGGCCACCGCAAAGTACCACGATATGCTGAACAACGTGCGGGAGTTCATGAAGCTGCACGAGGTACCGAAGGCCCTGAGCGAACGCGTTATGGACTATGTTGTATCAACATGGGCCATGACCAAAGGGCTGGACACGGACAAGGTAAGCAATTCTGGGGCAAGCGGATGCTGCAAACGGATTGGGCTGACCCGATGATGGCCGGTTTTTGGTGGGTTTGCCGAGAAGCAGGGTGGGTGCATTTTCGATGAAAACCCATTACGTTCGGGTTGGAAGACCCTTTTCGAGAAGGGGCCCTTGGAATGGTTTTTGTCAACTTAACGGAACGTTACATCAGTACGAGTTTACCATCGAGTTATTAATCCCTTGCGAAGGCCAGCCGACAGTGTTCCCTCCGGTGATAGGATTTTATATTTATATGTCCGCTGCATGCCGTGTGTGTGTCCCATTACAAATTAAGTGTAAGGCATAATAAAAATGGTTTCTCGTAATATTATACCTGTTTGATAAGCGGAATGTACCCAGGTGACTAATCATCAGCAAAGTCATAATAAGATTTAGACGAATTACATTTGAGTTGCGTGGCACATCGCCTACATTTATGTGACCCGCAAAACAAATTCACTTCATTATTTACAGTCTGGTTGAGTCTGCTGCATCTTATTCACTTGTTTTGTTATTTATCTTACACTTTTATGCCTGAAAGTATGCTATACAATTGTTATGATAGCTTTTTACAAAAAAACGAAACACAAAAAGATCTTTTTAATAGGTTGCATACATTTAGGTGTTGCAAACTGATTATTGTAAACACATTTTCATGAAATCAACGAAATTAAGGATGGATATTCATTTTCCACCTGAATGGAGTACACACCTCAAGGCGGAAGAAGTCATTCAAAGATGTATAACATTTCCCCTGTACTAAATTACATTGATTTGGCCAACATTCGCCACACACTACCTTACCCAGCACTGATCAAACAATGCTCCGGGCCAGTTTTCATCTCAAATTTCCACATTTCAAATTTGTTTATAAGCCAAACATTTTCGGTTGGTCGGTAGCAGCCTTCAGCTAACTCACCAACAATAGAAATAAAATATGCAACTCTGGTCGTACTCCAAACGTCCGACCTTACAATTGCCCTCCGGAGGTGGAGGAAGTACGCAAATTTGCGCAACCCCACCGGCACTAACATCATCAACACCATCATCGCCGCATCGTTTCGGGGGATAAAATAAAGTTAAATTCGGTATACAACCGTGGCCACTGATTTATGCAATGTTTGCTTATATTTCCTCCCATGTGATCACACGTACAAACCATTCCACTGTACGGCGGCGGTTTTAGGTTCTAAACTATTGCCCAAAGGACATGAAGGCCGATATCTGCGTCCATCTGAACCGGAAGGTATTTAACGAGCATCCGGCATTTCGATTAGCATCCGATGGATGCCTCCGGGCCCTGGCGATGCACTTCTGCATGTCACACTCTGCGCCGGGTGAGTAGCAATGGCAGGATCGATCTGGACCACCAATTCGGTCGGATTGATTTTCATTTCCATCGTATATTTCCTTTTCCGGGCGTATCTTCGCCCGCGTCAAACCCCATCGAGTGGTTGGTACGAAAATATGTAGATAAATAATACGATTGTGGTTTATATTATGCTTGGTGCTGTTTGTGTTGCTTGCGCCTCTTCCATCACACGGTGGCTGCACAGGGGATCTGCTCTATCATACGGGCGAAAGCATCGACAGTCTGTGCTTCATCGTGACGGGCAGCCTGGAGGTGATACAGGACGACGAGGTGGTCGCCATACTGGGCAAGGGCGACGTGTTCGGCGACTCGTTCTGGAAGGATTCGGCTGTGGGGCAAAGTGCAGCTAATGTACGGGCGTTAACTTACTGTGATTTACATGCGATAAAACGAGACAAGCTGCTCGAAGTATTAGATTTTTATCAGGCTTTTGCTAATAGTTTTGCGAGGAATCTAGTTTTAACGTACAACCTAAGACATCGATTAATCTTTAGGTAAGTTGCACTAGCGGTTTACCTCGGTACTTCCAATCCAAAAATGCAGCTGGAACACAACAATACAATGCCTTCTTTATCTAAACAACCACAACAGGAAAGTAGCGGACGTTCGGCGTGAGAAAGAGCTAGCGGAGCGACGGAAGAACGAACCACAACTGGGCTCTAGTCAAGATCACCTGGTAAGAAAAATATTTTCAAAATTTAGACGAGCTCAGCAAAATGCACAAGGAACCAAGGACCAAACTGGTTCCGTTCAAAGCGACGTTGAGAAGGGCGACACAGATACAGACAAAGGAAAGGTGAATATTTTACACTAAAAACTCACTTTAAAAAAAACGGTAAAAAGCTCCCAAAAACTCTACAACACGAAAAGCTCGCATATCCTTACGCGGAATAATTTAAACCTTTTGCAACCATACCATACCATTCCATACTGAGGTGCATTTCTTGTGTACGGCACACTAAACACACACACACACTCATCTCTTTATGGTGGTTTTTGATTAGGCCGTGTAATCGTCGTGGTTTTGCTTGTGGCTGTCGTTTTCCACGTGGTAGTGATTAATCTTTCAATGGATGTAGTAAAAACTAATATACGTTTTTTTTACATTGATTATCATGTTTCCATTTTAGTATCGATGTGTTTACCAAAAGCTCAGTTTGCGCCAAAAAGTGACAAGCAAACTGTCAAAACAGGCTTAATAGTCATACCGTATGCTTGTTAGTGTATAACTTTAGGCGTTTAGACCGTGTAATGTAAATCTTGTCACTTTTAGCGCAGTTGTTTGCATTGAAATTTATTTTCGAATGTTACGGTGTTTAAGTAGACTATGTTTAGTGCACTTTTATTTTCTTGTTGTGAAAATCTTCTGTTGTTACCTTTATGAACTGCTAAATGAATCATTAATCGGTGTTAGACGTATCCATAGGTTTAGATATACGAACTTTGATATTTTAACCTATATTACACACAACAGCTAACGTAAAAAAATCGTGAAGATTGCTCAAACATGGCTATAACACAGAACACAACACACTACAAGCTTTAGTAACTGTATGGACTATCATTGACTGTGGTTTGCACGACTGCACGTGCTTCCTTGCCTGATGCATCTGATACGCGTGTGCAGATTAACTTCTCCGCTAAAACCCACAACGAAGAATAACATTTCAAATTCTCCGAAGCACACACAGTTTTTCACTACCATTCCCTAGTGCATACTAAGTACAACCATACTACCATAGGTGTTGTGTACATTGTTCTAGCTGTTGCGCCTTATATCACAGTTGCGAATGTAGGCACCTTTACAGTCTCCGTATCCCTTGCCTTTCCTACCTGGTGACAACTGTTACGAGAACATTACAACAGCTACCTCGTGTACCTACTTGCAGTTGCCGGCCAAGCTGACGTTGACGGAGGACACGCGGGCTCTTACAACTGCTGTGCCGTCACCTTCACCATCACCCTCACCGTCGTCCGGACCACCGTCAGCCAAAGGTCCGCGTGCCAGCAAGTGGGGCCGGCTGTTGGGCAGCTCCAGTGTCGATTCGGCCAGCGACACCAGCACAAAGGTAGCCGTGTCTAGAAGTTTAAGTGCACGCGAAAGCTTACGTGAAAGTGCACAAGGTAGAGCGAGCTCGAGCTCGAGTAGTAATGGCGGTCAAGGCAACAAGGTAGCTCGTTCCGCGTGTGTCCTATGTGTTTGTGGGTGTTTGTGGGTATTGCATGCATGCACATAAACAACTCGCACTCGCAGTTCCTCACGCCTTTATCATTTACTGGCGATAGATATGTAACGTGGTATTCTCTTCGCACCGGCTCTTTCACAGATATTTCCCAAGACGCCAAAACTATCACCCGGACCGGGAGCAACGCTGGCACGACAGGATACGATTGACGAGGGTGGTGAAGCGGACCATACGCCAGCTGCACGACCACCCGATCGACCCGTGGTGCACATGGAGCGTGAGGTGAAGGCTCCATCGCTGGAGCGACAACCGACGGAGCGGGACCGGCTGCTGGACACGGCCACTACGGAACGCGTCCGGGAACGGGAACGGGAGCGGGAACGGGAACGCGAACGCGAGCGGGAACGGGAACGCGAGCGGGAGCGACAGATGGAGCGCAATCTGTCCCTGGAGCGCGAGCGTCAGATCGAGATGGCACAGTCCCGATCGACGACCTCCGACACGTACGACACAGGGCTACGGGAGCAGCCGTCCACGCTCGCCCAGCGGGATCTCATTGCGACGGTCCTGGACATGAAGGTCGACGTGCGCCTGGAGATGCAGCGAATGGCACAGCGGATGAGTCGCATCGAGGAGCTGCTGAACGATCTGCTAAACCGCATCCAGATCGACTCGTCCGGCCAAAGCTCACCGGGCGATATGCCATCGGTAGTGGCGGCGCCCGGTCCCAGCACGTCCGGCGCAATCGTACCGACCGCGGCACCCAACCCGGGTGCCGGCCCGGGCGCACTAGGCCTTAGTCCGGCGACCGCCGCAGCGATCGGTCCCGGTGGTAACGGGCTTGGGCCGATCCTGTTACGCAAGCGGCGCTCCAAAAGCCGCAAGGCACCGGCTCCACCTAAACAGAGCCCGGAGCAGACCTGCCTGCTCGACAGTGAGCTCCCGTCTACTTCGGCTACGCGCAAGCGCGAATTCCTCTAGCCCCGGATACTGCTGCGCCACCAGGCGGACTATCTGCCCGAGCAGTAGCACGCTCCATCCGGCGCTCCTGCACGCCGTGCGCTTCCTCTGCCTTTAGCACCGGCAATTCTGTCACGCGCGAAACGTTGATCTGAGTGATTGAACGAAAGTGATCTACGTAGTAGATACGCAACAATCAGAGTGGATCAGTATTTTCTCCCTTTTCTCCTTCGCATCCGTAGTTAGTACATTTACTTTCCCCGCTAGAGCGACACGAGAGCAATGGAACTGTAGACGATGCGTCTTAGTTCACGGTATTGTAAGCGCTATCAGCACAGACCGCACAGCGACAATCGAAGTACGAATCACACAGATGCCCATCGCTCCCTCCTTTGACAAACTTCCACCCCTCACACGTACTCGCCGTAAAGGACCGCTTGCCTTCTTTGCCACATTTCGTTCGGTAGTTTTCGGTCTCTTCGGTCCTTCGGTAGAATTGCCAAACGTGTACACATATCTATATTGTAGGATTGAGTTGAACGTTGAAAGTGGATTTGATGCAACTAGGTTTATGCTCACGATCACGATGACGGCGTGCATAGGTACACGAGTAATTTCCTTCCTAGAAATGCAAGCGAGAAAAGTACAGCAATGGTAGTGGTAGCAAGCAGAAGTAGTGCGAGCTAGTAGACAGGCGAAGAAATGAAGGATTGTGTCTAAGTAGCTGGATTTTGACAAGAGGGTAGCAATTGTAGAGTTTGTAGACTGTTGGGTGGATTACTTAATTGAAGAGAAGGCGATGGAGAAGGTAACTACTATTATCTATACACTCGCACCGACTTTTATCGGCTAGAATTTTTGATACACCATTTCTCTAGTTCCGTTTTCCTTTCGATGCCTTTCTTTTTTCCTGCCCTTTTTCTAACTATTTTTCACTTGTAAAATAATGCTGGTACGAATCAGATCTGCTCTTAAGGCGTGCAGCGCAAGGATAGTTTCACTTGCCGCGCGTATCCACACACGCAGGAAAGGAAAATTGCAGAATCACCTGCCCATCTTTACTTAACAGAATGGCAATCATAGAATGAATGGAAGCGAAAAGGTACGATAAGGTAGCGCATACATATATGCCCAGCGATGCCATTAGGTTTAGTGACACGAGTGACTTTTTACTGAACGGGTTAGCCGCAAGTTCTTTGAGCATCTGTATCTCAACTCACCTCTGCTGCAGCACGCACGCTGTTTACCTATGGTTTCCAAAGTCGACGCCCCTTGTCCGACGACCGTTTCGGTAGTTATTTCTATTGCCTATCACTACACTGTCGACTGTAGTATCGTTTTGCACCAGGACGCTATTAACCTTTGCGGATATGTGTCTGTGCGGGCAAAACTGTGGCACGTTCGACCGGTGTCACACAAAGTCAAAATGGACAAAGCTGGAAGACTGTTAATTTTACAAACGAAAGCACTTACCGTAACCACAACATGCTTTACCGATGGAGGCAAATGCACGCAGAAGCATCACCTCTGTCTACTTTATACAACTAACTAGCGAATGCGTCATGGCTAAAGTGTCATCTAACACACCGATACATCGGTTGTCATTTGTATCGTAGTAGATCACCGAGTATAACGTCAGCGAAATGGTCACAGAAGAATCGAGGGTTGGTCACCAAACCGGTGTAGACATATGGCTAGCAAGCAAACACGGTACCTTTTTTGGGGGGAGCGACTTTATTGCAATCATTTTTATTAGATGCACACCTTTTCAATGCAACAAACGAATAAAACCGTTGTAGGATGAAACACTCTCGACACATCGACACATCGGCCCGTGTGATCGTATGTTTGTTACAAGCGTAGTCTATGTAATGTGTAAAGAAAGAACCACGTTTGAACAATCGTTAGCAAATGAAAACATTAAAAAAAATCACAGACACACCCCCCCACAAACAAATATTTACAGTTACGAAAGTGGAATTGATAGAGTTATTTCAGTTACGAATGGATGAAATTACAAAACGTGCGTTAGAACGTCATTATCATGTAGAGCTATCGAAGATATTAGACTGTCTGTGAAGCGATCGCACGCTGTGCAAAATATTTCTTTTAATTTTAGTTTCAATTGTTCTGATGCTTCAAGCTAAAGATGCTCGAAGGTGTATAATTAAAAGTGTAGAGAATTAAGGAAAATTTTACTTTCTTTCACTGTTATGATGCCGTAGAATGATTCATAGGAAACAAATTTTCTTGCATTTCTCATCGTGGAATGTTTCATTTTTCTTCCACCTTGAAGAAACGATAGTCAAACGCTATATTTAATCCTCTCTAGGCCCGTACTACTAGTAGCGACTGCAAAACGATTGGCTCGTGAATGATTGTGATGAAAATCTATTATTTCGGAACCGTTAGATAACTGCTCGTTTATTTCACATAATCTTAGGAAGCTTTCGTCCTTGTTATCGATAGTATAAGCATTATGCAAAAGAATCGTTTATGTTAAAACTAAAGATGTCAAACAACGCACGGCTTGAGGAAGGTTTTGTCGTGCAAATTGCATACATAAAGGCGAAATCGATATCAGCACTTATCTAATGTTTTTTTGCCATAAGATAAAATTGTTCTTTTCGTGAGTGCGTTTTTTGTTTGTTTCATTTTCGAATATGTGGCCATTGTGGCAGCTTTATTGCGATTCCTAATCGAGCAGCTCCCAAAAACTTTACAAACCATTTCGTAATTCAATTTGCCTATTGACAGGCGTTTTTTCTGTGTAGTTTTTTTCTGCGATTTTCGCCTTGTGTCCATGGGCCCTTAAAGCGCAAGTCAATGCATTGCGTACATCATACTGCTTGCTAGCATAATCCATTTCCTTTCGTTACTGCAGTAACATTGTAGACACACCGTATTGATTGGTGCATAAAGACAAGGTGCATCCCCGGTTGCATACAGCGTGTGGGCCGAGTACCAGCTAGTTAAAATATTGTACTAAAATACATCCAGCAACATTAGCATCATAAGAGGAAACACACTCCCTGTATAAATAGCAAAAAATGGTAGGATCAAGAAATGCGAAAGAACAACATAACAATAAGCAACGCTATGGCGGCAAATGTACTATAAAGGAGCGCGATTTCACTCAAATGGACGAATTTTATTATTCTCATTCACACACACAGTAATCGCCTTATATAGCAAACGGAAGAGCAAATCCATACTAACAATTCGCATCGCATTGTAAAAAAAAGGAACTCATTTAGTTATCGCACAGGATGCTCTTTGCTTATGTTCTTACATTAATACACAATCACACACACACACACACATATATATACCCGTAAAGACTCAACCTGCAGACCAACTTTTATAAAGCGATGTTGGGAGTAAGCTTAGGAAACAAAATGGGGCAAAACAACCATGCTTGGTAAGCGTATAATAAATCAAAACGATAATACTGTAGAACTGTAGCAATTTCAATACACGCCTTCTAAAACATGCATTAAACACAGACACGAACGTGCGCGCACGGTCGTGGCATTCTATTACAATAATAGCGCGAATGTAAACACGGGAGATAAAAAAAAACTATTCTTGTTGACGGGTAACTATACTTGAACGATGTTGATTGGGAAAGAAGCTATAAAATATCCTCTCTGTCCACTAGACCCCTGTTGTACACATACATACAAACGTTCCCAACTGGACGTCCTTTTTCCAACCATTTTCCACATGGAGTAGAAAGCAGCTGCTTGTGCTTGATGATATATATATACACTCATATTTATATACATACACGGTCACAAAACACATACAAAAAGGTAATGAAACTCTTATTAAAAAAAAACAAACAAACAAACAGAAGATATATCGCAATTATGCAACATACAAGACAAAACGAACAAATGAACAATGTTATGACGTAAATCGTACGCTCAATGCTCATAACCATAATCCGTCAAACAAACAAACAAAAAAAAAGGAAAACTCGAACGAAAATTGAAAAGACAGGCTAGGGCACTATTGAAACAAATTAAAGAGTATTAAAAAAAGGTAAAGAGGTATAACAAAATAACAACAAAACATTCATCTTCTGAAACTGACAAATATACCGAGTAGTTAGAATGATAAAGTTGTTAAATGCATGAGAAAATGTGCGCATAAAAAAAACAAACAGAAACAGAAACAGTTCGGCGAAACATAGCAAACCGAACAAACACATTGAATAAATCATAACGCAATAGTTGTTTGGTAAGGAAGATTCATTTTAAATCGTTAAGTTCGTTTAAATGTTTCCTCTAATATTGGCGGGTTTTTTAGAGAAAAAATTTTCCCCCCAACCCAAAAAACTTAATTCACGCAAACACAAGTAGTAAGCGCATTTCATCTTCAGCGTACATTTAAGTCATGCAGCAGTAGTGCAGGTTGTTGCGTTTTGTGTGAGTGGAGTAGTAGAATAATTCACCGGTTTAGTAGGGTTTTTGACATCCGTTTAATAGCTCTTTAGTCCACTTCTTGCACCGCGTCAGCTTGCACCGGTCAGATTGAATTCTTTCTTTCATTGCGCTTGCATTTGGTGCTGAAGATAAATTATATTAAGTAAAAGTATCATAACAAAGAACAAAATGGTTCACACTGTGTTTCGTCGCTAGTGGTTGAGAGAAACGAAAAAGTAAGCACCGGGTTTACCGTGACGAACTGAGGAACTAAGCTAATTTTGCGGATTAATCACACTGTGAACGATAGTAAAGAGAATACATTCCTTATTAAACTCCATTCGGAAATTAGCAGAAAGGCATTTAGGGTGACAAGAGGAAATGAGCGAAGTAAACAACTTGCTAACACTATTTGTAAATAGTTGCCGCATCGAAGAGATGAAACAACCGAACAGTAAACGATAATTGCTATAAACAAATGCACAACCGGATCATTTTATTTTGACAATCATTAACCGACGCGCATGGCGTGGAGTAACCAGGGTGAGTACCTGTTTTGAGTAAGATTAAAATTAAATTACAACCTAAATACCTACCGTACAATCCTTCATCTACATCAGCTCAATGAATGAAACGCGATTGGCAATACCACACAAGTTACGGCCGATCGCTACCTTTACGTATCCGCGATCACCAAACCGTGGTCCCCAGGAGTTTTTAACGATGTAGTACGGTACGGTTGCATTAAGCTCATAGCCCACGATCGCTACCGCGTGGTTAAGCAGCTCATAATCCGAATCGCAATGGTACTGTATCACACCACCGAGATAGTACTTCCACGAGATGGCATTTACCGCGGCTACGATCGGTCCCTTCGTTGCAAGATGGCGCAACATAACATGCTCTTCGTTTTCAAAGCTGCAAGGCAAAAAGTGCAACCGTGAGTGATGGTTTTGTTTAAAAATATGTGCTAAAAAATTACTAAAATATTTCTAATAATACACTTAAGGACGTTCTACTTCTATTTTGGGAAAGTAAACGCAGGTCTTGGCCTGTAACATTTATGACTTTACTTGTCTTTTCTTACCGTATAACAACTATCTATCATATTTTTTAGGTAAATCTACCATCATCTCTTTCGTAATTATGTATTTTAGTGTCCAAAGGTTGACAATTTTTAACTTTATCGTGGGCCAAACGATCAAGAAGGTACCGTTTCACAAGGATTTTCAGTTAATCCAAGGAGACTTCAATGAATGGAAGGATACGAAAAATCATATTCGCTTTACCAGAAATTTATGTGGTATTATCCGTATTATCTTTTATTATCCCATATGAAGTAGCATTCGTATCACAGAATTAAACACACCAATTGATTGGTTGAACTTTGGTAGTCGATTAAACTCCCGCGTCGGTTGTAGAAAATATCAGAATAAGGGATTCAATTTCAATATCTAATAACCAATTCCGAGCGTTTCAAATGAAAGGGATAGAGCACATTTATACAACATGGTTCTGAATAGACTCCTAACATAAAGATCTTGCTTGCTTCACTGATGCGAAGAGGCAATAAAAACTGACCCTGATTAAGCTTCCTGGCTTTTATTATTGCATTTTTTCCAACTCCTTGTTACTNAAAGGGATAGAGTACATTTATACAACATGGTTCTGAATAGACTCCTAACATAAAGATCTTGCTTGCTTCACTGATGCGAAGAGGCAATAAAAACTGACCCTGATTAAGCTTCCTGGCTTTTATTATTGCATTTTTTCCAACTCCTTGTTACTTACCCTTGACAGGAGAATCGTTTCACTAAGGTCGCATTCGCAGCGGTATCATCGCGTCGTAATCCATCTACGATGGGTTTCTCTCCCGTACAGTTTCCATCCTGATCAACCATGTTCCGCTCCAGACATGATTCGGCCGCCCCAATCCGATAGCTCTCTTCTGCCAACCATTCCAACAACCGGCAGGTGTCTCCACCATCGCAACCATTATTCCCGTTCGCCGCGCACCGTACAACACGCTCATGGCACAGCTCGATCAGCTTGCGATCGTTTCGCTTGATCGTGGCTAGTGCCGCTATCGTGTCGACGACGCTGATCGCCCAGCAAGCTCCACAGCTGCCCTGGTTCTTGACCGTTGAAATGACTCCCTTTTCACGCCTGTGAACATTCACAACGACAGCAACGAAAAACACATCAACTAATATGTTACATCAACACATCAATGCATCCTGCATACACAAACACACACACACACATACCAATCAACCGTTCGTGGTAGATTGTTCGGTATCAGAAGCTCACGACGTGCCCGGGAGAATATGATGTCGTTCTTCATCTCCGCACTGCGCGACTCAATCACATACTTCTGGTACGCTCTCGGTGTGCTACCCGCACCGGTTGGTTCGTCCGGAAACAAATCGGCTAGCTGGCGGGCAATAAACTCACGATCAGTCAAATCGGCATATTGCGTAATGCCGTAGATCGCCGTATCATTCGCTTCTCGGTTCCACTCATTCAGCTGCTTAATTTTACTCAACGATGTGCGAAAGATTTGAAACCGGTACGCGTACTCGCGCACATCACTCCGATAAGGTTTGTCGTACAGCCGAACGAAGACGTCAAACTTGCGCCGCGACTCGATCACCGCACTCGGTTTCGTGTTGAACGGGATCATCAGGAAGCAGAGCGTTACGATCAGTATGATCATGAGCATCTCGATCACTTCCGTCATTTTCTGGCAGTGGTTACGGGGCCGAACAGGCACTGTCTACGATCGCACTTGTACATACACTGAGAAGTCAGCAGTTGCGTCGGCTTACAGCACGGCGCGTCCCATTCCGATCGATTGCCCGTTATCAGTGGCACGACCACGCGTGACCCCGCGCTCGTTGTGTTTCGCAAAAAAGAAGAGATTCGGTCCGCTGTCTTAAGACACAGCTACTACTTGGCACCATGTAGTAACATTCGGTTCTGCGGTAATTATTAGCATTGATTGGAAAAGAAACGGAACGAAAATTTGGCGATGCTTTCCACCGAACCAGATTGAACGTAAACTGTTGACATGAAAATCGGATTTGTTGATTATTATTCAACCCGAAAGCCAAAGGTTAGGGATGTGCTGAAACAAAATTCTAGTTTAAAACTCTGTACTGGACTGTAAGTCTGATACGAGACCTCTCAGTGAGTTTTTCTTTCTTCTTGATTAAATCATTTTTCACTATGCGTCGCCCTGCTGTAATACGGCCTTTGTTATTGTTATTCCCTGTTTGGAACATTCATTGATAATCTTTTTGCGTTTATAATCCATTATTTCACATTCTTCTATCAGCTATTTATACAGGCATGGCTCCGTACCCAAGTGTTTCGTTCGGTTGTAAAATGTTACCTGCGTTGATTCGGTTGTGCTTATCATTAGTTTTTATTAGTTGTATTTTGATCTACACAAATAAACTCTCTCGCCAGGGGAGTAATGAAAAGGATGGAAGTGAATATATATTTGTATTTCTACTTGCATATGTCATTGCGCCTTACTTCTCTTTACACTTGATATTATCTTATCTGTGCGAAAATAGGATCGAGCTACTGAATAGCTTATCATCTGTTGTATGGTTTGCTAAACTTCAGGTGCAATTAACTCTCCGCAATGAGATTACCACATGGTGAAATGGAGGAACGTTTTTGTTTGGATACATTCGTTCGCATAAGCCGCTGAGAATGATCTTAGCTCGTTTCGGGGTGATTGTTGAGGAGAGGCGTGCTACGGAGGGTGCAGATTAGTGCATTGAACCGTTTCGAGTTGCAACGTGTGCCGGTGATCCCCAGGCCAGATTGAGTGCCTTCTGCATTTCGCTTGTCAATGGTGGTATCGATTGGCGCGGGATCAAGAACGTAGATAGATTAAACAGATCGAGAAACACTTTGTAACGATCACTGAAAAAGAAAACAAAATTGTATAAGATCAACTGTGTTTGGATCCAACCTTCCAATGCTATCGGGATTTTGAAGCTTCAATTACCTTAAGGTCGAACGTAGGTACTGATACCCGGAGGAACCACCGGTACCGAGTTGCTGGGAGCCAATCATACGTTGAACCATAATCACATGATTGTCTGGTAAAATATTTGGATAGTTTTAACACAGATTCACTTGAAAAAAGCACCAATCAATTTAATACTTACATCGCCACTTGGTGATCAGTGAATCGATGTCCATCAGCAACATTAGCAGCTGATGCGGCTGGCTGAAGCGCGGTTCATCACGGTAGAACGTAATCATAATAGCGCCCTGAAGTGCTTTATGGGTAAACCGACGTTCACCTCGGGCCACCAGTGCATCGTGCACCTGTGCGTCAAAGATCGACTTATACACCTCCCGACGTTTTCCAATGTCCATCAACCGGTACTCACGAACATGTTCGTGTTCTTCCGACTGTAAAAAAAAAATCAATTGCCATATTACCCCAACATAATGTCGCCATTCGCGAGGCACACCACTCACTCACCATAGCACTTGCTTCCTGCTCAGTAAGCAACTGTTCCACACTCTCCTGGAATTTGCCCCAGAAGTTGAACCCATCCTGCTCGAGCCCTGGCGTTCGTTCAAGCCACTTTTGCACCAAATCGGCCAGCGATGGTTCCGTTTCCGTCGTAGCAATTCGCACAATCGCACCCGGATCGCTGGCANCAGTAAGCAACTGTTCCACACTCTCCTGGAATTTACCCCAGAAGTTGAACCCATCCTGCTCGAGCCCTGGCGTTCGTTCAAGCCACTTTTGCACCAAATCGGCCAGCGATGGTTCCGTTTCCGTCGTAGCAATTCGCACAATCGCACCCGGATCGCTTGCAAAGACTTCCGTGTACTTTTGGTTGTACTTTACGCGGTGCTCCGACTTTACACCGAGTTTGTTCTCTAGCAGACGGAACTGTAAGCTCTGGAAACCGGAAGCCGGCGACAGGTAGTCACGAAAGTCCATGAAGTCTAGCGGTGTCATCGTTTCGAGAATTGGAACTTGGTCGACGAGCAGCTTGAATGGTGATGAAGATAGATTAGTGTTTTGTTAAGATTTCGTGTCTATTTAAGTCATAATTGTAGTGTAAAGTACAAACGTGATTAGAGACGAGCTAATCTGCCACGAACCGGATTTTTTTTTCCAAGTTTATGTTTATGTTTAGTCTAATTATGCGCAACAACAAAAAATACAGACATTGCCAACTTTGTAGTCCACTATCTAAATCCTTGCGACGAGTCTTACTGAACTTAATCATTGTCGGCAATAGCCCATGCTTCAAAGTACAATCATTTCGCTTTATTCTTTGAAAGAAAAAAAAGCCTAACCTCACTTCTACATTCTTCATTATCGCTCGCCGCAAGTTGGACCGGCATCCGGCGTATTACGCGTTATTCGAGGAACCGCATAAAAACACTACGGCAGCGTGCCAACACTCACATGGCTTCCTTACGATCACATCCCAAAGGCCGCCCAAGACACACCGTTGACCGTTTGCAAATTAACTCCCAACCAAGGGTGTGCAAATGGGGGAAAAAAGGGGGACTACCAGACAACAGCAACATGAGCATAAAGTCACGACAGAGAACCGAAGAAATCATCGTATCATAACAAAACGGAACGTACGAACCCAAAACCCCAAACCTCGGACATGATTTCATTTTCCGGACTATTTCTGCCGCTGGTTGACCGATGTTGGACGGGTAATGTTTCACTTGCGCCACGGTAGCATAATGTTGCCCAACTTGAAACAGTATAAAACAAACAAGCAAACCCCCGGGAGAAATCGTACAAGTGCTACCGAAGGTACAACGGTTCGGTTTGTGTGCGATCCATCTTGGCTGGCGTGACACAAATTCGCATTTTAGCATAAAAACAAATGCTCATGATCGTACGCGGGAAGGTACGATTAGGTGTTGTCGATGTTCGATGCCGCTTCGGTTAAAACTAATCACTAGTCGGCGTTGTGTTTCGTGCCAAGGGATGACTAGGGTTGTCCTTTTTTGGTCATTGGTTCAAGTCCCTTGTATCTTGGCTTAAGCTGTAACAAGTTTCGAGTCGTGCTCGAGACTTCTATTTCACGTAATAGGTTCGAGGTTTCCGGCAAAGGGATATCAATTTCATTGACTGCATGATATATTTTTTTCTCGATAAAAGGCTTCATTGGCTCATTAATCTACAAAAATTAAGGTTCGTTTGAATAGAAAACTTTCACAACAAATGTTGTAGCTTGTTTTATATCTAAAATCCTTGAATAAATCTAGTAAAGTCCCACTGACTCATGTATTTCACAATCAAATCCCCTTAAAGTACCCCAAATCAACTCACAAGAACAAATTATATGCAGCTTTCTTTGTTCATGCAACAATGCTTACCTTCAGGATCATTACAATCCGATTGAGACGCTTCAGAATCTCCAACGTGCGTGACTCCTCGATGTGTTCCGTACTAAAGAGATCCCGTATCGAATCCAGCTCGAAGATGATCTGCTTAAACCACAGCTCGTACGCTTCAATTGCACACAGATAAGACCAATCACCATGTATATCCTAACTTGTTGGGGCACATCCCTATCCCTCCTTACCTTGATGCGTCACTATAAATAGATGCTCATCGTGCACCGGTTTCTTGCCTTCGACGGACAACATACGCTGTGCGCTTAGTACCTTGTCCAGCATTAGGTACTCCCCGTAGAGCATTCCTGCCTCCGAACCTAGATGATGTCCGCCCTGCACCGAATCCCTGCATATGCAGTCCATAAAGCAAAAAAAAACAAACAACAGAAAGCAACAAAACAAAGCTATTAACGGCTTCTCGTTCGATCGTATCACGGTGAAGATTGAGACGCATTTGAAAAACGCGAATGCATGTGGCAATTCTAAGCGTTTCTTCAGGTCGCATAGGTCGCATTCGACAAACGCAAACACACGTCTCTAATCGCAACACATCTCGTTTTATGGCCGATTCACTCGGAGACGGTACGGTGCTGTGCTTACTATTGCACATTCAGGCGTAACTTACACAAAACCACTTCTCATTGGACAGCTCATTGTGATGCTTGTTTTGCTAACACCTTTCACGTCACTAACGTTCGAAATCTGTCGTGATCACTTGCTGCTGCTGGTTCTTTGTCGAACCGTTCCGTTCGATAGTTCGAAGTCAACTGAAATGGTGCACGGTCGTGCTATACACGGTTAACTTGCTCGCTACGACCGCATGGTGCATCGTGTAAGAATGGAAGGTGATAAGGATTCGTCGAGGATTCTCGTCAATGGTGACGTCATCGTGAAACGAGCAGGGGACGCCTTGTCGTTCGTAATCGTAACGTGACCGATCGTACGCTCACTATGATAGGGATCTGCGTGTGTGAGATATGAGAACGCCGTGTGAAGCGAAGCATATCCAACAACTCTCTACCCTGTATAATCACGTGTGGACATGATACTGCTATGATGGCATGTTAAATCTATCCTCCTTACGGGTGGTCTTGGGCTTATACTGTAGGGGTGAACAAACTTGAAAATCACATACAGATAAGACCCTTTATCTCTGTAAATTATCATTACATTCGCACGTATATTTCAGTGATATGTACAAGCACACTTAAACGTACTTATTTCTTGTTAAGTGNTAAATCTATCCTCCTTACGGGTGGTCTTGGGCTTATACTGTAGGGGTGAACAAACTTGAAAATCACATACAGATAAGACCCTTTATCTCTGTAAATTATCATTACATTCGCACGTATATTTCAGTGATATGTACAAGCACACTTAAACGTACTTAGTCTATTTCTTGTTAAGTGTATATTAAGTGCAATACTTGAGGAAGGCGCTTAATATTAAAATTCGTTTCGTTGAGTATTATTGGAAATTTGCACTTAACGCATCCAAAACATGCGGCCCGCTTTATCGACTCATAATTGAAAAGCGTTCGCGATGCCATTTCGACTAGATAATTTTTTTGTTCGATATAGTCAAACCAGTGGAAATGATTCCACTGTTTTTAACGACTGCTTCGTGATGAGTACCATTATTCGAGTGAAAAAAAAGTTTTTTCAAAAAATTCGCATTAAAATACATAAATTTATAAATTTTTCAAAATTTCCCAAAAGCTAAGGCTTTTAGATTTTTTTAGATTTAGAATTTTAGAATTTTTAGATTTTTTTTTAATTCTTTATTCTTTTTTCATTTAAAGCATTATTTGAGTGAGAAAAAACATATTTCAACCAATTCTCATTAAAATAAATCAATTTAAAATCTTTGCTAAATTTCCAAAAAAAAAACTAAGGCTATAGCTTTAGGAAAATTTTAAATTTGTATTTTTTTTAATTTGTTATTATTTTTTATTCTTTTTTTTAAACATTATTTGAGTGAAGAGAAACGTATTTCAACAAATTTGCATTAAAATACATCAATTTATAAATTTTGCTAAATTATTCAAAAAAAAGCTCTGCTCGAGCTCCGTTACGTATGAAATGTTCTGTCGTCTTTCGGGGCCCCTCCAAGCGACAGGGCCAAAGGCGGCCGCCTACTCCGGCCACCGTTTGATCCGCTACTGGCGGCCCGGAAGAAGCCAATGAAAATCATGCTGTTCTTCGATGACACTTTTGAGTCTACAAAGTAAGTCATTTTAGGCTGGATGATAATTAAGCATTTATAATTAACTATTTCGGAACTCAAGAAAGGTTTTCAACCTGCAATTTCGGGCTGTCCTTGACTTATTCACCCGTAGCAGGATAGTCAGTCCTGCCGTGTAAAGACCGGCGTCGTCTTTAAATCAAATACTGAAACCATAATGATAGTTTTAATTATTATTAGTTTAGTTCATATTAGTAACACAATTATATTTTGTATCTAACGCAATGTATTTATTCAGGTTTGTTTGCTATTGTACATTTTATTAATTTTATTCACTTAGTATTGTATTATTTTATTAGTTAGATAATTTTTTATGAAGTCGAAAAAATGGTCTTACTTAGTCATCGCAAAGTTGTATAGTAATCAGACAGTACCATACCTCAGAGAGAGAACCATCAGAGCCATACACAATTTCTGAACAACGATGTATGATTCGGAGCTTAGATTTGTATAATGGCGTGTCACAAGCTTCCGGAACATGAACTGCTCGTTGCTTAATGTTGATAAAACTACACTGAAAATCTAACTATTTTCCACAAAGGCAGAACGGAATTGTTACATTTACGTGCTAAAGATCAAATATGCACCACTTGCGTAACAATACAATAACAAAGAATTGATACGATGATTACCTACAGTAATACACACAACATGGCTTGGGAGATGAAACAACCCTCGTGACCATTTACAGCAGGTGTTACCGTTTCGAAGGTGATTAGTTTTCAATTTTAAACAAACCTTATTAAATTTTCATTCATTTTAGTAGACAACTTGGCTTGTGTTTTGTGTTGGAGGGTATTAGGAGAATCTTATAAAATGAATAAGATTTTGAGGAAACCTTTTGAGTGTTTCCTTGTCTTGCAGTAGAAGAAGTTCTTTTCAACAACTCCCGATGGCTCGTTTGGTTCTGCACGAAGTGCGCTACGTGTTGATGGCGATGGTGTACATCTCTCGGTGTTTGGTAGAAAAGATACAAAATTATGTGGTGGATGAATTCATCTACTGGGTACTTACCCTTATTCCGATCGCCATGCTGTGTATTCCACAGGTATAATCCATGCTTCCGTAAACGCCGGAGGGTATGCAATTTGGATTGCATGTAGCACAGCGTGCAGGGGCGACCAACCTGTTTCGGAGTTTTATTGCATTCGTTTTAGTATAGTTATAGAAAATTAAGTAAAATGTATATTTTTTAAGTGATTTTTCTTCAACGTTACAGTTTTCATATTTGCTCGTAGATACGAAAGATCTCGTTGAATTCGTCACAGTACTGGTGCCGTTTACGGAAATTGTGCTAACGAACTTGAAGATGGCTATTTGCAATATGAAAAGAGAGAAAATTATCAACCTCATCAATGAAATGCAGGCGGAATGGAACGAATGTAAGCTAGCAGTAGCTATTGTCCATTCTCGTTGCTTACCTTTGTGATCTCATTGTAGACCAAAAGTCGGAACATCTTGAAATTCAGCGTTTGATTACATCCACAGCGAAAAAGACGCGCATTTTTGTCATCATCTACACGACTGCATTTGTGGTTATTGTACTGGAGTATGCATCGATGCCATTGTTTAAGTACATTTTTCTGAACGTATTTACGAAAAACCATTCCAACTATACCGTCACGATACCATACAAATCGAGGTAGTATTTCTTACAGTTGGTAAAACGCACAGAAAAATTATTCTTTCCATTAGATTAATGCTTGAGGTCGACACAGCATTGAGAATTAACCTCCTTACGCATTTTTTTCTTGCTTTTTATAAAGATTCTTTTACAGCACGGAAAGTACCACAAACTTCTCGCTGACCTATTTCTTCATAATGATCGCAGTCTACATTCTGGCTCTAACGCTCAGCGGTTTCGACAGTTTATTTGCAACACTTGCCATGCACATAACGACAATGTTTAAATTTATGAAAATACAAATCGATCAACTGGAACTGGATTTGCGTGCTGGGACGAACTCTACCGAGATGCACGCCAAGTTGAAGGGAATTATATTGAAGCACAAAACGAACCTTTCGTAAGTTCCGTTGTACTCAAAAGGAAAGGGAATGAAATTGTCTAAATTGTCGTTATATCCGTCCGTTCCTTATTCATTGTTTCAGTCTAATTGACCAGCTAGAGGACTGCTTCAGCTTCTATTTGATGGTGCAATTTCTAACCAGCTCGATCGTCGTTTGTGTTGTGCTGTACGAGCTAACGATTGTAAGCACTTGCTCGATATCTGCACTTAGGCAAAATAGTTATATCGTGCTGTATACATTTTTACAGGTTTTTGGATGGAATGAAGACACTGTCAAAACGCTTACCTATCTACCGGGTGCTATACTGCAGCTGTATCTGTTCTGTTGGTACTCACAGAACATCACAGAAGAGGCAAGCATGGTGTCCGACCATATTTACAACATTCCCTGGTATTTGAGCGATCGTGCACTGCAAAAAACGATCCTCACATTCATGGTTAAGGCACAGAAGCCTACGGGTGTAACGGCGTCCAAGTTTTACATGGTTACGTTACAAAGCTTTCAGCGGGTAAGTAAGGAGATGGTATAGTACAAAATTTAAAGATTTATTCAAAAACTTTCTTTTCAGATTACTAGCACCTCCTATTCCTACTTTACGTTACTTCAAACCATCAATCAGCAGTAGTTGTAGTAAAAAAAACAAAGTAGAAACCATTTCACTCCCAAAAGTATGCAATCTGTAGTCTCTTTAGCATTATTTTTCATTAGTATTTTGGAAGAATAAACTTTTGATTCGCGATCTAAGCTCTGGTCTAAAAATAAATTATTTACATACCAACAGGATGCTCAGGATGCACGAAGACTCTTTTTTACCAAGTTGTTCTTATCGTTGTATGATAATTTAATTAAGACACTTAGACCTAGCAATCAATACATAATACAACTAAAATATTCATTCACATTTTGCGTTTATTTTTATATTGGCGTATATAAATGTGTATCCCGTTCCCCATCGAAGGAAAGGGAATGTTTTTACCGACCATTTTAAAAACGACTGCCGCAGAAATGTTCGCCCATGCGCAGTGCGTGTGCAGAAGAGATGAACGCACGCCAATGACAAACGAAACGCCAATCAATACGCTATTGACATTAGCCCGAAAGGTAGAAGAAGGTTATCCTTAACACAGTAGCCCGTGTAGCAGTAGCAACCATTTTCGCACCAAAACAAAGCGTCCTCCTTTTAGTGGGTGGGTGTTAGTGCACACAATTAGAATTAGACCGCATCGTAGTAACCGACACCGGAACAAAAAAAAGTACAACGAAACCATGGCAGAAGGAACGTACGAATATGAGTGTATGCGGGCGGAACTTCTTGGGCTGGCCCATCCCAGTCGGGAAGAGTTTGAGGAAAAGATGAAGCTTAGAAAGGAGACGGAAGTAGAGGAGCAGCTCACCGAGCAACTGAAGGTAAGTCGTTCGGAATATTTCTTCTTTTACTGTGAGTACAGCGCTAACCATTCCAGGAGGTGGATTTGCAAGAGGAGTCCGTGCAGGGCACTTCCGGGAAGATGGACGAGCTGAACAGCATTCTGACTGCGACGCAGCAAAAAATCAACAAGTTTAAAGTGGCATGCGGCAGTTTGACCAGCCTGCTCAAACTTCGTCCATCGACACCGAGCAATGAGCCGGCGGGTGGATCCGAAGGTAAATCCATCAACGATGCACTTGACACGCTGGACACGATGAAGGATCTGAATGCTGCATCCGATGTGACAGTGACAAAAGCGGCAGCACAAGACCTCGGCATGAAAGTGACGTCCCAGATGGACAAGCTTGACTCGCTGCTGTACAAAGCCGACAATGCGACGTACTCCATGAAGCATCAGACGGATCAGATGAAGAAGATTGCCAAGTAAGAACCGCGGTTCTAGCGTGTGCGCGATGGAACCATACAAACACCAACCGCTCGAATAATCTTTTCGGCTGGCAACGAACCGGAGCAGGAAGTTGGACGCTTCCGCTCCTTCACGATACAGTACGCTTACAAATACGAAACAAACATGTGTGCAAATGTTATCAAAAAAAAAGAAAACTATCAAAACTATTCTATTGCGCCCCGTGTAAATCGATACGCTCCGTTGGCAATCTTAGGTTAGGAACTCCTCGACGAACTCCGGGGAACGTACCTTCACTATACAATCGCTAGCTGCTTAGGTACTTTTGAGCTCTTGTTACGAGTAGGCCACTTTTTCCTTGCCGTTTTCTTCATTTTGCCCTCTATCAAACAGTTCCTACAAAAAAAATCTTCGAAAGGAATTGCCTCTTTATGCTACAAAACGTTCGATGTTAGTTAAGTAAGGTGCGTTAGATGTTATACACTATGGAAAACATTTTCACGGCTAAAGCTTTCTACTTTCTTTGCACTTTCTGCTCAAAACGGTCGGTCTTCCACAAATTCAAAATTGTTAGCAAAAAACACCGAATCACACACACACACACAGAAACAAACAAATCATTGTCTTTACTCAAAACTGCTTAGATGCGATTAGCGCTGCCGGATTTGGCCATTTTTGCCGTGCGTCTTTGCCGGAACCGATTGTGATATATTATAGTTTGTACGTGTTATGTGTACATGTTCGATGTGTTTTAAGTTCGATCATACGCCTCAAATGTGACAGCGCAAAACAGGATGCTTCCAGGTGGTGCGAGTTGTGCGAACCGTTTCCTG
>CM028125.1:29357186-29398277 GCA_016254315.1 Anopheles parensis
GTAATACGCGGCTCAGCAATTCGATCGGAATTCAAATCTCGTTTCGATTATATCTCCTATGATGTCTGGCGATGACCGGCGAAAGACTTCAGCGTACTTGCAACTTTAACACATCAGCTATTCATTAGCTTGTACATTTCTTCGCTAGTATATTGAAGATTTGGTTTCATTTTGGAACTGATGTGGTTGATCATATAACAATTCGTCCACAAAAGCTCCTCACCATTACCAGAAAACGGCTCCAACTGTGCCCAGGCAGCAAGATAAACGAAGAAAAATCATAGAAACAGTTCACAATTTCGAGTAATAGCATTCCTACTTTATTCGTCACCGTTTAAATTGCCGTTCTTGTTCACCATATACATACACATCTCCAATCTACAAAACGGCACAGTACACTAGAAATCATTCTTAATGTCGATAAACTTAATGAAATAAAAAAACGACAACACCAAAATCCATACACTTCCGTCACGTCCACGGTGCGTTGTGAAACATCGAATTTCGGTAGAAATTGGCCCCATTCGATAAGATAGTGTGACGGACCTGATGCGGGTTTGCCTCTGCAGTTGCACACCAGAACACCGTCGTGACCGTGATTCACAACCGCCACCTCACATGTGTGGTCCGCCGCCTCCACCTCTTTCACCTCCGCCACCACCGTACCAAACATTCTGATGATCCTTGCCGGCACGGATGTTTTGCAGGTGGCGTAATTCCTTCACTTTCGCATTCCGAAGATACCACAGATATATGCACACGATGACAGCTAGCGCAAACAGCACGATAAAGATGATCCCGGTTACCATCCAGGCCGTTTCCGCATCGGTTCCGGCGAATGTACTAGCATCACTATTACGCTCCTGTGTGGTGTCTACGGCTTGGATAATGTTGCCATCGACGAGTGTGGGCAGCAATAGAGCTACGATCGCACACGCGCGTACCACACGTTGATCAATTGGGTTGTGTTCCATCATTTGGTACCGTTTCACTTGAACAATTCGATGAGCGAGTAGTGGATGACTCGCTGTGTCTTACTGACTGACTGTACCCGAACGGATAGAGGCCGAAAAAATGCGGCCCACGATACGCCGTACGAACGCAAGGTAAGGATCACCGATTAATCCTCGCCTGGCTACATAGATGCAGCTGATAAGGTGATAACGTAAGATAAGCCGGTCTACGGCTCTACCCTTACCGGTAGAATGTCAACGATTCCGGCTGTGGCGGTATTTTCGTGAGACCGTACTACGAACATCACCTCATTATCGACACCTCATCCTCACGCTATCGGTGTACGCACTGCCGGGGACCAGGGGACCTGAAATCTGTGATGCCGGTACTGTGTGATAAGGGGACAACGTTTTATCAGCCGTACGAAGGAAACATCGCATATCAGTCCGGTGTTGAGATTTCATTCCCACCAATCACTGATATGGTCAGGTATGGCGGTGATTGAAAGGTGAAGGAGACATCTTTTGTTTGGAGATGTGATTAATTTCGTTCTTTGACTAAATTGATTGAATGATTGATGAGTTGCAGGGGCAGGGTTCTGTGATTGGAAGACGTTGGTCACGGAAATTAGTAAAATGTCTGCAGTGCTACAAACAAAATTGGCTGTTCAATAGTTCATCAAGACAACTTGACTTAAGTATTCAACCTTAATAAAGTGCACGATAGTGATAGGAAACACTACCCTTAACCTATTTGTTGTTGCAAATTGTCACTCGAGTATCATAATAGCGGCTAATCCTAATCGATGTACACCAAAACAATATCGTACAATGATACCGATGCTCTTGAAACACTATCAACGGGCTAAAGTACAGTCGTTATCTAACTGATGTCATTGATGCATGCAATACATTCCATGATGGCTTCAAAATACTTGCATGGATTAATTCCGTACAACGATTCTGTACAGCTTTAAAACACTTGTGCAATGGATCATTCAATCATAAACTGTCTACTATTGATGGCAGATAATTCAGTACTTTCGAGCATACTGCCGCTGTCCAGTGGAACAGTGAGCGAGTGATCGTCGGCGAAATCGTTTAGCTCTTGCTTGTCTGAAGAACGTAAGCAATAAAACGCGTAAAACTATCAATCAAAGTACTAAACATCAAGTGGTGACAGTGAGCCGTCCTCTCGATGGCCGATTTATAAAGACATCACTAGAACCACATTCGCTGGATGGATTGTGTACCGCGCCGTACATCTTGATTGACATCTGGCAAAGACATATCACCACGGACGGCTGTTGCTCGGCCTGTAGCTTGTAGTGGCGCCAGCTAATTTTAAAACGAAGTGTGAATCCGAACAAGTCGGTTTTGTTGAAGTATGCTGCTCAAAGCGGTTGTATGGTGTGTGGTTGTGTTTTGGAGATGTGGTGTTAGTGCGTTGGATGATCCTGACGATTCTACCTCCTGTACGCAGATAGACTTCGATGAGGCAACGCTCTCGTCGCTCCAAAAGTGTGAATATGTGCAGGAGTTTATCGTGAAGCGTTACAATGAGTCGAATCACTTTAATCCGTTTCGTCCGGAAGCTGTCCACTACCTGTCGCACCGTTGGCAAGGCTTAACGTGTGGTGAAACGGTGAATACTTACTCGTTTAACGAAGAAACTGAGCTACGTATGGCTTACAATCTGGTGTTTGATAGTGGTGCTATGCTCGAGGTGCGCGTGTTCGACGAAGATCGATTGAATTCGGACAACAAACCGACCCTGGTGGAGATTTGGCGTAGGGTTACCACCACGGAAGGTTGGGGATTGTTTCGCGAGAAGCTCAACAAAACGGTGAAGAAAGCGAGGGTAATATAAAATTGAAGAACAACCTAGAATAGCCTCCTGAACCATAAAACTCGTTACTCAATAACGATCTTATTTTATCATTCTCNCGATTGAATTCGGACAACAAACCGACCCTGGTGGAGATTTGGCGTAGGGTTACCACCACGGAAGGTTGGGGATTGTTTCGCGAGAAGCTCAACAAAACGGTGAAGAAAGCGAGGGTAATAAGAAATTGAAGAACAACCTAGAATAGCCTCCTGAACCATAAAACTATTTCGTAACGATCTTATTTTATCATTCTCTAGATTCAAATTGAAGCAAACATCAACGCGGGAAGTGATTTGGCGATAGAGTATTTGACCATATTTAACTACGAGGTAGAAACTGATGAGTGTAGCAATATTGATGAATTTTCCACGACTGTTCCTGTACCGTCATCCACCGAACCAGCAACAACCACCACAACAACGATTGCTACGGAAACAACCACTCAACAACCTGTCACAACAACGTCTCTCGAGACAACGGTAACGACAACGGAAACATTTTCGTCTACTTCGTTATCAACCGTTGATACCGAAGCAACAGTTACTACTGAAATAGCATCAGAACAAACGACCATAATGACTACCACCACTATCGCTAGCAGCACAACCGAACAATTAACAACGACCACCACCAATGCACCTCGGGATGACACTTCAATTCAAACGTCCTCCAGCACATTACAACAATCGACCATCACGAAGACGGATAGCCCACAGTCGACAATGATCTACACCACTACTGAAAAGGCTTCGGCGATCGCCGATACACTAAGCTCAAAGCAGTGGCTTTGGATGACATTGACAGCAGTGTTTGCAATACTGTTCCTGCTGGCGACCAGTGTTGCCATCTATCTGTGCCTTATAAACCGATACTTGGAGCGGATCACTGCTCGTCTACTAGATGAAACTGATCGCTATCCATATAAGAAAACGTGATCACTGTTAATTGAATGAGATGTATGTACACCTGTTTTGATCTGATCTGAGTTTGGTTTTAGACTAGGGAAGGAATAAAGAAAATTGTATGTTTTAGTGTACTTAGGGGTCATTCAACTATTATGTAACACTGGGAGACGGTAGGGGGCTTTCTGTCAGCGTTACGTTTTGTTACACAGAAGATGAAGCTAGTATCTGCCAGAGATTAATCGATATCCATTTCGTGGGCTATAATGTGATTTTATTTCTTAAAAACTTGTTGTATTTAGAACCTCAGCAATGTACATCGTCCACCGTGCTCGGTGGCTAAAGATATGCTTCCAACCATAAACACTATAAGGCACATTGAAAACCAAAAAAAAAAACGCATATAATAATCTACGTAACGTCTACATCTATGTACGTGCGGGAGAGTATTTGTTGTTTGGGCTTCTATGCTTCGCTTGGGAACCTAAGGTCTATCCTACTGACTCAGCTTCCGGCTTCCACTTTAATACGGGTTAACTGCGGCCAACCCGACACGACCGCTGCTACGTGATACTGGCGGTGGCCGTGGTTCTGCATAACTGTGACGATAACCCTTCACAAGGTTGGTCAAACTCTTTGCCGGCATCATACGGCGCGCGGCGTGTCCAGAATCGCGATCCAGTCCTGGGTAACGCTCCTCTGGCGATAGTTCCCGATAACCTCCCGGGCCCATTGATCCATTAACACCCGACCCGTTCAAGCTTCCGTTCGAACGTGGATGGCCCCTGGGGGGTAGCTGTTCCTCTTCCGAACTCCAACCATTGCTTTCGTGCGAACTGACGGCCGCTGGCTCGAGGGAGCCACGGCGTGGCGCAGGCACATGTTCCACCGTCCGCTTACTGTGCAGCAGCCGCTCGCGTTCCAAACGTTCCTGCTCGAGCCGTTCCTGTTCGTGACGCTCGCGTTCCATCTGCTGGAACTTTTCCTTCGCTGTCTGGAACCGATCCTTCGGTGAGATACGATGCATGGTGGATTCGGGCGAGCTGGTCCGTATCTCGACGGATTTCTTACGCGGTTCCGGTTTCCACGTGTCCGCCTGTGGCTGTGGTGGTGGTGGAGGTTGCACATGCTTCGATTCTTCCCGATGATAACGCCGTCCGGCTGATGGTTCAACATCACCGTAACCGCCAGACATCTCCTGTCGCCAGCGTTCCTCGTACTTGTCTGCCATCTTGTAACTGCTGCGCTTCGGAGTTTCCTCGTGACCACCGTAGCGTCTTTCGTCGCGATATCCTTCCTCTTCCGGTCCGGACCGATACATCGGTCGTCTATCAACGCTATCGTGTGTATCCTCGGCATGACCGTACCTCATCCGATCGGTCTTGTGTGTCGGTGGTGAACGATGATATCCTTCGCGTTCTACCTTGAAATCCTGTCGCTCACCAAAGTGATCCTGAGCTGCATACTTTCCACGTCCCGACATCATTGGTGGAATACGTTCCGGGGAGTATTCACGATAATCAGCACGATCTGCGTGCGTCACCTGAACCGGTCCCCGACGATCGTACTCCTTGCCGCGGTATTTACTATTGCCATCGGTAGCTACCTCCCGATATTTCTGCCGATCGGTCAGATTATCGCGATAACGGTCACGGTCGTACTCCTCCTCAAAGTAACGTCTCGCGTCTGGCTGTGGCTTGCCGTACTCAAACTCAACCTCTCCACGATGTTCTACCACTCGCTCATCGGTTCCTGCGTATCGGCCACCTCTTCGACCACCGTCACGCTCATCAACGTACTTGTCCTCGATGGTGATTTTCTTCTTGCGCTCTTCCAACCCATACCCGTCCGCCGGTTTGTACGCGTTCCGGTAGCGAGGCGTATGGTTGGTGATGATCGGTTTCACCTCTTCCTCGCGGGAGTTAACCGATCCCTGCAGGCTGCGATCCTCCTCGCGGCTCGACGAACGCTGATGCCGTACACGGGTTGGTTCGTCACGTACATTCGGGTACAGGTACGTGGTCGGTGGCGGAGCATCACGGTACTTGCTCATGCGTGTCACCGGCTGATCGTCCAGATAGCGCTCCACCGGTCGGCCACCGGAATGGCGATGTGAATTACCATTCAGGGTCGGTTCTTGGTCATTCACCCATTCGTCCTCTGTTTGCGAAAGGAAAACAAAAACGCATAACGTCAGTAGGGAAAGAAAAAATGGACAAACATATTCTTTCTTAACTATCTTCAATTGGATTGGAAGCGAATGCCAAAAGGGCTCAAAAATATATTAGCAACAGCTGGATTGTAACTCCATTTTAGTTTCACGATCATACCATTTTGAACACACCGGTTTTCGTCCCCAACACCAAAGTTTTTCAATTCCAAGCTTTGCGTGTACTTTGACTGGTGATCGCTTGAGAAAACCTTCTGCTATTGGCTTTTTAATACGATTTCGGTCTCAAGCCTCCGCATAAGGAAAGATCGGATCACAGCTGGACAAGCCTCCAGCAACATCGCCAGATTATCCGGCACACGTGTTGAACATAAATGTTAGATCATTAAGCAATGAAAATGATCGTTATTTTTATCAATCGCACGTCCTTTTTTATACTTCAAACTAATAGTTTTCGGTGAGATTACGTTCCCAGATCCAGCATTTCTAACTTGTTTATCGCCCAGCATCGATGTGCCATTGTACTTTTTATTGTACCACTAATCTCAGCTGCTGGGCAGATAAAAATTGCATCATTAGAAAGTATCTGCGAGCGGTGCATCTAACGAAAAAAAAATCCATCATCCACTTCCAGCCAGGAATCGGCTAAACGGTTTGACACAAGGCGACCAGCTGGCTCCGGCTGCCTTCCCGCTTGGCAACCTTGTCCCGCCTAATGGAAAGTAAACAAATTGATGTTGCACATCTCTCGCTCTCCCAAAAAAAAAAAACAAAAACCTTCGGTTGCGCACGCCAATCCCGGCGACCGTGGGTAGTGAAAGTTCAAGCGACGTTAATCGCATGCTCACTCGCGCCGGTTTAACTTGTTTGGTCTGTATGCATATGTGATGCGTCCGGGACGGTGAAGATGCTACACCGAAGAAAGGTTTGGCAAGCCCGAGCGAATAAAAAATAATAGTAAAACAAGGAACAGCCACAACAACACAACAACAACAAAAAACCACATCGCTTTTCCATTTCTAATTAATTAACCCCGTGAGAAAGTGGCTTAACACGTTCGCTGCCACTAGCTTGATGTGCCTTCTTGCGTGTAATTCGCGCAATTACTCACGTTGCACCTGTGTGCAAACCCTTCCGCGCATAAATCAAACCACAAGTTTGCGCGCAAGGTGCGAATGAACCCATCAACCCGACCCAGGGTTACTTACCGCTTGAGCTTTGCGGCTCGTGTCGTTCCGGGCTCGGGGCCAGATCCGACCCGATGCCGGAAGATCCACGGGATGATACGCCATGCTTTTGATTAACGCCCGTCGATGGTGTGATGGACCCGGTCAGGCAACCGTTGCGGAACCTTCAATCAATGCAGAGGAGACGAACCGTTAGAGAACATTGACAAAGGATTTAAAAATGGCTGAGCTACTTACCGTCGTGCTGCTGCATCACTAGAACTGTGGACGGCTTCCTTCTTGTGGTCTGGTTCTTTTGTCGGCAGCAGCAGTGGCACACCGCCACTTAGCTTCTCCCGCAGTTCGGCCGCCAGCGAATCGTACAGCTTCGACTGACTGATCAATGGCGAAACCGGACCAGACGTCGGTGAATGCTGCTGTTCCTCGGAACACTCCGACTCCCGTGTACTGGCCGTGCCCGTATCACTACCGTGCGACGAGTCCGGAAAGCGACGCGGTGATTCGAACCTACGCGGCATCCTTTTGCGGCCACCGTCCATGATCGGAATTGCACCCGGCCCACCCGGTTGACCACCGTTGACACCGCACGGGCCACCGGTTAGCTGTGCCGCCAAACCGAGCCTGAAAGTGAAATGAGAATATTGTATTCGTTTTTTTTCTTTCTCGTGTTTTTTTTTTTGTTACATTCCATCGATACATGATGGTGATTTGGTTGAGGACCGTCCTTTTTAGCGAACGGCATCATTAACGAGAAATCCACTAGAGATTTTTTTTCCATTTTCTTCCTTCATCATATTGTTTGGATGCTTGTTTATTAAGCCTCGGGCAGTACTTAAACACCACAATGGGTTCGTCCCCGTGAGCTAAAACTTTTCGGGAGACAAAAATGTGAAAGTAAACAGCCGGTTGAGCTCGATCAAGTGTCAAAACCCGTACAATCGATGCTCCTCCAGTGCTGCTTACCATCTGCCAGCCCGCCCCTGGTTTAATGAACAGGGTGGGAAACCTGTCAGAAACCCGGCCGCATATGTGAAATTTCACCATTCCGCCGGATATTTGGCGGGATGATTAATATTTTTCGCCCTGTTTGAGGGTGCGCTCTTTAGATAAGTACCGCCAGCACTCGAGACCGTGGGGATGCTGGCTGATGGCAGATTGGTTGGTCACGGTAATA
Source organism: Anopheles parensis (assembly GCA_016254315.1). Taxonomy (NCBI): domain Eukaryota; kingdom Metazoa; phylum Arthropoda; class Insecta; order Diptera; family Culicidae; genus Anopheles; species Anopheles parensis. The sequence continues at coordinate 29,365,461 of CM028125.1, forward strand.
AATTGATGAAGCTCATTCGATACGGAGACCAGCGGTGGAAGCACCACGGTTGACACCCGATGGGGTGTTTGAAAGCCATTCAATCGTAAGCTCGTAAGTCTGCTCCGTGGCTCCGTGTACCATTCCTGCTGCTTTGACATATGGAATCGCCGGAATCGAAAGCTTGCGAACGAGCTGACTCACGGGTTCAATTTAGCAGACGAAGACACTTGTTTTTTTCCTCCTCATCGCGCACGTTCGCACTCGTATGAAACAGTTCGTTACGGTACCATTGGGAGATGGGGCAAGCGTATCAATACCGATGACATCTAGGCCAGCAGACAACATGGCGATGGTTTTCGATTTCCTAACCCGGCGCGCTAAGATTGTGAAACTATCCACAGCGCTTAACACCAGCAGCAGCAGCAGCACCAGCACCTGTTCTGCGTGTGTTCGATCGCGGTCGATCATCGCAGTCGCAACATACATAAATGTCCCGTCGTTCGACCTGATCCTCAAGCAGCCCGGTACCTGTTGACCTAAAAATCAGGCAACGCAACGCTGCGTGCCACCACTACCGGTGGCCAAGTTTTCAAACGCGTGCGATCGCTGGTGATCGCAACACGACAGATTCACTTTCCTTTCGATCTTATTATTTTGCTGTGCTTGCACCGGTTCCGTCCCGTTTTTGCACTCGCTGGGAAAAAGTTGAGCTGGTGCAACGGTCTGCAATAAATATGAAACTATATCGCAAAAAAAAAGAAAAGAACAACACAGGGATGTGGCGGAAATGGGACTAACTTTCCGTAAAGGAGGTACATTTACTCCCCCAGGTGGGGCGAGTAAAAAAGAAAGAAAAGAAAAAGAAACAAGGACGAGTGAGAGTAGCAAAACACAGCAACAGCAACAACAAAAAAGTAATGAAAATGGAAAGTGATAGTTGATCAGGTTAGCGCTGAGCAAAAGCGCATTTACTTTGAATGCTGCTCCGCTGGAATGTGCGATCGCATCTTGGTTTTTCGTTTTATTTCTTTTCTTCTACTTTCATAGCAGCTCAATGACCAGTGGGCAAATGTGATTGATAAAATCTTTCGTCAATGAATCGCGGCCACGGAATGTATGCACGGAGTGATCGTGATCGGTGTAAGAGCGTGCAGCAAAAAAAAAATACCAAAACCCGCAAACGATTGCGGTCGTTATGTGTTTGTGTACAAGGACATTGCTGCTAAAACTATGCGGCCTACCGTCGTGCGTTCTGAAATATTTCGTTATGCAATTATTTATGGAGCACGCGGCGGTTCCGATGTGGGTCCGGCTGTCATTTTGTGACTGCGGGTCGCGTCAAACCGATTGAAATTCGTCCCATAATGGATACGCACATTCCATCCACGCACAGCACAGTTTCGATGCAATCGACCATCGAACAACAAAAAAAAAGGTGAGCTAACGGTTTGTGACCGAGTGTCCAATCAATGTGGCTCAATCGGATTAAGTGGGCTGTAAATATGTGGTTTAACAAGAGCGAAAATCGAGAGAGAAAAAAAAAAACAAATTCTTAATAAAAAAAACCACCTCTAATTGCGACCCGAAAAGGAAAGACTTCAACGGGGAGTAAGGCGACGAACGGATGAAATGAAAAATCTCCTTTCCTGCGTAACCGTCCTAGACAGTGTGGTCCGTTTTGCGTTACACGTAAATGCACGATCGCTATACACTGTCTATCACAATTCAAACGGTACGATGCAATCACATCCGTGTGCTGTTTGCTGCATGCGAAAAGAAGACTTTTATTGTACCGTCAATAAAGTGGCAGCGGGTGAACTTGCGATCGTGCCCAAACGGGGGTTCCATCTGCGAATTCGCAAGTATGTAGCTGATAGTTTGATTTACATTTTTATTTTTCCTCACCGCATTCCTTCTGCACAACCTTACCGATGTGTCCATTCGAGCGATTTGCAAAAAGAAAAAAAACGCGAAAGAAAGTGAAACCCGGCTGAACTTTGTGCCGCCAGTGTGGTACGGTGAAGCTTCAGGTACGGTTAAGTTTAGCAGCAGTTGTTTGGCAACAGCTTTTGGATGATTGATCCAAAACGCACACACATTACACGCACGTACGTTTTGTGGCACTGTCTGGCAGCGTGTGTGTGTTTGTGGAGGAGATACAGAGGAAACCAAATAAATTTCCGATTTAAGCAACGTTTAATTACGCGAGCCTTCACTTGGAATGAAAAGGAAGAGAAAGTGCCCCGGGGAATGATAGCAAATAGAAACAATTTTCACCATGAAATCGATACGATAATATTTAGCGAGCTTAATTTTTCATTTGCCGACCGGCTGCACTGTGAAGGGGTGTGTAGGAATGTTGAATTTGTTAACAAATTTCATCCTCCATATATGCTAATGGAACACCATCTACATTAACCCCTATCGAAAAGTGGAAAGTTTTATTTTCGCGCTCCCATTTCTTTCCAGTAATCTTTCTTATAATTATTTCTCCAAATGTATTCTACAAAGTTCACACTGAAGTTATCGGGCATAAATCTTCATTACAGCGGGTTCCTTTCTTGATTCGGCATCGAACACCATCCAATCTGTCAAATTCCCTAGCCGTCGTGCGCCGTTCGCACGTGAAACAATCCCTCAAACAAACACTTTTCGGTGCAGGAAAAGCAATCCATTCACTTTAAGATCACATAACCAAAATCGCACCATAAACGTACACAACGCTTTGGGTAAAGGGAAAGAATAAGAGTTAAATCGCGGCTCACGATTTCCGATTTCCGAACGTACTGGGCGAACGAACCCTTCCAAAATCCTTCCACATATGTTAGCGTTGAACAGAGTTTACATAGGAGGATCGTGCCATTGATCACGTGCTGGATCCGTCTGGCTATGATCGAGCGTGTTGTTATACAACCGCACCGAACAGTCAATTATTTCGTGAGGTTACGCCCTCTCAAAATGGCCCCATGAACTTGATGAGGGACTTCTATTTCAAACAAATGCCTAAAGTTCGTGCCTTGTAGTGAGCATTTTGTGTTTTTTTTTGTTGCCCGAGAACAATACAAAGAGTCTTTTGATTTTGAGCAAAACAATACCGAAAACTGTCGTGTTCTAACACACAAAGGTAGTGTTCTATTCTGATTTGCAGCCCTATGTCCAGTGTGATTTGGTGGAGAGAATGCGCTTTTCATTATTTGTAGGTATGTGGTACCACTTACACGAGCGCATCGCACTGTAACTGACCTCAATTAATGCGAAAAGGATTGGACACAATGGCAAGAGGACGTGCTATGATCATGCAGCTTCTTGCAGTGGCTAAAGTTGAGAAGGTTGAGAGTTCACAAAAACAAGAGCAGCAACGGTTTCTCAATCCATTGCACCACCCCCCTCATCACACTAACGTAATTACAATCGCTGGGTCAGAAAACAGTAACAGCCGCCGTCCCGCGGTGGAAGGCGCTTTACGCTGAGAATGGGTTGGAAAATTGTGTGTGCAGATAGGAAAGAAGTTAGGGAAAATGCAAGAAACATGAACACGAAACCCCTTGCAGTGCAGCACTTAATTCATCACCCTTTCGTTAAGGTTTTTCCACCGCGCCTAAAAGGTTTTTTTTGGGGAGCGAGGTGAATTAAATGATTGCGTTTCTTTATCACCAGATAGGAGGTGAGTGACAGATATCATCGCTTGGCAAAAATCTACCGCCTAGCTTGCGGTGGTTTTTTTTGTAATGAGATCATCTCAAGATACTTCATTCGGAGAAGAGGAGGAAGAAAAAACACACAAGCGACGAACCCAAATGTAGTGCAGCAAACCATTGTGAAGTTGTCGTTGCGGATGATGCTCATCATTTACACGCCCGAATCATTTTTGACCAAGATTTTCCATCCAAAAAAAAAAACAGAGAAGAGTTTTATACAACTTTTTTCTTTAAAGTTTCCCTCGCTTTTGTAATTGGTTTTGAAGGCAATGCTGCTGTATCGTCATCAAATCATGTGCCTGGGAAACTGGTGCAACTGCTTTAATTTGATCAAGATATGCTAATCATTTGGCACAGATAAGTATAGGGTCCTTTATGGAGGAAAACCCCCATTAGCTCTTGTCGGGTGCCGTTATTTCACATTTATACATTATCTTGTATGTCATTTGGGAAGCTAGTTTAGTTGATTGGATTGAGAGGTAATAAGCGCCCTGTTTGGTCAATAGATTTTGCCACAAAACAATCGCCATTGCTTAACTGATAAGTGCGTGGCAGTCGGTCTTATTGTTACGGGTAAATTTTTCTCCGAAAACACCCCATAACCAAATCGTTGTATTTTGATTGAAAATTAATTTGATTCTGCTTAATTCTGTCCCTAGTGCTACATATTAGGGTTTTTTTTTGCCAACGACGAAATCCCTCTTCTCCGCTTATTATTCCATTACAGTGATGATAAAAATGCGGTTAAAGAGATATTACCTCTTAGTACATTGTTATGAACCATTAGTAACTTTTGATGAATTTAATTGGAATTGCACAAATATTTTATACCGTGCGAGCTGTCAGAACGTTTTTCAGTAACGTTACAGCCATGAAGTAGTGCTGTTGATCGCAATAAAAGTTAGTGAGCAAGAATGAATTCCAAGTGGATAATTTTTGCATTTGTTTCTCTTTCTTTGGTAAGTGTGCAATATACTCATATTGACAAATACATTCACACTGCCATAACAACTGCCATTCGACTTTAAAAAATAGAGTTTAACATCGTACGGATTACCGGAAACCGAGGATGGGATAACGCCTAATTCAACCGCTACGAAGCAATGGAGAGTATTTCAAATCAGTGGCAAAACTACGGCTAGTAGCGTAAGTAAGACTGGGACAACTACTACAAGAAAAATGGTATGTATCATGATTGCATTTCACACGTTTCTGTGAGATTTACATTACTGTACTAATGACTCTAAATGTTCTTCTTACAAATCAACTGTAAGACTACTACTACAAAGCGTCGTCCCACCGGTACTACAAAGCGTTCTGGACAGGTATTTATGAAGTTGTTATATAATGGTTGTAGAACTTAAATCAATTCATTTCATACAAAACAGCTTATTGCCGGTTCTAGCACTAAAACACCTACAACTATCAAGCGTTCTGGACAGGTATATTAGCTATTCTAATGATCTTAACTGCTTCAAAGTTGGAAGTTGAAACATGATGAGATATTTTCTTTGTATTTAAATTCCTCTCAAAAGCAAGCATTAGGTTCTGCTGGAAGAACATCGACGACAACGAAACGTTCGAGTACATTGGTAATTTTCATTAACATTTAAATGTTGTTTAAAGATTATCTTCAACAATTAGCTGGTTACTGAATTGATTTTCTTAACAGAAAAATTCCAGCGGTCCAACTGGTAAATCATCGACGACGACAGCCAAATCTATACAGGTAAGAATTTTAAATTCTCGTCAGTCCTGTTTGTAAATAAATAATTTTAATTGCTATTCTAAGGTTTCGCAGCCACGCACTGTAAGTACGAATTGGTTCAGGATGATCGGATCAACATATTTCTACTTATGATCAAATTTAATTTTTATAGCTACCACCAGTGACAGCTCCATCAGGATACAAGGTGAGCCTTTTAGGTTTTTCCTTGCTATATTATTTCTATATGTTTGGTCTAAACTAAAAATATTTTTGCCTCTTTTATTCAACCTCAGACATCTATGACGACAACAAAAGCGCGTGGAGTTCCAGAGGTACGTAATAATGTTGGGCGAGTTGCATCTTAAAAATCCTGTTTGCTAACAGTGTTTCATGCTTTATAGAAAATAAAACAAGGAACTACGGTAAGTAAATGTTTTGTGGTTTTCCCGGTCACACTCATAATATTGGCTAATGAACCTTAGACCCGCCGTGTATCAACGACCACAGCACGTAATGCCGTACACTCGACTTATCCGATTCTTCTTCGTTCGGTATGGAGAAATAGTATTTCATGTATACAAAATTCTAATATATATTTGTATTAAATGCATGCATCCAATTGTAGAGACCGCCTATCGCAGCGCTTATGTCATCGAATAACTTTTTTTACGGAATGCCAATGTTTTCCCCGTTCGGCATGTATCCGTCAAACACAGAGGGCAGTTCAAATAGTACAACGGACTCTAGCAACATGACCACCACCATGGATCCTGTAAGTTCTACCACGACTGTAACAGCGCTGACAACGACGCCAACGCTGAACGACACGACCACCAGTAATGATACCGTGGAGTACGAAGAACACGAGGAAGTATTGCCAACTCCGGCAGAATATGACTATCTGAACGAAAGTGACACTACCACACCTGCGGTAGGTGTACCGATCACAGAGTCCACGCATAATGTTACTTCGTCCATTGGTCCGAACTTGATTCGGAAGCGTCGTAAAAAAGTCATATCGACCACCACACCAAGCCCAAATCCGGGTGTGGTACGTATACGACTTCGAAGGAAAAAAACTACCATTGCTCCTGTCACCGATGTAACAACTGTAGACTGATTATATCGACGATAAAAACGCATGGCCAATTATGTTTTGGTATGGGAAAAAAAACCACACGATAATAAAATTAACCATGCAAATGGGGGGTAACAAGTGATCGTGCAGAAAGATTGCCCTTGTAACGCGAAGGACAAACTATGACCAAAAGGTCCTTTCATTATTGATGACCATTAAATTAAAATAATGATATTCACGGCCAATTACCGCAGGTAAGCCATGCAAAATCACACTATCATGTATGGTGTCGATGTAATCTCATAGATGGCGCTGCAGTGATTTAACTCTCGTCAGACAAGATTCGTTCTTCCGGGGTTAAACATCATTTTTTCATCCACATTAATGAAATTTTGCTTATGTCATTCGTGCAACATTTCTGCAATCTATTTCAACCGTATTTCAGTCGCTTCAGATCGATCTACACCATGTGTTACGTACGACCGATACCCTCAAAAGGATTATTCCTATGGAGCAAGAATGGGCTCATGATTAGCGTTGATTAGTTACGATTATGAACGAATCCCACCCAAGAATAGCCGTCCTCAATACCTCAATCCCGGGATCGGTTCAAGATCGATAAACGGCATTACGTAACTGGTGTCCCACTGTCAACAGAAGCCACCATTCGGAGCCATCCAAAAAGACTCTCCTCTCCTTGTAAAGCCAACGTCCGTCGGCAGCCATTCGATGCGCCCGTCTATTATGCAACAGTTGTCACCGTCCGAAAACCTGCCGATCGGTGGTAAATGACGGACATTTTTCTAGATAAACTTGTCGCACCGGCAAATGTGTACTATCGATGCCCTATCGTCCACAGCTGGATGATGTAACACCGGTCGGTCTGACCGACTTGGGCGCAGGCATCTTCTCCCCATAGTCCCCATAGTCGATCGATTAAAGGCACAAGGGAGGGGAGAAAAGAGCATTATTGCATTTGTCGCGTACTAACAGTGCTGTCACGAAAGTGTTGTCACCCTAAATCGGTCACATTCCTGGCCGGGTTGGGCTAGTGCACCTCAAGTGATTTGCGAAACTACGCGCCACCGTACCGTTTAGTGAAAGTCGTCGGCCCCAGGGAACGGCCGACGTCGTTGGGAAACTGCTAATGGGCTGTTTTACGGACACAGTCGGGCCCACTTCGGATCGGTAATTAGACAAAACTTCATCCAAAAACGGTAATTGCTGCACGTAAGAGTAGCAACAGATCACCAACAGATGCGTACCCCGGCAAAGCATCAAAGCGCCAAACGAACCACTCAACAGGTGGCAGTTAAAGTTGAAGAAGGAAAAAATACTCGACCCACCCGTACCCTGCTCTGTGGCTTACAGAGGCTTGGCCGTTTATACGGACACACGCACCGTGTGGCTATATAATAGACACGCTCGTCCCGCCGGTACAAGCATCGGAAAGACGTGCATAATGCAAGCGCATGTAAAGCTTTGATCGGTTACTACCAATTGCATCGCAATTTCATAATCGTCCCCAAGCTTTACGGCCATTTTTGGGCGATCCATATCCATAAGACCGTAGCAAATGGTTCTCCGACTCAACGCCACATTTCTTTTCCACGACGTGCGAGTTCACCACAAACTCCGGCCCGGCACTCCCAAACTGAGTGAAAGAAGCAATTCGCGATAGAAAAACGGGGGAAAAACGAAACAAAAGCGCACAGAAAATTAATCACAAATGGCCGTAAACGTCCAAAAAGGTTGGTTTCGCTGGAGCACTTCAGTAAAACGCGGTCAAAAATTGAACCTGCGTATCTTTCTAACTCTCGCCTTTAACTCCCTCTCTCTCTCTCTTTCTCTGTCGTTCGTTCGAATTATAGCCCATTTCTAGATCTTGCCATTTTTCTAATTTTTGCACCACCCACCCTGCCCAAAAACTTCACCGAACCAGGCGTTTGAGGCGTGCGAACAACGTGCCGGCCACGGGGATTTTGATTGAAGCGTACACGGGCACTATCAACGATTAGCGTCCGACACTAATCCATACGTTTCACCGCTTTTAATTACACGTGAGATAATTTTTGCACCTGCCCCGCTGTGTGTCGCACTTTCTTTCGGTGTGGTGTGTGTGGATGCTGTTTTCTTTTAGTTTTCATTTTATATTTTCCACCCCAAAAAGTCGCTGTGGTTCGACGCTGTGGGAAGCTTTTAGTTTAGTCTTTTCAGTTTCGACGCGTACCTGACGTGACGATATTTTACACCGGTACACGCACCATGTTTTTTTTTCTTTTCTTTTCTTTTGGATTTGTCCAATTATTTGCGTCTTTTATTTCGCATAAAACCACTTGCCGGGTGTTAGTGCGATGCTAATAGTGTTCCCGCCGCCACTAGTGTAAGGACAGGGTTATGCAATCTCGTTGCCGCTTAGCGTGGATTACGGCTGTCTAGTGGTTCGGTAATTATACATTTTTCGGGAGCATTTGCGCTTTTTGGAGCAAACTGGATAATTTCCAACGGCTATCAAACAGTGGCAAAATTGTGGAACGATATACTCGTAACAAAGTATCAATTTTTGCCACTGTTAGAACATACGCTTCAAAGGGCGTATTTGTTGCATTGTTTTAAGCATTCGATCGTTTATGATGAAATGATTCTAGTGCGGGAAATTAATCTATCAGCAAGACAAGGTGTGAAGTGCGTATCGAGAGAAGCGTTTAGTGTTAATTTCCTAAACCGTTAGCTCGTATTCGAACACCGATATTGAACCTATTATTATGAGGTAATATTTAAATTCCATTCCTTTCGAACATCTGCTTGGACTGGAGTTCCCTTAAGAACAATGGATCCGTTGGGATCGCTGAGGAATTCAAGCTGACATGCAATAAGCATTTTACCTTTTACAAAGTACAAAACGGGGTTTTAAGTGCGATATGAATCGATTTGAGAGTATAAAAAAAAAACAAGCGATAACCCAATTCTGGAACATTGGATAAATGTACCGGTTTTCGGAGTTGAAACTCATCTTGTGAGGCTGAATGTACATCACACATTGCACAATCGCGGTACGGCCATTGAAACCGGACACCAAACCCCCGATCTTCATGCCCGACGTACTGATCGAATCTGGATCAACTTTAAATAGCGTTCAGTTCGTCCTCTAACGGCACTTTGGTCGGACATTCGTTACGCACGTCAGCCCAATAATACTGTTACTCCATGGTTTCCAGTGTTTTTCGCCTCTCAACAACAAATCAATCGCATTAGTACCGCGAGAGAGTGAGGAAATAGAGAAGAAAAAAACCCAAAACCAAATATTTTCAATCAAGGTATTAAACCAAGAAAAGAAAAACCATTTCCACACCCTTTATAGTTGGGGATGCGATCGCTACCAAATCATTCCCTATGGTGCTCTTCTTCAATACCTTCTCGAATTTCGTTTTTTTTTCCTCTTTATTTATTTCGTACGTAAATGTAGTTTGTACAGAGCCGACTAACGACAAACGACTTCAAGACTCCAACCAGACTTACCGTGCTTCCAGTTCGGTGAATCGTTTCTGGTTTTCCGGTCTGTTGATCAGCACCTGCAGCTGATCGTGCAGGGCCTGTGCGGTAAGCTCCGAATCACATCGGTACGCATGAACGTGCAGCGGACATTTGGTGGCCGGATTGTACAGCAGCAGCGTACAGGCAACAATGTCTTCCGTCTGCACCGAGCAAGTGATGGCTCCATGGGGTATAAAGTGTTTCGCCGAACCCTGGACGGAATGGACAATAAAGAAATCGCGTCAGTTAGAATCGCTGTGGTCACACTGTCATCGGGCCACCGTACCTGTACAATCTTCAATCCTTTGTGTGAAACCTGCAGCGTAACCTTCAGCGGTTCCTGTTCTTTTGATTTTTCCACCATGCGCGGTATCATCGGTAATAGGCTGCGGGTGCCTCTCAGTGCCTTCGCTTCCTGGGCACCCAGGAACCAAACGTAATAGGACGCTTTCTGTACATCCTTGCGCAATCGGAGCGCCATCCTGTCTAGGTGGTAGGTGAAGTATGTCTCGCTACGGGTGTGAAACGTCTAGCGCGTACCAATGATTTGCTTTACATTATCTGCGTACAATCTGTCAAAGAAAGAGAACAAAAAGCACATTCACGTAATTAGTTTCTGTGACGTAAACAATCTTTAAGTGTTTTTTTTTTTGTTTTGTTTTAGAAAGAGAGCGGGTTTTAGGAGAAAATATGGCTAAAAAAAAGTTAATTATTGCACCAAAACAAGCACAACAAAAACTAGTCTACTTTCTGTTTCTAGATCAAATTAGTTTCAACGGGGTTTTTCTCAGCTATCTGGCTAAGCCATCCTAATTTATAAGGTATTGGTTATCTGTGTCAGTATGTCTCATTCTACCTGCCATTTGCTTTTTTGCGGGCATATCTGACATAGTTTGCTGATCACCATTGAACCAATTAAGATTTGGTGAATGAAGAGATGAGAGGTTTAGGTTGTTTAGAACTTCGCTTCAATTGCAAAACGATGCGGTGAGTACACTTAGTTTTGGTTTCGAGTAATGAAGGTTTAGTATTAGGTTTAAATTATTAGTTAAGAAATTTTGAATTTATTTCAAANCCAATTAAGATTTGGTGAATGAAGAGATGAGAGGTTTAGGTTGTTTAGAACTTCGCTTCAATTGCAAAACGATGCGGTGAGTACACTTAGTTTTGGTTTCGAGTAATGAAGGTTTAGTATTAGGTTTAAATTATTAGTTAAGAAATTTTGAATTTATTTCGAAACATATAACAAGTAAACAAAAAAAGAAACACTTTGACGTAAATATCCTACGGATGAACTACATTGTACTTAATGTGTTTATACTGTGATGTCGAAAGCACTTAGCAATACATTGTAAGCACAGGCTTTTTGTTTTGTTTAAGATCATTTATTCGAGCCTCGTTTAATGCTTATTAAAGACGTTCCACACATAACTACTCTATGATCTTTCGAAATCTTTCTGCAGTACCCAGTACGATACACATCTACACCCACCTAACTAAAAACCAAAATCAACTACATCCCCTAATGAGGCCACAATCAGTTCAATCTTGCTAGTTAGCTATGTGCAGTACTGACTGCACACAAGCTTGCACCCTTTTGCATTCACAGCTCAATCGTCACACGATCACACGCGCGGCCGAAAACAATTAGGAAAACCAGGTCCAGGTCACGCACCAAATCACTTCTCGTCACGGTTCCGGCAATTGTTTCCCGATCTTACCATCGCGCAAAAAAGGGAGCGCCATCCGCCAAGTGGCGCTTACAGACCTATCTAAAATTTGTCTTTGGTGAATTAAAACACTCCTTGGAGGGATGGTTTTTTTTCTTTTCTTGTAATTGTAATTCACCAACTCGACAGCGGTTTGAAGGAATGGGAAGCAATAAAAAAAAGTCGACTGTGACCTTTATTACCCTCCAGTACGGTGGCGAATTGTTCTCGCAGAACCGTGCCCATCGTGAAGTTCTTGTATTTCCCCGACAGCCTCAAGCCTTCCAACGATGTATGGAAGGTAATTTCCGCTACTCTAAAACCATGGGAGCACTTTGCTCTACAATGCGAAGAATTCGTTCCCAACCGTGTCCGATTCTTGTCGCATGAATGTTCCGTATTTCTATTGTATCTTTCCAGCAGGCCGACTTCTAAATCCCCATCCCTTACCACAGAAACATGCAGACTTCTGCACACGAAACGGCGAGGCAAGTTGTTGGGGAGCAAAGAAAAAAAAACATTGCTCCACTCATTTGGTCGCAGCATCGGCCTAGCACGAGCCCCTGGACTGCCTTGAGTTTTGATCTTGATTTTTAGTCTCCTTCGCTTCTAATGATCGCTCCTTCACGCGTCTCCATTCCAGCTGTGCACTTAGTACACTCACCCTCGTCGCTTATCCATCCCGTCGCAAATGGCATCCAACCACGGTTTGAAGATCGCCACACCGGGCGCTTATTTCTTCGGCTGTGCACTTAATTACAGATATCAATCGGTGCAAAAAAAAAATGCTCAGGATCACCGCGAAACGCAACAACTGCTTTCCTCATTGCTTTAGTGCTGGCGGGCAACAAATCTAGCCACATAAATCTCATGCTCCAGTCCGCAACCCGAGTGCAGCGGCATCGGGTTTTTGTTTTGTTTGTGTGACCGCTGCCAAGAGTGCATAGATTTTCTTTATTGTTACGTTTTTTTTAATCTTTCACTGGCATCGTATTGGAGGGAAGCAATCAGCAGAGCAACCGAACTCCCGGAACGCGGGTTCGGTCGCCCTCGCTTCACATTGGCACATGTGGAGGTGGATCACGCGGCCAACCTCTAAGTGGGAGGAAATGAATGTTGAGGAAAAATTATTGAAATATCTCATGATCACCTCTACCCGTCTATTAGTGGCTGGTGGGCAATAATAGCCCACATACATACACGTCCACACACACAGACACATGTATAGAGGCACTCTCATAATAGCCGAAGGTATGCAAAGCATGAGAGAACGACAGTGAACCAGAGCGGGGTCAGAGGGTGGGCGCTTAACGGTGGAGCAAAAATGTATGCTGCAATCGCTGCTCATATGTCAGATCGTGTGCACACGCGAAGCGCATTGTTCGTCAATCTACACATTTTTTCCATTGTAATGAACATTATTAAATACAAAAAAAAGATCCGTTCAAATGAATGCTTTACCCAAAAAGGGTTATGATTGGAAAATCCGAAAAACTATCAAACGTACGGGCGAAGGTAAAACATTAATGTGTTTCGTTGTGGATCTTTAAAATCGCCTTCATGCCTGTACCAGCTTCACACTTCACTTGGTCAGTTATTATTTTCGTGCTCGTGTACCGTGAAGGCCGTGGGAGCCTCAAATTCAACTCCAATCGAATCGAATTTGTGTCTCAAAATTCTCCTTCTGGGTTTACTTGCTACGGCTTGGTCGACCAACGATCAAGCTTTGCAAAGCTCCATTTTAAATCCAGCAGAACGATTGCCTGTTATATTTCATTTTGTTTAAGCATCATGTTTAACATTCTCGGGGCGTTCGCTGTTTGAAATATGACTTATACCATACATGATCGGATGAGCTTCGGAATTGATGTAGGCTGCAGTATTCAAGTTGCAGGGGTTGATGTCAAATTCTGAATACTGCAGTTCACTAAGAGAGAAACAAATTCTCCTAAATAATTTGAAGGTTTTAAAAATTTAAAATCTATTACTACATCATTACGTTTCTTTTTAAATGCCTAACAAAATGATTTCTACGTTCGTTTTAGGAGTTTCGAATATTTCAACATCGAATCTACCTCTTCACCCTAAAAGCATTTTCCCTCTTCAAATCCTCTCGCCGCAGTTCGAATCGAAACACTTGAGTACCGCGAAACATCTCCCAAAATTGCCAGATTAATTCACTTTAATAACATAACGAAACGCAACCTTCAGATTGTTTCGCGAAAGGGTCCCAAGAATGTCCTCCCTCTCACCCCATCGAAACGCTCCTCAAAAAACCGATTAAAACAACGCGGCTAAACGCCATCCACCCATTTATGGTTCATTTACCAGCAGCGATCGCGCTCAAACGTACGGCTCCATGCAGCCACGGACACACTCTCGCCTTGTCTCGAGAGGGAACCTCCACCTCCATTTACGACCATTTTCCACCCAAGGTCTGTTCGCATTCTGTACCGCAAATCTTGCCGCTCGTTGCCGAGATCTACTCCAATCATCCGGCAAATTGCATACGCCAAACGCAGCGTGTATTCTGCATCGGTGGAATTCCGAAAACCGAAAAACCCTTCTGGCAATGAAATTATGTGCTCCCTTTCGCTGCCATCGTTACCACGCGTACGCGCGAAACGGAAGAGTGGACGGGTTATGTGAGAGATAAAGAGAGGCTCTTACGCTACCTTGGCTACCTTCGGGGTTTTGCGGTGAAATAGCATTGTATTTTGCCACATTTGAGCTTCCAATAGAAAATGCTTTACAAATGGAGTTTACGTCCCATTTTTTTTGTTGTGGACTGGTAGTAGTGATGCTGATGCTGCTATCGTTTTATTCCAAAACCAAAAACCACCATCACGTCATCGTGCGCTGCACGATGGTAATGATCATGATGGTGCTGATCGTTCTCACGATTTCAAACACTTTTCGCCAGTGGTACACCGTCCGCCAGAATGGGATAGCATTATCACGCTTCACCCGTTTCGTGTGTTAAAGAAAAGTATTTCTAACAAACACAACAAAGAAAACACCGCCACCAGGAACAAGAAGCGTAGACAATCCATAAAGGCCACCACGGGTACGCGCGCCATACAAAAAGAGCTGAAAAAAGCAACCAAGCGACGAACTCGACGAACTTTTTTCCAACGCTCCATCGGTGCTGGTGAAACACATCGAATCAATTCGTGCTGTCCACTTCCCATGCCACCGCATACCGAATCGACCGGAGCGTGTCACGTGAAGGCAATTTCAATAATCACACAAACCTTAATGAATGCTCACGGGATGGGGAATCATGCGCGTACGGAAGCTCGGACGCTCGGAATCGAAAACGTCATTATCAAACGGTGCAAATGTTTGTAGCAATCGTCAAACCTACGGTTATTATATTTCATTTCAGCCAACACAAAACGATCAGCGGCTCGTGCACGAATTGTTTTTTGATGATCGCTTTACAGGCGCAAACAACGCAAAAGGTTGCCACCGCTAGAGCACGACACGTGATAGAGACATTACGTACGGTTCGGTCACTTATCAGAAGTGTGCTAATTGTTGATCCAAACAACGGGTGGAACACCGCATAAAAACTTGCCTCGTTGATGGTCGAACAATGAAAAATATAACACACAAAAAAACCATCTCAAAAATCGTGCGTGTACGTGAGAATATTTGTTTGGCTAAATGTTAGCGAGTCGTGTGGTTTCTCGGACTGAATGAAGTTTGTTTTATCGTCAACTTAATTTTATCTTGAATTTGGTTGGTTTTTGAG
This sequence comes from Anopheles parensis, assembly GCA_016254315.1. Taxonomy (NCBI): domain Eukaryota; kingdom Metazoa; phylum Arthropoda; class Insecta; order Diptera; family Culicidae; genus Anopheles; species Anopheles parensis. The sequence continues at coordinate 29,380,927 of CM028125.1, forward strand.
CGTTTCAAATAAATCATGTTTTGTGGCATGTATTTAGTAAGTCATAACTTAATTGTCATTGATTTATTTTTTAGAGCCACTGTCTCTCTAGATCTTCGATTTGATCTCCGTTCGATTGAAACGGTCCAGACCAGTCAAGCAATACCGTCTATACTGTTCGACTGATCTTTGAGGTCAAATTAAGATTGAATCATGCCTTTCAAGCGCATAAATGGGTTTTCTGGAACAGTACAAGCTGTAGAGCATCAAGGCTAGAAGTGAACATACCGTTCTGTGTCATTTTTATGAAGAGAACAGTCCATAAAAATATAACTCAGGAAGATTTCGCCGAAAAGTAATCTGTACTATAACTAAACACTGCATTATACAGTTGATGCACGAATGCTTAAATAAAATAGAAAAAGTAAAGCCTTTTGCAAACCTGATCTCATCTGCTGAACGCCTTTTTTGCACTTTTTCAGCTTGCATCAATATCAATCATACTAACATCTTATAATGGCTTTCACCATTCAGCCCTCCTCAACCTGTTGTACAGAGTGTGTAACAAAACCAAAGTTTTCTTTAGCTAAAAATAATCAACCAACTCTAAACAGCAAAACAAACGATCGTACTAATCAATGTATCCAAACACTCGAAAGTCATCGTTCACCCAAAAATTGAAATGGAATCCTTGAAATTTCCATTGCCCAACGCCGAACGACCTTCCAACGCTGTGTGGGTTGCATGGTGTGGTGTGAAAATTTCATTCCACCGAGTCCACACGATCTCTTGTGTTTCCTCCCTACCTACCCTTTTGTTCGGTGCGAAATAAAACCGACCGTACACCAATGCCCGGGCATCGGATGTGAGTATCGGATCGGAAAAGAAAATCTCATTAACCAACCGCGAAATAAATAAAACCTAATCAAATCCGCATCCGCACCTGGTGGTCTCCCGGGATCTGGGGCCTATTTAGAGCTAGATGTAACACAATCTTTAAGCTAAAACAAACAAAAACTCCCGATCTGGTTTGTGCGTTTTTTTTTTCTAATGTTTTCAATCAACAACCAAATAGGTTACTCGTCCAAGTGTGCATTCCGGCCCGTGGACCGAAAAATGAAGGGACGCTTATGTTTGATTGGGTCAACGATTCGAAGATGCCTCTGTTTCTTTTTACATTGTTGCTGGGTGGAAATAGGTATCTGGGGGAGTATATAGAAGGGTGGTCGAAAGGGGGATGAAACACCAGAACCAACTTGAAACTTCCGTTAGCGGTTAGTTCGAGGTGGAAATTGGGGCTTTCCCAAAGTGGAAACAAACAAATCTCACAAACCAACGACGGAAGACCAGATAGAGAGAAAGGCAGAGTGAGAGAGAGAGAGAGTACGGTTTGGGAAAAAAGGGGTTCGTTGTAAGTGTGGGAAGGAAAGTGGCTGTTTCTATGTGAAACGGCGACACACATTCCATTCCCTTTGCATCGGTGCTTTATGACAACGGAGTGTTGTAAAAATACATTTGCTGACAAAACCTACGAAGTTCGATCCAACCCGATCGACAGTGAGGCTCGATAAGCTGTAAGGCAAAACCGTAATTAGCAATCTCGTATGTCCGGTGACCTTTAGCGATGGTTTGCCATTGGTAAAGCGCTTGCCTGACGCTCATCACGATCAACGATCAAGAGGGAGGCGTTCGTTTGGAAGGTTTCTACGAATAAAATACGTTGAGTAAACGGCTTCGCTGCACTATCGATTCGGTGCCGATGATGACACTCGTCTTCGAGCGCTTAACACTACACGCGTTCCTTCGAGGTTAGGTAGGCCAAACGGGGTCAATCGTGGCTCAACGACCTACCCGCGGGTGGGCTTGTGGGCGAGTGGCAAAATGAGAAGAAAAAACGAAAGTACAAGTAAAGTCCGAAGATGACACCATCTCAACCGGCTGTCGGTCGGAGATCTTGCAACAGTCGGTAAGGTCCGGTCGGTAAGTGGAATGTTTCGTGAAGCATGAAAACCATCGTCCCCGTGCTCATCCACCGAAACCTCCGCACTCATCGCCCGTCAAAAGGCGATCTTCAATTGCGAGGGCCCGATTCTGAGCATCTTGAGCAATGGATCCGGCTCGCGGTGCAACAGCGTGGCTTTGGGCAGCACGGCGCGAAATGAAACCTGTCCCATCTCAGGTGTATCGGGGCCGGTGTGCAAGTGCAAGTGAAGATCCAATTTGGGGAAATGATAATGATGATGGTTGACGTTGATGGGCCCGAAAGGTGTGCCTGCATCTGTGCGTTCCCTCGCATTCGCATTCAACCAACACCACCTATTTATGCGGGGTGTTGTTTGTGGGCTACGCTTGTGGCAGCTCGATTCTTTGCTTCGCATTCGCTCCCGGAGTTTTCCATAAAAGGGCGGGACGAATAAAGGGCTGGAAAACGTGGCACCGTATCGGAGAATGAAAGTTGACAAGGTACGAACGAAATCAGGTGAAGCGAACTTCCACACTGGCTGGCCCGTTCCACACCAGTGCGCACACAGACACAGGCAAAAGGCTGGAGTGCGAAGCTTTTCGGGCAAAAGAGTCAACCGGCAGGAGAAAGTCCCAACCGCGGCTAGCTGAGGGCGGGCAGGCGTGCGTGGTGCACAGGATGGGATGTGGCGGAATGGCCGGGAATGAAGGCCAGAAGCAGAAGCGTCGCCATTGGTTTGCTTCCGCAGCAGCCGGCAATATCCGCAAACGTTCCAACGTTCCAAACTTTCATCGACTCTCACTCCCGCGGCTACTCAACTGTTCGAGTGATCGAGTGATCGAGTGTTTTATTGACCGGAACCTGCGAGAAACCACCCTCAAAAACCTCATTCCCCATCCCCGTTCCAGGGCTTCTGGTTATCTTGTGTTTCGTTCGCACTTTTCTTCTGCTTCGTGCTTCGAGCGGACCTGAATGTCACATTGAAATTGTGTCGTCGTTTCTTCTCCAAGCCCAACCGACCAAGATAGCGCACACAACCATCAAGCACACCGTCATTATCATTGTGACATTGGAATTCCGTGCGAATGAATGTCAGCGGTGGCGTGTCTCGGGGTGTCTCCGGTGTCCAATGTCGATCCCGCTGCCGGACACGAACCGAACTGATCCGTATGCATATTTAATTCCCCCTGCGAGGGGGAACTCTTTCGCTGTTCGTTTCCTACTCGACTCGTTCCCTGAACGTACTGTTAATGGTCTTTTCTTTTCTTTTTTTTCATCATCAACCATGACCTTTTTGGCGAAAATTATTCATCAGTTAATGTGTACGATGGTACCTTAACACATTAACAGCGGTTGGGAAGTAGACGTTAAAATGCAGCGAAAACAACAACAATAACGTATCATAATTTATTACTATTTGAGTTTGATAGAGAATCTGCTGGAGCTTGTTTACTGCACCAGCTCGAAAGGCTCATCGTTCTTTTATTAATTGCGTGCTTGGTTGCTTTTACCTTCCGTGTCACCAGTGCCACAAAGCGAAGGTACACGAAAGCAAATCAATGTGATCGTACAGCCTTTTCGAGTCGAAAGGTTCAAGTCGATCGGGTGGTGACTAATTACAAATTATGTTGAAACCTCCGGCACAAGCAAAAAGGGCGTGAAGGTCCAGACATTTGGGTGCTTTCGCTGGCGCCCCTTACAAAGAGATTTGCCGGACTGGTCGAAATGAAAGAAACGAACCTTGCTGAAGGTGCAAAACATAACAAATAGCAATACAGAAAAAAAAACAAATCATGTTTCGCGAATATAAAAACGCAACAGGCCCGACCCGATATACCTGTCGAGCTGTTTGGACAAGTTGTAGTTGTCGAACCAGTACTTCCAGTTTCCGCATGCGAAGTGCGTCGCTTTTTTTGTTAGCTTGTTGCTGTTTGGTGTTGCTTCTGGTTTGGTGCGCTGGTGGTTAGGTACCACAAACGCTTGGCCCACAGCCTTTTGTGTTCGCTTCGTGAACCCGCGATGAAAGTGGACGCTGTTGTATGTTGTATTTTGCGATTGAAACACATTTTTTTCTTTTCATTTTTTGTTTGACGTCGATCATCAATAGTCGTACCAAATCGTTCGGTACGTGTTTCGTTCAATCAACTAACTACATCGGATCACTTCCTTCCCGGGGGGCATCATACTGAGGACACACACACGTACACAAACAAAGACACATAAAATAGGTAACAAGCCGCCCCACACAAGCATCCGACATCGCACGGTCGGAAGGATGATCGTACGCCAGGCCGGTTTTCGTACGTTCTTCGGCCCGGTTATGGAAACTCGTACTCCGGGAAAGAAAGCAAAACGTGAAGCTAGGCCACCAACCCGTACTGCCCGTCAGCCCACGGTCAGCCCAACCGGAAAAACTTTGGCATGTTGCGGAAACCCACCCAAGCAAGCGGGCACGGCGAAAGAGAAAACCAAGCACAAACATACAACAAACCCAAAAAGAGCGGTGCAAAAAGTAAACAAAAAAAAAGGCCATGAACAAATGGAAAAATGATACGGAATACGAAAAGATTGTATTGAAAGTGAAAAAAAAAGAGAAACGATGCGAGTAAAAGTAATCGAAGTTGGGAAAACACGAGTGAAGAAAGCACTACAAACGCGAGGATCGCGAGTGATCGCGTGGATGACAGTGTTCGGTCGTTCGGTCAAGCGGAATCGTAATGATGGTGGGTCACATAAACGCACACATACTTATTCGACGCGGTAGCACGGTACGGTGCTGGTGTGGCCATAAAACGAATGAACCCGTAGTTGCTGTGGAAACGAACTACCGACCAGCTTAGTGAAGCCCGAGACCATAAAGCAATAACAGTGCAATCTTCTTGTGCGGTGCGCTATTGCAAAAACAAAAAAAAACAAAAACACAGAAGAAGCAAAAGAAGGAAAACAAAACCAACCTTTCTGTGTAGGAAAACGTAAAACACATTAGCTTCCTTCAATTGGTAGCCCGAACATCTGGGCCGTAGCAGATGCCGTGGCAAAGTCGTTACAACTCAACACCGTGCGGAAAGTGTGACCTAAGGGAAAGAAAATCACATTCACCTAGCTGTAAAAGCGCAAGGAAAAACATGACTACTGTACCAAGGGAAGGAGGGAAGGTGGGGAAGACGAAAAAAAAAGAACGAAAACACACACTTTACAACACCTTATCTACACCGCCTGTGTATGTGATGTGTATTGTTAAGCTCATTTTCCCACCCATTTCCCAGGAAGGGGAAAATTTTCAACAACAACAACAACTGAAAAGCCCCCGCGCAACAAAAGCAAGGTTCAACTCCGTAACGAGGTGTGTTGTCGCTTTTATTGGCACACTCTAAGCGAGCTTTTTCTTCTATCACGTTTTCTTCTACCCCGCTCTCGGGTGGTAAAAATTGCGCTATATCTTTTTCCAAACCACTGTCCCATCCCTGCATACGGTGGAGGGGAAACGGAGGGTGTCCAATGGTACGTAGCGTAATGGGTTAATTTTATTTTATCATCCTGTGAAAGAAGGCCGGAAAAATTAGGTAAATCCAACCAGCCAACGGCCGACCAGAGGCGTGGAAAATTAAACCGCCGACAAGGTGCATCGCATTTGGGTGAGTGGGTGGTGGGTGATTAATTGTAAAAAAAAGAAATTTTCCTAAATTTATTACAACCTTACTTTTTTCGAGCGATCCAACACCAAAAAGTTAAACCGAGAAGAAACCGTTCGTCGCTGAACGTCACGTTGAAGTCTTTTGACGCTGTAGTCGATATGTGACGAAGTGGGCCACCGGGAACATTGGGAGCGTTTTTAATTGACTTCCCAACTGTGACAGTTTTTGGATGAGATTTGCACATCGAGCGGATCGTTTTGCCAGTCGATCGTAAAATTGAGGCCACCGGAAGGTACCGTACCCAGCGTTATGACGAGACAGCCAACGACGACGAACCATTAAGTGCGGTTTCTTTTGACACAAAACCGTTGTCTCCATAGAAGGAATGGAACAGGGAGCGGATGATTAGAAAACTAGAGCGATGAGTACCCGCCTTTACGTACGTTTCCTCTTCATTGGTTCTGTTTGCCGGAAGTACAACTCTTTCTACAAACATTTCTATTTTAATGTGATTTATGACAATCTGTTTTTTTTCTTCTTCGTTATTCGATACATTTTCCAAACCGGATATTACTCATTTGAAACTTTTTGGTACAATTCCATTAGGCGATCGCTATTATTCCCATCACTCACCCCGGGGGTGACGCAGATCTGTTGGAGAAATCTGTCACCAAAATTCGTTCACACTTTCACGCTAAAATGCGCCGATCAACAGTGTGCGAAATCGACACAATGTACCCAAAGGGGCCAACCCCAAACTAAATGGGGGGTGCCGAGGGGATGATCGAAATTGGCTGATCGTCACCGCACAAAGTGACAATTATTTACTAAACAGCTTTTCACTAGGGTGGAAATTGCAAGAAAAAACAACTCCGTCTTACCTTAAAGTTACCGTCAAAACGAGCGACCTCCTTTTTTTTGTTGTTGTGTAAATGCTTTAGGAACACAATACACCACGAAACCCTCGCTTCGTTGCTGTTTTGTTAGTTGTTTTTGTGTTCGGAAGTGAGTGCAAAAAAAAAGAACGTTACCCAAACATGTGTTCCTGATCTTTCGTGAAGATTTTAGCAAACAATATCTTCTGACGGTGTGCAAAACCGGGAATGTGTTTATTCTTTGAAGCTTGTTTTTTGCTTAATTTATATCCGTACACACACACACACACACACCCAGAGAGGGATCGTATGCAAGTGCGCAAAATACATTTTATTGCCCTTATTAGCACCTTCTTTTCCATTTGCTTTCGGGGTACGTAATTCGAAATACCGTTGCAGTTGCGTAGTTTGAGGCAGTTCTATTCTTAGAAAAAACCACCTCTCCAGTATGACAGGCATCGCATTCGAACCTTTGCCGCAAATTACTGTTAGGGTGTAGATCTCTGTCGATATTTCTTTTTATTTCTTTCCAGCCCTTCTACATTAATTTCCCCCCCTTTAACGCTCACTAATGATGGCGCAGTTGTGCAGTAATAAATGAACTCATCTGGCCTTATTCAAAACACACACAACCAGAAGAACTTTTGATGGACTGGCGGCCAAACACAAAACATTGGGCACAAAAAGCGAAGGGGGAAAAAAATAACCACATTTGAGTTGAGAAAAGGTTCTATTCTTCTTTAATGATCCCCCAGCCGTTCAGCCAGCCAAATTCCTGGCTGGAAATTCGCTTGCCAAAACTTGATTGCTCTTTCGTCGAGTGGGGAATGGATGGAAGTAGAAAAACAAAACATCACCACTACCATACACCATTGCAAACACAATGGTGAGGCAACTTATGAATGATTTATAAACTTTCGTTCTTTCTTCGTCTTGGTTGAGTTGAGTTTGCCTTAATTGGCAACTCAAGCACACACACACACACATACGAGCGATGGCTTAGCTAATCCTACCCGACAACGTGGATGGATTCGAGAAGCAATGAGCAACCATTTTCCCCAGTATACCTTCTTCATGCCTTCCTCTTCGGTTTTGACCAACCGAAAGCTAACGACCGAGTTACCAGTGTTTAACTAAGAACATCGTGCAAGACTTTGTTTAATCAAGACAAGCGTTGCTGCAACGTTCTGGTGATGATGATAATGATGATGGTCCAAACATCGGGGCGTTGATGTCATAAGCGATGTGTATCCGGCATTTGTCGTGCTGACGATCAAATAAAATGTGTACATACATATGTATTAACGGCTCTGCCCAACCCACTTCGGGGTGCGTCTGCTGGTGCGGCGCGAAAGGTGGACATGGTTGCCTTGAAACGAAACGAAAACTTTACGTACAATTACGCCATTAATCAAATCAGCATACGCTTCGTTTGATTTCATTCTTCGGCTGGCAACAAACCATAACAACAGTGTGATACAATTGGTGGAAGAAAACAAAAACCAAACCTCACCAGACACCGAACCTACACCTTAAACCGTGTATGGAAAATCGTTTTACGCGTTGTTCGAAATATGTAACAACAAACGAACATAGTAAAGCGAACCATGCTAATAATCCGCATCGATTCCGTACCGTTTCCGAGTCCAATCGCGCTGTTACATAACTTGCAGATCAGTCCAACACATGTTCTAGGCTTAAGTTAATTGATTTTGGTTGTACCTGTTTTTTTTTCACCTTCACCAATTTGCCTTCCTATTCACATTTTTCTCATTTCCACTACGCTACGAAGCTGGTGCGATTCATCCCGTTGTGCCGGGCACATCGATCAAGAGATCAAGCGCCACAGCTCTACATACACGTTTCGAAACGTTTCGAAGGTGATCGCGGGGTCGAGCGGGGATCGAGACAAGCGATACGACAGAGGAAGGGAACGTCCAAAGAGCAATTCTTGCACTCATCATTCTCATCTTTATCCACCCGTGCCGACCATCCAAAGTTCCGGGTTTTCGTTTCCACCTTATTCCCTTTTTTCCCCCGCCTGACCGATCGTTCAAGTCTTTCGTTTCACACTCGCAAAGCGTGCATGGGGTTAGCCTTTCTTTCTCGCACGCAGAACGCACATTCCAACCGACCGTGGTGTGGTCGAATTACGGCAACGGATCAAGCTGACATCACGACGTTATTCTTCAGCAGGGAAAAGAACAAGGCAAAGCGAGCAAACGAAAGACAGTGCATGAAACACTGAAGAATGAGTTGGGCCGTACAAAAACGAACAACGAAAAAAGTAAAGGAATGCGAAGAGCGACAGGAAGAATTGTGTAAGATCAATTAAAGAGCAATCTAACGATTTACCCTCACACAGGGTTTTTTAAGGGTGGGTGACTCGTAATCACACACACACACACATATACATGTATACACAAAAGCACTCTTTTTTATGTCTCTACTCTTCTAAGGAAGTGCAAAGCGACAGGGGCTGAAGAAAACAGAAAATCGGTCCGGACGCCCGATTTCCTTAGCAAACCCTTCCCAGTTAGGCTCGGTCGATGGGGAGAAAGCAAACCGTGTTTCGAAAATGGGCCGGGTTCATGCAATAATAACAGCGGTGTGGTCACAAAACTGGGTCTTTCTGGGTGACGACTAAACAAACGCTTTACAGTTACGATACTACAGAGGAACGACGCCGGATGAAACTGGCTGTTAGGGGAATGTTAAGGGATAGGTACCGGGCAAGACAAGTGTGCCCCGGCCAGGGCAGCACACTGCTGGAACCGGAAAAAATGCCTGCTGGATATGAAGTCGGGGCCATCGACACCGGGTCCGGGTTTGATGGGGGTTTTTTTTTCGTAAAAGATCTTACCTAGGGCAAGCTAGCTGCTTAAAATTCCTCGATCGTTCGTTCTCTGTCGTTCGGATTGTTGTTTGAAATCTCCCCACTGTAGCTGCTGCGCCGTCGATCCGTCAAAGCTTCTCCTGTACGGGTAGCTTAAAATTCCGATCGCGACCACAGTGACGAACCTTCTTAGCTCACGGATCCCAGTCACGGCACCAAGGCAGGATGGAAGGTAGAATGTCACAGCAAATGGCGCTTTCTGGCACGATTTAGAAACTGTTGCTTTTGTTTGTGATTGTGTGTGTGTGTACCCGTGAGCGGAGGGGGAATTGAGGTGTTGTTAGCACGACACACGCCTTCACAAAACACTGCTATACTTCTAGGGGGAAGTGGGAAGAGATGAATTCTAACCTTCCTTCCTTCTCGTTACGATGTTGATTGCACACGATCTCCACGAACGACGAATGATTAGCGCGAAATGATGCAAAAAAAACGCCAAACACTAACAATCAAACATCAAGCACATGCACTGCCGGAATGGGACCTGTGGTACAACTCCAACCAAAATAATAACAACTCGGAGAAAAAACAAAAAACACACACAAACTCACTTCGGTACACAAAACACGCGCAACAACTCTTCAGCTGCGGGGGCTGGGCAATTGCACAATTCTTAAAACATCCCTTTTACCCCCTTTGCGGCAAAAGATGTCAACCGTTTGTGGGGAGCGGTTGACTTAAAACCCCGGGAATAGCACGGAGCGGGGGTAGGTCTGGGAAGGAGTTGATAAAAGCGAACCGCCTGTTTTTGCTGTCTCCCGTGTTGATGTCCGCGATGCACTTGGCGCAACACGAGCAAAATTCTGCACTATGCAAATTCACCACTCAGTAACACAGGCACACAAACAGGGGTGCACACTTAACATACACACTGGCACAATAAACACCACCCTTTAGACAAGAATCCCGCTATGGACAAGGTGATGCGGTTTTGAATGCAATTGCAAATGCACATTCACCGTAATTCTTGCATACACACACACACACACTCTATCGCTCTCTTTTTTCCTCTTTCTCCCGCTGCCGATGCAACGCCGAATGCACTTTATGTTTTGAGGTTGAATCTTTCGCGCACATACACACCTTCTGTTTGACCAATTTTTTCACTTCTCGGCGGGCGGCGGGTTTGCTCTTTAAAACTGTTTTATTCCCTTCACTTCTGGAGGTTCATTCAAACTGTTGCACAAAACCCGCTCAAAACACGCCACGGTTGTACAAGGGTGAAGTGGAAACACTGTTGGACTTGGTGCTTGGATGAAACGCTTCGCTCGAACGAACGAAACCACGACACACTACCACACTGGCCGACGTTCGTTTGGAGTCTGGTGTCCGTAGTGTCTTGCTGACGGCGGTGGCGGCAACAGATCTTGGGAACGGCCTCGACGGCTGGCATTTTTTTCCCTCCAAACTCTAGCAATCCGCGCTGGGGGATGAAACCGCATATTTCCTTCCCTCTTTCGCGTACGATCATTGCTACGGTACAGTTGCTGACCTTACGATCGCTCTTTCTCAACACTCGGGCGCTCTCTCTCTCTCCCTCTCTCTGTTGCTCGTTTAAAATGACTGTTGAGGATAAGCTCGTGTAGTATGCGTGACCGCATCTTAAGACATGTTTTATGACTCCGGTTGATGGCTTCGGGTGTTCGGGCGCTTTCGATACTGACACATTCCACTGGGGAGGAAGGAGAAACAGGTTTACTGTGCTTTTGCTTCCCAACCCGGCACATTTCACGCATTCGAGCAGTATCACGTCGAAAAGCCGTGGCAGCTTTAGGGCAGCCTGTTCGCTGCTTAAGAGCAGCAATTGAAGAACTGTCGTTTTACTGCGAAGATGTATGATTTGAAGTGATTGTTTTAAATGAAGAATATGCTAATATGATCATTTATGATGAAATCTTTGTTATTATCAAATAGCAGATTTTATCGAAATTTGTATCGAACTTCTCTAAAGACAAATTATTGCTCTGGCTTTATGAACTTCGAGAAGAGTTGTTGTATCTGTACAATTCGGTTTAAGCTTCACGAAAATCTTCATATATGCTAATTATATTGTTTAAAGAGGTAGCATTTCTAGCTGCACTGTAATTATATGTCTCTCGATCGCATTGTGCTTAAAAGCACGAATGAAAGCTCACTGAATGAATTCCGCTTCATGCAGTATGTTCAACCGAATGCAACCGAACCGTGGCGGGCGGTTATGCAAGCGGACAAGCACCTGTCTCCCTTCCCATACTACATTTGCCTATTTCACAAAATCCAAACGTTCGTGTTTGCACGGTGTTTGCATGCCGAACCAGATGGAAGGAGAGCCGAACCGTCGTCATCGCCAGAAGTTTAGCCATCGTGCGAGACGCTGAAGGCCTTTGGAAAGGTTCCCCACCGATCAGTTCCGAGACGCAACGCTTGCTCAACGGACTTGAGCGTCTATCCTTGATCTGCACAACTAGACACCTGCCAAGTGGCAGTAGAAGTTGTTTCACCACCTGCAAACATGTTCCGATCGTCGCTCGTGGTAAGTTTAGAGGAAGTGATCAATCTGTTCCCAATGCTGTGTGTTTGTGTGTGATACTCATCTGAACCCGTACACTATCGTGGCTTGTTAGGTTCTGGTGATAGTGTTGGCCGGAGATTTCTGCAATGCTGCCCGCCGCGATGCAGGTGCCCGCCTAAAGCCACAGATCGTTGTAGTGGAGGAGTATGAGGAGCATTTGACGACTTTGCCACCTCCACCGAAACCGTACGCTTTCACTTACTCGGCCGGACGATCACCAGGACACGTCGACCGTACCCACAGTGAGGTGTCGGATGGAAGTGGCGTTGTGCGCGGTTCCTTCTCGTACGTCGATCCAAGAAATCAGGTTCGCACCGTCGAGTATACGGCCGATTCGCACGGGTTCTATCCGGTGCTGAGTCATCTTCCCAAAACCCCACAACAGACGGAAGCGGTCGAACTGGCGCAACAAAAACACTATGCACTGTACGCCAAGATTGCGCAAGAGCATGCCAATGCGCACAGCGGACTGACGGTGGTGCGTGTAACCGGTTGCGCTTTTCCGAGAGCCCAACATTCAATCCTTTCCCTTTTGTGTGTTTGTTTTTGTTGCAGGAACCGAAACTGCCCAAGGACACGGTTGCCGTGGCGAAAGCGAAAGATCGCCATCTGTCACTGTACGAGAAGATTGCCCGGGAGCATGCACGCATCGGAGCGGAACAGGAAGCGCAACGGTTGGCCTTTGAAGCTACGTCGGTGAAATATGAGGAGGAGTGAGCGTGTACATAATACGAAGCACAAGAACACTTCCCAAACGGCTGATAATGAAACTAATCCTATTACTAAAATTCCCGCAGTTTAAAGCGAACAAAATTCAAATGTAAATGTGGTGATTCATCAATAAATCAATAAATTATAAGCAATCAATCGAAGTCGATCGAAGTCGATCGTTGCCAGAGGAGATGAAACTGGTTTTGTTGGCATCTGTTGTTACCATTGCGTCATCAGATTTGTTTGCGAAAATATCAAACTACGCTGTTAGATATTTAATACGAACTTCAATAAAAATCCATGCATCGAAGGTCGTCGCCTGTAAATGATCCAAACAAGGGGTAGTTATAATAACATTTAGACCACTATTGTTAGTGCTAATGGGGGAACATTTTACGTACAAATGGGTTTCGTTGCTACTCAAAGATTTGCATTCGAAAAGTGATGTTTAGTTCTATCAGAGACATTCATAATGTTGTTCCGTTTCGTAGTAGCTCTTATGGTATGTCTCCTCGGTCGTCGATCGTGAGGTAAATCGAAACTTTTTTGAAGGTAATTTTGATTTCTTCCCACAGCTCCTCGATGTTTCCTTCGGACAGTATGACTATCCAAACTACGAGGAAACAGCATCGGAGAACATACCGGACGCTTATCCCAATCCAGATGTTGATACCAACCCAGCACCCAACCCGGAACCACAATATCCCGACTACAGCTATGTAGAAACGGTCGTAACTACTACTACAACTACTACTACCACGCGGGCCCCAAGAACGAAACGACCCCAGGTGTTTCCTCCAACACCGACCATACGCCAAACGAGACGTTCAATGAACAGAATAGTGCATTGGTACATTCTGAACGGTCAACTGTATCCAATTCGTACTGCCATCAGGCGCCGCTATCGAACAGGATCGCAGACCAATTGGGTACCACCGTACTATCGTAACGTGATGACGGGTTCACGTTCGACAACATCGAATGCACCCGAATGGGGACTAACGCAACGTATCGGATACTGGTGGTAGATCTACGATCTTCTAACAATTTCCCAATGCTTACAATAGAGACGAAATAAACCATTTTCTCTCCAACATTCGGATTGTCCAGGAACTTCTAGTCCGGATATTGGTGATGCTACCTCACACACGCACACATGATTGAGTGTCCTTTATTATCCCAGCAGATAGTTTAGCAACGTCGAAGTTGCGCATACATTGCACGCGTTAGTGCTGCCGGTAGTCGGCGGCGGATTGAGACTCGACCCGTACCACGTCTGAAAGACATTGTTGGCCCCACGTACGTCCGCCGAAGGCATGTCATAATACGAAACAGTGTCCGTATATCCGTCAGGATCACTGTAATCATCGTATCCATAACCGTCCTCCTCGTAATAGTACTGCGGATCTGTTTCGTAGTAATCTAACTCACGGTTTGAATTACCGCCGGGTCGCAATGTCACGGTGGCCGGATTCCTCTTTCGTGCCGTGACCGTTTCCTCGACGCGCACCACTACCCTTGGGCGTGTTTGCGATAAGCCGGAGATGGATTCCGGATACAGACGATTCAGCATTGACGCCAGTCCGGTAAGGTAATTCAGATCGGGTCCATTCCCTGCCTGGTTGAAGCCAGCATTGGAAGGTACCTGGGTAGCGATGGCATTCGCGTAAGGTTGCATATTGTACCAACGGCATGCCATACCCGTGGCAGCATTCTGCGTGTCCCGGTAGAGATTAAAAATGGGTAAAAAGGCATTCCCTTGTGCTGAGATCTGGGCAGCGGGGAGTTGGGAATAGTAATAGTATTTATTCAAACATTAATATACACCACTCATACATTACCAGCAGTATTACAAGTACGGTAGCACGTCCAAAAATCATCCTTATCGCTTCACCAAACACTTGACTATAAACTCGAACCTCAAGAGACTTCGTAACTTACTAACAGGACGTGAAATTGAGGTGATAATCGGTTTAAATTAATCATTCAACAATTTATTGGACATTAACGTGTCAATCCATCATTAACCTTCAACGCTAGCAAAAGAATTCTTGCTAAAAATCCCCGCTATTTAACTTTCATTAATTAATATCATATTAATCTGACTCAGTATGAACATTTGACAGACAAAAAAAAACTTCAAATTGTTTATTAAATGGTTGTCTAGCCGAAACAAAATTATAAAATAAACACCGTACCTTAGCTTGTGAGTAAAACTATATTAACTATATTAAAACATGTTAACATACTTCATGTGGCGTATAATGGTTTTATAATAAACTTGTTTACAGCATTGTAACGAGTTCGAGCTAACCTTTAAAAAGGCACAGCAACCTTTTGAACTGTCCGTTCTGTTGTACGATTTCAAGATGGATGAAATCCGAACAGTCTACTTAGTCGTGTTGCTAGTGTCCGTTTCATTCGGTGTACAAAACGTGCTGGCGGAAGAATCTGAATATGAATACTACTACGAAGAAGGTACTTTAAGTGATGGAGGTTGAGTAAGTTTCATTGGTGGTGATTTAAATATAAACGTATTTTTCTTTGTTTTTGTTATTCGATTTTACTACAGTAAACGCTACTCAAAATGCGGTGGATTCTTCGTCGACCACAGTCGAGACGACTACTGTAACTTTAATACCGCAAGTAGAAACAACTTCGATATTACCGAAGCCATCCTTTTTGGAATTACCGCATACCGAAGTACCGGATACCGAAGTAGCGTATACGGACACTTCAAGTGAATTTACTTCGGTTATTAATGTAGAGGATTCTACGGATGATAGTATAAGGCGTAATCAATGGGTTACTACATCAGTAGGGGAAAATAAACCCATAGCTACAACTGATGTACGTCGAACCGATCACACCTTAACACAAATGAATGGTACTCGTCCAACTAAGTACACTTCCACTTTCTACAAAAGTACCGCCAAGCGTAAGTACATCACAGCTGCACACATTCGAATCGATGCTAATATTTTGTTTTACAGCAAAACCCAATAAGCAACCGGAAATAGTACTTAACATCTACACTGGCATGTATGGAATGCATTCGCGGGGAAAAAACCGACCCAGCGGAAACCTGGGTGGGCGCAACAATAATTTATGGCCACGTGCCCAACCTGCTATACAGGGATGGTATGGTATGTACGGGATGCACAATCGTAGACCGGTGCAATCCTTCATGCCCAGACAGAACCCACCTGCATACCGGGGCCGTGGACCACAGAATGATTACGATGATGGATATAATTCCTTCACCTATCACACGGCAACGAAACCGCGGCGAAACAAACAGCAAAACCGTGGCACAGCAATTGACGAACAGGCCAGCACGGCGCTATTCAATTTTCTCCTGCAAGCACTCGGACAGTATACGGGTTCTTCTTCCGCTCGTTCACAACCGCAAGGACAGCAAGGATCTCGCAGAAGACAGTGAGAGATAAAAACAATTACATTGTAAACACTGAACGATTTGTGACCATTCAAAATAAATCAAGTGAAATGTTTCAGACCACGTGGCTAATTGCGTAAACGATACATTCTGTTACGTTACGATTTGTGTTCAGGTCTTCAACAATGTTTTTTATTCTTTTTCTTATTTAAAGCATTATTTGAGTGAAAAGAAACTTATTTTCAACCGATTCGCATTAAAATATATCAATTTATAAAATTTTGCTTAATTTCCCAAAAAAATGAGGAAATTTTCAAATTTTCAGATTTTTTTTTTATTCTTTATCCTTTGTTCATTTAAAGCATTATTTGAGTGAAAAGAAACTTATTTCAAGTTTTTTTCTGGGGAAATTCTCTTATTTGATACCACCAATAGTTAAAATATTGTATTGTATTGGCATGATTAGTCTTGGATACCTTATGATCCTGAAGGGGTTAATTAGCATTTATTTGTACAATCATGCCATCATCCGTAGCAGATCTGCCACGTTGATGTTATAAGCCAATGTTCTGCTATCCAGCTCGCACAAAAAAATATTTGATTTCGATCGAACTGAGCGCCAGGCCAGTCAATGGCTGGTATCGGCAAAGCAGTCGTTAAAAACAGTGGAATCAATTCCACTGATTTTACTATATCGACCAATAACTTTATCTACTCGAAATGGCATCGCGAACGCTTTTCTCTTTCGGGTCGATAAAATCAAAGCAACCAATATGTATCTACCCATCTAGTAGCTACGCTAGTTGTGAAATCTAGAGTTTGCAATTATACATGTTTACATTTTACGACGCTAGTTGGTTGAAGAAAACGTGTAATGATTCGGAAAAGTGCACTAAAATCAGTTAAATGTTTTATTTTTCATGAGTGATAGTGATAATCTTGGGAAAAATCTGGCAGGACACCGTAGGCAAATGCGCAAACGGCTAGACTCGCTTCAATCATCGTATACGGCGCAATAAATAGGAATTGTTTCTGTGAACAGTTGCGGATCAAACTTCTCGGAGGCCCAAAGCTGAATGGAAGTTGGGGCCCCAAAACTGAAGATGGTAGCATTGTTGATAAATTTAAATCAACGAGGTTTATTTGGCATTCGTCGACTATATCCGTTCGCGAAAAGCCAAATTTTGGCAATACTGACCGCGTAGTGAACTAATTTCAAAAGTGCTGACTGGGCGGGGGGAGTAATTTTTTGAGGCATTAACTGTCTCCTCCCTCCCCCAAAAAAATACGATGACATACGCATCCCCAAGCATCTTCTCAGTTATCGCTCTTAGCCGTATCGCT
>CM028125.1:29438153-29455916 GCA_016254315.1 Anopheles parensis
ACCGTTTTATGGGTTGAAAAATGTGATGCGTTGCGATAGCAATCCGCCATGACAGTCAACTTATTGGTCGATATGTTATTCCACTGGTGGAAAGATTGCTTCGCGATGAGTACCAATTTTTGTGATCTCGCATATCAACCAAGAATGATCAACTGGATTCTACGATATATCTCGTCATACTGTAATCCACAATCAATTACGTGTTATAATAGAAAAAAGAACAAATTAAGAATTTTAATAAGAAAGACGATAGAACAGCAGCTTTGCTTTTTTTTATTCAGCTAGAACGGCCTGGGATTAATAGCAGCTATGCTTAATTTCGAACAAAATTACAAATAGCAAAACACCCGACGCAGCATCACACCGTCCTGCCATAATACGACAGTACTCAACCTGCTATAGTAGACGCACGTTTCATTTGACAGCCAACGCCATAAACACCGCATCAGCTAGAGCGGGAGAGCGTGCAAAGTGCGAGCGGGCCAGAGTATTCGCAGTGGCAGGAAAAAGAAGAAATCCTCTCAACAGATCGCTACGACCGTGTGTTTTGTCGTCTGTTGTCCGTCGATTAAAGCACGCAGTTGGTTCTCAGTGAAACGAAGCATGGCGGCACGATTGATAAAGAAAATTGTAAGGAAAACCCATGTGACATACTGTACTCAAGTGTGAACCTATCCGACCTTCTCCGTCCCTACACCTTTACCCGTTGGAGGGTTTTTTATATTGCTGTTACTGCTGCTGTTGCAAAACTGCTGCCGGTTCTATCGTCGTCATCGTGCTGTGGAAACCTTTCCACCCTCTCGTGTGTGAAAAACAGTGTGCAACGAGAGACAAGTATCCCCTCTCATACTCACCCTTCGCGAGGCAGGCGAAAAAACGGTTGCGCAAAGAACCCCAACAAGCTTGCCCCGTAACGCAAGGGGGGACAATAATAGCAAAATCTTTCGAAAACATGTTCTGTTTCTGGCAACTGGAATTCTAACGCATTACTCACATAAACCAACACGCACGTCCTCGTTTTTGTTGTGCTTTTTTAGTTGGATGGCGAATTTGGAACGCTGCTGGCGAAATTTTCCACCCAACTGAAGGACAATTGGGTCAAGATTTACATAACCTCCTCCACTTCATCCACGGCAAATACTAAGCGAACCGAACCAATAGTTCAAGTAAATAACTATGTTTACCGCAATTACTAATTTACCGGGGGTGGGTGAGAAGGGACTCCACACATACACGCACATTTTCCTGTATCCGCTGTCCTTCATCCGGGATTAGATGCCGCCGTATTTCCGGTATTCCGAATGGGGTTAGAGAAGCAAACGGATAGGATAATTACTGGTTCTGTAATGATCTTCGGTAAAGTGAAGGCCACCAGTGTGCTAAAAGTAGTAGTAGTAGTAGTAGTAGTAACAGCAGCCCAACTAAATCTTCATAAAACCAGTTTTATCCGCGATCCGCCTTATAACCGTTACGTAACGGAATACTTTACGTTGACAAAATTTTCTTCCACCGTTGTATTTTTTTCGTTTCATTCATCGTTCACCGCACTAGACGGTCGCTCCGTTCGGTGCGCGTTCGTTTGCATCTGGCTCGCGCAAAGTGACACTGATTCCCGGCGATGGAATTGGGCCCGAAATTTCCGCCGCCGTGCAGAAAATCTTTTCCGTTGCAAATGTACCAATTGAGTGGGAAACGGTCGACGTTACACCGGTGCGGGTAAGTAAACGTGTGACCAAAACACAGGAATCTAATCGGCCCACACGCGTTATTGAGTTCGTTTTTATCTCGGTATATTGTAGAATCCCGATGGCAAGTTTGGCATTCCTCAGGGTGCTATCGATTCGGTGAACCGCAATAAGGTTGGCCTGAAGGGACCGCTGATGACGCCGGTCGGAAAGGGACATCGGTCGCTTAATCTGGCCCTGCGCAAAGAGTTCAACCTGTACGCGAACGTGCGTCCGTGCCGAAGTCTCGAGGGTTACAAGACGCTGTACGACAACGTGGACGTGGTGACGATCCGTGAGAACACCGAGGGTGAGTACTCCGGCATTGAGCACGAGATCGTGGATGGTGTGGTGCAGAGTATTAAGCTCATCACGGAGGAAGCCTCGAACCGTGTGGCGGAGTATGCATTCAAATATGCCAAAGATAACAACCGCAAGAAGGTGACGGTCGTACACAAGGCGAACATTATGCGTATGTCAGACGGTTTGTTCCTGCGTTGCTGTCGCGATATGGCACAGAAGTATCCGGAGATTAAGTTCGAGGAACGGTACCTCGACACGGTCTGTCTGAACATGGTGCAGGATCCGAGAAAGTACGATGTGTTGGTAAGTGAATCACAGTGTCGTAATGAAAAATCGTCTACAAACAATCTAACGTTTTCCTCCGTGTATGTCTCCTTAATGGTTGCCAGGTAATGCCCAACCTGTACGGTGATATTCTGTCTGATATGTGTGCCGGTCTGGTCGGTGGTCTCGGTCTCACCCCGTCCGGCAACATGGGTCTGAACGGTGCGCTGTTCGAATCGGTTCACGGTACCGCGCCGGATATTGCCGGTAAGGATCTGGCCAACCCCACTGCCCTGCTACTGTCGGCGGTCATGATGCTGCGACACATGGAATTGAACCAGCACGCGGACAAGATCCAGGGCGCCTGCTTCGAGACGATTAAGGAAGCCAAATGGCTAACCGGTGATCTTGGCGGTAAGGCCAAATGTTCCGAATACACCAACGCCATCTGTGACAGAATCAAGTAAAAGGAGCGTCCCCGCGGTATGTTGGGCGCGAAGTGGGAAGGTTTTACGTGCAAGACAACGGCGACAAACTCCATTTCCTGCCATCGCCTTACCGTAAGCATGCTACTGGTAGCACGCACCCTTTATAAAACGCCATAATGGAAGTGACCGAAAGAGTAATAGTGGCTGTTTCTAGTGAATTACGATGCAAGGGCAGAACGAGAAGAAAAAGCACTAACTAGCGAACTATTTATTTGTAATTTTAAAAAGCAAACAAAATCCTACACAACCACCAATCGGTCCCGACGCACAGACGTGAGCGTTAGCGTGCGTTTCTTTCCCAGCGACAACCAAACAAAACATAAACCGACATTGGCTTCTTAAGATGGGAACCAGTATTAGGATGCATAACTAACCATCAAACGTCCAAAGACCGACGCAGTATCGAACATTGTAACGACATCCGAGCCTCCCCAAAAAAAAAAAAAACTGGAACGCATACACAACCGCACCACCATCCGCCTTGTTTTCCCAGCTCCTTTCGTTTTGCGCCAACAGACAATAATCAGTGCAGCGTGGCCAATCGTCCTCTGCCGACGCGCTAGGAACGAACGGTGTTGGAAAAGGATAGCAACGATGCAGTGTAAAGATGGAGTTTTCGTTTAACGTTTTTTTTTCTCTGTTAATTAGTCATTAGCCAGGCAAAGTAGTGTTTAGTAGATGGATGGAACTAGGAAAAACTGAATGGCGCAAATCAAAGATCTACCGCCCCATGCGAATGATTGAATGCATTACAACTAAAGCCTCCCGGAAGGGACCCAAAGCCATGTTAGTAAAAACACAAAGCCACCAATAGGAAAGAGAAAACGCCTGTCGACGGGATGTAGGATGCAGGAAAAGAAAACAACCGAACTTCACCAAAAATGGAAATAAAATTGTCTCAAAATTCGTTGATTCAAACAAATCACTTTTAAGGTCGATCTAATTGAAGGAAAGAACCGACCGAACGATTATCAGTGAAACGTATGCACTTGGGTAGCGTACCTTTTTTTTGTTCTTTTTATTATCCGTAGCATGTTATATAGGTTGGTTCTAAATAATCATATATGTGTATATATTTTTCGATTCATATTAAAATGCGTCCGTGAAGAAGAACAGTTTAAGCAGCACGCGTCATCTTCCGCTGACGATTCTCCCTTTACCTCTCGTTTTCTGCAACCCCCTGTACGGAGGTGGAGCTTAATGCTTAATCGAACCATTTATCATGTATGTAGTTTCGTAATTGATCACCTGCAGCAGGAATACAATGGGTACTAAAATTCGAGTATTAAAGTAAACAAATCATGGGGATATTGAGGATCATTGAACAACCAAAAACATACAGGATTGTACCGATCCGAATATGCTCAACACTTCAAGATTAACGGCTACTTACTATGCAAGCGTTAATCTGGAGCATGCTGAGCTGAGCTCTCCGCTTCTTAGCTTGGTAAGTAGCAGTGAATCTTGCCGTAAAAAAGCATAAAATTTAGTAAATTTACTTCGTTGTCTACCAAACATAGTGAATAAAAACACAGAGAGCACATTACACCATCGCGCTAATCGTCACCCGCTGCTTCCACAGGACTGTGACGCAGCAGATATCAAAGGGTTTGGCAAAGTGTTATGTATAAAATAGATTTTTTGGTTTCAATTGTATGCGAATGAGATTTGTCCTGCATTTGTCCCACCACTGTACCACATACCGTGTCTTACACTTCTCGGACTTTTCTCACGGCTTCATTAATCGATTATTTATGTACGCGTGGCGGCGTTCGCCTTCCTTTTACCATGCTTTTCTACCTTAAAGTTAAACTTCTGGTTTGATTTAGCGTTGTCTCTAGATCTATCCCTGGATTGTTATTAATGTTCTTACTCATTAATCTACGCAAACAATTAAAAAAAAACTCATTACGACAAAAGGAAAGAAAGAACGAACACGATTGTGCGCGAAAGATTTGTCTTTTCTTTTTGTTTTACACCGATTGGCGTTAGGTCGGGTGTTTTAAGCCTTTCGCTAAGACTGTATAGCAAGATATTTTCTGTTTTAAATTTGGAAATCAAAATGGAACAAGGAACATCAACCAAGACTCGCAACACGATCGTCAGTCGCTTGTCACTAGAACAAACATATTCGCTTGTTATTTTGTGTAACGCTTTTATGCGTAGGCCGGCCTAGGTTGTAATCCCCAAATCGTGGTGTATTAAAATGACCGTTTCGCACAGCACAATGCATCCGAGCCCGAAGAGATTATAAAAAATAATATAAAAAAGGAAAGTTACACGAACCACTATTATGTACTACTCTTACACGCACAGCAACTAACGAAATTAATCTTGTATAAAACCCTTTCCGACGAGACTAGTTTGTAAATGGATACCAGTTCACAGTGTTAGTTTACTTCAACCGTGCAGCAAGCACCGGTCACGGAATATTGAAGAAGGAAAACATCATCACGTTCTAATGCAAAATTATGCGTAATTCTTTCTACGTTCCGTACATGTTAAACTGGTTGCTATTTTTATGGATCATTAATTAACGTTTCGTTTACCTACAGGCGTAAGTTGCTTCTGTTTTGTTGGTTGGTATCTTGTGTAGTGTTTATATAAATGTTGATTTAAATCGCACCCGATTACACCTTGTTGCACCAATGTGAGGAAGAAAAAATCAGTCGTTCCGAAAGGAGGGAGGGCTTTTTTCTTCTTGGTTGATAGATTAAATAAGGAGCCTAAAATAAAAAAAAANGTAGTGTTTATATAAATGTTGATTTAAATCGCACCCGATTACACCTTGTTGCACCAATGTGAGGAAGAAAAAATCAGTCGTTCCGAAAGGAGGGAGGGCTTTTTTCTTCTTGGTTGATAGATTAAATAAGGAGCCTAAAATAATAAAAAAGGAATTGATTCCGAAGGAAGGTCGGTAATTTGTTTTACATGAGTCCTTTTACCATTACTGGGGTTCTATCACTAAACAGAATATTTCATAGCGAATATCTGGATGCATAGCTTAGCGATCACATAATGAACTTTTTCCACTCAATAATGCAAAACTCGCTAATCAACTGTACCGCTGATTACCATTTTTTTTAGATTGTTCAAATAGATCCCAAAGGTAGTGTGGGAAGATTTCAGACAAATTACGTACCAATATGATGGTAGTAACATTTCACAACAGATGTCACAATGAGTGGATCGAAATCCCTGTACCATTGAACAGACAACCTTCTGTTGCTGCTGTTGCTGTTTCAGTCGTCTTTAAGCCTAAAGTCAAATTCTCCTGAGTATACGGTAATCAATTCACTTACATTCGGACACATAGACGTGCGTGGACAAGAGAAAGAGAGACAGACAAAAAAGAACATTTTAACACACTTCAGGTCTTAACATCAGCAGGGACACCAAGGCAAAAGGTAATGGGTGATAGTAGCATATAGCGGGAAAAATGTTTGCCTCAGAAGATATAGAAATTGTGCGAATTTACCAAAACTATCCTTCATCTTCGGTTGTTCCATTCTATCGCCTGCATTCCACAAAGGTACAAAACAACCTCTCTTCCGACGAGACTAACAAAAGCCTGTATCCATTTCACAGATGACGGATGCATTGGCAGAAAGACTGACTCGTTGCTTGTTGCGGCATGTTTCGTGTGTTCAGGGCCGAACTGATTAGCTGATCATTTCGCGATACTTCAGCTTGTGTTTCGAGAGCATCTCCGTCACGGTGACGAGCTTCTTCAGTGCGTTGTTTGTCTTGCTCATAGCTTGCAGCTCCGGCAGATACGACACACAGATGTGGTGCAGTGTGGCGAGCTCACGGCCTAAAAGTGCAACGAGAAACAATTAAATAAAAGAAACTTTTCGTCTTACACAAAGTGATGCTGGACTTACCTGCATCGGAGCTGGACAGGGTGCAGGAGTTGTTTTGTTCCTGCATGCAACCGGGAGGTGGATTAGGATCCGTAACGGACGACAGCTGGTCGAGAAATACAATCATGCGTTCCTTATTCTTTAAGATGAACGGATTAACCACTTCCATGTACGGTTCCTGAAGGAAAGTAACGAAATAGTTGTTAGAAAATATCATTTCCCAAAAAAAAAAACGATTATTTTAAAAAAGTGTTCTCACTTTGCCACCGAATTCAACGAGATTAGCCAGATTTTGTAAACATTTCGCGACCATGATCAGCGACCTGGTCGCCATTTGGTGTGGCGTTTCATTGACTAGACCGAATTGACGAGGATTGAGCAGGGCGGGACAGAGCAGCCGCAAAAAGATGAACCCGGACACGACGCGCGTTCGCACCAGCCGTTCGTTCGGTGAGGGCCACTTGGCCACGACCGCTTTCTGCAAACAGTTGCAGATGTACCGTACCGTCCGGGGGCACGCATCCGGCGAGGTGAAGATCGACTGTGTCACCTGATCGAGAATCATTAGCAAAAATTCCGCATTCGAGCACGCATCATCGTTGACGTCCATCTTCGTTGGATTCAGTTCGGCCGACTGTTTGCTGTCCAGTATCCGCTGCACCGTATCGGATACGGCCGACTGTAGGAACAGCGTACATTCGGCACGCATGTACAGATCCATCAGTGTCGTTGCTAGCGATGCCCCACGGAACAGGGTGGAGGTTTCATTCTCGCGTGCCACCTCAGCCTGGCAAAGGATTCGCAGTAGCTCCGTTTCACGCTTTTCGTGCCGGAACACCTTCAACAGTGACGTGGCAAGCGGGATGCGATCGTTGTGGCATATCTCGGATAGAGCACGGACTGCGTTCAGTTCCGATTCGACAAGCAGTTGCTGCAGCGGACTGTATTCCTCGCACGGCATGACAAGATCATCCAGGTAGCGGATACGCAACCGAATCGAACCCCACTCACCCATCGGTGTCATACCGTTGAGCGGGAACCATTCCTCCGTTTCCTGCCCATTCTTAAGACTGCACAGATCGACCGTCAGTTCTGCCACTTCCGAATCCTTGCCACGTTTGCCACGACTGAGCACGGTTATTGTAACCGTAACCACGTCGGGCGGTACATCGCTGAAGGGAGCAAACAAATTGGAATACATTTTTAATTCATGCCCTCTGCACACATCCAGTGCAAACACTTACTCCAGAACGAATTCCTCTTCCCATACGGGATCGGGTGCTGTCTTAACGCGCGTCTTGCCCACTTTCACCTGGTTGAGCGAGACAACACAGTACGGGTGTGGCACCAGCTTAAACGGCAAACGATGCGCCTCCAGAATCTGTAGATTGAGACAGCGAAGTTCGCGCAGCCGCGGAACCTTTGATTGTGCCTTGCTTAGCTGCGACACGCAGTGCGATTTCAGTGCCGATATCCACTCAACGTAGCACTCCTGATTGTTGGCACAGAGATAGGTGATGGTAGCGAGACACGGAAGCGCCCGTTCCACTATCTGGAAGCAGTGTTGTCGCTCCCAAAATGATTCATGGCACTGCGGAACGACAAAATAAATTATAAGTTTCAACGGACTTACTTGTCATCGACGGTCGCTGCGTTTTTGCTTACCTGATACAAATAAGCGCACGAAAGATCGATCAAACCCTTCGGCTTTGTTTTCTTCGGATTGTCGTAGAAGCACAGGTGCGTTTCGGAACCTTCCACAAGCAGGGCGAAGAACAGCTGCTTCCATTTGGCTGTTTTGTCCGATTTCTTTAACAAATAGCCATGATGCTTGATGCCCTTGGTCTTTTTCAGCATGTTCTGATCGCGACACTCGCGCAACGTTGCATAAATCTTTTCCGCCGCGCTGGCCAAATTTGTCGGAGGATGGTACTCCGGTTGGCTGCCATTAATTACCGGGTGCATCAGCGTGTGCCCCTCTACGATCTGCTCCTTCCGGTACCGATTAATTACCGCATCGAGACACTCGAACGTTCGACCACCCATCAGGTAGCGTACGCCTTTCTTCTCGATACGGAACCGCTGGATCTGATTGTTGATGTGAAAGAAGAGCGAGTAATCGCCCGGTGAATTATCGCTCGGACGCACGAGAAAGCTACCCGGTCCGGCCTTCACCAACATATCGACTGCCTCGTTCTTGGTGCACGTCGGGTGGAACCATGGAAACACGGTATTTGGATCGATGGCGGGATCAAGATCCTCTACCAGCT
Organism: Anopheles parensis; assembly: GCA_016254315.1. Classification (NCBI taxonomy): domain Eukaryota; kingdom Metazoa; phylum Arthropoda; class Insecta; order Diptera; family Culicidae; genus Anopheles; species Anopheles parensis. The sequence goes on from CM028125.1 coordinate 29,447,066, forward strand.
CGCGAAAGATCATACCCTGTTCGCCGGTTCTGTGTGCCGTCACCCACAACCACCCGTCACCCATGTCGTTGTGCACGAAGAAAATATCACCCTTCTGGAACGTCAGCTCATCCGTATCGGGCATCTTAGTGTACGGCAGGATGGCCACAACGCGCTTCTTATCGTTGACTGGTTCCGGCGGTGGTACGGGCTGCACGAGCCGTTCCCGTTTGAGCAAATCGCTACACGAGGTATAGTAACCGACTAGATCACTAAGCGAGAAAAACTGCCGACCACCGATGTAAAAGTCACCGCACACTGCCGTAATGCGGAAATGATTGATACCGGTGCGTCCGAGGTAGCTCAGCACGTACGATCCCGGTTTGCGGTCACTTTCCCGAACTATGTTTGTGTGTTAGGAAGAAACCCGACCGTAAACATAATTATTGATCTCGAAAATTTCGATACACTGTTGCTAAACGAACTTACCCAAATAACTGCCCAGTTTGGTGGTCGATTTCAGTCGCTGCTCAGCACTGTATCGATCGAGTCGCCCATGGTACCATTCACTCTCCGGTGGAGCAGTAATGGCCGGACGGTCGAATGCACCTGTGCAACCCAACGAAACGCAAAAAAAGAATTAAGATTGTGAGAAAAAAAACAGCAAATACCGAAAAAAGAAAGTTAACTGAGCGCTAATCATGCTTCACATACCGTTCAGCGTTGCCGGACCATCGAACTCGTCCTGATCCAGTTCCTGGGCGATATCGGCCAGATCAATGCCACCACCGTCTTCTGAGCCAGTGGACGGTGAACCGAGCTTATCACGATGGAAACCACCACCGAGTGCTCCACCGCTACTACTTAACCGCATCATGTCACCCATGCTTTTTCGTTGTGCGTATTCAACGTTGTTTACTCCCTCTGTTCTCGCGCTGTTTCTCTTCTGCTCCTTTCTGCTTCAATCAAACTTTCAGTACACAAATTCGTACGCAATCGTTTTCTCACACGTTTCCTTTGTTTGCACCGCCTCAGCAAGCGCAACGGAACGCAGCAACAGTAGCAGCTAGTGCATTACACTGGTGCACAGCACACGATGACGATTTTGCAACGGAACTGCAACTGGAAAGAAAAGAAGAGCAACAAACCACATAGAAATAGGATAAAGAAGGTGCAGGTCTGCGGTACTAAAACACAGTCGGCAGGAGATCTTTTTGATGCGTGTCGCCCTTTTTCGCGGAACACACTGCTCCGCAGGGGGTGTGTACCAGTATGGGCAACAGTAGAAAGAGGCAAGACAAAACAAAATACAAAGCATATTTGGAAAGGCTACTATAGCTAGCCCCCTGGGTAATGCACACGCACGTCGTGACACACATGGGAAAATCACATAAGTTCTTCTTGCCTCGGTGCTGTATTGGGCAAATGGAAATGGATCTGTTTTTTCCCCTCCGCACACCTGCCCATAATTTCTTCCGCATCGACTGCGTACTGATAAAAGGGAAAGAATGGACAGCCGCTGTTGTACTTGATAATATTTCAATCACTCACAGTCACTACTCCCATCCAAAAGGACGACCGATTAGCAGCGACACTCTACGCTAACACTACGGCATGCTATACCATTGTATGCGAACGGTACGGCGATGCGGTTTTCACACCAGTTTTCCACGATTTCAGTCACTTTTTCGGCCAATTTTCACTATGATTAACTCAACTTTTCCTCCCGTGCGATAGTGATGATTAATCCATCGAGGAGAGCGAGAAATTGAACACAAGAAAAGAAGAAAAAACCTTTCATCTCGGGAGAAAATCTGCGGCGCTCTCTTTCTCTCGCGATTGTTTACATGCGTGTTGATGGTATCCGATTGATTACTTTACCAGATGATTGCAAAGACCAAATGGATGAAATGCTGGAAAATTAATTCCAATTTCTTTTGCATTAGTTTGCATTTTCCTAATCTGAAATTAGGAGTTATCCATGCAGTATCAGTGATAGTTATTACGCCAAAATACAAACGAAAAGTGATCAACAGATGGATAATCTGCACTATTCACAGAAATCTCCATTTGTGCCAGTGTGCATTTGTTCAGTTTTAAATTCATATTGGTTCTCGGTTGAAAACAAAATTTAACATTCTTTCTTGTCCTTGCCATTTCAAAACCGACTGGTCGAGTTATTCTTCTTTTCACACACCAACTGTAGCAGAACAATCCTTTCAAATTATCAACACATCTAATTTATTACACTCAAAATAGCGCTATTAAGCTAATGTATGTTATGTACAGGACAAAGTGATTTAACTCAAACTACATTTTACAAATCTAAAATAACAGTCCCCACAAGAAGGGGATTTTAGCACAGCGAAGCAAGCTGCAGTACGCCGTACTATTTCGTACTATGTTCTTCATTTACATGCTGAAAGATTCACCACACCCGCACGTACCCTTAATGTTGGGATTATTAAATACAAATTCCGATGAGAGCTCCGTTTCGACATAATCCATCTCCGTGCCTAAAACGAAAAATGATGCAATAGTAAATTTGCGCATACCATACAAATGCTGCATCGACTACCTAAAAGAGATAATTGTGCTTTCTTGTCGATAAGCACTTTCACACCATCCTGTATGACTTCTTCATCCATTTTGTCTGAAAGTAAATAAACGTTGGAAAAATTAGTACGACTGCCGTTCACTCGCGGGAAATGTCATGCATCGCAGCATGACTATCATATGGGGTTTGTTTTGGTTTTATGTAATCAACACCAAATGCGGGCAATGGTGCTTTCGCACATAAAACACACTACGAACCTTTTGTTGAAGCGTAATCCAGCGTGTAGGACAATCCATTACATCCTCGTTGTCGTACACCAACTTTTAGGCCAATCTAAAAGCGGAAAAATAAACCAAAACTTACTGCACAGCACGGTAAAGGGATCTTTGTTTGTTTTACTTACGAATTCATTTTTGCCTTCTAACAATTGCTTTATCCTGTTTACTGCTGCCGGTGTCTGTTCCATTTTGGAAAAAATAATATAATTTACAATGAAACATTAGCCCTGATTTGTCCAAACCAGATCAAATGGATCGATAAAACTTACCAGAGATAGTGCTGCTCTCATAGGAAGCAGCTTCCGATGCTTTACAGCACGTACTGTGGCTGTTGCCACTATTTTTGATGCCATTTGCTACAGAAATTTACTGTGGTTGTCACGAAAGAACGTTTTCCCTCAAGAATTGAGATGCAATTGGGATGTTATTCGTGTTTTGAACACAATTTCACAACTATTTTCCTCCCTACCGCACGTACACACCACGATTTTGAAATATCGAATGCAACTTTTTGACAAACGCTTTTGACAGCTGATTCTTGTTTATTATTTTTGTTGCGCAAATTGTGTGCGTTTTTTCCGGTTTTGTATCAATCTTTTTAAATAATGTTTCCCTTTTAAATTCTTAACTATAGCATAAGACTGGAATCCTTTCAAAACGTGTAATATGAAAGAAAATTATTGGGAAAGCCTTCGAAATCTCCATTGATAATTTTGAAAATCCGTATTTTGACTCCATCAAAAAGAGAGACAGCCAAACAATAACAAAGCGCCTCTCACTCTTTCTCTCTCGCTCACAAAACGAGCGATCTGTCATTCTGCGAAGAGCGAGATTGTTTTGCTAACCCCGAGAATCATCCGAACCGTATATAAAAGGCAACAAGATGTTCATTGATGCTTGATTTTCATCTCAGGACGATCTATTCCCGTCGCAAAAACGCGGTGCAAACAGTTTCACGGTGCTCGTGCGTGAATCCGCGAACAATAGCGCGAGAAAATCAGTGTTTTTTCCGACTTCACCCACCCGATCGTCGATATGGGACAGGATGATGAGGATACCGCTTTCAGCGAGAAGATTATCAACGAGATCGATGCCGTTTTTATGCGCGATCCGGATTTGTAAGTATACCGCTATCCCGGGTGTCCTCATTGACCCGTGAATTCCGTAGTTCTTTTCGGTAAGCGAAAAAGAACTACGCCAACCTGGCTGGGAAGAGCATCCGCGATGCGAGAAGAGATCGTGTCTTTCGTTGCAAGATGATTACGGAAAGTGGAGCATCGCTGTAGCCGTACTTGATCAACGGCATTGATCGCGTGCAAGAGGTCAAATAAATTAAGCGAAGAATTAAAAGAAAGGAACGCAGTTGGTTCGAGCGATATTTGCGCGTGATTTCGAATGCTTTCCGGGACACTGGCAGCTTTTCCACTATTTGAAAGCACCCCAACGAGATCGTGGTGTGTCCTTGCAGAGTTTGGTTTGGATTTTTCCCCCCAACCAAAGTTCCCCATCGTTTATCGCACGAAAGGTGTCTTGGCCTTGAAAGGCCACAAAACAAAAGCACAAAGAGCGAGTACAGTGCTGATAGGTGGTTCTGCAAAACGATCTGTTTGTGCGCTCGTGGTACAACGGCACGGTTGTCGCACGGGCGTACATTTGATTGAAAGTAATTCCGCATAATTGGTGGCAGCAATTTATTTTGATTAAGATGAAACTCCAGCCCCTTTCGGGGCTCGTAGCCATGTGTCCTGTTCGTAAACAACTCTCCCTTTCATTTCCATCGCGTATTATAATGTACTGCTCTTTTCCATTCTTTCTTGCTTTCTTTGTAGAGTTGGATTTGAAATCATACCGATGCCACTGAATCAAAACAAATCCCCGGTAATCCACGTGGAGCATAACCTCGGATTGCAATCGTGGTGCATCGAGTGTGTATACACCTATGCGCATCGTTTGATTTTGCAATACCGTAACGAGTGGCTGTCATCGAATGCACTTCCGGTTGGCTGCGGGTCAGTCGCTTGGAATGTGTCGGACAAGGGCAAACTCAGTGGTGGAGGAGCAAGTGGTCTCGGGCCCGCTAGTAATGCTAGTAATGGTGCAAATGTTCCGATCATTAAGTACCTAAATTGTGCAATTCTGATCAATCCGGATGTGGCCACCTTTTGGAATCTGCGACGGCAGCTGTTTGCAAAGAATCGCCTGGACATCGCAAAAGAGTTCCATTTCTCAACCCTCGTTCTTAGCAAAAAACCCAAATCGAACGAAGCTTTCGCATACAGGCGATGGTTGTACCTGTTTCAAAGTGAGTAACCGTGGCCACTTGCATGTGGAAAATAGCACCCACCGATGTGGCGCACGTAGGCTAATTGTCACACATCTTCTCTTCTTTCAGGTTCCGACGCCATCGATTGGGCGTTCGAGATAAGCTTGTGTGAAAAATGTGCGGACAAGAGCAATACCAACTATCACGCCTGGTGCCACCGGCAGTGGGTGCTCATGAAAGCGCCCAATCTCCTCAAGTACGAGGTGTACAAGACGGAAAAGTTTATTCGCAAACACATCCACGACTACAGCTGCTACAACCATCGGCAGTTTGTGCTGACGCAGATGTTCGAAATGTGCTACTACGATGAGGAAGACGACGGTTCCGAAGACATTGCGGAACAACCAACCGGGGACGGTTTACCGGCTGGACGTAGTCGCAAGTATAATGCTCTCTGCGCACTGATCGAAACTCTCACCGGCGGTATGGCACCGTCACCCACCGACGATATCACGGTGAACAATCTCCTTCGCTACCTGCTACCTGCCATTACCAAAGAGCACGAACTGAATCAGCTCCGTGTGCGAACCTTCCTGTACTGTTTGAATCTGGCCGCACACGATCTGCGTCTGTGCAGCGAGCTGAGCACCCTGTACAGTGTTTCCCAAGCGCTCGAAAACCATCGTAAGTTTATGGTTAAGTTTCTCATCGACCGGCTGCGGGTTGGGTCCGGCTGGTTGTTAAACACATCGGCCGCCATCTACGCCAACCCGGGCGGATGCCAACAACCACTGTCGAAAGTAACGCGGCTCGATGCAGATGCGAGCGAGTTTCTGCAAGCGCTGAAAGCAAACGAACTCCGCCGAACGCAAGGTGATCCCCGGCACGGTCAGTGGTGCAAATTGTTTCTCGGTATCACACCGGAGCAATAAGCGGTTTTCCCGCTGCTGCTGCTGCTGGTGGGAACCGTGCAAGGAAAGCAAATCGAATTCGCTTCGTTCTTGTTCCTAGTCAGTGCTGCTTTTTCCGCTATCATAAGACCGAGCCTGCAGATACCCTCATATCCATGCCGGTTCTTCGTTATCCTTGCCCTCAATTGCATTTGTATGTATGTGTGATAACGATGTTATGTTTTCGATGAGAGTTTATGAGGATTTGTTTTAATTTCTATTGCAAAGGAAGACAACGTTCTTGTTAAAATCCCTTTTGCGCAAACAAAACTTTGAACTGTTGGACAGTTTTTGCAGCGCGATGAGTTGTCGTCGCTGCACCCTTTATCCACGTTTATCGACGCAGCTCATACGCACAAGGCTCGATTTCGTCAAACCGTAGTGAATTTTACCACCTTAACAATCAATAAATCAAATAATTTTTCAAGTACAACAAATTGATTTTTTTTATTTTAATTTTTTTAATTCATATTTCCCCCTGTTTTAAAACTGTGCAATAAAACAACTTGTCTAACCGCTGCGTAAGCTCTCTCACTCAACATGCTCTCTTTCGTCCGTCCGCTCTCTCGCTCACAAAAAAACTAAATGTGCAACAGTGTGTGCGCGTGTGTGCGTGTTGCACAAGAGATCAAGCAGTTTTTCCGATGTATCGCACGTACATCGGATGTTGTCTGTCAAAGTTTCTGTTGTGACAGAGTGTAAAATCGAAAATTTTCAATGAAAATATGTACCCCCACGTGTGTGTCCATCCGCCGGTAACGTGCCAAAGTCCTTTGTGGCCACCGACGTAAGGACGTAACAGGGGGTCGGGACCATTTCCGTTTTGAGTGTGAAAATAGAAAAAGCAACAAACAGCACATACAGCCGTCCGTTCGTGCCCCCCGTGGTAGATGTCTGTTCGGATGGGGAGAGGGTGAAGTTTGGTGTACGGAAAACAGGGTTTAGGTTTGCAATCGCCGCGGTTGATTTGCCGATTTGCATAGAACAGTGCTGCAGTAAGTATTTATCGCTTTGCGAAAAGGACGCCGTAAATAAAAGTGACGCGAACGTGGCACACAGTGGTGGATGAGATTTAGTAACTTTCCGCCGCAAAGGGAGATGCGTTTAGTGATTGTGTTGTTTTTCTTTTATCATTTTCTTACGCGTAAACCTCGCGTTACCATGGTAACTGCAACTGTGACTACTAATGAAAAGTTAGTGAAAATAGGGTTGGGTTTTCATAGCCGCACTAGTAGTGCGTAGTATTGACTTCATTCCTCCCCCCAAAAACCCAAAAAAACTGTTTGTTTTTGCAACCTTCAGTAAAGCTGTTGTTTACGCGTACACTGTTACCAGCAAAAACGCACACACACACACACACCAGCACAGTTAGTGGGGTGAGTTGGGCGAAGAGGTATGTTGTCTGTCAACGCAAAGAAAATCGACCGCTATAAGCATGAGCTGTGTAGAGTTAACCCTTAAAGCGAACGATTACATCATAGCAGTCCGCTATGGGTGTGAAAGAGATGCTAGCGGGCAGGGAAAAACAACCCCAATTAAAGTCCTTGAGCTGCCTCGTGTAAATCGTTCGATTCTGTAACAACAACCAAAAAAAACATGATTTAGTTCCTCTTGGGCATACGGTTGTAAAAATGTTGTTTTCGATTATGGTTCGATTTACGACTTTATTTTCCAACCCGAGAAGCAAATTTTGCACATTCACACAACTACACACATAAACGCGTACACATTCCGTAGCAAATGTTCGGTAGAAGAACGAATGGCACACATGCGTGTTGTGGTACGCCGGCAAGGAAAAAATACTATTTCCACCGTTCGACAATATATCCTTTTCCCGAAACCGAGAGAAGAACCGAGTTTTTGGGGTGGAAAATCGCTTACTTTAAGAGAGAAAGAGAGAAGGAAAGAGAGCGAACACGATGATCATGAAACCATTTGCCAGTCCAGGATACGACGGTGCTGTGGATAGGTGCTAGTGGATACAATTCACAGTCTTCCACCTGCATTTCTGGAGGTGTGTTGTAGGTAGCGCGCTTTGGTGAAGAACACATTTTCCAGCGTCGGTGTAAATCGGTCGTGGGTCCCCGGGTACAACCCCACAAGTCCTTGAAAGTTGACGAAACACCTTCACAGAGTGTCAAACCATTGCAGACAAAAGATCCAACGTTTGTGGGGTTTTGGTTGCAAACTGAGCCATTACCATCATCACTGGTACGGATGAGAACCGGGTCCCAGGGCCCACCCCGCCACACTCTGCAAAGCGTTGTCAATCGTTCGATGATGGTGTGATCGATATCCTGTGCGGAAACTAAGTGCTGCCATGCCATGTGTACCAGCTGCATTACAAACGTTACAATGAACTGTCCGGCACCACCCGTCCGTGGCTTGCCCGTGCGAAGGCGGAACATTACCGGGCATTGAGGCGTGGTGGTGTGGTAGGCGATCGTTTTAGCCGGAACGAATCGCTAGTGGCATTGGGGTCGGTAGTAGTGGCCAGCAGTAGTGATGTGATTGCCGGATGCGAGACCGGTTCTTCGGATCCTTTACGTTTTCTCTTCCTGCTGACTCGGAATATACCAACGGTTCGGGGGAAAAATGCTGCGGAAAAACCGTAGCCTGGCCGATCTCAAGGGGTATGTGTGTGTGTGTGTGTCCGTGTGTCTCTATGAGCGTCTGTGCCTGTTTCTTCTTTCTTCTTTTTTCCTCCTCCTCATCTAATGCTTCTCAGTGTATGCCTTCAAATCATCTCTCAACAAAATGGGCTACACAGGCTCTTACAGCTTCACTGGAGAATTTTGCTCCTGCTCCTGCTCACAGAGCACCA
>CM028125.1:29463881-29486183 GCA_016254315.1 Anopheles parensis
GCAAATGCATGCCGATAACAGGTTGCAATGATATCCTTCTACATGTGACGAAAACTCAATAGAATCGGCATTACGTAGATCTCTTGCGTAGCCCTGTAACCGGGCCTATTAACTAGTACATGCTAAATCTGTTAGGATCATTACAATTTTTCGCTGTAACGATCGTACAGCAATTAATCACAGCAGTCGCAAAATGCTGTCTGGTTTGATTTACTGACCAGATCCGCATCGTTAGTCCAACGGTGTTGTGGATGATAATTATGAAAGACATTTTATTTCCCCACCTTAAATAAAGACGAGCAAAAAATAGCATCCTACCAGGGTTGGGATTACCACCTTGGAAACTCCAATGATACACGCACACATACACCCTTTGTCCACTGCCTTGGGTAATAGGGTTTGCGGTGCTGCTGTTATGACTCCATGTCATATATCTATAATTGTTGTAAATCCATTTAATTGCTAGACAACCGTCCGCCCAAAGGCTTGCTTGTGTATCTGACGGTTGATACAGGTTTTAGCCTCCCCCAAAAGGTGCAAGCCGTACCAAAAACCGGATGCAACAATCATCCGTATCAGCGTATACAGCGTATGTGTGCTTGATTGGCAACCATCGTCGTGTGTGTGTGTTTTGGGTTAGTGTATGACCATTTTCTTGTGCACGAAAGAAACAAACAGGGTAAAAAGGGTGATAAAAAGTCCGCAATGATTAAAACAAGCAACATGCCCTTACCGGCATACGCCGCGGTTAAGTTCCATTCACTAACACACGGAACTAGCTAGTGTGGTGGTAGTACGCAACACGATCAGCTGACAAGCAAACCGACGTGTATCTGATTTTCCCAATTAGCGAACGACTAACAGCAGCAAATGCAGCAGAACCGTGCGTTATCAACGATCACCGCTGTGGATAGCAGATTGGGTTGGGGAAAAAGTTTCGCTTGTTTATATACTTGAAGAAAAAAAATGCATGTGATAGAGAGTATTTGATGAAGAATTCAAACGATTTAATTACGGTAACATATTACGTGAAAAATATTTGTCTGGCATTTATGCTTCAGCTTGGATCATAATGGTTTAAACACGTAATTTTGATAAATTGATTTAAACTCAAAATCAAATGCAGTATAATATTTGAATTACGAACTTCTTTAGTACGTTCTAACGTGAAGTACACTTTTGGTATTATTACATCAATGATTCAACCGTAAATTCGTTTTAATTGGAGTAGAATTTCTTTCGTGAATCATTTCTGTTGAATATCTACCGAAAACAACACGTCCTGCTGTGTGATATTTAAATATCCAACAGGCGTTGTATACATTAATAGCTGCTAAAAGGACGCAAACATTATGATCGTCATCAACGATCATTCCTCCCCGTGTGCTGCGTGTAATTTATAGTCGTAACAACATTCGTCCACATCTGCAAATACCAATAAATGACGTAGATCTGCGTCAGTTTCGTTGGTACGGCTAAAACTTAATGTCTCCGTTTACGTTGGATTAATTTCGTGTAGCTTTAGTTTAGTATGCCTGCTGTCTCCTGCACGAAACGTTCCGTGTGCTGAAGCGATGAAATGGTTTTAATGAACTGAACTGAATGCAACTGAAAAGCGAATGTGCCACTAGAAAAAGGTGTTGTGCGGTAAAGTGTTTCATGCGCGCGCGCGCACGTGTTTGTGTGTTTTTGGTTTAAGAATCTGCGAACTGAAACATCCCAATGCCGGCCGCTGCGGCGATGGTTTCGATGTCGAGCGAACCGTCATACTACGACGGACCGAAAAAAAGTTCCGGCAAATTTCTGACCCACTTTGCGCGCCGATTGCGCATCGGCAAAGGTTCGAAATCGAAACCGTCCGCCAGTGTGAACGGACTGATAGAGATGGACTCGGAGGAGGATCGACACGGTGGCGATACGGAAGAGATTGTGATACTGCGCCATGCACCGGACGAGATACTCACCGGTGGTAGTTCCGNTTCTGACCCACTTTGCGCGCCGATTGCGCATCGGCAAAGGTTCGAAATCGAAACCGTCCGCCAGTGTGAACGGACTGATAGAGATGGACTCGGAGGAGGATCGACACGGTGGCGATACGGAAGAGATTGTGATACTGCGCCATGCACCGGACGAGATACTCACCGGTGGTAGTTCCGGTGCCGAATCGTCCACGATGGTGTTGGTGGTACCGGCTGCGGCCGTTGTGACAGCTCCACCCTTCAAGCGCGGTCACTCGTTCCGCCAGAGCCTAAGCTATCTGCTCAAGCGCAACCGGCCAAAGCTGACGGAACGGTCCTGTACCAGTGATAGCGATGTGGTACACGAACTGGACGAAGATACGGCCAATGTACGCACGTCCAAACGGCCCGTGCTGGATGCCTTCCTGCCGGAGCAAATACCCGCCAAACGACACAGCACCGGTGACATCTTTAACGAGGATCTGGACGCTAATATACGTGCCCAGGGGTTAGCTGCGACCGGTGGACGGCATCGGCGCGTTCATTCGGATACTACGAGTTACGGACATACGGACAAGACGAGTTCCAAGGCTGGACAACACAAGTGAGTGCTTCAATGCTTATCTTTCTACCGATGTGCTTCTTCCCCATAACCAGCTTTTCGTGTACGTCCCCCCGGCGGTGTCCTACGGGGACTGTCTGTTTCACTTGTGCCCTTCGAGGCAGGATTATAGTTATGTGATGACCTTTGTTGTTTAGTTTTTTGCATAATACCCTTTTGCAGTTGTCACCGAGAGGCAATTGAATAGAAGCAGCAATGTTTCACTTAAACCTACTTAGTGACGCTCGGAAGCAGCCTCTTTACCAGTGATTTGACAATCGTGAGGTAGCGAAGCGAAAGACAGTCGGCGGCAATGGGTCTTTCCGCTCGTAACGCCCACCATATTGGTGGCGATTGACAGAGTCGCCAGCAGCCGTCTGGCATGTGGCGTTCCAGTTCCAAATGGCGAATCTTTCGTGTTCGGTTGCCTGTCGCATTCTAACCCACTAACTGCTCTACCCAGCACCGCCTTTATCGCTTTGACCTTTACCTTTAGATCTTGCGGATGCCAGCGTCATCAATCTTGTTGTACACTGCGAATGTAAACGAAGTTCTCACTTGTGACGTGCGGCCACGACTTGCCGAGTTCCGTGTTCATTGGACGCCCTTTTATAACATTATTAGAATAGGGCTAATGAAAGCTTTATTTATTCCGTTTCGAAACACTTTCATTCACAACATTGTCATTAATTATTTAACCTTTTTTTTAGTTTAATCTTTATATTGTGCGTAGATTACAACGTAAAACTCGTGTATATAATAGTAGTTGTTTGCATGTTTTTGATATTTCACATTTTTTCCATATAAGTAGTGTAGTGTAGAAGTAACTAATTAGAGCATAACAATTTAAACAATAACTTGGGGAGCAATTAATTAATATGGAAACCTTTCTACCTCACACAAAGTAAAATGGAAATGAGATCAACAACTGTGAGCTACGAGGGCCTAGGTAGCGATTCTTGCGAGGGAGTGCTTATAAAAATAGACTTCTAATGGATTAGGCGGGTGGGAGAGTTATCGAGAGCATAACGAGTATGCTTAAGGGCGAGCATACGAAACCGGGACCTAGGTTGGTCGTCGTACCTATGCCACACCTCATCCTGGCCACAAAAAAAAACATAATGGATGAATAAGCAAAAGAACTTCGTTGCCCACTTTCCAGGTCAAGGTCAGCCGGGTACGGTCGGTAGGTGATTGATATTGGATTTCTTGTTTGATCTCTCCCTGCTTCTTTGCCGTACGCCCACATTTAGGGGGAGTGGGTTTGTGTGTGTGTGTGTATGTTGGCGTTTTTTTACTCGAAATATGTTTCACTTTTTACGTTCCCAATGGCGGTGTTTTTGGTTCATTACCACAGTAGGCAACCTTTAATCTTTCGTATCTCGAAACAATAACGTCCTCAGGGTTATAGATGAAAAAGGATTCTGAAGTATGGTATGAACATTAAGAATTTTATTCTAATGGAGCTTGAAGTTTAGGAATTTCGAATCATTTTTGAAACTTCGAAAGGAGTTACCTTTATGTGGTAATATTCAGATATGTTTCTCAATTATGAAACGATCAGTACAACAACTCTATTACTTTCTTGACAGTACGTTAAGAGTTAAAGCAGCAATTTTGCACCAGTTCTAAAGAAACGTGCTCACGCTTTGTTCCATTTCGGGACAGGTGCATACGTCATCTGTATTCAACTCTCTTGTTCTCTTCTTTATGTTCAGCCACCGTTAAGCAACGAAGCACCGAAATGTCGGAAAGGGCAAAGCATATGTACGCGCTTATATGTGTTACAGGCGCGATTGTTCCGGCCATTTGCACTTCCATCGGTTTTCCTTTCTTGGTTCCACTTCAGTGCCAACGGTTTCAACCTTCCCCTCCCTGTAACGTACCGAGATAGTGGCCCATTACAATCTACCAAAAAGTGATGATCGTTTTCTGTTACTTTTTCCAACCGTTAGCAAGCAAGCAGGTCTTCTAACGGTAACGGTTCTAACTCGCAACGACAGAATACATTGGAATAATTCAATTTTAGAAGCCAAAACAAAAACAAAACAAAATGGTAAAGGAAAACACGGAACAAGATGACCCGATCGTCATCGAATCAACTCGACGTGAAGAAGAATTGATAACGGCAGTAAATTATATTTTTAATCTCAGTAAACGTTAAGAGCAAAAAAAAGCTGTTTTGCAAAATGAAGGAAAAAAAATCCTCTGCCACTGTCCGACATCTGGTAACGAGGTCAAATGTGTAAAAAAGTCGTTGTCCTGTGCGTGTCTGCGATGAAGCCGAGCAATCGAGAAAAGATCGTGCTAACGGATGAACGTGGTCCAGCCGGAAGATTGCTTTCTAGATCAGGGGCAAAAACGCGTTTTGTGTTTCGCCTGAGGAACGAAAAAATGCCAAATTTCCGGTTGTGCACAAATATTGGCATAGCGCTTTTCATAGCCAATTCAATGGTGTTGAAAACAAAAATCGATTAACAAACCATCATGCGAAGTTCCCCTTTTCACCGTGCCGTTATACCGTTAATAGCCTTTTTAACGTCTCTTTTCCACCTGATTTGGCGATTTTTTGGTTTTGTGTTTGTGTGCTGTTCGCTTCGAGCAACACTGGCTGCACGCAGAAAACGCAGGTGTTTGGATGTTTTTTAAGGTTTATTTCCGTTTAAATGCTTTAGTTGAATTGTATTGCTTTAAGGCAATCAATAAATGTACTAATGAGATTACACTCTAATTTAAGGGGAAATTGATAAAGCTGACACGTGTTAATGGCTTTATCATTCACAATTCAAAATGAACCCATTTTAAAGGCAGCAAAATTAAAAGCTGAATTGACAGTGATCTACTTCCATTTTGTATACATTAAAGGGGGGCGTTTGTATACTACCACATCCGTTGATCGTACTACGATCGTCCCGTACGATCCACCCTGTGCATGATGAAGAGTGTTGTTGTCCGTTGAAGTCGTTAGTTTTTTTTGTCATTTCGCGAACATATTTTTCTCGCGACCTATCAAACATACCACGATCTGTAGGAGAGGCCGATGTACGAATGTATGTGTAGTTCATCCATCCCGATCGGAATTAAACTTTTATTTACCTTTTCACACACCACAACCGACGGAAGGAACATGGTGTAAATGGTGGAAAACCCACTTGTGTTGACTTCATTGATGTAGGTTTTTCTTTTTTGTTCAACCCTCTACCCCTACTTCTGTCCCCTTTGTCATGCTTGGTACAGAGAGAGACACACAAACAAAATACAGGGATGAAACCCGAGCAATGAGTATGAGCATGTGTGCGGGAAGAGACAATGGGAAAGCGCAGATAATGAGAGAAAACGCACAGAAGAATGCGCGAAAGCACACGGCCAGAACGGTACTACTACCATGGCTGTTGTGCTGGTGCACGGTACAACCGTGCACAACTACTATTATCACTACCCTATACTACTACATTACCCATTGTCCAATGCCACTAGCCGGGTAGGTTAGGCACGCCGGAAAGATCGCGGACCGCCATTGTTAAGCGTACCGTCCGGCCGGTCGTTTGCATTCGCTTTCCGGTTCTCGTACAGATTACGCGCACGTTTTGACGACGGTTTTTTGGTGTTGATTGATGTTGGTTTCCGTAACCGGTTGAAGTTAGTGTTTAATTTTGAGGAATGAACAAACAAAGTTCCGTGATAAAGGAACCACGATAAATCTGATTACTGATGACATCCTCGTGATATTGAGCGAAGCTAAACGTTGGGTAGTGACTTTTGACACAGAGTGTATTACGGTGTTCGATCTCAATATCATTTTAATATTATTGAGCGCATCAGTCTTATGTGTAAAAGCAATCAAAATGCAAAAAACAATACACAGTGTATCAGCAAATTTCCATAAAAATAAAGTGCTATTCTTTACTTGGGATCAGATGAGAGAATACCTGAGTTGCGAATTGCAAATAAGCAGTGAAGTGATGGGAAAAGTGTCCTAAAATTTTTTTTTTGTCGAGAGAATACAATCAGAGCAAATGCAAATCGAAAGTAGATGGTGGGTGAAGGCTAAAGATGGTTACATCTCTGATCCCAGAAATGCATTGTGCAATCGTGACATAACCCTCCATTGATGTATTGTGGGAACTCTGATAAGCTTTTCCATATTCCTCATTCCCCATCGTGGAAATGGAATGTTATGCTACTGAGCTCTAGCACCTAATCATCATCCTGTTACGTTAGCTCAATATCAATATTTTAAACTTGATTTTTGTGTTATTTTTTCTGACATACAGCTGACAGTTAAGTACACGAAAACNAGTTCCAAATGGCGAATCTTTCGTGTTCGGTTGCCTGTCGCATTCTAACCCACTAACTGCTCTACCCAGCACCGCCTTTATCGCTTTGACCTTTACCTTTAGATCTTGCGGATGCCAGCGTCATCAATCTTGTTGTACACTGCGAATGTAAACGAAGTTCTCACTTGTGACGTGCGGCCACGACTTGCCGAGTTCCGTGTTCATTGGACGCCCTTTTATAACATTATTAGAATAGAGCTAATGAAAGCTTTATTTATTCCGTTTCGAAACACTTTCATTCACAACATTGTCATTAATCATTTAACCTTTTTTTTAGTTTAATCTTTATATTGTGCGTAGATTACAACGTAAAACTCGTGTATATATTAGTAGTTGTTTGCATGTTTTTGATATTTCACATTTTTTCCATATAAGTAGTGTAGTGTAGAAGTAACTAATTAGAGCATAAAAATTTAACCAATAACTTGGGGAGCAATTAATTAATATGGAAACCTTTCTACCTCCTCACACAAAGTAAAATGGAAATGAGATCAACAACTGCGAGCTACGAGGGCCTAGGTAGCGGTTCTTGCGAGGGAGTGCTTATAAAAATAGACTTCTAATGGATTAGGCGGGTGGGAGAGTTATCGAGAGCATAACGAGTATGCTTAAGGGCGAGCATACGAAACCGGGACCTAGGTTGGTCGTCGTACCTATGCCACACCTCACCCTGGCCGCAAAAAAAAACATAATGGATGAATAAGCAAAAGAACTTCGTTGCGCACTTTCCAGGTCAAGGTCAGTCGGGTACGGTCGGTAGGTGATTGATATTGGATTTCTTGTTTGATCTCTCCCTGCTTCTTTGCCGTACGCCCACATTTAGGGGGAGTGGGTTTATGTGTGTGTATGTTGGCGTTTTTTTACTCGAAATATGTTTCACTTTTTACGTTCCCAATGGCGGTGTTTTTGGTTCATTACCACAGTAGGCAACCTTTAACCTTTCGTATCTCGAAACAATAACGTCCTCAGGGTTATAGATGAAAAAGGATTCTGAAGTATGGTATGAACATTAAGAATTTTATTCCAATGGAGCTTGACGTTTAGGAGTTTCGAATCATTTTTGAAACTTCGAAAGGAGTTACCTTTATGTAGTAATATTCAGATATTTTTTCTCAATTATGAAACGATCAGTACAACAACTCTATTACTTTCTTGACAGTACGTTAAGAGTTAAAGCAGCATTTTTGCACCTGTAAACCAGTTCTAAAGAAACGTGTTCACGCTTTGTTCCATTTCGGGACAGGTGCATACGTCATCTGTATTCAACTCTCTTGTTCTCTTCTTTATGTTCAGCCACCGTTAAGCAACGAAGCACCGAAATGTCGGAAAGGGCGAAGCATATGTACGCGCTTATATGTGTTACAGGCGCGATTGTTCCGGCCATTCGCACTTCCATCGGTTTTCCTTTCTTGGTTCCACTTCAGTGCCAACGGTTTCAACCTTCCCCTCCCAGTAACGTACCGAGATAGTGGCCCATTACAATCTACCAAAAAGTGATGATCGTTTTCTGTTACTTTTTCCAACCGTTAGCAAGCAAGCAGGTCTTCTAACGGTAACGGTTCTAACTCGCAACGACAGAATACATTGGAATAATTCAATTTTAGTAGCCAAAACAAAAACAAAACAAAATGGTAAAGGAAAACACGGAACAAGATGACCCGATCGTCATCGAATCAACTCGACGTGAAGAAGAATTGATAACGGCAGTAAATTATATTTTTAATCTCAGTAAACGTTAAGAGAAAAAAAAAGCTGTTTTGCAAAATGAAGAAAAAAAAATCCTCTACCACTGTCCGACATCTGGTAACGAGGTCAAATGTGTAAAAAAGTCGTTGTCCTGTGCGTGTCTGCGATGAAGCCGAGCAATCGAGAAAAGATCGTGCTAACGGATGAACGTGGTCCAGCCGGACGATTGCTTTCTAGATCAGGGGCAAAAACGCGTTTTGTGTTTCGCCTTACGAACGAAAAAATGCCAAATTTCCGGTTGTGCACAAATATTGGCATAGCGCTTTTCATAGCCAATTCAATGGTGTTGAAAACAAAAATCGATTAACAAACCATCATGCGAAGTTCCCCTTTTCACCGAGCCGTTATACCGTTAATAGCCTTTTTAACGTCTCTTTTCCACCTGATTTGGCGATTTTTTGGTTTTGTGTTTGTGTGCTGTTCGCTTCGAGCAACACTGGCTGCACGCAGAAAACGCAGGTGTTTGGATGATTTTTAATGTTTATTTCCGTTTAAATGCTTTAGTTGCATTATATTGCTTTAAGGCAATCAATAAATGTACTAATGAGATTACACTTTAATTTAAGGAGAAATTGATAAGGCTGACACGTGTTAATGGCTTTATCATTCACAATTCAAAAATGAACCCATTTTAAAGGCAGCAAAATTAAAAGCTGAATTGACAGTGATCTACTTCCATTTTGTATACACTAATGGGGGGCGTTTGTATACTACCACATCCGTTGATCGTACTACGATCGTCCCGTACGATCCACCCTGTGCATGATGAAGAGTGTTGTTGTCCGTTGAAGTCGTTAGTTTTTTTTGTCATTTCGCGAACATATTTTTCTCGCGACCTATCAAACATGCCACGACGATCTGTAAGAGAGGTCGGTGTACGAATGTATGCGTAGTTCATCCATCCCGATCGGAATTAAACTTTTATTTACCTTTTCACACACCACAACCGACGGAAGGAACATGGTGTAAATGGTGGAAAACCCACTTGTGTTGACTTCATTGATGTAGGTTTTTCTTTTTTGTTCAACCCTCTACCCCTACTTCTGTCCCCTTGTCATGCTTGGTACAGAGAGAGACACACAAACAATATACAGGGATGAAACCCGAGCAATGAGTATGAGCATGTGTGCGGGAAGAGACAATGGGAAAGCGCAGATAATGAGAGAAAACGCACAGAAGAATGCGCGAAAGCACACGGCCAGAACGGTACTACTACCATGGCTGTTGTGCTGGTGCACGGTACAACCGTGCACAACTACTATTATCACTACCCTATACTACTACATTACCCATCGTCCATTGCCACTAGCCGGGTAGGTTAGGCACGCCGGAAAGATCGCGGACCGCCATTGTTAAGCGTACCGTCCGGCCGGTCGTTTGCATTCGCTTTCCGGTTCTCGTACAGATTACGCGCACGTTTTGACGACGGTTTTTTGGTGTTGATTGATGTTGGTTTCCGTAACCGGTTAAAGTTAGTGTTTAATTTTGAGGAAGGAACAAACAACGTTCCGTGATAAAGGAACCACGATAAATCTGATTACTGATGACATCCTCGTGATACTGAGCGAAGCTAAAAGTTGGGTAGTGACTTTTGACACAGAGTGTATTACGGTGTTCGATCTCAATATCATTTTAATATTATTGAGCGTATCAGACTTATGTGTGAAAGCAATCAAAATGCAAAAAACAATACACAGTGTATCAGCAAATTTCCATAAAAATAAAATGCTATTCTTTACTTAGGATCAGATGAGAGAATACCTGAGTTGCGAATTGCAAATAAACAGTGAAGTGATGGGAAAAGTGTCCTAAATTTTTTTTTGTCGAGAGAATACAATCAGTGCAAATGCAAATCGAAAGTAGATGGTGGGTGAAGGCTAAAGATGGTTACATCTCTGATCCCAGAAATGCGTTGTGCAATCGTGACATAACCCTCCATTGATGTATTGTGGGAACTCTGATAAGCTTTTCCATATTCCTCATTCCCCATCGTGGAAATGGAATGTTATGCTACTGAGCTCTAGCACCTAATCATCATCCTGTTACGTTAGCTCAATATCAATATTTTAAACTTGATTTTTGTGTTATTTTTTCTGACATACAGCTGACAGTTCAGTACACGAAAACAAAAAAAAAACACACTCACAACCTCTGCAAAATTTGCACACGTGCAAATACGCCAATACGGCCTTGGTGTAAGCTGGTTTTAAGATTGAAAACGCCAAACCAATAACTCTGGTTGGGCCTTTTCCATCGTACGAAGCGATGGTGCTGAACAAACGATGTGGTTCCTGCTTCCTATTCAGCACGATTATTGAATGGTGGAGTAGAGTTTTTTTCGTTTG
This sequence comes from Anopheles parensis, assembly GCA_016254315.1. Lineage (NCBI taxonomy): Eukaryota > Metazoa > Arthropoda > Insecta > Diptera > Culicidae > Anopheles > Anopheles parensis. The sequence continues at coordinate 29,474,869 of CM028125.1, forward strand.
CCTTCTGTTTTTTTGTTGTTGTTCGCTCCACCATCTCACCATCATCGGTCGGTACCATCGATTTCATAATACGCCATGGTTGGATGGTCGCCATGTTGCTGCAATGTGCATCCAATGTTTACGGAGGTTTGCACAAATGCGTTTGCCTATCGCAAGTTTTCGCCCCGTTCCCGGGTTTGAGGGAAACAGGGTAAAATGACAAGTGTCGATTGAAACGCCGGCCTGTGTCGGCCGGTGGCCGGTCATCGGCACCAACTAGTCGCCAGCATGGCGTCAATACCACAGTGATGACGATTAAATGTAAAGCAAGCAAAAAAAAAAACAACCAATAGCCCAACACACGGAAAAGGTCCCATTTGTTGGTGGTTCAACGCAAAATATATGTACACCGAGCCACTGAGTGGAGGTCGATAATGGGAAGGAGGTTATCACAAAACCAGGCATCTTTATACCGCTGCTTTATACACTCTTTGAAGTCTACGATGGTGCGTATTTGTTTGGGAGATGAAGCTGGGAAGGAACCAAATTGCAAAGCCTTTCTGTTCGAAACAGTAGAATATTGCCACGTTGAGGTTGTGCCATGTTGATATGGTAACAGTGGCACGCTCTCAGAAGATAAATTCTTCAGATAACTGAGTTTGTTTCTTTACGATGGCAGATCATTCTAACGAAGAGATAACCTATTTATCTTTAATTACACATCCGATGCAAGGTCGTGAACTAGAATGTTGAATCTTCCAAATAAACTGCAACGTTGGACCATAGGTCTGGGAAGCTATCTGTATCATTCCCGAGACAGTAAGCAGGTCCACCGTACGCCATCATCCCAGACTGATAAGAAACGGAAATTGCTCTTGTTCTATCGCCCAACAGCCATCAACAGTGTTTGGGGGCTAGTGAGTGTACGCCTCTGCATGCAAACACGTCGATATAATGATATCAACGCTGGTACAGCAGGTCACAGGCGTTCGGGTTTTTGGCCATAAAACACCTTGACACCTGGCACTTTTGTGCTTATCACATACCCATCTGTTGACGATCGCTGCATGAGCGTTATTCTTACGTAAATCCGGCAGGAGGCATTGTTTGCTTCTGTTCTGTGCGGTTTCTACCATACAGTTGGTGAGCTGGTTGTTTGACGGAGGACAATGTGACAATGTTTTGACATGCATGACAGATAGTAGAGGTCGTTACGACGTCTGTGTCAATAGTAGTATATTCCACTACGTGTTGAATTATAATATTGCCGCTGTAGCATTAGAACAACTTCAACTAGGTACCTTTCTTTTTTTTTGGTTTGTAAAAGTTCTTCCTTTCGCGGTTTCGATCCTTGATAGCCAAAGAAAGCCGAACGGTTTGATGGAACAGGTTGGGTGCTTAATTATTCAACGTAACCGTTTCATAATTCATGGTACCTGCCATTTCGGTGGTAGTACCACTTGGAAAGGCGTGGGAACAGTTGCCGTTTGGGTTTGGAGCTGTTCAAGAGCATTAGGAATCGTCGGCGCGGGGAGAAAACCGACAAAAACAAACCAGTTAAACAGTCCCCTTTGGGACACCGTTCTGTACAACATTTTCACCGTTTGACACTAGGAATTGGTCGAAATAGCAAACATCAACAAGTAACCAACATTGGACCGAGCCATAACGGTCGCGGTATCGTGCTATCGGGACATTCCGAATCTTGTTGTAGTGGAACGTGAACAAATCGTAAATATTCCGCTTGCTACTCTTCATTTGACCGGTTCTAGATTCTTGGCGGGTTGTAGATGAGCGAAAAATATGTGTGTGTGTGGAACCGAAACCGGATGATCGATCGTTAGTGTATTCAGTGTTTTTCGCTTATCGTCGATAGTAGTAACCGTTGACGGCGTTTTTTTTTTGGTATAGGAAACGACAACTCACCCCAGGGAGGTGTTCAAGAAGCAAGCGAACGGACATACACTGGGCCATGTAAAACGTTGGTTTGAATGGTGATGTTGAGTGGTTAGTGGAAAACACCTAAAAACACGCTACAGTTCTTTGCAACAGATTGTGTTGTGTGTCTGTTGCCCCGAGTGTGTTTGATCAAAACCGGGATCATGTTGTGTTTTGTGCAAGGTATCGCTAGTATGAATCACGGCGGTAATAGCAGCAACTCTTCGATGGTACGCAGCAACAGTAAACTCGGTTCGTCCGAGGCATCGTCCACGTCATCGGCATCTTCTTCGTCGCCGGCTGGAAAACGTTTGTACAAAGCACGCCGCATTATGCTCCGCAAGTCCAGGTACCGAGATGACATGATATATGTGGCATTCATACAGAAGCCGTTCTATTTAGTTATATTGTGGGAATTTGAATGTTTAAATTTAGAGTATTCTTTAGCTCCTCAGAAAAAAAAAACCTCTAATCATACTATATGTCGGCGCATTAAGTCCTCGGGGTCAGTGAGAAGTTAACATGACAGATATCGGTACAAGGTGTTATGATGCAAAAATAGTAACGCTAAAGGAGTCCAAATTTCGTCATCAAAAAAGATAATTAACGACCCTCACTCTCCTTCTCTCTCTCCATCTCTCTCTCTTTGGCTATAGTACTACGTAACCCCGTGCCTACATGCTTAGCAATTGTCGCGTTTGCGAACGCGACAATCGTAGCACAGTTTTCCCAAAAAATTTTGCGACTTTCGGCGCGACTTCAAGGTTGTTTAAGTTTTCTCGTGCAAGGTTTGTTTATGTTTTCAATCTGGCCGGTAGCGGGAAATTAATTTTGAATTAAATTAAATTAATTTAAACAAAGAAAATTATAATAAATAGTAAATTTATTGTTTTGATGAAGTTGATGAGAAAGGCAAGTTTTTTAAGCCCAGTGACGATGTTTCAAAACAATGGACCATCAAGAAAGCTCGTGGCAGGATGCTGCTGACTCCAGTGATACAAATAACGGCTGTTGCTAACAGTACCGCAGATTTGTCCGTTTTGTTTTCTTGTGTGTTTGACGCTGGAAAATCTTGTTATAATTTTTTCCGGTAGCCAGAAAGAATTGTAACAAGATAAATAGGTGAACGAAGATGTGTTTGCCCACCGCGTCATACACCGGGCAAAATAGAATTGGGATCGGCAGCTTCGAGTAGCATAAAGGTAAAAATCTTCGAATACGGGTAATCAAACGTGTATGGCTTTTTTCTCATTTCATGACCGTCACCGTACCCTCAATATACAGGTATTCATAACCACGATTCCACGACACAGCTTGCAAACTACCATCATTATACATGTATTCTTAACCACGATTCCAACACAGCTTCCAAAAGGGATCGAACACTGTGCTGTGGACTATCTAAAATTTTTTTACCCGAATATTTTTTCTAATTAATTAATCATTAATTAATTATTAATTAATTTATCTTGTTCAAGCAAGTTCAACATACAAGTAATAAATTCATAAACAATGTAGCCATGCATTTGTCCACAATAACGGATTTTTTTAATTAACAGCGATTTTTTTGTTTTCAAAATAATATTGACATTCACAATAATTATGTACAACACGTACGTACTTTTAATAAATAAATAGCACTCGATTTTTTAATTTTATTTACAATATTTAATTACACTCAAACGATTTATTTTTTTTAATCTGTATTTGTTTACCTTGTTATTCCCATTTTTACCTAGTTATTACAGAAAACTGTCATGGCGTCAAATCGCTCTTCGAATAGCGATTTTTCGCAAAAAATACACATATAGCGACTTTTCGCATTATTTTTATACGGAGTTTTGCAAAAATTTTCTGAATCGCGTTCGCAAACGCGACAATTGCTAAGCGTTTAGAGCCGGGGTTACATTCTATTCTTTACCTCCCAATGTGCAATTCAACCACGCCTGCTAATAAATACTATTGCCGCTATGTTCTGGCCTACAGGCGAAGTGAGATAAAAAACGTGCACATACGCATATACACGGTACGCTGTCGATCCCAATTAGTCCTTTCTCCCTCTACCTAACTAACGATCATCCTGCTAAAGCGAGAATGCGTGTTGGGATCGACGTCGATACGCACTAACACATTCAAAGACACCATGCGTGTACACAGCGTACGAGCGCCTGCACGATCCTAGGGGCGTGACGCGGGTCGATGTGGAATCCATGTGGAACGCATCGGGATTGCTCGCAGCGTACGGGCGCATGCACGATCCTGGCGGATGAATATGGAAGCTTTCGAGTCCATGTGGAATCCTGTCGGAATCCATCACGGCGTCCATGTGGAAAGCAACGCTAGCCCTCGCAGTGTACGAGCGCTTGCACGATCCTTGCGGGTGAATGTTTAATGCCGGTGAATGAGTCCATGTGGAAAGCAACGCGTCCGCTCGCAGCGGACGGTGTTTTGGTCGCGATGGTCGTAGCGTAGCGCGCAAAAGCGCATTCACTTTTCTTCATTTATTTGTATTAAAATGATTATTTATTTACAAACCACCGATTACAATATGTTGACCACCCTTTGGGCTAATAGTTGCAAGATTTTCCCGTGAGATATTTAAATAAAATAGTATTATATTTCAATTACAAAAACAAGGTATTTTACGCTACAATTCTATGCCTTGCTATTTCCTCGCGGCCGCCCGTAACGTACTGGCTTTGGTTTTTAGCGAATAACTAAAAAAGTTGAAGAGCTAGACGAAAATGATGTTCTACAAAGTTGTAAAGAATAACATTTTGCATCTTTTAAAGATTTTTGCAGATTTTTATACATTTGATTAACCATGTCATTTTGATTAAATATATCGGGGATTGCTTCAGCGTCACAAATTTAATTTTTAAATTCTTTCAAACATACGATTTGGATAAAGGTGTAAAGGACAGTGTTGACCTACTTATAAAGAATTGTTTAGAAAAATTTAGGGCTTTTGAACAGCTTTTAAATTGATCGTTCACTGCCCCTAGTCCCATCGTGCGACACCTAATCGACGCATCCTTTTACATTCATATTCTTTACCTATGTACCCCAATGCATCACTGGTACGCGAGTCGGTGTTTAGCCGGTAACCATTTCTTGGCCAAGCAATGGTTTGTGGTATGACTCAGTTATCATCAGCGGTATTCGGTTTCCCCTAGTCGAACCTACATAGCATCCTGTGTTCATTACCTGCCTACAAGAACCAGTAACACCTTCCGCATGTATAGGCGTGTAGCGACAACGAACAGTGCTAGTTACCTGTCGTCTGTCTGAACGCTCATGGGAAAAAAATAGCACGTGTAGCAGCTACCTCGTATTTCTGTGTGTTTAAAGAAATTTTCCATAAAGCCACACCTTGAGGGTAGTTAAAAAGGTCCAAACAGCGTCTAATATTTTTTATCGGAACGGCCGTATGGTAGGAAACAAACCTGTCATGCAATATTTTTCCCCAAAAATATCTAAAAGCACGAAAGAATTATTTTTTGCATCATACGTGCAGTGAAATCCATTCCCATTCAGCTTCATTTATATACGGTACACAACGTACCCCCTCAACGACTGCTCGGATGGCGCAAATGTAAGCATGACTTTCTTCTACACCAATTTCTAATCCAATGTTCTCTATCATTTCAGCAAAAGCTCCAAGGAAGTTGTATGAGGAAAAAAGATTCTCTCACGCTCTCACGAGAGAGTGAATTTGAGGAACCCCCCTGGCGTTTTTATTTTCTGGAATTCATTCATTTTTTTTGCTAAAATCCGGCGTAGGTCCACACGCTACGAACACTCGCGGGCGACTGAAGCGGGCGTGGCTACGCGGGGCTTTATATACCAACCCGGTTTGAGTGTGTGCGTGTGGTCGCTAAATGTCTTCCTCCGGGACTCCGCGGTGGATTCCGAACAGACCCGTTAGGGACCATGAGAACAAAAGAAACTCGACCGCATGAACTCGCTTTTGCATGACTGGGATGAGAAATCTTTACACTTTGTTTTTTTTTCTTTAACTCATTTCGAGTGTTAAAATGCGTACCTCTCAAGACGGCGAGTATTCAGCACTCTCTCTCGATGTGATTTGTCCTGCCATCCTGCGGTTTAACTCCGGCTTCACCCTTTCCGCTTCACGGCCAAACTCTTTCCATCAGCTGATCGACTCGATGGGATTCACTACGCACAAAACACATGGATTAGAATTAATTCACTAATCACAATCACTAGTTTTCACATTACTTACCGGAGCAAAGAATCACTTCACAAAACACGATAACGCTTGCGCACACACCTCCGCCTCCAGCAAAGGCCAATCTCATATGAATACGCCAAAGACAGGGTAAAAGCAATTTTGCAGTGAAAGAAAGGAGACAGCGAAAAACAATATAGTGCCACACTCCTCGACAGGCTTCAAAAGTGTGGAACCAAAATTGTCTAACACTTCGAGTATGGGACCGTTCAGGTGTGGGGTGGGTTGGTGACGCAGGTTGCGGTGAGGGTTTACATAGAATATAGGAGCGTGTGTGAGTGAGGTAGGGTGGTGGAGTGAGAGTTTGTCGTACGATCGCTCGAAAGTGAAGGTCAGGGGTAGCGAGAATGAAGAAATTTCCCCCCTCTCTGTGTGAGGTAGTTTCTGTGTGCGGTGACATGTGCTGCGTGTTTACTAGGAAATCCATTGGTGGGTCGCGAGGTGGGTTCTGCGATGCAGGATACCAAAAATTTTGTACATTAGTGCGTCGATCAGTGAATTCACGCAGACCAAACCAGATGGCCAGGATGAAGGAGATAATGCCTTGCTTTTGTGCGCCAGCGACAGCCCGACCTTGAATGATATAAAGGTGAGTGTGCTGATATCGCGATCCCGTGGCAGCAGCTTTATTACTGTGACGTTCTTCTTGGCATTAATGACCTGACAGGTCACGCCGGCCATTTCTGGCTTACTAGACTTATTTTACCACGTAGCCGGATAGTCAGTCCTTGCTACGGGGGAACGGTCCGGATGGGATTTGAACCCGGTCCGGCCGTGTGGNACCGGATGATCGATCGTTAGTGTATTCAGTGTTTTTCGCTTATCGTCGATAGTAGTAACCGTTGACGGCGTTTTTTTTTTGGTATAGGAAACGACAACTCACCCCAGGGAGGTGTTCAAGAAGCAAGCGAACGGACATACACTGGGCCATGTAAAACGTTGGTTTGAATGGTGATGTTGAGTGGCTAGTGGAAAACACCTAAAAACACGCTACAGTTCTTTGCAACAGATTGTGTTGTGTGTCTGTTGCCCCGAGTGTGTTTGATCAAAACCGGGATCATGTTGTGTTTTGTGCAAGGTATCGCTAGTATGAATCACGGTGGTAATAGCAGCAACTCTTCGATGGTACGCAGCAACAGTAAACTCGGTTCGTCCGAGGCATCGTCCACGTCATCCGCATCTTCTTCGTCGCCGGCTGGAAAGCGTTTGTACAAAGCACGCCGCATTATGCTCCGCAAGTCCAGGTACCGAGATGGCATGATATATGTGGCATTCATACAGAAGCCGTTCTATTTAGTTATATTGTGGGAATTTGAATGTTTAAATTTAGAGTATTCTTTAGCTCCTCAGAAAAAAAATTCTAATCATACTATATGTCGGCGCATTAACTCCTCGGGGTCATTGAGAAGTTAACATGACAGATATCGGTACAAGGTGTTATGGTGCAAAAATACTAACGCTCAAGGAGTCCATATTTCGTCATCAAAAAAGATAATTAACGACCCTCACTCTCCTTCTCTCTCTCCATCTCTCTCTCTTTGGCTAAAGTACTACGTACCATGACTCGATTGGCGAGGGTTTTTGCTGGCTCCCTCAATTTTGCACTGGCTTCTGTCACCTGTGACACACACGGGAGGGCAGCTGCTAGACCGGCGTGCTCTAGTTTCACCAATATACACACGTGGCACAACGGACCCAGTAAGAAGGATAGCATGGGTGGGTTATAATCCTATTACACGGCCTGTATTTGATGCTTCCGACGCTGGTCCGACGTAGCAGCTCGTGCATGGAGCTATTTTTAAGAATGTAGTATCCACCACCTTGACGATGCGTAATGCTCATGGTGTACCTCATTTGGTACGCTGGTCTATCGATTATACTCTTCCCATTCCTGAGGTACCTAGCCCTGTTTGGTAACGCACACCGATATCGGACAGTTCATTGTCGCGTCCCGTTTTGCTAATGTCGGTCTAGGTTATACTTTACGAAACCATCTTCCTACGGTTACGATGTGCGTTAATATGCGCAAAGGAAGAGGAAGAGTTGGGCCACTCAAAAGTTATATATTCGATGTAGTTCGTGTAGCAAACGGGTAACGCCACATGTTATGGAAGGAACGTTTTGCATGCATACATCATCCTTTACCCGTATAGTAATTAGCTTGTGCTTGATTGTTTATGCGTTCTAGTTGTACGTTATACAATATACATGTTTTTTCCCTCTTTTTGTTATACATATCAATTTTATAACTATCGTAAACTATCCATTTTGACACAGATATTTGTTTTTGTTTTCTCTTTTTTTTCTCCCGCACAGATCCGCCAACAGCGTTGGACTGGGGACGCGTCCACTACCACTGTCCTCCACGATAGAACCTCTCAGCAGTGTGGAAACCCCCGGTGTACAACCGGAGGGTGCGGCCCACCTGAATGTACTCTCACGCAGCCCTAGTCATTCGACAGCGAAGAGCGATCCTAAGTAAGTAACGGTTGCATACCTTCAGGGGTGTTAATTTAGTATGCGTGCCTTAAGTAAATTGGGTAGTATTAGAGCAGGGATGACTCACTGGCCGAATTTCTCCCATGTAACAAATGGTTTCGAAGTGTTATCTGTTTGATTTAAGGTGTGAATCATTCAATGCGATAAACGCATGTTTGTAACGCACCAATCGACTTATGACTAATGGCGTACGATAATACTGCGCACGAATCATTAAGTGCAGGTACGGGTATCTTTCTGTATGCACAACTGTTAAATTAAATTTAATTACAATTCATAAAACTATTTAATTATTAGTGATAATATATCCTAGCAAATTTCCCTTCCTGCCCAAACTTGCTTCCCCGTGGCGAGTAGTAGCGTGTCTAAACCCCGGGTCATCGCTTATCAGTCATTGGTGTCACCTGTGTGCTTCACCAACTCGCCAGGTGTGTAAACCCGCAAGACACACCTTTTCTATCTCGTTTCATTACGTATCAACGTATGCAAAAAAAAGCACACAAAGGTTCCCTCTATCTCTCGAGCAGCAGGAAGAAAGGATTACGAGCTGTCTCACGTAAAACCAGCAACCGGAAAACATGCTTCACGATTGGTGGGTTGCAAATTTCCACGTTCCACGTGAGCAATAACCTGATAGCTTATCGTTATTTTCCCTTTCGCCCTGTATAATCCCAACGAAGGCACGAGACCTGTTCGTGACGACCAGGTGTGGGACTGTTTTGCACAAAATGTGCAGCTTCAGATCGTATCAAAACACAGCCCAATATAGTGTATCGATAGGAAGAAGGAAGGTGGGACATTATGTTTGTTTTTATCTCAAAATAAAGGCAGGTGATGTGCCACTAACGCGCGCAGGGATTGTTACGTTTGCACTGCAATTAAGCCGGGTATGCCCATCTTGGGCACAAACCACCGGTGTGCTGCGCTTATCTGGCAGAAAAGAAGGTGTTGTGGCCGTCCGCGTATCGCTGGCGTATAGAAATCAAATACTTCCGCACGCAGCAGTGGGTCAGCTCGGGAATAGAAACGCAAGGAAAAATGTGATGATTTAGCAAATATGAACCGATCGCATATGATTTCTATTTTTCGTTTTGAGCAATGCCACAAAACTGTCGACTAATGGTCGAAAAAATAGGGGGCTGGATAGGGATTTGGTTTTATTACGCTTACACCCATCATATCGTCCCGGGCTTACGATGGGGCGAAAAAAAAACAAAATTCTACTTCGATTATTCGTACTATAGGGTCCGAGGATGAACCAACCATCTACACATACGCACACCCGCTTTCGTTCCTGCACCGCCGAGGATGCGATGCGATAGTGGCATCGTATTGATAAGATAATCCTTATCAAAAAGCGAGAGGGAAAGATGCGTGCTATGGTTGGGCTGCCGGGTGCCGTTGTTTTTTTTTTTTGGTGGATTGCGATAGGAATCGAACTTTCTTAGCTAGACTTCTAGCGCTCAAGCTGCAAGATGACAGTTCAGTTCTCAAGTGGCATCAGGATCAGTCGGTAGCGTCGCGTGTTTGGCTCAAACAGAAATGCCACAATCGCACGGTTTCATTCAACTCGTGATCGTGTGACGTGTGAAAGCGATCAGACTATATCCTATTTACAGCCACTGCCATTGTTTCGCATCCGTAAATGCAACGTTGTGCCGCTGCGTTTAGAAATAGTGGTTGGTTATTGTTTATAAACAGTGCGATCTGTCATTGTGCAGACGTGTGATCGTGTGTGTTGTGCTGTGTGTGTGCTTGCTATTGTTTTTAAACGCAGCAGCACGAGAGTAGACAAAAATGCTCTATGCGCATCGTGTGATCGTTTTCTGAAATTAAACATGCCCCGAGCAAGATATCTACATACCGAGTAGACCGACAATGGCCTTTAGTTATGTGGTTGGCCGTGCCCCACCATCTTCACTGACCGTGTTTGCGTGATATTTAGGGCCGGCATTATGCGCTCACAAATCGATTGCCGAGACCGCGCGGACTTAATTGACACCGAAGTGCGTACTCAGCCGACGGTGTCGAGACACCAAGAAGTGCATGTTGAACAATTGCCGCCAGCATGAATTCAAGTTTAATGCGTTGACAAACGGCAAAACGATATCATTTTTCCCCTAGTTTTATCTTGATGTGTGCTCGCGTGTGTTCCTATGTGTATGTGCAGCTAGTTTTCGGTGGTTATCAGTGAAATAAGTTAAACATTTGTCAACTTGTTAACAAAACCAAGCCCTTTATAAAACATTCTTCCGATTGCAATACTTTTTCCTCCCGAACAGTCCAACAGCAGGAAGTGGCACGGGCACGTTTCACGCCGCACAAAACGTCAAGACGAGATGAAATACTTCTTTTCCCTCGTTTGCTCGTGCGTTGCCTTCTTTGGTTTTTGTGTGCCATGTTTGTTGATGTTTGGTTGCTCCAATTCTGAACCGATGACGGCGGGACCTTCGTTGAAGGCACACACTTGTTGTTGATTGAAATCGCTTCCAAACGACACACACGTTTGGGTACGAATGCGCATCACGACGATTAGACGCCGACGAGAAATTGACATTTCTTTCATCGCAGTGAATGGAAAATTGACTTGCCCGCGAAAAGGTTTCGTTTGTTGATTTTGTTATCGTGGTGTTGCAGCTACTGCCGG
>CM028125.1:29487102-29516761 GCA_016254315.1 Anopheles parensis
GACTCCAAATGTTGGTAGTGCGTAACAAAGCGGACTAAGTGCCACAGCACTGCCTCTCCCATGAAGAAATACAGCGAGGCCATTCCGTGGAAGGGTACAAAGAGGCTAAAGAGTCTTTTTTTACTGAGTCCTCCATAGTGGGAGTCTTTTGAAGATTTTAAACTCCTTGTAAAAAAAGACTCCATTTCTGGTGTCTGAAGGATAAATAGTTGGAACTATATATATTTTTAAATTAAAGCTACATTGATATTGCAATAGAAGCATGAAGTGTCAGTTACATTCATGCCCGGATATGATGAACATCACTGAAACAATGAATCCATTATCCCATTAACAATTACATTCGAATCACCTAGTTCGTGTTGGGCGCCAAATGCAACGTTTCTTTTGTTGTAACATTCGTGAAGCAAAGGAGACCATCCACGTCCGGGGTAATAAAATGGTGCATAAACAATAGCGTTTATAGCGCGGGCGAGACATCATCAATCATGTGAATCATGTCGAAATCATGGTAGAAGAAGAAGAAGGTGTGTCGCTTTCATTTATCCGCAAAGTTTCGGTGATTAGGTTAAACATCCATCTCCTTAAACATGGTAAGCTCTTATTAAACGCTGCATGTTTGTTTGCTTTAGTTTCCGCTTTTTGCTTTTACTGTTATACACCTGACGAAGACATTCTTTTTTGTTAGGTGGTTAAACTCAGACTTACAATCGTAAAAACGAAAAAGAAATCTTTATGCTCATCTGTGATGTCATAGCTTTAAAGCTGTCGATTGCACCCCGATTCTTTATCATTTGGAACGTCGGAACGTTCGCCGTAATCGGCTTATTGGATCATTGTGGAGTGCGTATATTACTGGGCCGTACACTCGGAATTGAATGTAACGATACTTTTGCGTAAATTGTTCCCAAGTCAAACCAAATCTCGAGAGGGTAACTTAAGTGGAATTGAGAAGATGTTTTTTTTTTTGCTAAAAAAAACATAGTTACAGACTTATTTTTAATGCATGGACAAATCAACCTATGTAACCTTGAAATAGAAAAAAAAACACATTTTAATGAAAAACAAAACCTCACCTGAATTTGTTTCGTGTGAGCTTAAAAAATTAATTAAGTTCAATTTGTGGTCATACACGCGATAATCCGCAAAAAAAGGTAGAATTATTCCAATTCGCACCCGGTCACGACGTTGGGGCATTCGGGGGGAACACCTTTATCAGTTAGTTTATATTTTAGCAGGAATGTTAATACCACACTAATGCTGATAGTGGATATCAGTGGATAAGCGAAGTTGAGAAGTTGCAGTTTTCCTTTTTTTGATAAGCGGTATATAGAAGGTACGCTTGAAATGACTGTTGTATAATCGAATTCGAGCATACGTTTCACTAACGTAGTTTTGCGATTATTGAGGTTGTAAAATGTTTCGAGGAAAAATTAATGCATGCTTCCCCTCTTAGAAGCTCTTTAGCTGTTGCTTAAACAAACGATAAATAAAAACCATCTCCGACACGTTACAAGTGGAACAATTTGACCATTAAATCTGTTATGGTTTCACTGGAACTTGTTATGCACGCAAAGTGAAGGAAAATAGTCATAGCTGGTAACTAGTAAACCAGCGGGAAAATAGACGTCGAAGCCCGGCACCCTGCAGCTACTAATCAGATGCAAATGGAATGTAAATTGAATTAGTACATCTTGTTGCGATGTTGTATCTTGACACCTTTCGCAGGAACACACACGTGTGGCACTATGCCGTCCGCACCGTGTGTCCGCTATCGAATAGAAACAGCTGTTCTTGATTGGCATTCCCAATCGGTCTGGTGATGATGATGATGCTACTGCAGACCGTATGCATCCTTTCACATCGATAAATAATGGACGGTGCATGGTCTGGATGGTCTGTTCCGCATCGATTGTAATATTATTCGCTCGTTGATCTTGACCTTCGTCGCGTGTGCGGTGTCGGAAGTCAATAAGGGCGTACATATCGGTACAATGCAATCCCTCCAAGGTCGTTAGATAGGGTGAGGGTGGTTGGAAAGGAGAAAGGAAGGGAATGAATGCATTTTACTGTTTCTAATTGGTGTTTTTGTTGTGCTTTTCCCCCCCTATTAACAGATCGCTCAAATCGCTGTCACCGTCGGCACGGTCGTCCACGATACGCAGCTCTAGTCCACATCCACTGAAATCGTTCAGCAGCACGCGGGACACCGTCGACAAGCCGGAAAAGCACCACAAGAAGAAGGAGGGTGGTATATCATGGGAGCAGAAAAAGTTTGCCCAACATTTCGCACAGGTGCCGGACGATGAGGTCGTGCTGGATTGTAANTCTTGATTGGCATTCCCAATCGGTCTGATGATGATGATGATGCTACTGCAGACCGTATGCATCCTTTCACATCGATAAATAATGGACGGTGCATGGTCTGGATGGTCTGTTCCGCATCGATTGTAATATTATTCGCTCGTTGATCTTGACCTTCGTCGCGTGTGCGGTGTCGGAAGTCAATAAGGGCGTACATATCGGTACAATGCAATCCCTCCAAGGTCGTTAAATAGGGTGAGGGTGGTTGGAAAGGGGAAAGGAAGGGAATGAATGCATTTTACTGTTTCTAATTGGTGTTTTTGTTGTGCTTTTTCCCCCCTATTAACAGATCGCTCAAATCGCTGTCACCGTCGGCACGGTCGTCCACGATACGCAGCTCTAGTCCACATCCACTGAAATCGTTCAGCAGCACGCGGGACACCGTCGACAAGCCGGAAAAGCACCACAAGAAGAAGGAGGGTGGTATATCATGGGAGCAGAAAAAGTTTGCCCAACATTTCGCACAGGTGCCGGACGATGAGGTCGTGCTGGATTGTAAGTTTGTGAGCCATTACTTGATCCGCGTGAAAAGATCGATCGCTAAGTATCTTTGCCTGTTACAGATTTTTCCTGCGCTCTTGTTGGCGACATCCTGCTGCAGGGTTATCTTTACATTACGCAGAACTATTTCGCCTTCTACTCGAACGTGTTTGGCTATGTAACGAAGGTAAACATCGTACCGATGATGGGCAACAGTGATATGAACAAAATGATAAAATAAGTCTCCTAAATCTTCTCAGCTACTCATCCCGACCGTTTCCGTGCTGGACATATCGCGTGAGAAGACGGCCTACATGTTCCCGAATGCGGTCGGTGTGAAGACACGCGACGATCGGCACGTGTTCGGAAGCTTTCTAAGCCGGGAAGCTGCCTACTATCTGATGTGCAGCGTGTGGGAAAGGGCAACAACGCCAATGAGCGACTCGTTGGGCAGTATCCAGCATACCCGGCTGGCACCGTTGCACGCGGAAGGTTCGGAAGGTTCGTTGGATGAGGACAGCAGCTGCTACGATGGTAACGAAAGTTCGTTCCACGGGAAGGACGAAATGCCCGATCTGCTCGACTCGGGAGACTCTCACGAGAAGCAGTTGAATATGACCGAAGGTGGCGGTACGAACCATTCGTCCGATGGTGAGTTTGTTTGAATGTGTTTAATGGTTTGAGACACTTTAATTCATCATCGCTCCTTTTCCCAGATTCCACCGTGCTACAAAAACAGAAGAAACTTAAAAAGGAACTGCTGCTCAAATCGCCCGCAATCGTGAAAAGCCCGGCCATTCTCAAGGTGGCGGTCGCGGCCGGTGCACTGGAAGGGTTGAAGGGTGATAAAACGATACCGATGCTGGCGGGTGGTTTGATCGGTGATGGGATGGGCGGTGGCGGTACTGCCCGTGGTGTTTACGGTGACGGTGCCGGCCGTAGCAAACTGTCCCTTATTAAGCAAAAGCTTCGGCACATCCTTCCCTCCGATTTTGGTATTATACACATAGGATTAATATTGGCTGTCCTGCTGGCTCTGTTTTCCTGCTTTCTGGCGTACAAGATTCACGCTTTACAGGCCCGTCTAGCCGCGCCACCCATTCGATTGGTAAGCTTGGATTGTTTTTCTGCCTCCCCACGTGTAAGATCTGCTCATCTAGAAAGATATATTCTATATTTTCAGGGTGACGATACCGACTTTTATCTCGATGTGCTCCGGTGGCAGAAGCGATTGCACAGCAAGAGCAAGGAGGAGGCTCAGATCGTACTAAACTCGAACCTGGAGCAGATCATTAAGGTGCGCAAAAGTTTGGAAACGCTCTCACTGCTGATCCAGGACTCGGCCACGGAAGGTAGCGGAGCGGACGAACATGGGTTGCTGGGCGCAATGATTGCGGACGGTGCCAGCAGCGTGCTCGAAGACAGTGGTAGTTTAAATCAACAGTACTTCCACGAGGACGCTACATAGCAAGCTTTATGAGTAGGGTAGGCGGATAACGTTCGGAATGAATGCTCCCGATAGCAGACAGCACATGGAACCTTACGTGTAAGAAAATCATCAATGGGAGAATAGAGAGAGAGAGACAAAGAGCAACAGACAAACGTGGATCGTGGAGATGAGTTGCCGGCAACGAGGAAGAAAAGACCACAAATCTTTGGGAAATGTTGCGTGTTTTGGCGGGGAGATATGAAATGCGTCGCTGTGGGCGCATGTGTGATTTTGTACCTTTAGCAGAACGTGTTTCGTTGTTGATCTTTAATTTATTATTAACTTTTTTTTCGTGACGTTTAGTTTGATAACTAATTTAATAGAAACAAAATAGATACAACCTAGTGAGAAGCGCACTAGCTGAGGTGAGAAAGTGTAGTGCGGGACGGTAAAGTTCACTCAGAAAATGCATTTAACGCAGCAGGGTTTTGCTGAGATGATAAGCCACGGTATCTACGAGTGATTTGTATTTGTTTTAGTAGTTAAAAATCCGTAAAACTAGTTCGATGACGATGATGACGATGTGTCTGTCATCGTTTGTTGGTCGTTGACCATCAAAAGTAGTAGCTTTTTTTATATATACAGTACATATGCGGGTTGCGGGACAACACTCGACAGAACAGAAATGCCAAACAACCGCCACCGCCACGATCATGCTTTTCTTCCCCGTTTTTTCCACCCCCGAAAGGACACCAACTGTATGGGCCGCCGCCTGAAGTTAGTTCCTTCAAGCAGGCAAACTAATAGCAATACAATTGAATGGTTAAAGCAAACATTCACCGAACGAGGGCCGATATGATGGAAGATGTAAGGGAAACATTGTCAAGTCAAGTAGTATCCATAGTAGCCTACAGGAACAAAACTAAAAACAACAATAACCTCCCACCCGCGACGAAAAGCGTGCGGAAAACAAATTCTTGTTTCGTTTGCTTTTGCTACCCATCTTAAAAAGGAAGATAAACCCGCCCGCCGCCTAACGGAACCGTTTTTTTAGGGGGCCCGCTAATGTATTTTTGTACGCGACTAAGCGCAATCAGCGTGTGCACGGTTCCGCTTGCCTTTCGGTTCTTTCTTTTAGTTTTGTTTTTGAAACCATTTATCTCGATAGAGCAGTTTGCTGACAAAATAAAAAAGAAAACCGCGTCGATTAGATTTACAGGCAAAAAAGGTAGAACAAACGTAAATGTAGAAAGTGTAGGCGAAAGTTTAACGAAACGTTTGCTCAACAAATGAAGTGTAGCAACAGGACGAATAGCGGTTTTTTGGAGAGAGTTTACAACCATTTTGCTTGCGAATGTTTTGTATTTCTCTCGTTCCCTACTTACGCTTCATTGTGTTGTAAATAATTCGGTTTTCTTTTTATTGACTGTCTCCGACCATGTAATTCGTCATCAATTGGTGCCATAGCTTATCGTTTGGTTTTCCTCATTAGCTCAATTGGATGAATGAAATGGAAAGATGCAAGGATGTGTAGCGCGTGTAGGGTTTTTAAATTAATAACACTAGACAAAACAAAAAATTCTTTCACTTTTGAGCGATCTTTCGGGGTCCCTTCACTGTCTGTAATAAATTAGGTACATTGTGGTGTGAACTTGCGGGCGCAAACGTCCTCGTACGTGTATGAATGTGCAATCGAATTGCATATCTGTGGACATTACTATCGTAAACAAGCAGGCATAGGCAGCAGTAGAAGCAGAGCTTCATATCAATTATCGCAAAATGGTCATGACACGGTGGGAACTCGTCAGAACACAAGCACATGGCGCACAATAATATTTCGAATGGGAACAGGGTACTGTCTAGCTGCTCGGCTAGACGAGTCGTTGCGTTCTGTCAGTAAGACCAAAACGGGACATGGGCTAAGCCCGCTATAGCGAGATAGGAGAGGTAAAGCAAGTGAAGAGACTTAAGGCCTGGGAAGTGATCAATTAAGCAAAACAAAATGGATTGGGAAGTTAAGAAAGATGAACCGTACTAGAAAACAAATGTCTGTGATATGTATGCAAACACGTACATGAAGGAATGGAAAAGGGGAAACCTGAACGGAACGGAACGGAAGAGAGGGGCCACTTCTATTCTGCAAGGAATTAACAACAATGGCAGTGAAAACAGTGAGGCGACTAGAAAAGAACATAAGCAATGTAGTAAAGGAAATGGGCGCAAATCACAGAACAAACGAACGACAGTGCAAAGGAACACCGTCAACAGCTTATGTTTCAGCTAAATCGGATTTTTTTTCTGTTTTTGTATCCCCTACCCCCTCTTATTGCTATCCCCACGCTTATTCCCTTTCTTTTGGAGACTTTGTTGGTTAAAGGTGATAAGAGAGCAAAAAAACATACAGGTGGTGTTGGAGTACACCGTTCGTTTTTGACTTATTTCGATTTTATTTTTGTTGAGGGTATGTTACGATGTAGAAATTAAAGACATACGAAAGCAAATAAACCCGTATCTTGAACTATGAAAAGCACAACTACATGTAGCTGCTTTGATGGAGAGAAATGGAAAGAAATTTGTCCCTGTTCTATTGAAGGAGTACAGCTTGGATCTTTGGGAGTTTGACGAGTTTGAATTCCAGTATACGAAATGTAAAAATTTACCAATTTGATACCACGATGATCATTGCATCTCGACCAAGATCGACGAGACTCTAAACTATGCCGTATGTCTAGACGCAACCTAGGACGTCAAGCATGTGATGTTTCTAAGATTTTTCCTCTTCAGCAATTATTGCCAAAAGAAGTAACTCATCTCAGAAATCTATATATAGATATCATTTGTAGAAACTGGTCCAGATCATGCGAATATAAAATCTCAAAGCTTTCCTCCCGTCTCTAGGGCAGTGGCAGGCTTCTTGGAGACCCTTAGCAGAATGGATGTTGGGACCACAAAACTAAAGAAGGTAAAACGATCGACAAACTTAAATGAGGAATGTTTTTTTGCATCCACTCCTCTGTGACCGATCGGACGGAGGGTTAAATTATGAATGGACTTACCGGGAGGCATTCTCAAATTCTTTCATTTTCGAGAACCCCTAACCCTCGGGCCTATATCCGACAATGGAAAATATAGTCTCAAAAGTCGTTAATTGTATTATTTGTTTGTTAAATTAATGATCACTTAAGTGCATCGGTTATGAAACACTTTGGTCATACCGATCATCACCATCACAAAACCGCGTTAACCGGTGTCCAATTATTTAACAAATGCAGGCTGCAATTGCATCAATGCCGCTTGTCACTAATCAGCTGTGTGTGTTCCCCACGTAAAACCCGCATTTTCCCACAGTGTTAACGAGACATGAAGTTCCGATAAAGTTTTCCCGGTTGCAACATTTCTGGCGGATTGGTCTGGAAGCAACTTAAGTAGTCGCAAGTAAATCCCATTCCCTGACGGAAAAAAATTGCATCAATGCCCGATGTGTCATTTCCACTTCCAACACGATATGCTTATCATAACGAGTAGTACAGTCACTCGGTTTGTGAATATTATAATTACAAAACGAAGGTCCCACTTTCGCCAGCATTCAAGTCTACCGTTTGTTGTGGCAGAGTTAGATAAGGGTCGAAATAAAAAAATGAAACACAATGCGTACCTTTGTATATGTGCATCCTCCAACAGCCTAGCGAGTGGCAGTGGCCAGATAAAAGCAGACGGCCGAACACAGCAGCACAGCATCTCGCTGCAGACATCTCACGAGTTTTCACCTACCTTTTTTTTTTTGGTTTGCTAAAGAGCTCATCCAATCTCACCACTCTGCACGGCGGTGACAAAAGACAATTTCACTCGCGACAACGTTGGTCAGTTTCTCTTTTGGCGTTCCGCGTGTCCAACGAGCGAAGGAAGAACACGTTCGGGAGTAATTTCACTTTCGTTTGAATTCACTGTGCGACGATGACTGATCGTGTGTTGACGGTTGCGTGTTGTTTACTGCCGGTGTTGCTGAGTGTGCTTGGCGTTCTGCCCAGTTTGGGAACTGCACTTTCAAGAACAGGATCTTCCGAAGTTACTAAGGATATTTACAAACACGATTGGGAACCTTCGTCTGCTGTGGAATTGCGTGCCGTGCTACGCTGTAAGTTCGTTCCTGTCTTCACTGAAGCAAAGATTAAAACAGGTTTTGTGCCATGACTAATACACTCCCTACACTTTGCGTCTCCATCCGATAGCACTGGCCAAAACGAAAGAAAACGACGATATTCATGCGGAAGGCAAGCAGCTTCCTTCCTTTTCAGCGGCTCCGTTTGGTTCTGCCAATCCATGCAAATGTCTCCACGGAATCTGTAGCTGCTGTTTAGGTAAGAACGAATATCATCCAGTGTCCTATATTTCACTTCTCACTTGCAATCCACGCATTTTCTTGTCACAGGTGTTTTCAGCATGAATGGGTGTGCTAATCTAACCTACATTCCGGAGGACTTTGCCTTTGAGTTTCGCATGATTTTCAACAATCGCGTACTGACGAAGAATCGCATCAGCGGCAAGAACCCGAAACCGATCTGCGTACATCCGCCCCGGTTTGACTTCATCGAAGTGTGTGCTAACTTCTACGATGTTTACTTTGTCGGACGCAACATGCACGTGTGCATGGAGATGAACGGTAACTTTGAGGGTTATGAGCTGTTTTCTAGGTAAAGTCATCCTTAAGGAAAGGAACCGGGTGGGAATATGCGGATTTGATATGAAGTCTTTTTTTGTTTGTTTCGCAGATCGTTCAATTGCTTGCGGATAGGCGACAAGGGTGTGAAAGTGATGAAGCCAGGTGAAACGGTCGGAGGATCGATCAATCCATCGCTTGAGGCAGAGATCGATGCCGGGGACGATATTGAGGATTACGATGAAGCTGTCGTATGAACTGTTGTTTCGTTTGAAAAATAAATTAAATTGAAAAAAATAAAATAATTNAAGTGATGAAGCCAGGTGAAACGGTCGGAGGATCGATCAATCCATCGCTTGAGGCAGAGATCGATGCCGGGGACGATATTGAGGATTACGATGAAGCTGTCGTATGAACTGTTGTTTCGTTTGAAAAATAAATTAAATTGAAAAAAATAAAATAATTTATGAGCATAAATTGCTCGTTTTGTTGTTAAATTACAAAAAAAACACATTTCAAATTATTTTGTATTTGGCCGCCGAAACTTGTTTTCACGGTGCAGAGCTCTTGCAAAAATCCTGCACCCAGTAGGCCGCCAGCACTGTCAATGCAATGACAGCTGTTCGGTGTAAACATCAACACGCTACAAACAAAAACCGGCTCGCACCTTTTGCTTATACAACGCGATACGATGAGTATTTTTCTCGGCAGTTTGAGGACACACTGTGAAAGGATATTAAGTACAAAAACTTTACAGCTATGTTCGGCCACGTTTAGCAAACTTCACTACACTACCAAAGTTAAATGTGAGCTCGATTCGACCACCGAAAAGGAAATCACCGAGCATGGATTAAAGCCACGCAAACATCGCGGACGGATCAAGTGTAACAACACGGCTGTAGTGCCGGAAATACATGATGCGATCGTCAAGTGTGTTAAAGACTATCCCGTCAAGAGTCTCATTGCGGACGGACAACGTTTGAACAATTGTGTTCGATCGCGCAAATGGTACCCGATCGATACGCCAACCAACCGGGGCACGAACAGAACCAGCGACCGGATGCCTTCCAGTGCCCGTCGACAGAGTTCAACCGTGTTTGACATGCACGACGAGTACAGCTGTCTGACACAGTTGATCGGACGCGCGGATGCTGAATATGCCGTACTGAAGCGCATCTTTACCGAAATCAGTCAACGGGATCCTGAACTGAAGCCTAGAAGTTTTCTCGACTTTGGCGCAGGTGTCGGAACCGGTACGTGGGCTGTGACAGATTTCTGGCGGGAACATCTGTTTGAGATTCTTTCGGTGGATAAATCGCGCCATATGAACGACCTTGCTGAGCTGGTGCTGCGCCAGGGCGATCCGAACAAGGCAACGATGGTGCGGAATGTGTTCTACAGACAGTTTCTACCGGCCAACCCGGAACGGAAATATGACATTGTGTTGAGTTCATTCGCGCTCTTTGATCAACCATCCCGCCGGCGACTGTATGAACTAGCGGACCAGCTGTACAATACGTTCGATAAGTATTTGATTTTGGTCGAGCAAGGTTCGAACGCGGGCTTCCAGCTGTTGGAAGGTATTCGTAACCACATTCGTCGCAATCATGATACGGACGAGAAACATCTATTTGCGCCGGTAAATCGTTGGATGAAGATTTANTTCGATAAGTATTTGATTTTGGTCGAGCAAGGTTCGAACGCGGGCTTCCAGCTGTTGGAAGGTATTCGTAACCACATTCGTCGCAATCATGATACGGACGAGAAACATCTATTTGCGCCGGTAAATCGTTGGATGAAGATTTAATTCGTTGTTCCATTCCAATACACTTTTTCATTTTTGCAGTGTCCCCACACGATGTCCTGCCCACGTATAATGAAAGACGACGGTACGCCCTGCAACTTTGAGGCCACCTACACGCGCAGTTTTCCCTCCTCCGATGGACATCAGTATGGGAGCATACTTTACTCATACCTGGTATATCGAAAAGGTCCCCCGGATAGTGCCCAAGCGTTTCCACGTCTGGTACGTCCGACGGCTGTTCGTTCGAAGCATTGCGTCTGTCACGTATGTGCCTCGGATGGCAAATTGCGTGACGTTGCTTTTACGACGTCGAAACATGGCCAGTAAGTGTTGGGAAGCATAAAGTTTATGGTGAGTTTTCATCGTACTCATATTCTGTTTGTATCTTCGTAGAATTGTGCACCGGTGTGCCAAGGCTAGTCGATGGGGTGATCTGCTCCCGATGCAGATCCAGTGGCTGAATAACACAGAAGACGACAAACCAGATGAAGAGACCTGAGTCGCCCTGCTTTGCAGTAGAAATGTAAATTAGGACATAAATAAAAAAAGTCATTTATAATCGAACAAATTCATATGTTGACTGTTGGATGGATTGAAAGTTGGCAAAACAGTCGTGAGCGTTTAAGATCAAGGATGTAGCTAATGGGTAGTCCCCATACGAGGTGTCGAAATCGAAATGGTCTCTATAACAGAAGCTTTTTCATAGCTCCCGTACATTGATCTTCTGTGAAGCTAAATAGAAAATGTCTATTATCGCGATAAGTTTCTAGCAACGAAGCTTTGAAGCCTTGATCTTGGGCGCAGCTCTACAGAGAGACCCAAATTACTTGCACTTCCCGGACACAACCACTCTGAATCCACATTCTTTCAAACGATTACGGAAAAGGAAGTCGATTCCCAGCGCCATGCATTTTTGTGTAGATTGATTTGTTTGTTTATTATATCTTTCAAACAACTTGCGCGCGCGCGTGTGTATGATGTATGTAAGTGTGTACACAGTGTTATTAATCAATTTCTAATATTCTGTATTAACGCGCTCAGTTATATGCTTTCGCAAGCAGGTTGTAATCGTTTGCTCAAATGTATTCAAACTCCAGGTCACAAGTCGTACGCACACTGCAACTGCGGGCCAATATGTCATAACTTAACCTGGTATGTATGTATGTTGTTGTGTGCCTTTCAATAGTAACACCCATCGTTTGCTTACCTACATATGACTTAAAAGGAAACGCTGTATGCAGATCTTCCTCCCTAAGTTCGGTACCATCGGCGCACCTGGACTGCACGGCGTGTGCGAACCACCGCTGGCAGCCAGATGCACCAGACACCGGAGACAAACAAACGGGTAGGGCCTGCTGCAACAGCAGTATGTTGATACCCTTGTTGCCCCAAAAACTATTAACTTAACCACTGGAGCGAGAGACGCGAGACGTTGTACGCTATCGAGAATGGACTGCGGCGGACCCTTTCTCGTTCGTGTCTTTTCGTGTTAAAACACCCTTCTTTCCTACAACTCCCATCTAATATGCGCACTAAAATTCGAGACCATCGCTCTCTGCAGCGTAACTAAACCGATACAAACCAAGGGAAGGAATCGTAAAATAGGAATACTTATCCGATATAGCTGATAATCGAGATGATGTTTCTTCAATAATGTACAAGCCTGCTTTGATTATCCTGTGGTTCTACACCAACAACACGTGTTGCACACTCCTGTCTCTCTCTTTCTCTCTCTTGGCAAACACTGTTTATCTCTGCTACTGTGTTTTTTTTGTTTTGTTTTCATACTTTATCTATCTTTACATGCGTATCTAAAATGGTGATCCTCTACTCCTTTGTGGAGGNTCTCTGCAGCGTAACTAAACCGATACAAACCAAGGGAAGGAATCGTAAAATAGGAATACTTATCCGATATAGCTGATAATCGAGATGATGTTTCTTCAATAATGTACAAGCCTGCTTTGATTATCCTGTGGTTCTACGCCAACAACACGTGTTGCACACTCCTGTCTCTCTCTCTCTCTTGGCAAACACTGTTTATCTCTGCTACCGTGTGTTTTTTTGTTTTGTTTTCATACTTTATCTATCTTTACATGCGTATCTAAAATGGTGATCCTCTACTCCTTTTGTGGAGGTGGATGATCGCGTCTGGTTTTTGTTTTGTTTTGCTAGTCCTACCGTAACCCTACATTCCTAACAATACGGGGTGTGTATGTGCATTTGAATTAGATACGCTTGACGGAGAGCAGTACAAACGGACCAGCCGGGCCAGTTGACTAACGTAGAAGGCGCGCCCATGTGAAGGTGAAATAAAATATCGAGCTTACTAGGTAGGTGTGGATACGTTACTCAACATAATTCAATATATAGTGGAGGTTTCATTATCGCCTCGCATCACAACATAATATGCAATACACAAACAAACATTAAAAACCCACCGCCGAGTGCATACATACACATATAGATGGCAAACACAAATTTGTTTCATAATGACGGTTGTTTTTTTGTTTTAAGATCTGAGGGTAAGGCGCGTAAGATCTGCTTCATGTTCGTGCCCGTACCTAAAAAAACACCTTCGCGTTTTCTATTTTGCACAGCCTCAAAAGCGAAACTTTCTTTGCGATAAAACTCCCTCGCTTAGCGCCTCATCGGAGGCAGATAGGCCGAGTAGGATGAGTACATGGAGTTCTGTTGCGCACGTTGTATGGCGCTCGGATCCTGATACTGGGACTGCATGTTCATCACACCCATCTGTACCGGACCGAGTTGGGCTGAATTTTGGATGAAACCAGCGGCCGGATTGCCAATGTAGCCACCGGTTCCCGGCGACTGGCCGGCCGTCGTCATCCGGTACCCGTTCAGCGAGCCGTACGGCGACATCAGATTGGTGCTGATCGCCACATTCGGGCTAACGCTGTTCGAGCGATTGGCCGCTGCTGCCATGTGCTGGATTTGGGCGGACGATGCGGCCGCCGCATTGCGCCGGGCAGCACCGGCAACGGCCGCTGCTGCGACGGCATTTTGTGCGATCGTCGGCATGTTCATGTTGCCCGTATAGTATTTGTGATAGTTGATCGTGGACATTTGTGCCGAATGGATCGACACCGGCGGGGTGGATATGTTGCGGACAACGTTTTGTGCCGCCACCATATGTCCACCGGCACCGCCGCCGGCTGATGGGTTGGCATTGCTGGCACCGGCCGCTCCACTCCCGCCCGGCGGTCCACCATGGGGATGGGGGGCGTGATGAGCGGATGGTGGTGGCGTGACGGGTGAGTTACAGATGTCCACATTCGTCGTTAGTTGCTGCAGCTTGGAGAGGCAAGATATTTGCGGACCTTGCTGCTGGAGTTG
This sequence comes from Anopheles parensis, assembly GCA_016254315.1. NCBI lineage: Eukaryota > Metazoa > Arthropoda > Insecta > Diptera > Culicidae > Anopheles > Anopheles parensis. The sequence continues at coordinate 29,501,191 of CM028125.1, forward strand.
CTGGCCGGTCCCACCGGGCGGACCACCTTGGCAGGACTGTGGTTCGAGCTGTGGGGTCGGTGTCGGTGTTGGCGTTGGTGCGGGTGTGGGAGCCTGCGGGATCGGTGTGTGGGAGCCGGGGTGTGTAACGCCACCGGACTGTTGCTGTTGCTGCACGTAAAAGTTGTTGGCCGACGAGACGGCACACGACGAAACGGGCGATGCACCGAGACGCTGTTGCGGACTATGCAAGCTGGCCGGTGTGTGGTTGTTGGACATTCGGTGCTGGATCACGCTACCGTACGATGTCGGTGATTGCGGATAGGGTGGCGCTTGACCGGTCAGTGCCAGCTGAGCGCCCAGGTAACCGCTGCTGGCCGCAGCCTGATGCATGTTCTGACCGTGTGCCTGATGGTTCAGCGACTGTCCTGTGATTGTACCGTACGTTTGATGCATCTGCTGCTGAAGCGCTAGCTGTTGCTGATGTTGTTGCTGTTGTTGCTGCTGCTGCTGATTCAAGGAAGCCGCCTGCATTGCGGCCTGTTGCTGCTGTTGCTGATGTTGTTGCTGTTGCTGCTGCTGTTGATGATGGCCGGGGCTTACGATCGGTTGTATCACATTGCTAACCATGGGTGGTGTGGTGCGACTCTGGTGTCGTGCCTGCTGTGCGCCCGGTGTTGGCGTATTGCGACTTACTTTCGGTGTGGACGCTCGTTGTGACCGACCCGCTGTACCACTGTTTCCACCATGCCCTATCTGCTGCTGCTGAGCGAGATGTTGCTGCGATGGATGCTGCTGCTTACCGCGACTGCTGCCTCCGTTTCCGGAGCCACCTCCACTAGCGCCACCACTACCACCACTATTGTTGGCTATTATTGTCATCTGCTGCGGTGGATGCTGTGGACTCGTTTCCGGCACGTGCGTATGCATCGCCATGTGCATTTGTGACTGATGCTGCTGCAGCTGCTGCTGCTGCTGCTGATGCACGGAACAGTCCGAATATGGTCCTCCGATTGTGCCGCCATGCTGCGACACTACGCTAGGCGGTCGGATTGCATCGGCTGAGTTCTGGGAGGTAACATCGCTCGCTATACTAGCCGGCGATTCCAATCCCAGCTGGCTGACGTCTATCTCGCACTGACCGTACTGGTGCAAACTCTGCACCGAGTTCGACGTCGTCGATTCTGGCGTGTACACGCCGATGGAATGTTCACCGCCCGCACCCGGTGTACCCTGCTGCTTCAGATCGGGCTGGGCACCGGCCGTTGCCCCACCATCACCATGCAGATCGGTTTCGCCCGGGAAACCGCCCGGCTTCTGTCCCGCAGCATTACCCATCAGGTGCATCGATTGCTGCTGTACCGAAGCGTGACACGATGCGGCCGGATCGGTCACGGTGGGTGAAGACTTTGCTGCACCGGCAACCATGCACGAGGAGTCGTTAAGCTTGGCGTCATTTTTGCCCTTCGGGATCGATTTGTGCTGCTGCTGCGCGTGCTGTGAATGTTGTTGCTGCTGTTGATGTTGATGTTGCTGATGGTGCTGCTGTTGATGTTGATGATGTTGATGCTGCTGTTGATGTTGCTGCTGCTGTTGCTGTTGCTGGTGATGTTGTTGAGCAAGCTGATGCGGATGCTGTACGATCTGTGCTGAGGACAGATGATGATATTGGTTCGCTTTCGCACACAACAATCCCGTGTCGTACTGTGACGGGCATAGTTGCTGTTGTTGCTGCTGATGCTGTTGTTGCTGTTGCTGCTGTTGCGAGGAATGTTGCGCTAGATGATGAACGTCCGCAGTGTTGTTACCCTTAAACTTGCTACCATCATCGGTTGCAGCAGCGTTCGAGTTGGATTTAGAAGATGATTTCCCGTGTTTCGTTCCGCCAGAGGACGATGATGAGGTCGACTCAAGCGTACTGCCGCTGCCGGAATTGGTGCCCTTGCGGTCCGACTTTACGTTGTTCCGCTCCTTCGGCTGGTAGGCAGGCGTTGATGGTGCTTGCGCAACTTGTTGATACTGTTGCTCCTGGTGCTGGAACGAAGGATATAGGTTGGAGGGAAAGCTTCCGTACGCCATGGTGGTGGCCAGATCGAGATGGAACTTGTTCGGTGACTTTTGGCTGCTCGTGTCCAGATGCGTAAGATTGTAGCTCTGGTAGTAAGGATCAAGTGGCCAGTACTGGGAAGTAGCGTAACTCGGTAGTTGATTAATCCCGGGAAACTGGGACGTCATCTTGTTTAAGTCGATAGTCGTCTTCGGATCATGCATCGAATGCTTGGACGGATGTTTGTCCGTTCGACACGACGATGCATTGTTCATTCCCATCAGTGTGCTGCTACCACTGGCACTCGTCGGTCCCATCCCAGGACCGGCAGACATCATCATACTTCCGCCGTGAACATTTCCTGCCACTCCAACGGACGGTGCCGAGCTGGCTGGTATGTTGTTCGCTAGACCAGCAGCACCCATGCCACCGACGCCCTGCATTGAAGATCCAGCAACTCCCGCACCGTCCATCAACAAGGGCGACATGTTCGATGATGATTTCGCGCTCATGTGATAATGCTGCTGGGCCGATTGCTGCTGCTGATGGTGCTGCTGTTGATGCGGATGTTGATGAGGATTCTGCTGATGTTGTGGCGGATGTTGCTGCGTGTGCTGCTGCGGATGCTGCTGCTGATGCTGTTGTGGCTGCTGTTGATGAAGCGGATGACTGTCCGGCTGCACTACTTTGCAGTGATTACTGATTGCGGTGTTGCTGTTAGCAGCCGGATTACTATTACTGCCGTACGACGTTACCGCATTTTGCTTCATCGCTTCCTTACGTGCACTTGCTTCCGCGCGCTTGGAAGCTGCGGTTACGGGTGCAACGGTGTTCATCGCTGTACTCGCGGACGATGAAGGATGCTCTCCCTTAGTGCCACTCGTACCGGACGAAGAACTGGTAGACGAACTGGAACCGGAACGCTTTCCGACCTGCGGCAGTTGTTCGCTTGCAGAGGATGAAGATGAGTTACTACGGCTCGTCTTACCTCCAATCTGGCCACCTTCTTCCGGTATGCTTACTGGAGCAGCTACGATATTAGTGTTGCTAGTAGACGAACTACTTCCAGCAGTGTATTTATCTTTCGCTCGTTTTGATTCCACCTTCGATTCCGGGCCATATCCTAACACCGCATTTGCATCTGCTGTACTTCGCTTTCCACCATCCGCTAATGATTGGTGCAGCTGTGTGGCAGAAGCGCTTGTTACAACTGCCGTTGCACAGGAAGTAGCCGTGCTGACGACGTAACTGTCCGAACCCTTGCTGACGCTGCCGCTTTGCGAGGATACCATTTTAAACGATTCGTTTTTTACACCCTTTGACGATGCTGTGGACACAGACGCTACCGTTGTGGAGATTGCAGCATTAGGGGGTGATTTGGTTGGTGATTTTTCCTTCTTAACATCTGCACCAGAAACGCATGCTGCGTCCTGTGCCGTCGTTGTTCCGGCTAAGGAAACAGGTACATTTGCACTGCTGCCAATCGCAGCCTGTGCCACGTTAGCTATCTTCGCATTGGTCACCTCATCCGTCTGCTTGATAACAGATTGATCCGATTTTTCGTTTCCAATTGCCAATGGTTTCGTTGTTTGCTGTTGGGATGCGTCACTCGAGTTGTCCATCGTTTTCATGAACTTTTTCTTGTGCATTGCCAGCTCATGCATCGTCGGTGCAGCAGTGCTGCTGCTAGTGGTATTATTCCCTGCCGGTACGATTGCCGATGTTTGTTGAATTATTCCCGAATCATTACTACCACCACCGGTAACGTCTTTGCCGTTGCTCTCCTTAACAGTACCACCAGACGAACTGCAATCTTCTCTTTGCCGGATAACTTCGGTTGTTTTTGTAGCGTCTGTAGCCGGATCTTCCTTCGATTTACTTTCACCCGTGCTAGAGATACTATCCACAATTACTTTCGGGCGATTACGGAGCGGTTCCGTGTGCTGTTGCTGCTGACTGTGATGATGTTTATCGTAGTTTTCATTTATCTTCAACACGCTGGCCGTATTGTTTGCATTACTTCCAGCCCGATCTACCGATGATCGGTTTGTACTGTTGTCAGCATCGTTTGTAACCTTTTGCTTGGGGGAACACTGAGCACCATTCGACTGACCATCCACTATTGTTGTCGTGCCCGTCCCGACGGTCTTCTTTTCAGGAGTTACACACGGTCCGGAAGCGTTACCACCATCACCACCACCACCACCGGAACCTTGGCTGCCGGCTATCTTCGACGGCTCAGCGGTATCCGACACTCCCGACTGCGTCGGTGTTGCATCATTTGTTGTGAGACAGTTTTTTGATTCGGTTATCACAGAGATTTTCTCGTTGATCTCTACTCCATTCACTAGCGGTGCCTCGCTTATAACGCTACTGCTTTGTGACGTTACCTTTGAAGTATCATTTTTCCCCTGGTCGGGAGATGGTTTCGGGGCGATTCGTACGTAAGGCTCTTTATTTGCCACCGATCGGTTGGTTTCCTTTTTCTCCGGTGTAACTGGTGCGGATGAAGGTGCCTGCAGAATGACTCCTTCCTTCTGTTCAGCCTTGATGGTGACATTTTCCTTACCCTGCTGTATGGCACCGGCTGCCACACCGGTCGATCTACTAATCACGGTGCTACCTTCCACAGATACGCGGTTCGTCTGTGGACTGGATTCTACCTTCACCGTATTCTCTTTGGAACTGGAAGCAGCCACTTCATTTGCAGCTTCCGCAGGTTGTGTCGAACTGTTTGGGCTTGTACTGGTGCTTGTACTTTCTGACGCTTTTGGCAAAGCTACCGTACTTTCTTGTACGGTTTGTTGAGTGCTGCTATCATTGTTGGCTGGCTTCGTGTACGATGATATCGCGGACGTAGCCGTAGTTGTTCTATTGGGAACAATCTCCGTATTTTCGTCCTTCACACGTCGCTCGCTTATTGTCTTACTCTTTGAACCTTCAATTTTCGATGCCTTTCCGTTCGGGCTTAACGAATGATCGCGTGGTGTAGCACGTGGTGACACTTTCGGTAGCGTTGTACCATTGTTTACGGTTGCCGCAGCAAGCGATGTGGTTTTAGTGGGAGATTTCTTCGAAATGGTTGGTGCTATTGTTGCCGGTGCACTACGAGTTTCCTCCTCCATTTCATCGTCTGCTTCGCCCGACGAATAATCCTCACTTGCATCTGCTACGGGCACGATCATCTTCTTGCCTTGCCGTTTCTTATGGCTACGCCCAGCGCCTGCTGTAGGGGAAGCTTTATGGCGTAACTTATTACCGTTCGCACTATTGGCATTAACGCTTGCTGCAGTTGCTTCCTTCTTCGTGGGAGAAGCCGCAACGGACGATGAGGACGATGAGCAAGGTAACGCATAGGGCGTTGCTTCAGGAACTGTGTGATGTTGTTTTTGCCTCACCGTTCCGGCGGTTGAGGAGCTTCGAAATGGTTTCATTTTCTCTACAGCCGGTTGCTGTATCGTTTCGGTCTGTTCTTCGCTTTCGATTGTGTTAGCCGGACTACTGGCTAAGCGTTTGGAGTTTCGCATTCCGGTACCACCCGCTCGTTTGGCAATCCCAGCGACTACCGGTGACGATACTTGTTCAGGCTCGTCGGTCAGCGGCGTGTCTCTAGCATTCGAAACGTTGCTGTTGCGACCGAACACACCACCATTTACTGTATCTCCATCGCGTGCCGGCTGTTTGATGGATTTCGTTCTTGATTCACTCACAGGTCTTGATCGTTCCGAATCAACTTCCGGCTCGGAATCGGAAAGCCTTATATTTAAACGCTTTCTTCGTAGACCACTAACCCTGCCCGATATGGGCGAGGAGTCCTTCACCAGATTGCTGTAAGCGGGCGTTTTTTCCTCTACGGTCTCTTCCGAATCCAACCTTCGTCGCTTCCGCAACCTTTCGAACGTGTTAACACTTCCCGTTTTGATAGCCTCTTTCTCCTGCACTGCCCGACCTCTTTTTCGTCCAGCAGCCCCGGTAGTCATGTTGCGTGAAGTAAGGGCAGCGATCACAGTTTCATCTTCATCCGTGTTTTCTTCCAGTTTGAGTGCATGCGATCTGTTACGAGTACCGCCTGTAACTACGTCGCTAGTGACACGCGGAGTACCAGTGTCCGATGCCACTGGTGAGAGCTCTCTTCCACGCTTTTTTCTTCTACCAGATTCTCCCTTTCGATGTGGCAGCTGTTGCGAGGCTGCACTATCACCCCTCAGCGTAACATTTCGTGATGCTTTGTGTTGCTCCTTCTCGAGGTCCGATTCTTCTTCCAGTTTTGGACTGACGGTACTAATGCGGCTAGCGGCAGGCTCATTATCAGCGGCCGTTTCGATCACATCCATTGGAATGTTACTACCATCAAGCTCGGAAAATGATGCCGTACTAGATAGAAACAGTGGCGTCCATCGAAGACATTCCTTCTCAATGGCAAGGCGTGCCCTGGAACGTACCATGCGCTCGTGCTGCTTATCTACCAGCCGCCAATCGATGCATATGAGTGGCTGGTACACTTTAAAGCCACCACCGCGATCGATCTTGCGGTACTTGATGAAGGATAACAGCTGCAGTGCAAGCACAATATCCGGTATAACCATGCCAGTTTCCTGTGAGATTTGCTGTATCGAGAAGGGTACCCGTGATCGGGAACTGGCACCATTGGTCTCCTCCGAACGACACCGGTATTCATGCAGATAGTTCAGCACGGTCGATTTCCAGTACGCGTAATAGGACACCCGGCCAAGATCCGAAAGCGGTTTTTCCGGCGTACCCGGTTGACCTTCCTCGCGGCTGAGCAGGTAGCTGAAATCGATCAGAAACCGACCGTACCCTTGGCGCTGGTACTGGGGCATCGTCATAATGCATGACACGTTGTACTTCTGCTGACAGTGCTTTTCCTTCGAGAAATACCCCACCAAGTGGTAGCCCTTGCGATCGTAACGCGTCAGCACGTAAAACAGAAACGGTTCCACGTCATAGTAGAGCGTTTTGTGGTCCAGGAACAGTTTCGCCAGCAGGCACAGATTCTGACAGTAGATTTTGTTCGCATTCCCATCCACCTCGAACACGGATACACCATCGTGGCGATAGATCTCCGTACCGGGCGGATTGCGCCAGGAGCATTTGTCCTGATGCCGTTGCAGTACCGCCTTACTCTTGGTGTACTTTAGGCAGAACTCACACAGAAACAGCTTCGGCAGTCTAGCGAAAGGAAGGAACACACGAAACAGCTTAGTAAATGTCATTCAAACGAATTTCCATATGGTTTTGCCTTACCTGGCATATTCCTGCGGGAAGGGACTTGAATACCACGTTTCGATTTCGTACTTCCCGAATTCTATCGCTGCCGGACAACGATCCTGCGCTGCCATCAGTTTCGATGGCGATTGCTGAAGAATACTTTTCGCGGTCTGGTGATTGGGACGATCGGGTGAGAAATGCCGACCACGTTCACTGTTGTTATTGTTATATTTGCTAGCTGTCTTCGATACACCCACGACAATCTTGGTCGACTGCTCGCGAACGTGCTTGTACAGTTCGGCGTCCTGCTGGGTCACGCCTTCTGGGAGGGTTTGTTTTTCTACGAGACAAATAACAATTCATTATTACACCACAAAACAATGCAGTTTTTCACGGCAGCTGCTTACCTATAGCATCTTCATTGGTTGAATCGTATGGATTTTTGTAAGGTACTGGTAGACTGATAACTTCTGTACTCCCCTTTGGATCTTTTTCGCCAGTGAGTAATCTGTTGAAGGGAAAAACGATTTAAATGAATAATTTTTTCCAAATATGAGATGATTTTAGCTATGCACACACATACACACCTTTTTCGCTTCTTTTCACCCGTAAGTGGTCGCATTATGCTGGACTTTCTATCACTGTCCCTGGATTGATTTAAGCAATCAGAGCACCTAAAAGATAAATAAACACATCTAGTACAGTGTTCTCGATCGTACTTAAAACAACAATTACCTCCAAGCGGTTTTGCATTTCTTTATCTCCGACAGTGGCGGATTTAGACAGGAAAGGTGAAAATGTTTCTTACAACTCCAACAGTCCAGCAAACAAACACCTTTCACACCGTCCTCGTCGTCGTCCTGATTTGCGCAGGCATCGCACACCTTGCACTCTTCACAGTGCCAAATGTTGCCCTTTTCCAGCAAGCGCGACAGCGTCACCGTTCTGCTGCTGTGCCCATTTCCGGTTGCACAGCTGTCGTGCAGCCCTGCTCCACAACTGCTACAGCTGGTAAGTGCTTCACACTCCTCGTCGGACGCGTTACCGTCCGCCTCCTGGCATACCACACAAATGCTACCGTCGGAGGAGCGCTAAGAGAAGGGAAGGAAAACAAAACATTAAACCGATGTCGTGTGTCTGCTGGTGAACACGGTTCGGGCCTTTAGCACTTACATCTAAATGCTTGCTGCCACGCTTTTTGGGCGAGGTCGATTTGCGTTTGGTGATGGGTTTGAACACTGGACCCGGTTTGAACAGTCGACCCTCCTGCATTATCGTGTCCTCGCCGAGGGCGATCCGGATCGCGTTGCGGATGACACTCTTGTAGTCAGTGTCGGTCGCTATGTGCAGATTGTTCGTCTGCTGTACATAGTTTTCGATCGATTTCTGTGACGACCCATCGAACTCGCCCAGATCACGGACCGCTTTCGCCACCAACCGGGACAGGTTGCTGTCGTTCGTAACTTCGATGACGCGCCGCTGCGTGGAGGTGGGCGCTTTGTACGAATGTAAGCCCTTGTTGTACACCTTCAGCACCGAACCGGCCTCGACTGCTTCCTCTAGCTTTTCCGCCACAATGTCCTCGTGGAACTTGTGATGACTGCCGATGGCCTGGCAGATGCGCTGTATGCTAGGACGCTGCTTCTGGAACCGGATGCGCCGTATCGCCTCCAGGATCCATTCTTTCCACACTTGCGGACTCACGTCATTAGGATTTTCACGCATTTTCTTCGTTTGTTATTACTGCACACGATGCGGGGGTGATAAAGTATGTGAAGATAACAACAACAACAACAAAATTACTTTAGCTATTTGCGCCGAAATAACGCCAGCAAAGCAGGTGCATCTAAAGAATTAATGAATCATTGTAAACATTGCCCCTAAGAACGTATACACACGCACGCACACATTCACATATATACACACACACATATGTACATTTTCGCTCGCTGCAATGACACACGCACACATGGGCACACTCTTGAAAGGTGTCTTCGTCGAAAAGCAATCCCAAAAATCTAAATCGTAAAAATATAATGTTTGGCAAAAACAGCAAAAGGGAAGCGCTAACCCTAAACCGGCAGCACCAGACGGGAAGTGCAAAGAATCACCAACACCACCGTGCCCAAAAACCCGTCGTCGCTGATCGGTCGTCTCGCTGTACACACGCGAATTTTTGCCTTTACCATCGCGCAAAAACGCGCACGGCCAATTACCGCCGCTCGCAAAAATAGATTCTCACCGTGGACGGGCAGGATGACGATGATGACGATGATGATGATTATTACCGATGGCACAGCAGCACCATAGGGGCAGCATAAACACGTATTAAACCGTGACCACCGATCTTCTCGCACGGTTAGTATGCTAATCCTTCTGCCGATCGGACACACACTTTCCGGAATTTGCAGCACCGCACGGCGGCCATTTTGATTGTCTTTTTTTAAAAACAAATTGTTTTAATTACACTTTTTTTACCGTCCCATGTCCCACTGGTTCCGACTTGGACGAAATTTTTGGACATATTACGGAACACAACACACTAACCTTTTCCAGCTTCAACGCTATCGCACGGGAGCGTATGCGTGTGCGTAATGCCACACACACCGTACAACAGCGCAGCAAGCAAAGCAACACTAGCCACTGCTCTCTTCTGGCGTATTTACGCGCTTGGACCAGAGACGCAGCGGAAGCGCTTGTAAGCAAGTTCCGCTCCGGCCCCTTCTCGCTACGTTTCTTTGCAAAATATATACCTTCTGCACGTACAGGATTAGCCACAAATCTTCACACTCGGAACAGAACGCATCCAGAAGAACGGCGTTTGCGTTGTCACATCACTTGGTAACCGGGTCAGGGGTGCACTCTTGAATATTTATATACATGTTCATCACTTTCTCGCGCCCATTCTGGCTGGCTTTTTTCAACCGTACGAGGGAGAGGGAAGAAGGTGCGAAAGGATTCCGACGGATTTTGATGCGAAAAAAATGGCCAGATGACGCGGTTCGATTTCCGTTTCGGATGGCAAGCAGCGTTGCGTTCTTGTTTCTTCTCTGTTCACTAGCGCGCGATGCGTCACTGCCACTACCCGCTTGGGGCAACTTTCAAAATCCTTGATAAAATGGCCAATTTCTTCTCTCGTTTGCACAAAGTAAAATGAAAATAGGGTGCGTGCTGCATACTCTGACTTCGAAGAACTTCAGCTGCCAGGTTGGTCGGTTTATAGCTGGTGGTTGAACGTTTCATCCCTGGTTGGTAGCAGCAGCGGAAAAACGTTGTGAAAGGTAAATTTAAACTCACCGTGCTTGATTTCCATCACTTGCATGCGTTGTACTGAAATCATTTTGCAACGTTTTCTTCCAATTTGTTAACATTCCTAACGACAAAGCTTGAAAAATTGATTGTACAGCTAATTTATCCCGTGAAATGGCCCAAAACCACCGAAAACCTTCCCAAACCCATCTCACCTTCCTGTAGCGTAAACATCGTTTTTTAAATGATAAATATGCTCTTCATTCACCTGATACAAGCTGCTGCTTTATTGTTGCTATTGTGTTTGCAGATTTTATCATGAAAATTCACCAAAATCGTACAACTTCAAAACCACCCAAAATAATGCGCACTCGTAGCCACTGCAACCATCTCTGAACTTACCACTATACACGTTCTTTTTGACATTACCACACTTGAAATGGGCTGTCAAACATGGATAATAAACGGGTTTGTTGGTGTGGAAAGTTTGTTTTGTCTGTTGATTTGCTAACGCTGCTCAAGTGTCGTAAGTGTTTTTGGGTAATTATAAATGAACAATTTCTCCCAGGTGGTGAATATTGAACAGTTTAGGTGCGACCAGTCGATAGAAAGTGTGAACCGAGCCATTTCGACCGTTGCGTAGCGTATGTACGGGCTAAAGGCATGCTTATCTGGTTGCGTATGACGTCAGTTCTAAAAATACAACAGTTTCGACATCAAGCGGATGGCATGCTCGCTGTACGCTGGATGGATAGCTTCACTCAACGGTTTAGCACAGCGTAGGGACATTGCATGATTCCGAAGACATGAGCGTGAATCGGTGGATCAAACGTTTCTGGCTGGAAGTGTGTGCGTTTGTGCTGTAAACTCTGTGAATCGATTTCGTTTCGATTGTTGTTAAAATAGTACGCGACAATGCCCAGTGGGAAAGTCGTCCACTAGTCTGGCGGGAGTGTAGAGCGATTAGTGTTTTTTTTTTTGTTTTTGTGCAACAACAGTTCACGTGTGTTCCGCCTACCCTTGCTCATCCTTGAACTGCGGCGACATCGTTGGAGCTTACCGCGCCACCCATCCCATCTCCTGTGCTAGCACCCACAACAACGAAACAGCATTTTGGTGTTGTTTGATATCGATTTTTCCGCTAGTACTGCTGCTGGTTAACCTTACACCACCTGGACAAGGTTAAAAGGGTGATGCACAGTTGTTTGAAAAGTACGTAACGTCGTCGAGAAGTCGCCTTTCGGCCATATGTTGCATGCTAAGCGCCCCACTGCTCCCAAAGACCCACTGACAGCGACGCACTCAGATTTATGTTTGTGCGGTGCGACAAAGGGAACAAAAAAAAGCGTCAACTCTATCTCGTAAATGAAAGGTTTGGCCTTCTGCGTCCACAGACAACCAGTGGACTGGATAGTTGCGCCTTTCACGTTAATCGGTGTAAAAGTGGCGCGCAAAATACAAAACTGAAAGATAATACGCACTACAGCAAGGTAAGGCAGCGCAGTAGAATAGAAGTCAACGGTTTCTCAAGCGCGCGTAAGACTCTGCCGGATAATCTCGTAATGATCTAATGCTGTACGATGACGCGGTCCGCTGACGAAGCCTCTCCTCTCCGAAGCGATGGTGATCAATCGTCTGGTCGTTGTTGAGGTGACTCGAGGCGATTGTTCCTTGCCGCTTACTCCAACGGCGAAACTGCTGCCGAACGAGCGCACCGTCGGATCGTGTTATGGCACGTTCTCTACGGATGAGTCAGACCGTTTCCGCGGTGACTGCTAAATGCCGTTTCACGAATATTTTGAATTTAATCAACCGATTCCATCATGCACGATCATACACAGACGTCTGTTCGTTGCCGTGTGTGAACGGGATCGAACATTTATGTTTGCTTTTTTCACCGTTGAAAAGCATCGCATACCCGTCACCTGCGTAATATTTCTATCTTTTTCTTTCGGTCGCTAACACGCGATCGTACCTCGCGCAAACACACACTCATGTTCACCCACGCCCGCGGTTGTTGTTTACGCGACCTCCAGTGAATCACTTCCGGGCAGCGTGCGTAGCCAGACGCAATCAGCGACGAAGCAGGAAACCGAAACAAATAGCCTGAGTGGTTATTTGGGGGCGCGATGATCCGCAAACGAATAGGGGCAAATGATTTATTGGCATGGGCCCGTACGGTTTCTTCTACTACTGGATCAGCATCAACATGTTTTTTTGTTTCTCCCACTCTTGCCTTATCGTTTTTGCAGCAATCTCCACGGTCATGATGCGCCCCAGCACGCTGGATATAAAAACAAGCTATCACGATGGATGCTACACGTTCATGAGGTGAGGATTTAACTTCAACCGACCAATTGTTTGAGAACTGCCCTGTAACAAGGCGGAAAGAAAGTGTGACGAAGTACAGACTGATTTACGGCCGTTAATCCTACCGATAAGACTGATTACCCTACGCGGCTCGTTGCTTATTATTATAGGCACACTTTGTAAATAATTTAATCGAAATGGAAAGATACGGAGAAAAGCGAAAGCGAAACACGTTGCTGTCCGAATTGTGATTTGTCTTTTATCCTTATTGTTGTTATTTTTCTCACCCTCAGGGACACTTACAGATGCTGGAAGACACGGATGGAATCGGCAGAAAGTTCCTACATCATTGAGCTGTTTGCCGATCTGCAGCAGTCCCTGTCGAGAAAGCAAGGTAAACAATTTACTCGAATAATGATCAGGATAATAACTAACATGTTTGCTGGGAAATAGCGGGATTTACATATATCATCAGTTATGTTTTCTAGGTGAATTTGAATAGTTTAATTCAAAAAGTTCACAATTTTAAATGCATGGAGACATTTCTAAATTATTAATTAAATCTTTTAAAGTTAAAGTATTAAATGAAGCTTTTGAATAAATGTTGACTAATTTTGCATGTTGTTATCTTTAAATTCATTTTGTGACCATTGGAGATCCTTGTGATTATGCTGATAAAAATGTATCTTGTGGCTACTGAAAAGAATCGCTGACATTGACATTCTGCCCTATAAAACCCTGTATCACTACTTATCCTTTCCCGCTGTGCACCATCCAATCATCTTCTATTTATGTCCGTTAATATACTGATCGTACCTCGTACGTATTGCAGCTTCAAATCCATGCATTACGATCGGTGGATCATTTGCCTTTTTGCGGTTGTTTGTCTGTTTTTTTCTCTTTTTCTCAATTTCGTTTTAATCCACATTCCTTTGCCACCCACGTAATTTCTTAAATTAAAAAAACTCTTTCTTTATCTCGTTTCATCCTCAATGCAAATAAACCGCCGTTCTCTGCGGCTTCAGTTCGGGATATTGTGTTTACTATGAAGAATGTCACACGAGCTCCCGCCATGACAACGCGTCCAAACAGCTTGAAAGCGGCCACCACAACACTATCGTCAGCATCACAACCGCAAACTCACCAGCAGCAGCAACAAAATCACTCACCATCCACGCCACAGTGCCGGACATCTAACCAGGAACGACCACCGGTTGGCGAACAGTTAACATTCGGTGAATTTACTGCGATAGCATCCTGTACGAAATGTTTTGGGTAGTTGGCCTCCTTTTTTGCACCACTGGACACTGTTCGGTCCACCAAGGCTAGAACTGCATCTACTAACTAGTTTTACTTTCCTTCTCGAATCGAATTCCATCCCATATCCTGCACCGCACGAATGCGAATTGCTTTCTAGCCGACAGTCGTCGTTTCATGCAATGCGGGCGCGCAACGGAGAGGAGCTTGGCAGCGTGTTGGCGAATCACGGTACAGCAAAGGAAACGGAACCATCGGCTGGTCCGGAAGTGTTTCTCGGTGGTTCATGCAATCCGACTACCTGGCGAGCGGACGTCGCCATCCCGGCACTCGACAGGCTAGGCATTTCGTTTTATAATCCAGTAAGCATTATCAGCAACTCCGCTCGGGAGCTATTTGTAAATTATTTTTCTTTTATTCATGCTCCAATGTACCTTCCAGCAAGTATCCCACTGGACACCAGATCTGATCGAACTTGAGCATCGCGCCAAGGAAAAGGCGAAGGTACTATTTTTCGTGCTCGACTCGCAGACCCGCTCCACTGCTGGAGCAATCGAGGTGGCACATATAGCTGGGCAGAACTCGAAATATTTATTGCTTGTGCTACTGCCGTACTCCAGCAGACAGAAAATTCTCAATGAAACCCTATCGGAAGAGTAAGTGGTTGATGAGTGGTGGGAACGTCGATTTTATTTTTTCCTGGTGTAATGCTAATAAAATATATGTTTTTCGCCCTCCAGCGAGTATATGGATCTCATGAGTAATCAACTTATACTAAGGCAACTAGTGCTGCGCCGTGGCCTGCCGGTTTTGGACAGTATTCCCACGGCGTTGGAGCAGATCAAGGAAGTGCTACTTGGCAACTGTTGCCCACAACCACCAGTGAATCTAGCATCGCGATTAATGTATGTATAGTATATACCTACTGTACAGTGTATTGTACATTTCCTTTGTGCCAGCTTAATCTAAAAAGCTTTCATTTGGCTTCAGCTCTCTGCGACGAACGTTTGAGCGAGTTGCGGCGGATATAACGGAAGCGGCCCGAATTAATCTGAAGCAGTGTCAGCAAGCACTTTGCAGTTTAGGTTATCCGGAAAATGTGAGCACCATGGGCAACATTCAAAACATTCTGCTTTGTTACGAAGAAGTGGCGGGGCTCGACGTGCAAACGAAGCTCATAAGACGGGGCGATACCGAACATGTACTTATCAGCTTCGAGGAGTTTTGTATCATTGACGCTTGCGTCTCGATATTGATGCTGGATTTCTATGAACATAACTGCACGTCACCAATCAAAGGCACTAACCTTCAGCAACCTCCAGTGTATCTAACGGATCTGCAAGGTAGAGGCATTCTCCATTAGGCATTTATCAACATTCGGCGATAGTAACGTTTCTTTCGCTTTTTGTACACTAGCATGGAACCATACAAATCCGGAACTATCACCGTTCGAGAATGGCTCCTCCAAGAGCCCTCGGACCTTTGTCTTGCCGAAAAATG
>CM028125.1:29531265-29593885 GCA_016254315.1 Anopheles parensis
ACTGAAGCAATCGTTGTCTGATGTCCAACAACTCATCAAGACGGAGATTGTGGTGAAAGATGTTTCGAAGCCGTTGTTCGCTTTGGAGAGTACGATCAACGAGCTCGTGGGTCAGCCCATGCAAATGCAAAGCATCGAGCTGGTAAATGCCATCGCGTCACCGATCGCAAAGGTGACCGAGACATTGAAGAACATCGATCTACAATCGGCTCATGTAGAACCGACGGTAGCGTTGGAGGATTGTCTGCTCCAAATGTGCGAGTCATTTGAAAAGGCACAGTCCGAGCATATTCTGGAACAGGCCAAGGAAAGCACTGCTCATAGCAAGCTGGTCGAGACTGTTACTCATGTACAGCACGACATTCGTGAGAGTATTCAGCTAGAGAAGGACACCCGAGCAAAGGCATTGCAGATGCAACAAGGGGCTCTGGAATCACTGAAGCAATCGTTGTCTGATGTCCAACAACTCATCAAGACGGAGATTGTGGTGAACGATGTTTCGAAGCCGTTGTTCGCTTTGGAGAGTACGATCAACGAGCTCGTGGGTCAGCCCATGCAGATGCAAAGCATCGAACTGGTGAATGCCATTGCTTCACCGATCGCAAAGGTGACCGAGACATTGAAGAACATCGATCTACAATCGTCTCATGTAGAGCCGACGGTAGTGTTGGAGGATTGTCTGCTCCAAATGTGCGAGTCATTTGAAAAGGCACAGTCCGAGCATACTCTGGAACAGGCCAAGGAAAGCACTGCTCATAGCAAGCTGGTCGAGACTGTTACTCATGTACAGCACGACATTCGTGAGAGTATCCAGCTGGAAAAGGACACCCGAGCAAAGGCATTGCAGATGCAACAAGGGGCTTTGGAATTACTGAAGCAATCGTTGTCTGATGTCCAACAACTCATCAAGACAGAGATTGTGGTGAAAGATGTTTCGAAGCCGTTGTTCGCTTTGGAGAGTACGATCAACGAGCTCGTGGGTCAGCCCATGCAAATGCAAAGCATCGAGCTGGTAAATGCCATCGCGTCACCGATCGCAAAGGTGACCGAGACATTGAAGAACATCGATCTACAATCGTCTCATGTAGAGCCGACGGTAGTGTTGGAGGATTGTCTGCTCCAAATGTGCGAGTCATTTGAAAAGGCACAGTCCGAGCATACTCTGGAACAGGCCAAGGAAAGCACTGCTCATAGCAAGCTGGTCGAGACTGTTACTCATGTACAGCACGACATTCGTGAGAGTATCCAGCTGGAAAAGGACACCCGAGCAAAGGCATTGCAGATGCAACAAGGGGCTTTGGAATTACTGAAGCAATCGTTGTCTGATGTCCAACAACTCATCAAGACAGAGATTGTGGTGAAAGATGTTTCGAAGCCGTTGTTCGCTTTGGAGAGTACGATCAACGAGCTCGTGGGTCAGCCCATGCAAATGCAAAGCATCGAGCTGGTAAATGCCATCGCGTCACCGATCGCAAAGGTGACCGAGACATTGAAGAACATCGATCTACAATCGTCTCATGTAGAGCCGACGGTAGCGTTGGAGGATTGTCTGCTCCAAATGTGCGAGTCATTTGAAAAGGCACAGTCCGAGCATACTCTGGAACAGGCCAAGGAAAGCACTGCTCATAGCAAGCTGGTCGAGACTGTTACTCATGTACAGCACGACATTCGTGAGAGTATTCAGCTAGAGAAGGACACCCGAGCAAAGGCATTACAGATGCAACAAGGGGCTTTGGATTCACTGAAGCAATCGTTGTCTGATGTCCAACAACTCATCAAGACGGAGATTGTGGTGAAAGATGTTTCGAAGCCGTTGTTCGCTTTGCAGAGTACGATCAACGAGCTCATGGGTCAGCCCATGCAGATGCAAAGCATCGAGCTGGTGAATGCCATTGCTTCACCGATCGCAAAGGTGACCGAGACATTGAAGAACATCGATCTACAATCGTCTCATGTAGAGCCAACGGTAGCGTTGGAGGATTGTCTGCTCCAAATGTGCGAGTCATTTGAAAAGGCACAGTCCGAGCATACTCTGGAACAGGCCAAGGAGAGCACTGCTCATAGCAAGCTGGTCGAGACTGTTACTCATGTACAGCACGACATTCGTGAGAGTATCCAGCAGGAGAAGGACACCCGAGCAAAGGCATTGCAGATGCAACAAGGGGCTTTGGAATCACTGAAGCAATCGTTGTCTGATGTCCAACAACTCATCAAGACGGAGATTGTGGTGAAAGATGTTTCGAAGCCGTTGTTCGCTTTGGAGAGTACGATCAACGAGCTCGTGGGTCAGCCCATGCAGATGCAAAGCATCGAGCTGGTGAATGCCATTGCTTCACCGATCGCAAAGGTGACCGAGACATTGAAGAACATCGATCTACAATCGTCTCATGTAGAGCCAACGGTAGCGTTGGAGGATTGTCTGCTCCAAATGTGCGAGTCATTTGAAAAGGCACAGTCCGAGCATACTCTGGAACAGGCCAAGGGAAGCACTGCTCACAGCAAGCTGCTCGAGACGATTACTCATGTACAGCACGACATTCGTGAGAGTATCCAGCTAGAGAAGAATGCAAGGGAATACCATGGTTTTAAATCTTTAAAATCAATTGATGCTGAACAAATGGAATTATATGATAAAACATTGAATCAGGTCGAAGCAGCTTTTATCCACGTAGTAGAAGAAAATACTATGAGAAAAATTGATAAGGAGGCAGCTACCAAAAGTCAAGATGAGGAAGATACCAAGAACAAACAGGCAAGAGGAAAAGTGAAGAACGAAAAGGATGAAGAAGAGGTTGAAAAGAAGAAGGCTGATAAAGAAGCTAAGAAGAAACACGAAAAGGAAGAAACTAAGAAAAAGGAAGAGGAACAATCCAAGAGGAAGAAGATGGAAGAAGAATCTAAAAATATGCAACATGAGGAAGAAGCGAAGAGCAAGCAGGCCCAAGAAGGAGCTATAAAGAAGCAACAAGAGGAAGAAGCTATGAAAAAGCAAAAGGAAGAAGAATCTAAGAAGAAACAGGTAGAAGAAGAAGCTGAGAAGAAAAAGACCGAAAAAGAATCCAAGAAGAAAGCAGAGGAAGAAGCGAAGAAAAAACAAGAAGAGAAAGAAGCTATGAAAAAGGAGGAGGAAGAAGCGAAGAAGAGAAAGATGAAAGAAGAAACTGAAAAGAAACGGGAAGAGGTAGAAGCGAAGAAGAAAAAGGCGGAGGAAGAAGCAAAGAAGGAGCAGGTAGAAGAAGAATCTAAGAAGAAGCAGGCAGAGGAAGAAGCTAAGAAGAAGCAGGCAGATGAAGAAGCGAAGAAGAAACAGGCAGAAGAAGAAGCTAAAAAGAAACAACAAGAGCAAGAAGCTGAGAAGAAGAAGGTAGATGAAGAAGCCAAGAAGAAGCAGGCAGAGGAAGAAGCTGAGAAGAAGAAGGCAGATGAAGAAGTCAAGAAGAAGCAGGCAGAGGAAGAAGCTAAGAAGAAGCAACAAGAGGAAGAAGCTAGGAAGAAACAACAAGAGGAGGATGCTAAGAAGCAGCAACAAGAGAAAGAAGCTAAGAAACAGATGGAGGAAGAATCTAAGAAGAAAAAGGTGGAAGAAGAAGCTAAAAAGAAACAGGAAGAGGAAGAAGCGAAGAGGAAGAAGGCCGAAGAAGAAGCTAAGAAGAAACAGGAAGAGGAAGAAGCTAAGAAGAAACAGGAAGAGGAAGAAGCTAAGAAGAAACAGGAAGAGGAAACAGCGAAGAGTAAGAAGTCTGAAAAAGAAGCTAAGAAAAAGAAAGCAGAGGAAGAGGCCAAGAAAAAGGAGGAGGAAGCAGTCAAGAAGAAGGAAGAGGAAGAAGCTAAGAAGAAACAGGCGGACGAAGAAGCTAAGAAGAAGCAGATAGAAGAAGAAACAAAGAAAAAGAAGGCCGAAGAAGAGGCCAAGAAGAAGGCTGAGGAAGAAGCTAAAAAGAAACAACAAGAGGAAGAAACGAAGAAGAAAAAGGCCGAAGAAGAAGCTAAGAAGAAGACTGAGGAAGAAGCTAAAAAGAAACAACTGGAAGAAGAAGCTAAGAAAAAGCTGGAGGAAGAAGCAAAGAAAAAGCAGGAGGAAGAAGCTAAGAAAAAGCAGGAGGAAGAAGCTAAGAAAAAGCAAGAGGAAGAAGCGAAGAAAAAGCAAGAGGAAGAAGCGAAGAAGAGAAAGATGGAAGAAGAAACTAAAAAGAAACGGGAAGAGGAAGAAGCTAAGAAAAAGAAGGCGGAGGAAGAAGCTAAGAAGAAGCATGCAGAAGAAGAAGCTAAGAAGAAACAACAAGAGCAAGAAGCTAAGAAGAAGCAGGCAGAGGAAGAAGCTGAGAAGAAAAAGGCAGATGAAGAAGCAAAGAAGAAGCAGGCAGAGGAAGAAGCTAAGAAGAAGAAGGCTGATGAAGAAGCCAAGAAGAAGCAGGCGGAGGAAGAAGCTAAGAAGAAGCAACAAGAGGAAGAAGGTAGGAAGAAACAACAAGAGGAGGATGCTAAGAAGAAGCAGGCGGAGGAAGAAGCTAAAAAGAAACAGATAGAAGAAGAAGCGAAGAAGAAGAATGCCGAAGAAGAGACCAGGAAGAAGGCTGAAGAAGAAGCAAAAAAGAAACAACAGGAGGAAGAAACGAAGAAGAAAAAGGCTGAAGAAGAAGCTAAGAAGAAGGCTGAGGAAGAAGATAAAAAGAAACAACAGGAAGAAGAAGCTAAGAAAAAGCAGGAGGAAGAAGCTAAGAAAAAGCAAGAAGAAGAAGCGAAGAGGAGAAAGATGGAAGAAGAAACTAAAAAGAAACGGGAAGAGGAAGAAGCTAAGAAAAAGAAGGCGGAGGAAGAAGCTAAGAAGAAGCATGCAGAAGAAGAAGCGAAGAAGAAACAACAAGAGCAAGAAGCTAAGAAGAAGCAGGCAGAGGAAGAAGCTGAGAAGAAGAAGGCAGATGAAGAAGCGAAAAAGAAGCAGGCAGAGGAAGAAGCTAAGAAGAAGAAGGCAGATGAAGAAGCCAAGAAGAAGCAGGCAGAGGAAGAAGCTAAGAAGAAGCAACAAGAGGAAGAAGCTAGGAAGAAACAACAAGAGGAGGAAGCGAAGAAGAAGCAGGCGGAGGAAGAAGCTAAGAAGAAACAGATAGAAGAAGAAGCGAAGAAGAAGAAGGCCGAAGAAGAGACCAAGAAGAAGGCTGAAGAAGAAGCTAAAAAGAAACAACAGGAGGAAGAAACGAAGAAGAAAAAGGCTGAAGAAGAAGCTAAGAAAAAGCAGGAGGAAAAAGCTAAGAAAAAGCAAGCGGAAGAAGCGAAGAAAAAGCAAGAGGAAGAAGCGAAAAAGAGAAAGATGGAAGAAGAAACTAAAAAGAAACGGGAAGAGGAAGAAGCTAAGAAAAAGAAGGCAGAAGAAGAATCTAAAAAGAAACAACAAGAGCAAGAAGCTGAAAAGAAAAAGAGAGATGAAGAAGCCAAGAAGAAGCAGGCAGAGGAAGAAGCTAAGAAGAAGCAACAAGAGGAAGAAGCTAAGCAACAGAAGAAGGAAGAAGCACAGAAGAAAAAGGTGGAAGAAGAAGCTAGAAAGAAACAGGAAGAAGAAGCAACGAAGAAGAAGAAGGCTGAAGAAGAATCTAAGAAGAAGAAAGCGGAGGAAGAAGCTAAGAAAAAACAGGAAGAGGAAAAAGCGAAGAGTAAGAAAGCAGAAGACGAAGCTAAGCAGAAGAAGGCTGAGGAAGAAGCTAAGAAAAAGGAGCAGGAAGAAGCCAAGAAGAAGGATATGACAGAAGCTAAGAAGAAACAGGAAGAGGAAGAAATTAAGAAGAAGCAGGCGGAGGAAGAAGCTAAAAAGAAACGGGTAGAAGAAGAAATGAAGAAGAAAAAAGAAGAGGCAAAAAAGAAGGCAGATGAAGAAGCCAAGAAGAAGCAACAGGAGGAAGAAGCTATGAAAAAGGAGGAGAATGAAACCAAGAGGAAAAAAATGGAAGAAGAAACTGAAAAGAAACAGAAAGAGGAAGAAACGAAGAGAAAGAAGGCCGAAGAAGAAGCTAAGAAAAAGCAGGCGGAGGAGGAAGCTAAGAGAAAACAAGACGAGGAAGAAGCTATGAGAAAAAAGATCGAAGACGAAGCTAAGAAGAAGAAGGAAGAGGAAGAGACGAAGAAGAAAAAGGCCGAAGAAAAGACCAAGAAGAATGCAGAGGAAGAAGCTAAGAAGAAGCAACAGGAGAGAGAAGCTAAGAAAAAGGAGGAGGAAGAAGCCAACAAGAAGATGGAAGAAGTTAAGAAAAAGGAAGTAGAGGAAGAAGCCAAGAAGAAACAGGAAGAGAAAGAAGTGAAGAGGATGAAAACAGAGGAAGAAACCAGCAAGAAGAAGAAGGAAGAGGCACAAAGGAAACAGGAAGAGTTACAAGCTAAGCAGCGGAAGGAAGAGGAAGAAGTCAAGAAAAAGAAAGAGAAGCGTGTTGTGAGAAAGACATTGGAAGAAGAAGAAATGAAAAACGTGGTGAAGGACATTACAAAAGAAGAAGACAAACTAATGTACGAGGTAGAAAATGTTGTGGATCTAAACGCAATCAGTTCGCAATCATCAAAATCTTTGCGGGAAGGGACAATGCTTAGTGACGCATTCAACAATCGGAATGCAAAATTGATTGTAAAAATCCAAACCCTGTTCGACAATTTCCATCAAATGTTGTTAGAAATCAAGCGTATGTTCCTGACCAATAATGCAGGTAAAAACTTGTCCGGTGAACTAAGGAACGTGAAGCTTAGTATCATGACCTCCGAGGACCTAGAGTTTTGTGACGTTGAAATACCCCTTATGAAGCTGTTCCACACTCCGATCGCCAAATTTATTGACACATTATCTCGAATCGATCTGTACTCGGAGCAACCTGAGACTTGGAAAGCATTAGAAGACGGTGTTCTGGAATTGCTTGAATCATTTGTACAGCTGCAGCAAAGAAGCGAGCATCTCCAAGGAACAGAATGGAGAACAGTTTATACGCTCTATAAAACCATAATGGTACTTTTGACTGAAACTAGACAATGCATTTATCAGAGACGTTCTACGCAAGCGGAAGCTGAGCTTGCATTGAGCAAAACAAATGTGGAGCTGCAACTGTTGCAAAAGGATCTCGAATATATTCGGTTGAACTCAGTCGATCGTGTAGATCTTGCATCCAAAACCGTTGAATCATACTTCGCTTTAGTTTGTAACACATTAACCCTGTTGCACCCATCTGTAGAGGCCACTATGAAGAAGCCATCGTACTCGACCTGTGTAAACATTTTGCTACAGCTTACTATTCCTGTACACGATCTGGTAAAGGATTTGCCTTCGGGTACGGGCTGGACTGCGGAATGTGTAACTCCGGCACTGAAGCATAATTTGAGACAGTTGTATCGCATCGTTTCATTAATGTCCCAGCAACATATCACCCGAATACGCAACGAGCGTGAAGTTTCAATAGTGGAGGAGATAAGGCGACATCTGTTGAGTTTAGATAGGGTTTTAAAGGCACTGCTTGATCTTCACAGTAAAGTCGAAATGCAAAAGGAGCTTCTGGAAACAATCCGTAGAAATTTGATTACATTGAAAAGTGTAATGATGCAGGTTAGGACGGATTACTGTATACAGGTTCTAGTGGAGAAAGACGACAAGTTGCTGTCAGCGTTCGAAATGGTGGTTGAAAAATTGACGATCAATCCATTGCAGCTAGACTCCGTGGAATATCTGCGATTGCTAGCAGAATCGCTCGAGAAGTACTGTGACATTATGCGTAGACTTAGTAACAATGTAACGATTTCCGATTGGTTGTTGCGTTATCAGCTACAGTTGCTTAAGATTTTCGACACTATAGAATTTTGTCTCAGTGAGGAACAGTTTATAGTGATAGGTAGCAAGGAGAAGTACACACGTACCAGCACACAGGATGCGATTCATGCAGTTAAGCAGATGATAACGCACTATAAGATCACTAGCAGTCAGCAACAGCAAATACGCCGTGAGCAAGCATCGGAACCAACACACATCAAGGTTATTGCGGCTCGGCAGGGGCTCACCGAGACGCCAGAGCCTATGGCTCGAAGTGTTCAGGAAAGAAGTCCTAGGCGTACTCCGGATGTTAGACAACAGCGCGCAGACACTGTTCGGCGTCATGCCACCAGAAGTCCGCTCGGCTTGCGGGACGATCCTCCGCGCAGCTCGTCCAGATGTAGCTTGGGAGCTCTCCCGTCCAAACGCGGACCATCGTTTGCGGTGTACCTGAAGAACGTATTCATCGAACGAGACCACAGTTTCAAACTGCTCTGTGTGGTACTGGATTCCGAAATCGACGTACGGTGGACGAAAGATGGTACCGATATCACCCAAACTGGACGCTACCGTATGGTGCAGAAGAACGGGCTCATTACACTGCAGGTGGACCATGCCGAGTACGAGGATACGGGCGTGTATGCGTGCCACGTTTTCAACAACTACGGCCAATCGTTCAACAAGTGCAACGTCGAAGTGTATGATACCAGCGATGATATCATCTGCTCGTCATTCAGCATACCGCACAAAATGGGTACGTTCGTTTTTCTTCTATTTTTAGCAGTGGTTGATTTGTTCAATGATGGTATCTACTGCACGACCGCTTCTTTCGGATGTACGTCGCGTGAAGAACTCTCTGTGCAATGGATACTAATTTTATCGATCACGTCGTGTCTGCCAATATTGACAAATTAGTATTTTTGGCGTTCGTTTGCTTGTCGTTTCGGAACAAAGCAAACATGGCATGCGAGAAAGGATGATGAGGGGACAATGTTTAGCGTTTATTACAACCGACAACTAGTCACGAAAATATCCTTACACATGATACGAAAACAGTACGTATATAGCTTTGAGTTGGTGTTTATTGTGGTAGGAGTTTTATTGGTACAGGAGATGATTATCTAAAGTTATTGACAGAAGATGTTTGTTGTATAGTAAACGTATTTAAATAATTCAAAGCTAATGTCAGATATTACATCGTATCAAATTATCGCGCCAAGAAACTGGGCAGACGTGTGAAAGTCATTGAACAAATCAACTTATTTTATAAATTACTAACATCAACTAGAATAGTCTCACTGGTTATCCCGAATTATATATATTTTAGTGTTTATTCACAGCAAACTAATTTTATTTCTTTTCCATAAGCTACAAAGAAGCTGACTGACTGTTTAGTAAAATGGCAAACATCAAGTGTGCTTCTATTTTTTAGTAAACTCTTAAGACACTATGTTATCATCAATTTTGGGTTTAAAACAGATAGATGAGCTGTTTTATCTCCGGATTATTTATTGATCCTTTTTTTCATACTACTCTCTGGACATGGACTGGCCAAAGGTGCTCAGAAGGGGTTCGTATTGGAGGAAGTAAAGTTAAAGGATTAAAAAGCTAAATTTTTTTACAAATTGTGCCGGCATCTGCATATTAAAATATAATACTTACATGCAGATTTTTCTTCTTAACTGATCCTTCACTAATCAGTACTGAGTATGGAGCGGTTTAAACGATCTTGCACGATTTAAACCTCTAACGAACGAGATCCTGAAACATTTGCCCTAGACGAGCATCTGAGAACAATTGGAACATCTGAGCGGCTCGACTGCAAACAACTAACATGAAATTTCATTTTCAGCCAATTGCATAGGGCTCTATGTGAATCCTCTGAATTCCTTTATTAAATCACTTAGTGAACTTCGTAATAATAGTCACGCAATTGGCATCAATCCATCGTACTAAAGAATGCTTAGATGTAAAGCTGATGGTGATGATGTAAAGCTTACTTTGGGCATTGCACCCAAAAATATCTCGTAGTAATTTTGATCCGTTGTCACTGAAGATCAACCCAACACGCAGAGAAAACGCTTCGGCTGACCGGTGACGTGTTATTACGCTTCTTCGTCAAAGAACAAAGAAATGCCACAAAGGGCTCTATAGAACTGCATGCCAGAAAAAAAACCCGATATAGTCCTACATCGTTATTGATCAAATCGAGAAACGAAACGTTATTTAAACCCATTTCAAGCCATACGATCCGTTAAACATGAGGTACGCCATCTTGCACGATGTTGATCCCAGCTTGTCGAATGGCGGATAGTGCGTGTTGTGCTATGTACGCACCGAACCTGCCGCACACTACACTGTCTGTGTCATTGAATCAATGAGTATTGACCTACTAAATATAGCGGTCTCCTTCGGCTGGGAAAATGGGCTGTTCAACCTCCCTTTCAGATCAATTGGGCTATAAATATAGTAGCATAACAGTCAGCGCATCGTCAAACTATGTCACAGCCAGCGTAGGTGGTGGCGTGAGTAATTAGGCTATTGTGTCACTTAATAGCGAGCGTACTCGTGATCAATGTTGATCGACCAGCAGCACACAGTAGCCGATCAAAATGTCTTACTTTCAGCTCGGCACTATCGAACGTTCGGTCAAAGCTCGTACAAACCGATCGGATGTGACATAGTTGCGCCGCAGGTATCCGACTTGCAACAATAGCACGCAATAGCACGATTTTAGGCCTTGCGCAAACATTGTTCTACACCGGTGTACGATTTGTAACCGATTGGTAACCGTACCGAGAAAGTTGCAAGAAAATTGAACTGCCCTGCATTTTGTGAAGTGCGCTTCACTTCTCCGACAGCTTTCGCCTGTACAGTGTGTCGTCACGGTCTCGCTGTGGTCCGAGGTTGGCTATAACGTTGCTAGTGGATCAGATTTTTGTTCATTCAAGGGTTTTTTTTGCTGGTGTTTTATCTGGGCGCTAGGCCTGGAAATAGTGCACAATCTTCTAATATCTGTCAAATTTCCTTTCCATACTCGCCAGATTCCCGACCGGAAAGTGACCTGGTTTTAGGTGTTTGGTGTAGTGCCGATCGATCGTAAGCGATCAGGACATCCCTGATCGCCTGTAGGGTGTATCGATTGTGCGTGTGCGCCAGTGCGAGTGTATGTTGTGGAACGCCCAGCACTGCTACACGCTCTGGTGGTAAAGTGGGTAAGGGTGATCTTGGGGCCAGTGTGTAAGTGATCGTTCCGTGCTAGTACAGCTAGTCCAGCCCATTCGCAAACATGACTGGTAGACGGGAGCGAAGGTCACGTTCGAAAAAGAACCAGGCGGAGGAACCGGTACAGGTGGAGGTAACACCGGCCGAAACGACGATGCTGGATCTTCTCAAGATTCCTGGCCGTGGGGATTCGCCGCGCGATTTCCGCAGCTTGCATCGTGAAAAATCTCCGTTCGAAATCGGTGAAAGACCGGATGTGCAGGTCGCGTCGCAGAAAGCCATCATCGACAAGGCGCTCGTGATGGATATCTCGGGTGGTGTGACGAACGTGGACGAGTACATCTCGTTGTTCTTCACCGACTCGTGTTCACTGGATCCGGCCAGCTGTGGTGACATATCGACCGTTAAGGTGGTCGTCGTCGAGGAGGAAATGGCCGAAACCGAACCACCGAAACCGGCCGAGGAGCACTCCAAAACCGAGGCGGAGGCAGCCGCCGAGCTGGCCCGCATACAGGAGGAAGAAGAAGGTAAGTCTGCAAAGGAACCGACGCCGCCGCCACCGCCACCACCAGAGCCAGAACCAGAGCCAGAGCCAGAACCGGTGGAGGAGGAGGAAGAGGAGGAAGAGGAAGAAGAGGAGGAACCCGAACCCGAACCGCCTCGTGCACCGACGCCCCCTCCACCGAAAGACCCGACACCCGAACCGGAACCGATAAAGCCACCGCCCGAGCCCGAATATGACTCAGACGTAGAGCTGATACCAGTGAAGGAAGAGTTCGATCCGTCGGTGTGGAAGAGCATCGACAGTCTCGAACAGCAGCTGCAGCAGCAGGCCGAGGCAGAAGCGAAGCCCAGTGCCCAAGTGAAATCATCCCGTGAGGCGTCCCGCCGCGAATCGACACAAGAGATGACGGAACGGGAACGTGACCTGGAATGGCAGCGGCAGCGCCAGATGATGCGACCACCATTGGTCATCTCGCATCTGAAGTCGCGGGCTGCCCCGAAGGGTTCGACGGTGAAGCTAACCTGTACCATCTCCGGTCCGGGCATTACGGTACGCTGGCTCAAGAATGGCGATCCGATCGAGAAGAGCAGCAAGCACACCTTCAAGGTTAGCGAGGGTCTGCTCAGCCTCGAGATCAAGGACATCGACTCGGTCGATGCGGGCGAATACTGCTGCATGATCAAGAACAAGAACGGTGAAACGTCCACCAGCACCACGCTAACGGTGTATGAAAATTACGAAACCAAACCTACGCCACCGACGTTCATCTCCATCAAAGGTAACCAAATGCTAGTAGGCTAGTAGCCTGTGTACACTTGTGTTTATGATCTCGGCTCCAGTGCTCGCGCCAGGATATAGTTCCTTTCCTAGTCATGTTCGGAGCGGAAGTGTGCCCCAGGGCGGGCTCACTCTTTGTGTATGTGTGTTTGAATGTGTAACTGCGCTTCCGTGTAGGTCGCTGTGCCCTGTTCTGTAGCGTACTTCGTCCGCTGCATCAGTCAATCAACCGAAGCTATCACTAAAGCTGTGTTTGTGTCTTTGTTCGTGATAGTCGATTGGCGGTGGATTCTAATTCGATGTATTGTATTATTTTACTAATACATTAAGATGATGTTTCACTAGAGGACAAGCAGGCACCTGCGGTAGTGGCCAGTGAAGGGCAGCAGGTAGAGGTAGAAGCTGCTGCCGCTGCTCCTGCCGAGCAGCAACCAGCTGCAGCTGCTGGTGAAGCTCCTGCCACCGAAACTGTATCAAGCGACGCAGCACTTCCTCCTTCCGGTGCTCCTCAACCTACATCTCCTCAACCTCAAGAACCGTCCGTCGCAGAAGCACCTGCACCGGCAGCTAGTACCGCAGAGGAACAACCAACTGAAGGTGCGGGCGAAGAAGGCGAGACACCCGTAGTACCATCTGAAGCTGGTGGCCATGCAAAGCACAGACGCTTGGCACCGGAGAAGTCTCCATCGCCACCACCGATCGGTGGAGATATGGCACGCTACTATCACAAGAAGATTCTGCACCAGCGCGACAAGCTGCAGTGGTCGGTGCACCTTACCAACCGGGCCATCGTGGCCGGCCATCGGCTAAAGCTGATGTGCTGTGCTACGGGATTTGATCCGACGCTGGAATGGTTTAAGGATGGACAGCCGGTCGAGTATGACGATCACATCGTCGATATGAATGACATGCACCGTGGGGCTTACGGCTGTCTATGGGTAAACGATGTCACCGTGAAGGATGCGGGCGAGTACAAGTGCAAGGCGAAGAACGAGATAGAGGAAATCGAAACCGTGTGCAAGTTGACGGTTGTTGAGCCTGTAACAGCCGTGCAAACCTTTGCACCGACGTTCGTGCGCATGGTTCGAGGTAGGTAACAAAGACAACTAAATCTAAACGTGGACGAGCTAAGTTTAGAACTGCTTGTACTATTCTTGGTGTGACCACAACGTTCGAAGACCGTAAAGTTACTCGCACATTTGCAAGACCTGATTAAACTGATTGCCATAAATGATTAAACTTATGATGTTAAACTCATAAATTGTTTAGATGAAATTTTGGCAATCTTCATATAACAAGACACTCATCAATATGCTTTTCCTGGTAAATCTTGCAAGTGATCGTGTTAACTAAGTGCTTACTGGGAGGTAACCCTGGTGACCACAATGTAAGAAGACTATAAAAAAATTCTAAAACTAACAACAGACACTTGCATAAAACATATTCCCAACAAATGGCGAATCTTTGAAAATGACACGAATTAGAGATCTTGAGATGCTCCATATAATAAAAGATGTGTCCGACAAATTTTGTTTAAGTATTTAACGATTTACTGAACGTCATGACAGATTACATATACGGGCCGATGTACTAAGAACTCCTTAACGTGTGTCCCATCAGTTTGGTCTGCTTGCTAATATTTTTACTCTTATATCCCTTTAGAAAACTACGACCCGTACAGCAACATACTGACGGTAGAGTTTGTTATCCGTGCCAATCCAACGCCAACCCTTACGTGGTACAAAGGCATCATTAAGCTGGGTGTCTACCCCGACAGCCATATGCGCATCTCGCAACACTTTGACGAAACGGCGGAACATACGATCGCATCACTCGTGTTTTACGATCCTTCGTACACGGACAATGGCGAGTACATTTTAATCGCATCAAACAGCGTCGGAGAGGCCACGTGCAAACACATGCTAGACTTCTGCAGCAAGGAGCAGTACTTTGAATGGCTAGCCAAGAAACGTCCCGGATGGTTTAAGGCGGAATCGTACATACCGGTTGAACCGACACCCAACTTTGGTGCCGATGAAGACGCCGATGAAGAGGGCGAGGAAGAGGGCGAGGAAGAAGAGGAAGTAGAAGGTGAGGAAGGCGAGGGTCCAAAAGAACCGAAAGTAAAGCGGGCTCCCAAGCTTCCCGACGTGAAGGAGTTGCCGGAGGAGGAAAAGAAGGCTGAAGCGGAAGCTGAAGCTCAAGCCGAACGGTCCGTTCAGATTGTGGTCCCGGAAACGGAGCCGACCGCATCCAAATCCAAAGAGACGGAATCCGAACCAGAAACAATGTACAAGCGCCGAAAGTCGCGTACGCAAGTAGCGCTCGAAGAGTTCGAACGGCGCAAGAAGTTCGATTTCGTGTCGCACATGGCTAATGTGCGTGTAGAACCGGGCAAGACGATACGTTTAATCGCGTATGTCAAATGTCCGGAAGAGGTAACATCCTACTGGAAGAAGGATGGTCGTGTGCTCGGCAATGGGTTGCGACTCACCTACACCACCATGCGCTGTGGAACGTGTGTGATGGAAATTGAGAATTGCAAGTATCGGGACGCCGCCAACTATACCTGTGTCGCCAAATGTCCGACGTACGGAGAGATCGAGCAAAGCTGCACGGTATCAGTTGTTGAGAAAACGGAAATCAAGGGTGAGGCACCGGTCTTTACCCGTCCAATGCAAGGTACGCGAGCGAAAACATTTGTTAGATGGATTGCAATGATCGTCGTGACCTCGGGAAGTTGTAGCAGCAATCGCAACAGTCAAGATTGTCCCTGGAACGCTTATGCGAACGTTTGCGGACGTTCCTGATTTTTTATCCTTACAGAAAAGTACGACCCGATACAGGACGAACTGACACTCGAGTGTTGTGTCCGGGGCGATCCTGACCCAGAGACGGTGTGGATTGTGCAGGGAGTATTTATGCGCCACAATACCGGTGGTCGGCTGTACTTCCGGAAGTACCCGGACGGTCGCCAGCAGCTTAAGATTTTTCAACCTTCGAAAGAGGACAGCGGGCGGTACGTGTGCCGAGCGAAGAACAGTGTCGATAAGACGGACATGGTGTACTATCTGAACTACAAGAACAGCGACGAGGATGTGCTGAAGGTGTTCGAGGATGAGTTGCACAAAAAGTCAGAAAAGCCCATCCTTAGCCGTCATCTGCGCCCGAAGGATTGTGATTACAATCCGGAGGATGAGGCCCTGATCAAGTGGTCCGAGTCGCGCAGTCAGCATGAGAAGGATTATGATTATCGGTACAAGCTGCACTTCGTCACGCAGCTGCAGGATAAGACAGTGCCGGAGGGCTCGAATCTTAAGTTTACGTGCTACGTAGATGGGAAGTTCCCGCTGTTCATGTGGTACAAGGATGAAATACCGCTCGTGCAGGGTCGCAAGTACCGCCAGAAGACGCGCCGCGACGGCAAAGTTACGCTCGAGATAGTGAACGTGACGACGGAGGATGCCGGCACTTACAAGCTCGAAGCGCGTAATTACGCCGGTAGCATTGAGTCGAAGTCGGTGGTTAGTGTTTATGAAAATCCGTACACCAAATTCGTTCCCCCAATCTTTGCAAGCAACATCCTAGGTAATGAGCGTGCTGACGATACAGTACCACCGTCGAATAATGGCCTGGCAGCACCCGGGGCTGCTTAAGCTGTTTGTCAATTGATACTAGAATTTGCTTACTACTACACAGTTCGCTACTAAACGTTTAATCTAATCCTATGTTTATATCTGTCAACTGTCACTACCTGACGGTCCGTATCGGATCGTACACTAAACAGCGTGAAACAAATGATACTTTCGGGGAAGAAGGCTTTCCATTTCTGCAGCAACATAACCAGTGAGACTTCTATTCTATTACCACTAAGATCATCGGTCAAAGTCAGGCTGGATAACTTCTAGGGTTGTGTATGTGTGTGTGTCTATGTGTTTATCTTACCATGTTTCGAATATTTTGAATTCTCAGAGTACCAGCAGGCTAGTACAAATCACTACACAGACAAACCGTGTGCTACTAATAGCGCTGTCAGTGCATACACCAGCACCCATCAGCGAGCTTCCTCACGATCGTCGGCAAGTGTCGGTTACGATCACACCAAAGTCAAAGACTACTACAGAAGACATCAACATACCGCCACCGATCAGCATGTGTACAGCCGCGATACCAGGCAAACGGCCTTCGAGCACCGTCGGCCATTGCGTGCGTCGAGCACCTATCACAGCACGTACTATTATGGCTCGACCCAGGGGCTTGGCCACTCGAGCCATCTCGGCGAGTCGGCGAGTCGTGATGTAACAAGCACTTCAGACAGCGCGAGCCAGCGACAGAGACGCAGCTACTATCATGAGCGGTTGACGACCGGAACGCGCCACGATAGAACGGCACGAGATGTACGGAAATCGCCGAACGTTCCGGAACAGGCGCAAAGTTTGTCGGTGGAGCGAACCGAGTGGCGGACGCGCGATTGGGCTCGCATCAAGCGTACCAGTCCAGTGGTAGTGTGTGAGGTGGAGGATGATACCAGTAGTGGTAAACACTCGATTGGCAGGGGCAGTAGTGTCGCGCAAGGTAAGAACCGTAACTGTTTGTTAATCAGCATAGTAACTACGCCAATGGAATGGAGGGAATAACGTTGGATACATTCACTTGAACGTTGGAAGAATAAGGGCAAACATGCAAACATTGTAAGGAGGCTTGAATGAAACTGAAAGGGGTTCTGAACTGTTATGTAATCGGATAAATGAAACGTAAAACAAATAACTCACAGTTGTATTGTTTACCACACAAAGTAATGGTGCAGACTTATACGAGGCACGCTGTTAGGGTTTTTTTTATCTAACAGACTGACACTTCTTGGTACGAATATTCAATCACAATTACCACAGTTATTGAAATCAACGGTTGTGGGATCGAAAATTTATTTTAGAATAATTCATCAGTACGAATATTTCCTCATTTTCAATGTCGTCCATTGAAATTGAAGAACAATAAAAGCCAATAGTAATCTCTATATCTTTCCAACAGCCTCTACCAGCGTAGCCGAATCTACTTCATCCCGCGAAGAGTCTAAATCGTTGCGGACTTCCGACCGTACCTCACAGCTGCAGCTATCCACGTCTGACGTCCACATGTCCGAATCAGATCGAACGGGCAGCAAACGGTCACAAACCTACCCGTACCATTATCGGATGGATACGTTCGCCACAACACAGCGCGTCGAAAGTTTCTCCTCGCTCGAAATGTACCAACCGATCGTACAAACTGTGCTGCGCGATCGGCTTGTAAAGCGTGGTTCGAACCTAATTCTTGTCTGCTCATTCTGGGGCATAAACTGTGAAATCGAATGGGTACACAACTATTCGAAAATTAACAACGGTGCAAAGTATCGCATCTCGCGCCACCAGGGCATGAGTATACTGGAGATCTACGACATTACGCATCAGGAAGCGGGCATGTACAAGTGCGTGGTGCGGAACGATTGCGGCGAAGACGTTACCAACTGCTGTATTCTGGTGCTGGACCACATACGGTTGTCGTCGACAAAGCAAACGAGACCCGATCGCCATACGTTGACGAGACGTTACTGAGGATCGCTGATCGCTGGACTTAGTGTTTAGATTGTTTAGTTTGTAATTTTGTGTCGAATGTTGTCCAGTGCCATTGCGCTCACACTCCATCGAATGTTAGTGTGTTTGTGTTGGTAACTTTCATCGTTTTATGTTCCCACCATTTACGTCCCTTTCTTCGTCGATCGTTTAGTGTGTTTGTAACTATGTGTGCTCTACATGACTACGGCAAGAACTGGAGGTGTCGAGGCACGGGGCCAACCGGAAAATGGGCCTCACCTTGCTAATACGTTTTGCGTGTGCAAAAATTTCCCTTTCCCAATTCCTACTCTACTAGAAACCTACTCGCTACACTCGGACGAGATCGTACTGGAGTGCCGAGTTCGTGGCACGCCGCGACCGAACATTGCCTGGATCAAGGACGGCGAGTACATTATCCCGGGCGACAAGTACGAACAGTACGATCATGCGGACGGCACCTGCAAGCTGATCGTGACGAGCCCGAGCGAGGATGACTCCGGCACGTACACGTGCGAAGCGGAAAGTGGTGGCTGCAGTGACGCCATCAGCCACAATGTACAGTTCGTCAGCAAGGAGAAGGTGCTGATGGAACGCACGCACAGTGTGTACCATCGGAATCCGAACCTACCACACTTCTATCAGGGACTGGCCGATTACTCCATCCCGTCCGGTGGTAACATCTGCTTGGTGGTCGAGGTACAGGGTAACTGTGAGGTGCAGTGGTTCCGTGACCGCTATCCGGTTACCGGCAAACCACCGAAGGTTCGCACGTACAGTGACGGTACGGGCATCTTTGCACTGTGCATTACGGCTGCCACGATGGATGCGTCCGGTCGGTACGTGTGCCGTGCGACGAACGCGTTCGGCAAGGCGGAATCCTCCTCGAATGTGGACATCATTAACCCGAACGCGATCAAGGGCGCGAAGCCACCGATCTTCATGTCCCGACCGCAGCCGGAAATCAAGATCAGACAGGGTGATTCGCTTTCGATGGCTTTCAAAATTATCGGTGACCCGAAACCAAAGAGTAAGTGTCGTGAGCCGCGTGCAGGGAATCGCTGGAAATCACTAATGATCGTATTCCATTTTCCGGTACATCGTTCGCTGCTAACACAGTTCAATGGATGAAGGGTACGAAAGATTTGACCAACTCACCGCGTACGATCAAGGAAGTGCACAACGACTACATTCGATTCTCGATCAAGGAAGCGGTCGTAGCGGACGAGGGTGCCTACTTTATTGTGGCAAGAAATCGACACGGCATTGATCGTTCGTTTACTAAAGTATCGGTACGTAAAACGAATGGAATCGGAATGGATATCGTACTTTGGCAGGATTAACATTATCTAACTTTCAGATCAAACCACCGAGGGGCTACAAGAAGCACCTGGAAGACGATCTAGATCGGGATGCACCCGATAAGGGAAGAAAATAAATAAATAAATAAAAAACATGCAAAGCACAGCGCTGAAACTTTACACTTGTAGGTAGGTATTTGTACAGCGGGATATTCCTTGTCGTATTTCATCGTGTTGATTACAATGCGCTAATCGTTTAGCGGTAGAAGATAAGCTTATGTTGCTATAGATCATGCCCTAACTGTAATCTTTTTTATTTTCTTTTCATTTTAGTTTCATTTGGAATGTTACATTGTGTTTTGAAGGATGCCTTTGCTTTAACGGAGCGAACTAGTGTGTTTTAGAGCAGCTAAGTTATCATTATATCATCGTCCATTCTGCATCAGCAGTACACCCAAATAGGGCATCGAAATAGTAATGTTTTTTTTTGTTTGTATATGTATACGTACACAACACAGTCCGTCATCGGCGCGTGGATGATTCGAGTGAAAGCATTGCAAGAATATAATTACCTTGAATAAGTTTTTCTTTCCCATCCCATGCCCCGAATCACTCCCTCCCCTTTTAGTAAGAGAGAAGTTTTTGAGTTTATATATGAATAAAAATAAACGATTTTAAAAGAACTTATCACGTCACGATGGAGGCGGATCGCCGATCACGTTTCTCAGCAAATGAAGCGCGTCCGAACGAGCGCAAGCGCCATCTAGCGTACGCTAGCGGTAGCAAAATCGCATCTGATTCTCTTTAGCCAGTTTATTAACAGTAAACCTTAAATTACTTACAAAACTTAAACTATTAGCTGCAATATGCTACAAACTAGTTTCAATGCTTGTCTGAAGAAAGCACTTCAGTTTTGGCCTGCTGTGTGTGTATGTGTGTGGGTGTATGTTTTGTTTTTTGCTTTGTATCGTGTGTCGTACCCACTACCATAAGCTTTCCCTCAGCTCATTGGAAATGCGATACGCGGAGGAATACGCGGACGAGAGCGTTAGTGACACCTTCGTAATGGCAACGAGCAGCAGAATGCCACCGAACGCAAGCAGACTGTGTTTCACCACCTGATCGCCGAACGGTAGAATCTTCAGATAGAAAATGAAGCGGGATAGCAGCGTCTTCGGCAGTCCTGGCATCATCTGATGTGAAAGCATGAAAGTAGAATAGAAGGGAAAAAGAACAAGAAAACGAAACAACTTTAATGACGTCACTGTTTGTGGGGGGGTGCTAGCGGGTTTTACTCCCAATTCCGTTACGATACGACAATTGCTGCACAAGAGAGACACATCGATGGATCGCTGATGAGGAAGAAGATGCGCATGAATGCAAATGTGAAGGATCAAGAAGATGGTAAACGATGAGTAAATTATGTGAATGCTCTTCGAAAAAATAATCAAGAAGAGCCGTAATTACGCGCAGTTTTGTGCGCAACGGATGAAGATGTCCTCTGTGCGTGTCGGTGTGTGTATGATTGTGCTTTTGATCAGTCAAAGATTTACATTCTCCATGTCTGGCCGGCATCGATGGAACGAGATGAATGGCCGCGGGACCGGCCGTTGGTTAGATATGATATTGCATAGTATTACTGAGCATGCAGCGCCACCCGGAAGCATTTTTTTTGTATGCATTTGGTTTGCGGCTAGGATGCTGATAAAGGTGGGAATCGTGGTAAACTTACAATTTCGAACCAGAGTGTCGGTACGACGAGGTTGGAGAACTTCTCACAGTGTGACATACTGCTCAGATCGTTAAGCACCATGTTGATCTGGAACTTGACCGAAAGCTCCAGCGGGAGTCCCGACACCTGCGGTGATAAGCAACAAACAATCGTAAGTATTTCTGAGAAATTTTACACTATTTTCGTTTCTTACCGGGTTGATCATAAAATGGCTCCTGTGCAATTTTGGATCCGGTTGGGAACCGTTCACATGTGACAACACTTTGGGATCTGCATCAAGAAAGTGTGGATAGCTTAGAGCGATCGGGAACCCGTAGTAGCAGCTAGTTACATCGATCAATCCACGCGGTAAACAAGTGCCTGTTGAAATTGACGAACGAAACATATTCATACTCTGGAAAGCTCACAAAACAGTGCAGGACTTTACCTTGCCGACAGTAACACTTGTTGCGCGGATCAAATTCTCCATTATCGAGTGCGTTATCTTCAAAAACGAATTTGGTTGCCTTTAGACCATCCACGTCATAATCTGTCCCATTTTGAATCTGAAGAAGGAATGATACTTTCAATCAATTGAACGATACTTTTAAGCTAGAATTTATCCTTTCATCGCATATTTAACTCACCAGGACCTGTGCCCGGCACATGCTTTTCCGGAAAAACAGCAACTTATCGTCGGGTTCGATGAAACTCTTAAATTTGGTACCATCGGATGCGTTCCGAATGTTACTGCAGTGCGTTCCATTCCACTGGGCTAGATCCGGTGATCCGAGATAGGTATCGTACAGTCCCGACACGCTTGCTGACGTTTCACCGGTGAAGAATGTTTCAAAATCATCGTCAAAATCATACATCTGGAGTAAGCAAAGGGAGAGAGAGAGAGAGAGTAGCATGGATAAGCCATCATCCCAGAATCCTCACACTTGTTGCGGTTGCTTCTCTTACCCGATCGATCAAGCCCACTTTGTCGAACGATATCCAGTTGGGAAGAAAAGTATAACCGAGAGTGGTTAGAGTGGTTGGATAGCCGTACATAAACTCTTTAGCCGTCTGACGTTCCAGCGGTTGCACCTTAGTTTGCCGTATAAGCAAATTGATTGGCCATCGGAGAAAATACGGTTGTTTGGCGGCTACATGTGCTATACTCTAGATCGGTGAATGGATAAGGAAGTTTGAGGGTAGGAAGAAAAAGTAAGAAAGGCACAAGAAGGGAGCGAGGATTGGAAAATTGGAAGAACAGACTTGTTAGTTTGACAAATGCTTGAACTTGCTACAACAAAGCTTTCACTCACCAACACCGTCATCGCCACCACCACCGACAAGTAATTAGTTGAAACGATGTATTTAAAAATATTACATGGTAAGAAATATAGAACTGTTGCCCTTCATTCCGTTTGTTTCCCTTTTTTGAGGTGTTTTAGAATAACTATGAATAACCTTTAAATCAACACATTTGAACAGTACTCTGATTTTCGAGCAATTTAAATTTAAGATATTTTAGCTCTTTTGATAAGACGAAAAATATGTTATTTATTCAAAATTTTTCCTTTTTCAAAGTTTCCTAATTCTAGTAATTCTACAATATTAATCACATACAAACAGCTAGGAACTTATTACAATAGAGAAATGTTCCGTGCACTTACCAGCAGTGCAATGTTTGGCATCATAAATACATCATCCTCACGCAAATTGCCCGACAAACCCTTCTGAAAGATCAACGGATGATGCGGACGCGTTGAAAGCGTTCCATTCTCGTTGAACGTAATGTTGTCGTGCGACATCAGCTCTCTAGAAGTAAACAGTATATGTTTTCGCCGATGTTTGCTTTTTATTTCCTTCTTTCATTGCTTCCGCATCCTTGAAACTCACCTGTAAACGTAGGGGCCAACTTCCTCGATCTGCATCTTTTCGGCCCGGCCCGCCATAAAGTCTTCCGCGTTGGTAACGTTGAAAAGATAGATCTTGATGTACAGATCGACTGGCGGTGTGCGCCACAGGTTGAATATTTCCGACCCTTCTTGGAAGATTAATTTCTGCATTGGAAACAAAGGGGAAGGGACAAACAAACCGGTTAGTTAGGTGCCTTCTGTTTTTTTTTTGTAAAGGACATTTTATCCCGCTATAACGGCGCACCGGAACAACAATCAGATCAATATATAACGCCGTCTTTCGGTGAACTCGTTTGGGTTCTTTGTGTCGTTTTAAATTGCACAGTGCATGGGTGAATGCCGGTGTACAAGAGTGCGCTAACTGCAGTTCGTTCACCACCGATCCGGCGAGTTGTACGGTGGCTTTTTTTCGTAATTCGGCTTTCAAGGTCAAGGTTTAGTCCGAAAGTAAAGATCGAGTGGGTGATGAATTGAACGATTTTATTTCATTCATCGAAAAAAAAAACTATGACAAGAAATGCATGTTGAAACGAGGTTCAGGAATTTGCCTTCATTTTCCCTCCCGCGAAGATGTAAAAGCTTTCGTTTGCCATATTAATTTTGCGTAAAATTAAAAAAATAAAGTTGATTGTACTTCGTTACGAATGCAGATTCCACCATATGCAGACATGAGAAGCATGTTAATAGTACTTCTTCTTTTTTTTTAATCCAACTCTTTAATATTCATCCGACAGTACGAAATGTAAAACATAATGTAATGTGCGCTTGTTAAGGTACGGTTTTAGCTTAATCGAGATTACTTACCCATTTAAATACTAGCAAATACGGATCAAGGATGTGTACGAGTGCCCCGCAGATGATGAACATGAAGCCGGCAGCCATAAGCATAAACGTTCCTGGAATAAGGAGGCAAATAATTACCATTAGAGTTCTATGAAGCGTTGATAGCTTAAAAAAATTGACATATATTAAATTTACATAAAGCTAGGCTAAAAACAAACAAAAATCCTAAAATCCATAAAATCATTCTTCAACATGTCAAGCATATCTTCGTTAATTTCTCTTATTTCCTACAATTAACCATAAATTCCATAAGACTCTTTAAAGAAAAATAATCCAGTATGAGATTCAAAATTGTCAAATTCAAATTAAAAAAAAAATCATTCAATGGATGGATAATAATTTAAACCATACAGCAAAGAGGGTTTGTCTCATTTCTCCTGTTGATGTCTATCGAATCAACCCCGTGTTTTAAATCCCATGCGGACCGTTTTCAGAAATGACTATCCCGCCGCTGCTAAATAAAGTTCAAGGATAGTAAGAAATCGTAATCCATATAACCTTTTGAGACTTTAGTGCCACAAAAGATGAAGAAGAAGGTGTCTTTCGAATTTTAATGACTTGCATAAATATTGTTTTATCGTTTATCATATTATATTTCTTCAGCTAAATTAGATTAAATTGTAAGTATTAGATCGTGCCTTCTATGCACAAGGATGGCTACAGAGGATGCTATGGGTAACCTATCCGGTACCTAACCGGTATAGCGTCTAGATTCATTGTTTATAAGCCAAATAATTGTAAAATAATAACAGTTAATTTACTTTAATTTTTTACTGCAATTGTCCACGCCTTAATGATGCCATAGTGCAGCATTAGCAACAAATTAGATACTGCGTGTAAATTAATAAAAACACAACGCTTGATGATAGCAAAATGCACTCACCCCAAGTTCGCAAAGTAATCTAACGGAACGTGACGGTGGGAATTAAAACCGTTTTCATCCTTCTGTCCATTCCTAATACCCGTTTGCGTCATAATGCTTTAAGATGAATCCTTAAAGTATGTTCACACCCAGCAATTATTCGGTATTAAAACGTGTTCGAGCACGATGGTCAAACCGAAAACACGAAGTGCCACGTGAACTTCCGGGAAATAAGTCAGCCCACACGCGGAGTTGCCTTTGGTGTGATTTATCCGCTAATAATCGATGGACACGATTGATTGCGATGCTTTTTCCCTGGGCCGTTCTATCGCTATTTGGGTAGATTTACTCACTTAACCCCACCCTTTGTACGAGCTCTTGTATCGATTGTTGACCCGTAACACGTTGCTCGAATGAATGATTCCAACCGATCGGTACTTGGCAGGGAAAGGATTGTAATGTAATTGGCAAAGGGCTCAATACATCAGTGAGACTACCACAACTGGTACGAACGGTAGAAGGCAATCGTTAATAGAAGGGCTATAGTTCAATCGTACCGGGTGGGCTCGGCTCGAACAGGCATAAAGAATGAGTTGTTAATGGTATGCTTTTTTGCACTAATCAACAAATTACTGTTTGCTGGAGCGAGGTACTTTGCACTCTACCATTCGCAATAAGCTTTCCTTAACGACGTTACCCTCCGTCTGGAATAATTCTACCAGTATGACGTTTTCGATTATGCACTGCAGTTCTCGATTATCTGTTCAATCCCACCCCATCGGGAACTGTTGGCAGACATTAGTTGTATATCCTAGAGCTTCTAAGGATCGATTAGGAAGTCACGAGGATTAACCACTAGCGCTAATCGTCCGGGAATTATCCGTATATCCGCCTCAAAGCGGGTCAAAACAAAAGCAGATAAGCATAGTTCACATGGCCAATTAAATAGCCATCGGTTATGCCTGTCATCGTTAGCCGACCGAAGCAAAAACGTGTTGATGACATGTGCGGACAGAGACAGCAGCGCACACTTTCCTGCGAACGCGGTTGCGATCAGTGATTAATTTCGGCGTGCTCAACCGTATCATTGATGAGTTTCGCCTATCGATTTACCGTGAAAAAAAAGACGAATCGACCATAAACATAAATGCTTAACCATATCAAGTAACGCTTCACTGGTCCTATCCGGCATGTGAGCCGTTGCGATTATGGCGCGTTTAGTAGGACGACGCCAAGTAGTCAAACCAAAAAAAAAAATGCATGTTTCCTCGAGGAGAACAAAATGCTTCATCGCCGGGTAGTAACGTTGAAGGTTATTTTAGTCTCGAATCGATGAAAATATATGTATGTGCGTTCAGTTTTTTTTGTGATAAAAAAAATCGAAATCGTTTGCTTTAAGAATGGTATGAAATATTTAAAG
Source organism: Anopheles parensis (assembly GCA_016254315.1). Lineage (NCBI taxonomy): Eukaryota > Metazoa > Arthropoda > Insecta > Diptera > Culicidae > Anopheles > Anopheles parensis. Next base: position 29,557,182 of record CM028125.1, read on the forward strand.
CACTTTTGAACAAGCAAACAAAAAATGTAAAAGTTCAAGGCAATCCTGGCGAACTGCACGATGTAACCTAGTTTCGCTTTACACACCTCTTGCAATGCTGTCTTCATTTGGAAAATGCGCGTAATTACCTTACCGAAAATAACGCTTTACTGAAAAGAAGAAAACATCAACCCTTAAGGTAATGATTGGAAATTCTAAATGTCATGTCCTTGGGGCTGTTGCGAGTAACGGCAGTTAAACCTCAAATAAAAAAAAAGCTTCAGCCACACCTCACATCTTTACCACATCAATCACCAACCCAATATCGGATCGTACGGAACAGGATCGAAGCGAAATGGTACACGTGAGCCGTTGTGGCCCGTAGGCATTCATCAGCGAAAATTACCATCTCGGAGGATCGACGGACGACGAGATTCATAAAATAATTACACCCGGAGAGTTGTGATTTATAATCGGGAGCTCAACCCCCAGCTCAATATCCCCGCTCTTCAGTGGTCACTTTGGGGGCCATACACAACATACCGGCCGGTGCGTTTGTGTGTGCTTTGTCAATTTGCATTCGAACGACATCCTCTCGGCAACGGGACGTTACGATGCTGCTGCTGGTTGTCGTTATCGATATTCATATCGTTCGATCCGATACTGGTTTTGGAGTGGGTGCATTGTTTACAGTAAGCCATCTTGTTTTATTCGACACCTACGACGCTGTATTTGCATACACCCCGCTTCGTTAGTGATGTGTGAAGCTCTTCTTCACACGACGGGTGGCCACCACGGGATGATGACACGGGTGTGACTCAGGAAATGTGATTCTCGGTTTTATGCGTTTCACTTTCTTTACATTGAAGTGGCTTGTTGTAATTGGATAAGAATTCTAATGAGACACTAAAGTGTTGATGAAGATCATGTTTAAAATTGACCATTTCACAGCTCATTAATTACGTTACCGTGAACCGGGGATTATCCGTGCTTGCCAGGAGGCAACCATGGTCGGTTAAATAAATAGCACGGTTAATAGGTACATCTTATTTTGTTACACGATAGGAACGGGTATCAAATCCCATCCGGACTGAACCATCGTACGCAGGACTGACTATCCTGCTACGGCTAAATAAAGTCCAGGAAAGACAGTAATGGCAGGATGAGACCTCTTGAGCTATTAGTGCTACAAAAGAAGAAGTTAATTTACTAAGAGTGAGGGTTGTCCAAGTCCATGAAACTGTTCTTTGGTTTTTCTTTCCGAGCTGCACTAATAATACGACACCCGGTTAATCGTAATTCCACTGTAAATGTACTAGTTTTTATGTGTCATACAGATGATTTGACACAACCGTAATGCCTCTAGGAACGAATAATATCATTTTTCTCACGAGACACTTACTGTGTGATCCATTGCTTCGTCAGCGCTTTTCTACGGCGATCAGGTGATTCTTCAACATTCAATTGAATTACACAAACAAACACAAACTAAAGGTGTAACTTGAGATAGTTATCCAGATCACTCCTGGGTCGACGTGCAATTCTATATTGTTATACAAAAATGCATTTGTAATGTTATATGTAAATGCATGTTATACAAAATGCATTCCTAAATACCTGATACAGAAAAACAATACATACAAAAGAACAAAAAGAACGAGGTTTAGGTTTGACACCTCTGTTTTAAGTGAATACTTTGATAATTAATGGAAACTGCGTTTCCACAAAATATTGAGCACAGTCACATTTAGTAAGGCATTTCAACAAAAAAAAAATACCTGTTTGCAACTGTTATGTCCAAAACAATATCAACTAAAGCAGTTACTCCATTTTTTAATTAAATAAAACATACATCATGTTGAGCACGGTTGCATACATGCACCCGATAGTAAACAAACACTAAACTCCAATCTACTGCATACGCAGCAAACCGAGCATTCGACCTTGGGCTTCTCCGTCTTCATTACTTCCCTTCTTCCCTCTCTCTCTCTTCACCAACGAACGAACGTTCGGAAAATCTATGCTTATCGGCTAAGAAGCCAGATACTTCGCATGAACATTCCAAGAAGGTCTCCTCGGCAAGTACTCGCGATCGCATGGGGAGGCTCGAAACCGGACTGTTCGGAGTGTGCCATGTGTGTGTGTGTAGTTCTTTACGCTCCATTGGTTAGACACACACAGACACTTGTACACATACACGGCAGGCGTTTGAATCTACCCACAAGAGACACTTCGTATGTTGCAAGGTTGCACGGATTGGGGCTTCTGTGTTGTGCATCGGGCACAGCCACGAATGCGTCTGCTGGCGCACTTGGGTGCGGGTCTCGCGATCCGCTATCGTTACCAGCCATGTGGAAATCATAATTGAAAGTGCACTTTCCTGCCAGCCAGCCTGTTTGCATTGTCTGACACGGTAAGGTAGGTCCAAGTGTGTTTTTTTCCTCTCAAAATGGTCAGTTCTTCCGTTAGACATTTAACCTCTTAATTTTTTTTTGCTGTTAATTCTTTGCTTCTTGTTTTCTAGTTCCAGCAGATGTTCGCACTGCAAACAAAGCGATCGAAACACTCGAACAAAATGGAAATTAAACACTGTTGCGCGGAGGTCTTAACAGCTTCTAAGGTCCGAAGGACGAAACCCTTTGGATAGTGGTATCATGTTGGAAATTGGATTTTTTTTTGTTTTGTTTGTTAATTTCGTACAGCAGAAGGACATGAAGAAGTGCTAGTGTACATCACTCATCCCTTTTTGCGATCCACACCCCTTATCGGGACGATCTGTCATCGTTTGGTGTGGCACTAGCAACCGCAAACGACACTGAGCTGTCACCGGGAATGACAAGGAAAATGGCCACATCATGATATATAAAGGTCGAAAGCAATGCGTTCAATGCACAATTAATTCCCCACGAGCATGGTCGATCGTACAGGACGTACAGGCGTGCTGACACGATGGTCACAGCAAACCCGCTTGGAGAATTTGTGACCATGAACGCAATAACAATAAAACAATCACGATGTTCGGCAGGTTGGTGTGCGGCAAGATACAAAACAAAAATTAACTGGAAACTACCCGCACAGCTAAGAAACAGGTACTCCTTGACCCTGGCCGGAGGACACGGCGGCAGGACGATCGACGATATCGACGTTCCAGAGTGTTCTTTTGGCCGTTCGGAGGTGCGATCTTGCCCTGATCTTGCTGATCTTGGGATAAAGTTCGTTCAACGGGGGGAGGTTTTTTTTGTTGTTGCGCGCATTATGACCGACTCGTTGCGCTACTGCGTCATACGGCGGTGAACTCATTAGTGGAATCCGAGCGCTCGAGCGCACACAGCGAGAAGAGAAACAGATCCTGGAGGTGAATTTATCGTGTCGCGATGCAAACCGAGGCCGGTCGCATCGTTGGCATTATCAAACCTCGAGGGAGAGCGAGAATGAGCAATTAACATTTGCATTCACCCGGTGCCTCCGGATGGACCACGGCTGGACCGACTCACCGATAGACGTCATTGCAAAAATTTTCCATTTCCAGTAACGGGCTAATTCGAATGTGATTTAATTTTGATGGAACATCAAACTCATCACACACGCTGACCCCGTTCGTTTGCACCCCGTTACGTAATACAGCATCCCGACATTGCATAAACATTGTTGTCTTGTTTGCCGTCCCAGTCCCAATCGTACCGCTTCCTCAACAACAATATCGTCCTCCTTCACCCTGCCCGGTAGCTAGGGTGTCGACCTACACCCTCGGACATCAATTAAAGTGGAGAACTTTCCCGACTGCAGCCGACTGTACCGAAAGCCCCCCTAGAAATCTGCTGCGTCGTTCTCGCTTTCCGACGACATTGGCCATCGGCATCGTCGGCAAAAAAAACTACCCCGTCGCTGACCAGCTCGACCGTACGGGTGGGGTTTGGTAGAGGCGTGATGATAATTATTGGTAGACATTTTTGTCCCCTCGCACGCAAAACGAAGCGCTACGGATAGAAGGGTGGCTCTCCCTGTTCCGCCCTTTGACCGAGGTGCGAACCGCACGATACGCGCCGGGGAAACGGTTGAGTCAGCCAGGGTCTAGCCAAACGGTAACAGGATATGCTAATTGTTGCGGTAATGCAGGCCCATTACGCCCTTTCGCTGCGTGCGTATCAGGTGTGTAGGGTGCAACCGTTCTTGGCGACCATTCAAGGGTTAAAATCGTTAGCCTCGAGTTAAGCGCTACCGTTATCCGATGTCCTAGCCGGTAGGAGCGGTACGGATTGTTTGTATTACACCGCACAACAACGGGAGAATGTGTATTAGCGTTAACTTGTTTACACATTTTTACATTGTTAACGTCGCAATATTTATTTAAAAAGGAAATAGTTTGCATTTGAATCTAGCATTAGCGTGTGTTAGCTGCTAAGAACGATCCGTTTATCAACTCTGCTGTTTGACCCATTCGCTGCACTGTCACTAATTAAGCGATATGTGTTCTGTGCTGTTGTCGGAGAATGGAAGATCACAGAGATCTCAACCAGTGTTACGTGCTACCTGCGGTGCCTTTCTACTAAATGGCCCGGGGGAGATTATGAAATGTAATTGTACCGTTTTCGAAAAAATGAAAATCATTCTCTATGTGCATTTTATCTACAATCAAGATTATATAACACTTCAAACCCATCAATTACCCCTTAGAAAACGGTTAGGCCCTTAGCCAGAACCTAGCAGCATCAAGCAAACAGATGTTTTTATTTTTGCAATTTAACAAAATGGAACATTTTTCCATTAAGGCAAAACCTTATTGAATGCCAATAGCGTAAGCTCATGTACGAGCCGTAAACATAATGATCTGTAATTCCAAATCGCTTCCTAATATCAATCACTGCAAAATAGCTCCAAGAACGAGTAGTGCACGCGGTATACTTATCCCGTGATCATGGCCATACCACCCGGTATGATCATGGGATTGAAATTTTGAATTGATGGTGTAGCCAACGCTGTCCATCAAATACTGGTTTGCTTGTTCGCAGCGGTGGCATAAATCGCCTTCTTGCTGTCCCGCCCGGGAGCAAAACGGAGTCTTAATTTCCCGTGTACCAAGCGTTACAGGCCGGTCGGGTTCGCGTATCGAATAATGGTTGCGCGTTGTTCGAAAGTATTACAAAACGTGCGATCGTGGAGACTCGTTTGTGTGTACCTGAGCGGGTTAAAATTAGCTATTCTTCGCAACGTGACACGAGCCCAGGCAAGACGAATATCTTGTCATCCAAGATTGTTTACACACACCCACACACACACACACGCTCGGGCCCGTAGATGCACCGTGGATGGTGTAAAATAATGATCGTCCGAGGATCAGGCCCCGGTCCGATCATGCATATAATTCAATATTCTTACTACCACTTGATGTCGCTGCTGTCCCCAGCAATTAAACGATATCAAGCGCTATCTCGATTGTAAACTGGACACGTCCACACACAGGCACATGGTGGCCTGTGACACAATACGCAAAAAAGGCGTTGAGGTTGAGGCAGAACGCGCAAAGAATGCACTCGGAATGAAACGGTCGCGTGACAAAGGGTGAATCGGAAAGGGAGGAAAGATGCGGCCGAAGGTAAGAGTCGTTCGTGTTTGCGTATGCGTCGAATGCGGAAATAATTGTAACCTCCTCAACCGTCGCAATACGACAGATAACAACAGTTTGCTGCAAAAATTTTAGTTCTTTTGCTCCATATTGGTATCCTGGTCATAGCCACCAGTGAGTAGCGTGAAAAATGTTTGTCATGTTGTTGGGAACTCATTTCTGGGTTCTGGGCTGGGCTATCCTCTGATAAAACCCGCCCGGACTGCGCCGTGGCGCGTTCTGTCACACTAAATACCAGGGCGCGTGTCAAGATGTCGGTATTACACTACCCGGTGTTGCGCCAACACTGTGTCGGTGGTACAGGTTTTCCTTCCCCCCCCCCCCCTTTTTCCCAGATCCCTTTTTCCCACCCGGCTTCAAGCGGCTCATGGTTTCGTACATTCTAGTCTTTCCACCCCGCTCCGTAGGTATCGCGATCGCATGAAAAACGGAGGGCAGAAGAAAAAAAAAACGATCGCTAGGCACACAAAATTTGGACACGGATCGGATCGGGTGATCGGGTAGCGATGGGTTTACACTTGTTGCCCTTCGATGCGAGCGCATGATTGCAACATCCAACCTGCTACCTTTGCGCACCATCTGTGCGGATTCCGTCTCCGTTCTTGGTCGTGCAAAAAACCAGCTCGGAGTCGGCTTATTTTTCCAGTTAGCATCGCAAACATGATGATGTCCCTTTCTGCTCTGTGTGCGGTTCCTCGCATCTCGCTCTCTGTCTCTCAATTGGGCACGCGTGTTTGGTATTTCTTCTGTGTGCACATTTCTGGCTGTGTGTGGAGGGAAGGAAGGAGGCGGTCTGGTCTTTGCCACTCTCGCTTTCCGTTGCATATATCCCTTTCGACGGGTTGTTTTTTTGGTGTAAACTATCCACCAGCATAATCGGATCTGCCGCGCAGAACACACTCCGACTATGGTTCGTTGGCCCGGTTCGAATGTATCACACGCGACTATTTAATTTTTCCCGCTGTTTTTTACACCTTAGCTTTTGGGTACACCACGCCAGTCAGGACCGACGAACAGCACCCTCCCATCTTCACCTCTACAGCATTCAATCAAACAAAATACTTACGGTTTGGTTGGCGCGTATGTCGGCCATGTTTCGGTTGGTGGAAGAAGTAGTCGAGCAGTGAAAATTCGCTCCGCATTCGACGCCGGAATGGTCCAAGGCTTACCGAACGCCTTCGCTGTGGCGTACCGGAACTTCCGGCCGATGACGAGCAGCAATCACCACTGCTTCCCCCCAAACTGCTCCCATTACCCCCGGTACAGCTAGGACCGCCGCCAAAAATGGTTTGATACTGGCTTCCGAACAAGCTCACAAAGTCACGCATTATTGTTGTGTTAAAGTTTTTTTTGTTTGTTTTTGGGTGCCACAAACACTCACCCCTTGACGCGCACACAAATCACTAGTAAGTCGGGATGGGTTTTCTCACACACTTCCTTTTTTTCACAGCACAGAACCCCTTCTTAAGATTGTTTCCTTTTACTCCCTACCCCCTAAATGTTTGCTTTCTTGAGTAGAACTCACTGCATATAAGAATAAAACCCACCGAAACCCAAAAAGTACATTAAGCAACGAAACGAAAAGAGACAAACAATTCACACACAGCAAAAAGCTTTCGCAACGCACTTTTGTATTCACTCAATCTTTATCCTTGCTCGAAAAACGATAAATCTGCCATATAAATACTGGCTGAAACAGCGCACTTAATCACCATATAGTGATCACACCACTCTGACTCAGGCCGATATGTTTGACACGAAGGATCCAAGCGAATAAACGTAAAAGACTGCAATTTGTATGATAAGTAACTTTTGGTTTCTTTGCTTCCTTGGTAGAATTGCCGCAGGAGCGTTTAGCACTCGTGTCCGTTGTGATGAGCGCGCGGTAGTAGACTGTGCGAGTGTTCAGGCGCAGGCTTCTTTGTAGTGCACATGCACCGTGCGTTAAGTAACCTCCCGTCTTGGCACCCTTCGTGTGCGTCTCCTCGTCCGTCCGTCGCCCTCCCCGTCCGTGTGTGACGCTGCATCGTCATTTGCAAGCTGCAACCGTCGGCTACCGCCGGATGGATCGTCCGCATAGTGGAACCTGCTGGAACTCGAATCGAGTGCCAAGCTCGATCGTGCTCGCGAATGAGATGGCCGATCGGGTGCGGTACGCTCGATGGAAAAGGATAGCATTTTGGGGCAGGGTTGGTGCAAGGCGGGTAGGTAGTAGAAGAGTGAACCATTGCGAAAACCAGTTGATATTGCGATGGCTAGACGCACTAAAGCCTCCGAGTCCGACTGGGTGGACAGTTTGCACACTCGTGAGTGCTGCTGCAATGCGGTACACTAGGCTTAAGCATCGGATGCATTTATCACACACGCATCGATCACACTCGTGTGCGATGCACCACGGCCAGTATGGTAGGGGTTTTGCGTGTTTGGATGCTGTAGAACTTCTACGTAGACTTGTCTTGCGAATCGTGCACGCACGGTAATGTTCCTTGTGGTTTGTGACGCTGTGCGTGCATCAAGTGGTAGAGAAGAGATCGAAAGGTCTGTCAAGCAAAAAAAAAAGTCAATGAACACCCGCACACACTGGTCCAGTGTCAACTTGTCTGGCGAACGGTTTTTATGCTTCCTCTCTAGGACATACCGACATTAACGCGAGTAAGCGAGAGATAAAGGGAATAAGCAGTAGCTGTGAAGCGAGGGGTAAAATGTCGATCACTCTGTTGCATACTATTTCTACCCCAGAAGTCACGCGTGCGACACTCGTTCCGTTATTATGCACGCACCCGGGTGAGCAGTATCGGATTCCTCGTCGGGCTATTGATGTGTTTTACTTATAGTGGCTAGGACTCTCCATTAGCGATTAGACGAAATTAATAATGCCCCCGTGAGGGTCACCAAGGAACTCGCCGGTGTGTGGTGAGTGCAATTAGTCTGGGGTCGAGGTCACACGTCAGGGGTCAGGTCGTCCGTTACTCGGACGGACACCCCGGATATATTGGGTGACGGGTGGTTACAGAATTCAGGAGCCGGTGACTGATCTTCCATTCCTGCTAGATCGACCCACCCACACATTGACCGTTTTAGGAAACCCCTTTGACAGGATGATGATGATGATGATGGTGACAGGAGAAAGAATGAGAAGTTCCAGGAGTGGGGCCATTAACCGCACTTGAATTCGAACTCCACTCCATTGCCATTGCCTCCGCACTGCGTACGTGTACACTCAACCGCTTGATTGTGTTAGTGTGCATGCGTAGTGCGTACATGTGGGTTAGTCGTTCTTGCGGTCATCTAAGTGAACGAGCAGTTAGTAGCAGCTCGTTTAGCTAATTGCGCGTAGCACAGAGTCCCCCAATGTCACCAAAAGGCTTGTATGTGTGTGTGTTTGCATCGTTCATGCCATGTTTGCCATGTTGGAAGCGCTAGTAGTAGAACTTTACCGTGTGGTGCATTGTACGATACTCAATTAAAGAAAATGCGTCTCCTCGAGCACTTATCTTATTCTACTGCACTACGTTCCCTCCCTCCCTTACCTCTCACCATCCCACATCCACTTAAAACGATCGCTTGCCAGTTAGGAATGCATCCGACATCCTCCCGACCCGTTTGTGGCTGTAGAATGAAAAAGAAAAAAAAACACGAGCACGATTACAAAACACACCGTGCGCGACCTTCGTACGCAACAGTGACTCAGGGGAATCCCTCCGAATGTCGCTCAACCGTGGCGCTTCCGTGAACAGCGTGAAATGGAAAATCACTCACCGTCGATCGCGTACAAAGCGCACAGTACTTTTCCACCGGAGAGTGTCTTGCTCATCTCGTACCCGTGACTAATTGGTTTCGCTCGGAAAGAAAAGCCACAGGGCAGGGAGAAAGAACGCGATACATCGAGCTGTGCTGTCCCGATCACGTTCGCTGGCGAGAAAAACCCTTGATAGAAAGACGCCCTTAATTCCCTTTTTCGCCCAGCTCACGTGTAGGAAAATGCGGCTTTTGTTGGTAACCTGTCACCCTGGTTAATTGATTACAAATGTAGCGTCAGTCAGTGCACCGAACCGCAAATACGAGCCGGGATACGGGTTCGTGTGCATAGAGAATGCAATAAATAACGATCCGTTACGGTATAAATATTAATGATGACTCATTCGTCGGTTCTCGGTGTTTGATTCTCACGTGCCTGCTAAGCACCTTAGGTGACAGGTTCTTGCTAAAGACGTCAAACGAAACGTAGGAAAATACAAACTTCTGCCTGCTAGTAGCGGCCCATTGTAATTGGACCACGTAGTAGAGGATCCTTTAGGAGATTAAGAAAACAGGTTTCATTTTCATGGTAAGAATGACAAACGCTACCAGTGAATGAGGTATCGGAGAATGCATCTAGACCGGTGTTTCGTAAAGCTTGTAGGGGTGTATAGAGTCTATGTATATGGAATCCGGATGTAGCAGGTTAAAATTTTATTAGCATCCTTGGTAGATGAATCAATAAACTGATGGGGGATGTAATGTTTTTGTACAATGTTTCAATTGAGGCGGCTATAAAATATGCTCCTACTCCTTTCGCTCTATAGTTGGTATGGTATGGTTGGTGCACCACTTAATAAACTTCTTCCGAGTAGATTAAAATTTCAAGCAAAAAAAATCTTCAAAGGCACAACCTGAAATGAAAACGAAACACGAATGAAAAAGCGACATTTTTCCAACATCCGGAAGTGCAAGAATATTCAGAACACACAATCAATGACAGAAAAATATCCCAAGTCAAGATATCTCCATAAGAAGAACGGTAAATACATTCCTTCACATGATACTTTATTGATCTACTTACAGACAGGTGTTGTACCCCACGGCACTCGACTCTGCTCCCATCCGCATGGGATTCCATTTCCCTTCCAGCTCCGGCGGCAGCAGAGTTCAAGGGCCACTTCAAGCTCGAGCCCTTCAAATTGTTACGTTTCCCGCCATTCGCGTGCTTGAAAGCTTCCCAACCGTCATTCAAAACAGTCATTCATACTTTCGCTACCGAGGCGTGTGTGTGTGTGGCCGTCATCGTGTTATTTCGCTTTCTGTTTGTTTTGTTCGTTTCGCGGGCTTCTGCGTACGAGCTCACCCCTTGCCCTCCCCCCCCCCCCCCCCCCCCCCCCCCCCCCCCCCCCCCCCCCCCCCCAAAAAGAAGCTTGCAACGCGAGCGGGAGAAGAAAAGCACCAAGCCCTCTGCATCGAAAGCTTTCGTCAGTTAATACCGCTGAAGGTGGCCGCTTGAAGGTACCGTTAAGCTCGTACGGGAATTAGTTTCCTTCAAGGGTTTTTTTGTGTACAGGGTTGCGCGGAAGCTTTTAAGCGTACGCGAAAGCTTTCAAGAGCTTGCACGAAACAAATGATGTTTGTAACCGTTGGTGGTAATTAATTTTGTCTCTCTGTCTGCACGATGATTTCATGTTTGGTGTGTCAGAGTTGCATGGCAAATAAATTGCCTCATCGAATAAACATTAAGCGTAGGAGACGGAATAAAATAAAAACCACCCGTTGCAATCCTCAAACAGTGTAGATTGAGAAATGAAAACATATTTTGACGAAATATGAAACTGACGAATCATACAACGTTTGTATTTTTAATTAAATTGCATAATTTTAAACAACATGATATTACTTTTTGCATCAATTTGATTATAGTAACTTTTGTATTCTGAAAGCTTTTTTATTGCTGTATTCTTTATACAATTTTATCACTTTGTTAAACAACAAGGGTGAGATAATTAAGGGAAGAAAACAAAAAAAAACGAGGAAAGCATTTTTATGACACTGACAATAGGCAACCTGACTCAACGTTCCTGCAGCGGATCGGTCAATAAAATGCATTTTATTTCCCTCCCAGTTGAGATCATCAATCGGGTGCATCCGTTAGTGTCAGTGTAACAAACTAGTGGACCAGTAGCGTTCGTTTTCTGTAGCACAGGTCAGCCATGTAAGCCGTAGGGCGTGTATTGCTGTACCATTGCCATCGCACTGTAGGGTGAAATTTAACACATGGTTACACTAATGCTGATGTGTTAATTTGAACCTCCCGATTCCCGCTCGATTAGGCAATGTTTAACGGTAGTCTTTATGCTCAATTGGTACGTTTTTGCTTGGCCCGTCCGGGAAAAGGGGTACGTTTCGTTCTTGGCACAGTTTTGATTAGGAACAAAGTGTCTTTTAGAAAGCTGGAAGGCCACCATATTCGGTACGGTAAGCCAAACATCCGGTAATTTCACAATTGGTATTAATACTTTTCGGGAATATAGGTTCCTTCCCTTACGAACGCTATGAGTGGCATACGAGCGGATTTATTTTTTTTACATTAACGATAACACGGAGCTAATGGAAACAGTTTCAGTAATTTGAAATGAAAATTTGAATGCTCATATTCGTTTAATTTGTGTATCTCTTGTGCAACCCCTCCTCGGCTAGAACCGACACACCGTGAAGAAATAATCGAATCCCACAGGATGGGATTCACGTCTTCCACATCGGTTGATCAATCCCGAGATGCTGATGACAATTATCACCCTTAGCGAATGGCGCGACATGCGGCAAATATTCGAAATACGGTCCGTTCATTTGCATTCAGTCGAGTCACCGACGCGTGTGTGGAATCAGGTGGTCCAACCGACACGGACCGGTATTCCAGCACCACCCCGCGAAGGTATTTGGATCTCGGGTGAAAACACAAAAACCAATGAGAAAAAGAAGAAGAAAAAGAAAAAAAACAGACAAATTCCATCCCTACATCTCACCGCAGGTGAAGGTGAAACGGGAGACAAATATTTTTAGTGACTGTTTGATTCGGAATCGATTCCGAGTACAAAAGACTACAACGCCCCGGTACGATTGAAAAGCGACGAACCCTTGGCGCTGTTTGTGCACGGAACGCGGGAAGCATTTCGTTTTTTTTGCATCTAATGAAAGAAATAATTAAACAACGAAGGATTAAGAATGAGAATGATTTTTATCTTCAAAAGGATGCATTTCTTCGGTTCCTGTAATATGATGCTCCACAAAAAGAAAACAGCATGTGCCATGTTTATCTTATTTAATTGAGCAAGGCAATTCGGTGGAAGAGCCTTTGCTCGTCCCTTTGCGTTTCGGTTGCTTATCCTTCGTTCCCATGGTATATGCGAGTGTTTGTACCTGTTACAGTGGTGAACGAATGTGGTAAAGAAACGACCAGAAAACTACCACACGGACAGAATGTTTAAGGGTGCGTTTCAGATGTACGATCGTTTCTCCGGGACGCAAAGTCAACGCCAACCAACGGGTCTCAGGTGTTTGCGAGAGTACATTTCTTTTCTCTTTCATTCATCGTTTCATCCCGTCTGGTTTTTCATCTCTCCCTCCCCAACCCCGATTCTCCCTTTTCCACCGAACTTAAGCAAGGCAGGTGGCAAAGCTTTTAAGGTGTGGATTTGAAGTTGGTGTAGCTCAGGATGGTTGCATTCGTTGTACTCTCCGAGGGGTACGGGTTTTCTCAATTTCCTACTTTCCAGACCGCGAACCGTTTTAATGCTGGTGGGCTACGGTTTGCACCAATACTAAAAGCCGAGCGAGAGAGCGAGCGAGCGTGAACCCAGAGCCCCCGGGGAACGAGCGAATGAAGAATTTCTTCTGGGGCCTACGTCGACGGTCTTCAATACGTAGCAGACAGTGGAACCAGCAAGGTGTCCGCTCCGAGTAGTCGTCTGAGGCGTCTGTTTGCTGGCGTTCGTACGCTGAAGCAGAGGAAGGTGAGAGAGACGAGGCCGAGTTTGGCCTGGATACGGTGTGGAAACGAGTGTGGAGCGACCAGCTAGCCTAGCCCGTGCTGCATTGCAGTACGGCCAACGCATAAGAAACGGGGGGAAAAAGGGCGATTGAACGTATTCCTACCGTCTAACGTTTTGCGATCGTTCCACCAACAAAAAAAAGTGCCCAAGTGTTTTTTTTGGAAGAGTTACGAGTAAAAGTGACCCCAGTGTGAACTAACGCGCGCGCTTTATTACTGTGTTGTTACTGTTACTGTTAGTTAGTTTGTTGTTCGAAAGTTTAGTTTTGTTCCCCGTTCTTTTGGTAGTGATCGTGGTTTGTGGCTGTGGTTTTGTAGATCGTTTTCAAACGTGTTCGACAAACGGTTGTTGTGTCCCCGTTTGCTGGTACCCGCCCAGCACCATTTATACATCTTGGAAGAAAGCTTCTTTGAAATTAAGCAAAGCAAAGAAAAAAAAATAGTCAGTGAAAATCAGCATCCCAGTGTGAGGATCGGTCGGTTTGTGTGCGCGCGCGCGCAACACGCAAGGGGTGTTGCACCCCTTCTAGCATAGCCACCACCCGCTACCACCGCCATCTTCTTCTACCGCTCAGTGCCCAGCAAATCCCGTACCAAAAACCAGTAGTGAATGTGGATGTGAAATCGCGAAGGAAGAACCGCGAGAGCGAGAAGGAGTCAACTAGCGCGCGAGAGAGAGAGAGAGAGCAAAAACTGGGGACGTAGACAATTTCTAAGGTATTCATTTCACATTTCTCAGCGTCAGCGGTATTACGGCGGGTGATGCGATGATCGGAGGAAGGTGGAATGCGGCAAGGGACATGGCACTACTACAAGCTAACCAAGCAGATACAACAGAAAAAAACGGGCACGGCCAACCCAGCAGTCAGACACGCAGCATCACACCGCCGTGAAGCCCAACCGAACTTAAAAGCTTACGATCTTTAGGCTTCTTTCGTTTGAAATATGACTTCACGCGAGTGTGTGTTAGTGAGTCAGGTTCCGTTTCTTCGGCTCTCGCACACAGCTTCAAGAAGCACTTCAACATATCTCCCTTAACCGTCTCTGGCCGTCTCTGCATCTGTATGTGTGGCTGCAGACGGGAGAAGAAACCACCAAGAAGAGATGAAAGAAAAAAAACATGATTTTTTTTTCGATCTTGCTCACGCTCACGCCTGAGATTGAAAATCTCGCACGGTCTCGCTCGCACCCCCACCGAAACACCCTGCCGAAGGGGGTGCACGAGGCTGCTGGTGTGGTAGAAAGGAATTTACAGTTTGTGAAATGCGTGGAACTGCGGGATAAGTTGCTTGACCCATTTTTTGGAAAAATATTTGATGAGTTGGCTAATCGGCAACGCTGCGGCTCGGGGCCTCACACCTTTTGTACGTGGGCTTTGGTGCGCACTTGTCGCACGTCTGTTGCGAAATTCGTCTTCACAAGACGCTGCCCATTCCGGTGGTGTATTGATTGCTTTTTCTGTTTGCTCAATTGATTTGTACCATTAGAATTAAACGTTCATTTCTCAGGTGGCTACACACGGCGATCTGGGTTTTTGGAGAAATTTTATTTGCCCGTGTGCCACAAGCAAAAGTTTCATACCACCAATTCGTAAACGAGACCCGTACGCGAACGATCCGTACGATCTTGTTTGTACACGGCGACCAAATACGAGACCTTTTCTTTATTAATTAAAAAACATCAATCAGCTCTCACTACATCATGTCGCATTTGTCACTATGAAGCCCCGTGTCGATGAGATGGAAAGGAAAAGAAAACCCTTCTCCCTTTTATACTGAAGATGTATCGAGGGAACCGCGCACCGCACACGGCAAATAAATATTACGATCGTCTGTCACAAGCGCGCTGTTCACGGAAAGTTACCTTCCCTTAAACTTCATTTCGCTCCCTTTTCCGCACCCGTTATTTTGAGCAAAACAACTGCTGTTTTTTTGTAAAGCCCGAACCCCCCCACTTCCCCTATGGCAGCCCGGAGCGGACGGGTGGAGCTTTTCCCTTTTCGCGATTCGAAGGTATGTGAAAAGGCTCAGGAGGCCCTCGAAAATCTCGTCCCCAAGGCGCACTTTGGAATGTGCCACACGTTCGCACGTCGCATCCTCCCTTTCTCCCCCCCTCCCCCTCCCGTTCAAAAGCTGGTTGTAATGTCCACTTGGAACCAGTCGCGCATATGACGATCGCATTGGGCAGCCTTCTTGATGGAGAGTGATCAATCCCTTTGGCGTTCACGGCGCTCAGGTGACGATGACTCTTTAACAGCGCGCTTTGGATGGCCTTTGGAACCACCATGCTCGATTGCTTCACCCTTCAACCTCATCAGCACACCTGCCCGCCCATCCCGCACCCCTGTGAGATGGTCTGCGACGGGTGAGATTTTGCGCACTTGGCGGGCGGAACATAGTAAAGACAACAAAATAAAGCGTACCTTTTTTGTTGTTGTTATAAGGAAGGTTAAGAAAGGGGGTGGGAAGGCGGATCAGAGGTATGCACGATGCAGAAGAGGAAAAGAGCAATGAATGCCTCGTTTGCCTTTTTTCTCCTTCATTCATCATGATCCCCTGCACGTACCATGATCGTCCAAGCCACCAGTTTGGATTGGAAAGTTTCGGTGTCGATGAGCTCTTGTCGTCGTCCCGAACCGGGCTCTGGTTGGGGAAAGAGTGTGCATGTGTGTGACTGTGTGTACGAACGGGTATCGATCGGTTTGTGATGATCGATGTCCAATGAAACCGACAGCACTACTTGGATCATACAGCGAATGAAAGTGAAGTGCGAATTGTACGCTTTGGCAGTACTGGCGAAATAACACCCCGTCAGGAACCCGATCGCCCAGTAGCGATTAAGGGCGAATGTATCGTAGAGGCACATTACTCCCAAAAAAAAAAACAATACAAGATCACTCTCCATCGGTACACAACGGGAAACCTGGGAAGAAAAATAAAAACCGTTCAAACCGTTCAAACCGTTGTTTTGCCAACTCGAATCGATTCATTTCGTAGCTGGTGGGTTTTTCGTTTTCCTGTTTTTTTTTTCATTTCGCTTACTCCGTGAGAGAGTGATCGTATTGTGTGGTTAACTAGCCACCCCAAAATCGAAAACCATACAATCGTAACGGAGAGTGCAAGTGTGTATGGAATTAGTTCTTCCCTTATTCCTCAGTTCCCTTTTTTCTCAGTTTCCCCCTACACAAGTATACGCACACCCACAAATTTACGTTACCTATTGGGCTAGATCGGATTGAAGCCGATTGATCGGTTTCGGGTAAACATAGTAGACATTACGGTTCCACCTAAACACCAACCGACGGGGTGTTACCAGATTGAAAGCAAAGGTTTTTTTCCATCCTCCCCAATTTTGGAAGAGCTTCAGGCAAACGGAAACTAGACCACGAGGCCATCCCATGTAAGGTGGCGAAGGCATAAGTGGTGTGTACAAGAATTTTAACATTCGCGTATGCAAAATGAGTAAACGATGTGGTGAAATTGCTTTTACTTCCTATCGGGGAAGGGGGAGGAGGTCGCAGTTATAAGTGACAGAAGGGAAGAGGCAGTGATAATTTTGGATGATGGTGAAATGCTTCCCAAAAACCAATATTAACAATACTTCCAGTGGAAAATTTAAATATTTGCGTGACACATACTCAAAAACCGAGCACTTCAACCTAATTCGAAGAACTGCAGCTAGAAGCAATGTTGAGGTGCTTGATTTGGGCAAGAAATCCATCCATATCGAGGGGTACAGCAATACCGTTAACAATTGTTCCCTCTCTACCATTTTGCCAGCTGTATTGTTTCCGGCGTACAATTGCAATCTTCCCCGCTATCGATAAATGGTGTCACCGGAAGGAGCAATGTTGATTTTGAATAAGTGCAAATTTGGAATGAAAATTGACAAACATACTTTCTAGTTCCCAGTGGTTTAAATATGTTTCATTCTGCATTACAAAAAGACATGATTGCAACCCGGTGTACCGCTTTCTGTGCAGCGCCAGCATGAAAGTCTTTTGAATGCAATAAGCGACGAACCCCTCTCTCGCTCGTCGTGAAAACGATTTTTTATTTCTTCATAATTTTATTTCGGTTTTGTCACTGCCCAACCACAAGAGGGTTGGAAGACAAAAATTATGATTCATAACAATCGGTTCACTATTTCGTGCGCATTGGAAAAATACAATTATGTGACCTGCTTCACGGTTTGTGGGAGCCACAACCAACCAGTACAAACCGCGACGAAATCGTTTTTCCACCTGACCAAACCAAACTTTTTTGATGAATTTTTCATCATCCCAACCAGGCGGGTGGGCGTATTAATGAAACGCTGTGATCATGTTGCGCACCCCGTACGGTGAAAAGCGACGTGAAGAGGATTAATTTTCCCTTTCGGTTGTGGTGTTTTGTATCGAATCAATATTCCCGAAACCGCACACCCAGGGCGGGTGGAAAGTTTTTGTTTGATACAGCCGGCAAAGTACTTGATCGGTTTCCCCTTCCCGTGCTCCATGCCATAGTACGTGTTCGCGATCCGTAATGGGTGATTTGGACGGTTGGGATATCCGCAATGGCAAATTGCAGTTTTGAGGAACCGCTAGCCCGGATGTCGAACCTAAAACCATAGGGTTAGCATTAGCATTCCGCACTCCACTGCCAACCTTTCGCACGTTCACACATACGCACACACGTATGTATGTGGACATTGTGGACAAATTAAACCATTCATAAATCATCGAGACCCTTTTCCTGTTTGGTACGATGCAGCCCGCGTTCATAAATGGGTACCTTCGCTTTAGTGTCCAGTGTCACGTCATTAAAGTCAGATCTACCGACAGGTAGATCGAAAGATCGAGGGATTCACAGTACCTTCGTCATCCGGTCCCGGGTGATAGTTTGCACGCGGCTGACCTGTACCGGTAGGAATGTCGTAGAAAGCAACCGAAAACGCCGTTGATTCATCCAAGATGGTAGGATGCGGAAGAGATACGATAATGATGTGTACGATGTGTTTGCCTGCTTGTTCTCTCAGAACGGGTCTTTTGCTGATGGGCATTATCCAGCCGATCCGTTACAGTCGCTTAACGGAAGAGTAAAGATCTTCCAGTGACGATAAACAATTAGAAGCCACAATTCATCTGCCACCGTTAGGTGATCTTTTCCGTGTGCCGTTTCAATCGCGCTTTGCAAGCAATCGTTCCAAAACGGAACCTGATGTCATGCATGCTGGACGGCACAGCAAACTTAAGAGCGCCTAAAGACAAAGAATGCCTCCCCAGATGCGTGGCAAATGTCTCAACAACCTGCCTAACCTTCCGTACCGTTTCAAAGGGTGCGTAATTTGTTGCAAAACCAATCGCTGCCGACCGCTTCGACTTCGATGTGTTCAATCTTGCGCGAGAGTGAATGTTTACATCAAGGCCACAAGATGGTAAGTGGTACCAACACAATCATCTTGCAGCCCAATGGCAAACAGCACCAGCAGCAGTAGAACGATCCGTTCAGACCTCATTCAGCTGCGTTCGTCATCATAGAAACGATTTCTCGAATCGTGAATGTCTTGCCGCACCTTTTTCCCGTTTTTTTCCCTTAATGCTTCTCGTGTGTTTCCATGTTTCGAAAGCGCATTCTTACTGTTTTGCTGCTTGTTAGACATTTTGTTTTAGTTGTTTTTTTCTTCTCCTTTTTGTTTTTGTGCTTGAGTGTGTGTGTGTGTGTGTGCGTTGCTGTGTTCTGGTGACCAAGAATCAAGGTTAACGCGTTAATATTTAGACCCGGTCGAACCAATGCGAGAATTATAGCAACAGGTTTTCGGTGGTAGACTTAATAAGCTTCCAGAATCCGGTACGCATTCGTGGGCTGGCTAGAATGCAGTTGCTGAAGAATGGTAGATGTGAAGCATACATTTTCGAAATGCTTCATCAGTGTGAGTGAGCGGCTAGAGTCTGGTAAGATGTTAGATAGATGGCCAAAGACGTTAGTTAAGAGACCTACGCTAAGAATGCTGATCGTTCAAGCAAACGATCGAGACCGTGTCGGGTGGAAGCAACAAAGCAAGCCCAAAACAGGGAAGGAAAATGCAACTGGACAGATAAAAGTACAAACAACAAAAAAAACACACACATGAGCAAATTAAACCAAACCAAGCTTTACAAGTCTATTCCAGTTTCCAGCCACGCTGGAAGCGGCTGGAAAATAAAGCATTTCTACATCGAATGCAATAATACATGCTCCAGTGCAGTTCGGGGTGGCTGTGGAGGCACAGCAGGGTTGGAGGAACCATCTTGGGGGAATCTGGTTTTTTAATGTTAAATAATACACCATATACACTGTGTGTATGCCGACACAGCTGACAGAACCGTTGCTTTTCGGTCGCGGTCGGGAAAAATAGATCATGCGAGGAAAACCCGATCGAAATGGAAGGGAAAAAAAGGAGACCCCAACACAGGCGGCTCCAGCGAACGGAGCGGTGTGATGGACCGGTTTATTGCCGCTTGGAGTGTGCGCTTGGTTCGTGCACACTCCACGTCACCAACGTGGCCAGAGACGTGCTACGAATCTGTTGCGGCAAAGCTTCGCTTCGCAACACTAATTCACTGGATACACATATTCACACACACAAAGGAAGGTACCAGCAAGTGGTGGAGGGAATTTTCTTCATCTTTTGGGTGAAATAAAAATTAGATCACTTCTGCTAACGAGTGTTGCCTTGAAATGGGCGGCCACACGGCCGCATGACATGAGCGCTGAATGTTTTCCGTTAATCGCAACCCGTTGCGAGCGCGAGAACTACTGGGTGGGTCTCACTTCCGTGGACATTTCGAAGAAGGTTCTAGGCTTCTAATCACCATAGCTGGTAGCATACAATGGTTTCCTGACTGCATTTAAAGTTGAACCTCCATCTGGCTGGTAATCGCGAGGCGAGCGTTATCAATAACATTCTTCCGTAATTGTTGTCCCTCGTTGGGGCCGAGTGACCGGTTCCGGGCAAGGTAAATTATGCACCGAGAGTGTGTTGTTCGTATGATGACGGTCAGGCAGAACAAATGTGCAAAGGGGAGATGACCCACAATCGATACGGATGTAAGGAGGACACATTAGTAGGTGTCTTCTGGCAGGGTATGATCGTTACCCTGGGATCTCTCGGATGTAGGGCGAATACAGACGCTTTCTTTGGTTCCGGTGCATACGCTTTCTGCAAGATATCAGCTGTCAAAGGAGTAATATTTCATGCATACGATCTTCTCACCCATTAGAAGTGCTTCTTGTCCAGTATCCGTGTCCATGCTATTTTACTCCATACTAACTTACATTCACCCGTGTCAGGGATAAGCGATCGTTTGGAAAAGTGCGTAAATATGAAACCGACTTTTCTTTTTAATGGGTTTCTTGTTACGATCTTAATTCCTAAAAATGTCTTTTAAATTAACTTTACAATGTTTGGTATACATTTCAAGCTTATCGGATCTTTGGAGCACAACAAAAAAGGCATTTCTTTGCCTTTCTAAAATACCTCCCAGTAATTTGATATCAAATAATTTGCTTTTCTCAGTCGACGTACACCACCACCACAACACGGTAACACACTCCTGCACTAAGTGTTATCAATTGACAATTGAGCCGTACCCGATACTCGCTCAATGTAACCAAGTTTCAAGGCTTCCGAATGGCGGTTACCTCGATCGCCTTCAATCAAGATCACTGCTTCTGAGTGGAAGCTGAAGCTTGAAAATAACAGCAACAAAAAAAATCCCCCAACAATGCTTATAATAACAGCCCCATATGCGCTTCCTTCGTATCGATCGAGCGGCAGCCCGTGCGGTGCTGCACCATGCGGCCATGTAAACAAATCAGTGCCCTCCATTGGCCTCGAAAGACCAGCAAAGAGCAGGCATGCCTTGGGAGGGAGAGAGAAAAAAAGGTGTTTTTCGCGCGGAAGGAAAGTGTGCTTCAGCGCCAGCAATGAGATCAGCACCGACACTTTGATGTTTCAGTCCGGAAAAAACAGCACCGTGTGTGTGTGGCTGTGTGTGGGTGTGTGCATCTGTGCGGGTGTGTATGTGTGGAAAATACCAGTGGAAAAAAAGCACCACGCACATACTAGGCGCTCTTAGCTGTTAGTGATCCAATTTGCTTTATGATTGCATTACATCGATCGGGCCAATTCGATTGCCGGGATTGAGTCCAACCGAACCGTGGGTGGTGGGGTAAGGTGCGCCGCAAACACATTCGCAGCAGATGCAAAAACGAAATGGAGGCCAAAAAGAAAGCTTCGGAAGGAAACGTTTGCGTCTGCAGCCTGGACTGGCCAGCCACTGACCAACATAATCCCGCATCCGTAGTGAACTGAAACGGCCTCGAACACAATTCGCCTCCTTCCAATACTCCTTCTCCTCGTCCCTATTCAGCTGCGTCTTGCGGGTGTGAAATGATGGTACGGCGTTACTGTTTTGCCACACAAAATGTTTTAAACACAAACTTCTGCCCGTCTGTCGGTGAAATGATGAACAGACGAACCATTCCCAGTTGGGTGATGATCACGGGAGAGAGAGAGAAACAAAACCCCCAAGAAACAACAAATTTAGCACTAAAGCTTAGTCACTCATGAGAAAATTATAGAGCCCACGGAAAGATGGTATAATAAATCTGCTGCTGGCCTCTCTAGTTTTCCACAATTTTCCCCCGGCAGCCTTTGTGGCGGTTAAGTAAGCGATGCGCGTTTTATTGTGATCTATGAGTCCCCCTATTTGTATGCTTTTCGAAACAGATTTGGGCTTCTCATCGCGGGCCTAAAACCGAACTGACCAGAAGCAGTGCTTTGATTTGCACTAACCCGAACAATGGTCGATTTGTAGCTGAGGATCATCGGTTTTTCGGGGCCAAATAATTAACCTAGAAATTAACACCACCGCAGCAACTATGGCACGCAGCAGATCAATGGCGGGTGGTGTGGGCTTTGGCCTGTCCTGGGACTATTATTCGATGAGGTAAAATATTGTCACGATTTTTGCAGTTCGACTCGACCGATGGAGAAAGTTTTGTGGGGTGGTTTTTTTGTTGTTGTTATATTTATTGTGGGACATGTGGCACTCTCGCGGCTAAGAGATAAACACGGCAATGGAACGTTTCGTCAATAACAAACTTCACGAAAGCCAATGCGTTCACCACGCTCGTCGGTATGCGCAACAATTCTGCAACAATCGTCCAGAAATATTTGACCCAGAAACCGTCCGTGGGACGCTCAGATGGTCGCGTTTGCGTACGGTGCTGTCGGACAAGCCACGACCGTTAAACATGGCCAGTTCGTCCCGAAAGCAACCGTGACACAATTATTATCAATAGTTTGCGTTCTGGCAAGGAAGCGGACTGGTGGACGGCAAAACACGGCGTAACAAGTGGCCGCTTGTGGAGCGTGTGCCATAGGGGTACGTCATCGTACGGTTCACTAACCTCAAACAGTGACACTGTTCGTGCGGGTAAACGGTTTACCACGCCTAGCTGTATACACCGCGTTCGCTACCGTGTCCACCATGTGCGTCGAACATCGTGTGTTTAATTTGGCAATCAAATAAACCTGCCCGAGCAAAAGCAAGAAAAGAAAAACCAATCAAATCTCTATCTGCATTATCCATTATCGATGGAATTTTTGTGGAAGCCACTTTTGGAAACGACTCAATCTCCCCCACCCGGTCAGGTAGCTTTTGGAGGGATGGTTTTGCAAATAATAAGCATTATTTCACATCCAATAATGTAAAGCACGCACATACAAATCCTCCTTCCAGCGTCTAACACACATCGCTATCGTAGGGGCAAACCCTTATATTCTCGTTTTTTTTTTTGGTGCTGGTTCGATGGCCTAAGAAAGTACCCCAAGAGTCCCGGTGTAACCCCGTTAGCTTTTCGCGACTCGTACGGAATAAATTATTGTCGCACTTTCGTGCAGGTTAGCTCATGCCCGTTGCTCATTGCCGTTTGGTAAGCTGCCACAACGCCTCTCCGATGTTCTCGTTCCGTAAAAGCTCTAACAGCCATAGCAACAGGGAGGAAAAAAAAGAGTGACAGAACCGCCTTAACCACCCGCATCGGGTTTCTTTCTGCGTTCTCTCTTTCCCTTTCGACAGTCACAAAACTACAAACATGTACACGTTCCCTAAATGTTGGACCCTGCTGCTGATAGTCGTAGCCGTAACGGGAATATCCGCTGAGGTAAGGTGTCGTCCCGTCCCGTCTGCACCGGGTACATTGTAGTTGCGCTTGTAGTGTGATAAACGTAGAACCCTGTTTTCTTATAACCGCATTTGCATTTTTCATGTGTCTGCCTATCACGGCGCTGTACGTCTATGGTTCGTTCCCGATACGCGCTACTCCAACACAGGATGTACTTACCTGCCCAAATGGTAAGTAGCAATACCCCCCGGAACCGGGCTGCGGCGATGTTCTTGACGAACAAACTTCAAGTTTTTTCCTCCTTTCCGTTTTGGTTCTTTTGCTGCAGGTTGGAAATTACGGGGACTACACTGTTACAAGTACTTCAACGTGAAACACTCGTGGGAAAAGTCGGCGACACTATGCAAAAGGTAGGTTTCGATCAACACCTCGCGATCGACAAGATCATTCATTCGAACAAACACGATCCATTTTGCGAAATCCCCAACAGGTACGGGTCCGAGTTGGTGACGGTTGATTCGTACGACGAAAACAACGCCACGTACAGCATTGCGACCAGCAGTGAGTACCGCACACGCAACAATGTGAAGTACTGGCTCGGATTCGCCTCGCTGGATGATCTGCGAACAAACACGCTCGAGTCTACGTCGGGCGATCTGTTTTCGCAGTACTCCGGTTTTTGGGCAATTAATGAACCGAACCCGATCGCAGGTGAATGCGTCTCGGCAAACCTTGGTGCCACCGAGCAAAACTGGGAACTTCGGTCCTGCGAAACATTGCTGCCCTTCATGTGTAAGGCTCGAGCCTGTCCACAGCAATCGTTCCACTGCTCGAACGGTGCGTGCATTAACCAGGCGTACAAGTGCGACGGAAACGATGACTGTGGAGACGGTAGCGATGAGCTGGACTGTAGTGCGAACTGTAACATCTACATGGCGTCGGGAGGTGATGTGATCGAGTCACCAAACTTCCCGCAGAAGTACACCTCGCTGAAGTCCTGCAAGTGGACACTCGAGGGCCCACAGGGCAGCAACATTATACTGCAGTTCCAGGAGTTCGATACGGAGAAGAACTTCGACACGGTCCAGATACTGGTCGGCAGTCGGACGGAGGATACGGCCGTGTCACTAGCAACGCTCTCCGGTAAAAGTGATGTGCCGAACCGTACCTTCATTACAGCGTCCAACTTCATGATCATCAAGTTCACGTCTGACGGTAGCGTGGAGAAGAAGGGTTTCCGGGCGACATGGAAAACGGAACCACAAACGTGCGGTGGTGTGTTGCAGGCCAGCAAGCAGGAACAGTATCTGAAGAGTCCAGGATTCCCCCAGGCTTACCCGGGTGGCATTGAGTGTTTGTACGTGATAAGCGCACGGAAAGGTTATACCGTTTCGCTCGATGTACAGGAGCTAGATCTTAACGCGGACAGTGACTTCCTGCTGATCCGCGATGGCGAGAGTGCACACGATAAGCCGATCGCTAAGTTAACCGGTACGATCGAATCGAAACCGAGCCGTGTTATCATTTCCACCGGGAACAAGCTGTATCTGTACTTTAGCACCTCGCTGGCACAACCGGCTAAAGGATTTAACATACGCTACGTCGAGGGTTGTACTGCGGTGGTCAATGCTGCCAATGGGACGGTTACTTCACCTGCGCACAATCTTTCTCCATATCCGAACAATCAGGAGTGTTACTTTGTGATCAAGAACCCATCCGGCAAACCATTATCGATGCGTTTCGTCGACTTTGACGTACATCGGTCAGACTTGGTGCAAGTGTTCGATGGTCCGTCTACTTCAGGCGTGCGATTACACGCAGGAAACGGTTTTACGGACAGTAATGCACCGAAGATCACGCTGACCGCTTCGTCCGGAAAGATGTTGCTGAAGTTCATTACCGATGCGCTATACAATGGAAAAGGGTAAGTGTTTTGGGGTTCTTTTGATAAAGGAAACTTGACGTAATCTAATGGTGCGTTTTTATTTGTCACCTTCAGTTGGTCGGCAGAATTCTCTGCTGACTGTCCGGAGCTGAAACCGGGCATTGGTGCGATTGCTAGCAGTCGCGATACTGCGTTCGGTACGGTGATCAACTTTACCTGCCCCGTTGGACAGGAGTTCGCGACGGGTAAGAATCGCATTACGACCGTGTGCCAGAATGGAGGCAACTGGAGTATTAGCTACATTCCCGACTGTCAAGGTAAGTGTCGCTAGAACTTTCAACACAACCGATGGGCGCATGAATCGATCGGAAGGCTAATGAGCACCATCCATTTATTAATTACACGCAGAGGTTTATTGTGGACCGGTGCCACAAATCGACAATGGATTCTCGTTCAAGACCACCAATGTTACGTACCGGGGAATTGCCACTTACCAGTGTTATGCTGGGTTTGCTTTTGCATCCGGTATTGCGACGGAAACAATTTCCTGTCTCGCTGACGGTACCTGGGAACGGCAACCGGCTTGTATGGCGTCGCAGTGTCCACCATTGCCGGAGGTAGCACACGCTAACGTGACGGTACTGAACGGGGGCGGACGTAGCTATGGTACGATCATCAGCTACGAATGTATTCCCGGATATGTCCGCACGGGACGTCCCATCTTGATATGCATGTCCAACGGACAGTGGAGCAGCCCAGTTCCGAGCTGTTCTCGCAAGCAGTGTTACAAGTATGTTCTACATTTCTGGAAAGACACGACCTCTGTTCTAATCGAGTTTTGAATTGTACCTCTCATTTGCAACTAACTCTTCAGGATCCCAGAAATACAGAACGGGTATGTGGTGGACAAGACGCGAGAGTACTACTACGGCGATGAGGCACGTGTCCAGTGCTACAAGGGCTACCGTTTGATTGGCTCACACACTGTCAAGTGCAACGAGCAGCAAGACTTCTCTAATGTTCCGGTCTGTGAAGGTAGGCGGACGAATGGCCGAACCGGTCGGAAGGGTCACTAATACTCGCCTTACCATTTTCTTCGCAGATATTGATGAATGTCAAACGTCACAGTGTGATGCGTCATCGACCGAGTGTATGAATGCGGCCGGTTCGTTCCATTGCAAGTGTAAGACGGGTTACACCTCGTCCATGGAATGCCGACCCGTGGTCGATCTGGGTCTCTCGAACGGTGGTATATCCGATGACAGCGTAACGGTGTCATCGACGGCAAGTGGCTACGAAAAAGGCGTAAGTACCCTATTTGTGTTGACACGCGTTGATTCATAGCCGGGCCATTTCTCTCGTGAAGAAGTATTGACCTGGCCTGTTTAAGCGCACCGTACCATTCGTTGGCATTGATCTTTAGCTGTCGTCTAGCGTTCCTTTCACTTTGCTTCTCAACGGTACGATTGTGTCTATTTTCTGAGGCCTGCGTAGGCCGAGAAAACCGGAATTCGTCCGCCTCTGAATGTTCTGGTTTCTGAAAGTGGCAAAAGCTCACCCTAACCCATTGATTCTTTCCCTTTCCTTTTGCATGTAGATGATTCGTCTTAACTCGGTGGGCTGGTGTGGGAATGGTAAGGAGCGTGGATCAAACTGGGTAATAATCGATCTAAAAGCACCGACCATTGTGCGTGGTTTCCGCACAATGTCCGTACAGCGTATGGACGGTGCATTGGCATTTACCTCAGCGATACGGCTCGAGTACTCGGACGACATATCCGATGTGTTCAAGGATTACGCCAACCCGGACGGTACGGCGGTAGAGTTCCGCATACTGGAACCGACGCTCTCGATACTGAACCTCCCGATGCCGATCGAGGCACGGTACATCAAGTTCAAGATACAAGACTTCGTCGTAGCACCGTGCATCAAGCTAGAGATAATGGGCTGCACACGTTTGGACTGTTTGGATGTGAACGAGTGCGCCAAGGACAATGGTGGATGCAACCAGAAGTGCGTTAACTCGCCCGGCTCGTACAAGTGTGCCTGTAACTTTGGCTACGAACTGTTCCGCCAGAATGGAACCGAAGGGTAGGTGTACCAGGCGCGATTAAGCAACCCCCAAAAAAGGGAACTCATTGTTTACGATCCTATCGCAATTTGCAGATTCTTCGTCGAACGACACGAAACGGGTGAACAGGATGGGGATGTGTACCAGCGCAACAAGACGTGCGTGCGCAAGATGTGCCCGGCGCTGTTCGATCCGGAAAATGGTAAGCTGCTGAGCAGCGAGATTCAGCATCACTTTGGCGATGTTGTGCGATTCCACTGCAACTTTGGATACGTCCTGTCGGGCAGTTCGTCGTTGGCGTGCATGTCGAATGGTAACTGGAACGCCTCCATGCCAAAATGTTTGAGTAAGTATCTCATTTTCTTTCGCCTACGCAATAAGAATGTTCGTTCACTAACAAAGGCGATCTTTGTCCGTTCATGATCAGGTGCCAAGTGTGTTTCGTTACCGGACGATGAGAAGGAAGGACTGTTCGTGAAGCGCGGTGACCAGAATGACATTTTGGTTCCGTTTAATGAGAATGTTACCCTCGAGTGTACAACGTCCGGAAAGCAAATTGGCAGAACGGCCATTTCCACCTTCCGGCAGTGTGTGTTTGATCCACAACCGGGCTATCCGGACTATTGGCTGTCGGGTGTTTTGCCGACCTGTTCCCGAGCGGACTGTGGTGTACCGATGCCAACGGCCGGTGCCGAGTATGGCCAGTATGCCGACACCAAGTACATGAGTTCGTTCTTCTTCGGCTGTCAGAACACCTTCAAACTGGCCGGTCAAACGACCATGAACGATAATGTCGTGCGCTGTCAAGCGAACGGCGTGTGGGACTTTGGTGATCTTCGCTGCGAAGGACCTGTGTGTGTAGATCCGGGTCGCCCGAACGATGGATTCCAGGTGGCAAACAGCTACGAACAGAGCTCGGAAGTTTTGTTCGGATGCTCGCGCGCTGGCTACATCTTGATCAACCCACGTCCGATCACGTGCGTAAAGCAACCGGAATGCAAAACAATCAAACCGATCGGTATCTCATCGGGGCTCATCCCGGACAGTGCAATCAATGCGACTTCGGAGCGACCGAACTACGAGGCGAAGAATGTACGTCTGAACTCGGTGACTGGATGGTGCGGCAAGCAGGAAACGTTCACTTACGTTAGTGTCGATCTGGGCAAGGTTTATCGTGTGAAGGCCCTGCTGGTGAAGGGTGTCGTAACGAACGATATCGTAGGCCGCCCGACAGAGATTCGGTTCTTCTACAAACAGTCGGAAAAGGAGGACTACGTCGTGTACTTCCCGAACTTTAACCTGACAAAGCGTGATCCGGGTAACTACGGTGAGCTGGCTATGATCACGTTGCCCAAGTACGTTCAGGCACGCTTCGTTATTCTCGGCATCGTAAGCTACATGGATAATCCGTGCCTGAAGTTTGAGCTGATGGGATGCGAAGAACCGGCGGCCGATCCGCTGCTCGGCTACGACTATGGGTATTCGCCGTGCGTTGACAATGAGCCACCGATCTTCCAAAACTGCCCACAGCAACCGATTCTCGTTAAGCGTGGTCCGAACGGAGAAGTTCTGCCACTGAACTTCACCGAACCGACAGCACTCGACAACTCGGGCTCGATTGCACGGTTGGAGGTGAAACCGCCACATTTCAAAACGACCAGCTACGTGCTGGATAACACAGTCGTCAAATACATCGCCTACGATTACGACGGCAATGTGGCGATCTGCGAGATCAACATCACGGTACCGGACATAACGCCACCACTGCTCGATTGTCCGCAGAGCTTCGTCATTGAGCTCGGTGAGAAGCAGGCAAACTACTACGTCAACTTCAACGACACGATCAAACGCGTGAAGGCATCGGACAGTTCCGGAGACGTACGGATTGAGTATGTGCCCGAGTCCGCATCGATACCGCTCGGTGGATTCCGCAACGTGACCGTCGTGGCAACGGATAAGTACAACAACAAGGCCACCTGTAACTTCCAGGTGTCGGTACAACCAACGCAGTGCGTTGATTGGGACCTGCAAGCGCCGGGTAATGGGGAAATCAAATGCACCACGCAGGAATCGGGTGGTGTCGAGTGTGAAGCAACCTGCAATCCAGGCTTCCGGTTTACGGACGCAGACAAGAAGAAGGTGTTCATGTGCAAGAAGGGCCGCTTCTGGAAACCGTCGTCCGTCGTACCGGACTGCGTGTCGGAGAATACGCAACGTGCAGACTACCAGGTAGTGGCAACTACGACCTACCGGGCGAATGGTGTCGTGTCGGAACAATGTCTACCACAGTACCAGGAACAGACGGCGAAACATTTTGCCAGCCTGAGCAGTGTGCTATCACAGCGCTGTTCGGCCGTCTACGTTAACATGAACGTTACCATCCTGAAATCGGTTCCACGACTTCTCGAGGAGAACGTTGTGCAGATGGACTTCATTCTACTGATCGATCCGGCAGTGAAGCAACCACAGCTGTACGATCTATGCGGCTCCACGTTGAACCTGATCTTCGATCTAAGCGTACCGTACGCAAGTGCCGCCATTGAACCTCTTTCGAACGTTAAATCGATCGGCAACGAGTGTCCACCGTTGCGTGCACTGAAGAGCGCCATCTCGCGAGGATTTACGTGCGGCGTTGGAGAGGTGTTGAACATGGACACGAACGACGTACCACGGTGTTTGCATTGTCCTGCGGGTACATATGCTGGCGAAAACCAGAAAACATGCTCGCCCTGCTCGAAGGGTTTCTATCAGCATCGCGAACGGCAAGGTTCGTGTTTGAAGTGTCCTGTTGGTACATACACGAAGGAGGACGGCTCGAAGGCGGTACAGGACTGTGTGCCAATCTGTGGCTATGGAACGTACTCACCGACCGGTCTGGTGCCTTGTTTGGAATGTCCGCGCAACTCATTCTCGGCGACCCCACCACTCGGTGGCTTCCGGGACTGTCAGGCTTGTCCGAGCGGTACGTTCACCTATCAACCGGCTGCTCAGAGTGAGAGTGACTGTCGACGCAAGTGTCCGGCCGGTACGTACTCGCACACCGGTCTTGCACCATGTTCACCCTGCCCGAAGAACTACTACCAGAAGTCGGAGGGAGCTACTAGCTGTAGCGAGTGTCCCTCGGGACGCCGCACGGATACGATCGGCTCGCTAACGGCCGATGATTGTAAACCGATCATGTGCAACGAAAACTCCTGCCAGCATGGTGGATTGTGTGTGCCACTCGGACACGATATTCACTGCTTCTGTCCGGCCGGATTCTCGGGTACACGCTGTGAGGTAGACATCGACGAGTGTGCCTCCCAGCCGTGCTACAATGGCGGTACGTGTAAGGATTTGCCGCAAGGTTATGAGTGCCGTTGTGCCCGCGGTTACACCGGTATCAACTGTCAGGAGGCGAAGAGCGACTGTGATGCGGATCCGTGTCCGGCGCGTGCCATGTGCAAGGATGAACCCGGATTCGGGAACTATACCTGCATGTGCCGTAGTGGGTACACCGGTGACAACTGTGACATTACGATCGATCCGTGTACGGCGGGTGAAAACCCGTGCGGTAATGGAGCCACCTGTATTGCACTGCAGCAGGGTCGGTTCCGGTGTGAGTGTACACCGGGCTGGGAGGGTCATCTGTGCAGCATCAATACGGACGACTGTGCGGAGAAGCCGTGTCTGCTGGGAGCAAACTGTACGGATCTGGTGAACGATTTTAGCTGCACCTGTCCGCCAGGATTTGCCGGGAAGCGGTGCCAGGAGAAGATTAACCTTTGCCTGTCGGAACCCTGCAACCATGGTATGTGTGTCGATCGGTACTTCTACCACGAGTGCGTGTGCAATCCGGGCTGGGAAGGTGCTGCCTGCGACGTCAATGTGGACGAGTGTGATAGCAGCCCGTGCGAGAATGGTGGCGTCTGTACGGATATGATCAACGACTATCAGTGTAGCTGTGCCGATGGATATACGGGCAAGAACTGCCAGCATACGGTTGATGATTGCGAAAGTGCACCGTGCCAGAATGGTGGAACGTGCGTCGATCGGTTGGATGGATTCTCGTGCCAATGCCGGCCAGGATATGTTGGGGTGCAGTGCGAGACGGATCGTAACGAGTGTCTTAGCGATCCGTGCAATCCGATCGGTACGGAGAAGTGCATGGATAGGGAGAACACGTTCGAGTGTGTCTGCCGTCAGGGCTTCGACGGTAAGGTGTGTGACAACGACATCGACGATTGTGAGTATGCACCGTGCCAGAATGGTGGCACGTGTTTGGATCGTGTCGGTGGCTTCGAGTGCCAATGCCCAGCCGGATGGACGGGTGAGCGTTGTAACGTGCAGGTGACGGCCTGTGACGTTGAACGACCGTGCAAAAATGATGCTCAGTGTATTGATCTGTTCGAGGACTTCTTCTGTGTGTGTCCAAGTGGCACGGATGGTAAGAAGTGTGAGACTGCGCCAGACCGTTGCATCGGACAGCCGTGTATGCATGAGGGTCAGTGCAAGGACTACGGATCGGGACTGAACTGTTCTTGCTCGATGGATTTCACCGGTGTCGGATGCCAGTACGAGTTCGATGCATGTGAAGCGGGCACTTGTCAGAATGGAGCGACCTGTGTCGATCGAGGCAGTGGATATCAGTGTATCTGCCCGCCTGGATATACGGGGCGGAACTGCGAGCATGATCAGGTGGATTGTAAGGACAATTCCTGCCCACCGGGAGCTGTTTGCATCGATCTGAACAACGACTTCTACTGCCAGTGTCCGTTCAATCTGACTGGAGACGATTGTCGCAAATGTAAGTGAAGGGTGAAGATCATCTTGGAGATCATGGATGAGTGAAGAATTAATGTGATTTTTCTTTCATTCCAAATACAGCGGTCCAGATTGATTACGATCTATACTTTAGCGATCCATACCATTCGTCCGCCTCGCAAGTTGTTCCGTTCTATACGAGTGCGTCGGACAGCTTAACCCTGGCCATGTGGGTGCAGTTCGCTCAGAAGGATGACACGGGCATCTTCATAACGCTGTATTCTGCCAAGTATGTGCCAAGACACGTTTGCATTCTTTCTGCAACATTTGAATAACTCACGAGCTTTCTCCTTCACAGTGCACCGAATGTGATCACCAAGCGTAGGACGATGTTGCAGGCCCACTCGAGCGGTGTGCAAGTGTCGTTCTTCGAAGATCTCCAGGATGTGTTCCTACCGTTCAAAGAGTACAGTACCATCAATGACGGTCAGTGGCATCATATCGCTGTCGTTTGGAATGGCAAAACGGGACAGCTTATGCTCATTACCGAGGGCTTCATTGCCAGCAAGGCTGAGTATGGTGTAAACCGAGTACTTCCCAATTAGTAAGTGTGCAAAACAAACTATTAACGAAAGCAACGAAAAGCTTAATGCGTAATATTTGTTCGCTTTCTCTTTAGCTGCTGGCCTGTGCTTGGTGCACCACTGATGGATGGCAACCGGAAGGAAGCGTACAGTGATCTTGGGTTCCAGGGTAAACTGACGAAGGTTCAAATCTGGAGCCGAGCTCTGGACGTAACGAACGAAATCCAGAAGCAGGTGCGTGATTGTCGTAGTGAACCGGTACTGTACAAGAACCTTATCCTGAACTGGGCGGGCTACGAACAAACGCTTGGTGGCGTACAACGATCCGTACCGTCGACCTGTGGTCAGAAGAAGTGCAAACCGGGCTATGCCGGTGCTAACTGTCAGCAGCTGCAGGTAGATCGCGAAGCACCGCAAGTTGAGTACTGTCCAACGGATCTGTGGGTCGTGGCAAAGAATGGTTCAACCGTGGTCAACTGGGAGGAACCTCGGTTCACCGACAACATTGGCATTTCGAAGATTGTCGAACGCAATGGACACCGGTCGGGTGAAACGTTGCTGTGGGGAATTTACGATGTAATGTATCTGGCGTACGATGCCGCCGGTAATACCGCGTCCTGCGCATTTAAGGTGACAATCGTGGCCGAATTCTGTCCCGCATTAGCCGATCCGCTTGGAGGTTCGCAGAGCTGTAAGGATTGGGGTGCCGGTGGTCAATTTAAGGTTTGTGAGATTGCGTGCAATCCGGGCATGAAGTTCTCACAGATTGTGCCACGGTTCTATACGTGCGGTTCGGAAGGATTCTGGCGCCCAACCATGCAACCGAATGTACCGCTGGTGTATCCGTCTTGTTCACCGACCAAACCGGCCCAGCGGCTTATTCGCATCCAGATGCAGTTCCCTTCGGACGTGCTGTGCAATGAGGCTGGACAGGGTGTGTTGAGACAGCGCATTAAGAATGCAATCAATGCACTGAACCGTGACTGGAACTTGTGCTCGTACTCGATGGAAGGATCGCGTGAATGTCGCAATGTGGAGATCGACGTAAGGTGCGACCGTAACAGACATCCGAACATCGTCAAGCGACAGACGGTGCTGCAGATCTCGCCGAATCCTGAGAGCGCTTACGCCATTAATGCTACCATTCCGATCAAGAGGTAAGGTGATAGTGGATGAAGCTGACTTGCAGAATCTCAACATAATTTGTCCTTCTGTTCCCACAGTGAAATTGTGAGCAACTCCAATGGCCAGCGTTTGAATACGTTGAACCTGCTGGAGAAACTTATTCTGGAAGATAATCAGTTTGCGGTACAGGACATTCTGCCGAACACGTTCGGCGATGCGTCTTCGCTTAATCTCGTAACGGAGTACGCCTGCCCACAGGGTCAGGTAGTGGTCGAGCCGGACTGTGTGCCGTGTGCGGTCGGTACGTTCTACAACGTGTCGAGCAAAACGTGTCTGCCATGTCCGGAGGGATCCTATCAGCCCGAGATTGGTCAGCTGCAGTGCAAGAGCTGTCCAAAGATCGCTGGACGAACGGGTGTAACGGCACTGGTTGGCGCTAGATCAGCCGTCGAATGCAAAGGTAAGTGGGCTGATACACCAGTTTTTTCCAGTTCTTAAGTAAAACGAGCTATCTTTTCGTGTCCCTTCAGAACGATGTGCTGCCGGTAAGTATTTGGATTCGGTTACCGGACTTTGCCAACCGTGCGGCTATGGTTACTATCAACCGAACGAAGGATCGTTCACGTGTGAGATCTGCGGTTTGGGACAAACGACCCGTACACCGGAAGCCACCAGCAAGAGCGAATGTCGCGATGAATGTAACTCCGGCATGCAGCTTGGTCTGGAGGGCAAATGTGAGCCATGTCCACGTGGTACGTACCGCAAGCAGGGAGTACATCCCTCGTGCCTCTCATGTCCCAATGGACGTACGACGGCTAAGCTTGGATCTTCCAATGTCGAAGAGTGCTCGTTACCTATCTGCTCGCCTGGAACGTATCTGAATGGTACGCTGAACGTGTGCGTAGAGTGTCGCAAGGGCTTCTATCAGTCGGAGCACCAGCAGACGTCTTGCATCCCATGTCCACCGAATCATACCACTAGAAGTACCGCAGCGGTAAGTGTTTATGGTGAGCGAGATAGAAACCTTCATGAACTAAAGATGATTTTTTCTTTCTAGAACAACAAAAATGAATGCATTAACCCGTGTGAGGATGTGTCGGATGGTTCACCGCGTTGCGATCCGAACGCGTTCTGCATACTGATACCGGAAACGTCCGACTTCAAGTGCGAATGTAAGCCAGGCTTCAATGGTACCGGAATGGAATGTTCGGGTAAGGATAACCGTTCAAACGCACATGCGGCTGTTAGGTGGCTGGGCAATGTTAATATTTTTCAATACACCCCCTACAGACATGTGTAATGGCTTCTGCGAGAACTCTGGTCATTGCGTGAAGGACGCCAAGGGTCTACCATCGTGTCGATGCAAGGGATCGTTCACGGGCACCAAGTGTACCGAGCGGTCCGAGTTTGCTTACATTGCCGGTGGCGTTGCAGCTACCGTCATCTTCATAATACTCATCGTTCTACTGATCTGGATGATCTGTGCGCGGTAAGTATCGCTTCCTTTGACAAGGAATATTCCTTGACATGAGCGGATTCAAAATGATTGTATCTGTTTTTTCTATTGCAGAGCCAATCGCAAGCGAGACCCGAAAAAGATCATCTCACCAGCTGCGGATCAGACGGGATCGCAGGTTAACTTCTATTACGGAGCGCACACGCCATATGCCGAAAGTATTGCTCCATCGCATCACAGCACGTACGCACACTATTATGACGACGAGGAGGACGGTTGGGAGATGCCCAACTTCTACAATGAAACGTATCTTAAAGATGGTAAGCATTGGACGGATTTCTTTTACTTTTGGATCTGTATTAACTTAATTACTCCTTCTTATATCCGCACTTCAGATCAATTCATCGGAGTTCAAGGTGCCAACGGAAAGCTTAATTCGTTGGCTCGATCTAATGCATCGTTGTACGGTACGAAGGACGATCTGTACGATCGGCTAAAACGTCACGCTTATACCGGTAAAAAAGGTAATGCAAGCAACACTTATGGAGCGCGGGAAATTTCCACTGATTGACTAAGCGAAATTGTGTTCTATTCGTTTTTATTCCAGACAAAAGTGACACGGACAGTGAGGAGCATTAGGCATCGTTGTTAATTTAAGCATTAGCTCATATTAAAATCCCTTCGAAATACTCTTGTATAAAACAATATTAAGTAGAACAAGACGCATGCAAACGAACAAGAAGAAGACGAAAAACAACCACAATCGCGCGGGAACACAACCTTTTCATTGAATAAATTGTATGTTTTAAATTACGACTTTTAAACCACGTTGTGCATTTTCTGTAGTCGTTTTTGCTTATCCGAAAATGATTTATTTTCACCGTGTTTCGTTAAATGTAATTAACACGCGGCTAGTGTTGGGTCAAGAGCGAAAGAGGTAGCTCAATCGCTACGCTCATCTTATTGTGCGCGCTCCTGCACAGCCCACGGGAAAAAGAGGTAGCTCCGTATTGTGCGATTGTGCTTGCGATGCGCTCCTAGAAGCGAAGTTTTGCACCACACGGAGCGATTGTGCGATGCGTTCCCAGGAGCGAAGTTTCGCACCACAAGGAGCGCTGCACGCATGAGCGATTCCTGCGATACACCTACCTCTTTTTCCCATGAGCTGTGCGAGAGCGCGCACAATAAGATGACCGGAGCGATTGAAACACCCTATCGCTCTTGACCCACTAGCTATAGCCATAGGAAATTTTCAAATTCTTTTATTTTCTTTCATTTATTTCTGATTTTTT
>CM028125.1:29607419-29667277 GCA_016254315.1 Anopheles parensis
TTTGTTTTTTTTCTTCTTTTTTTCATTAACAGTTGTTCTTGTTCGGTTCGATTTAAATAAATTAAAACATTAGTTGTGATGCATTTCTTGTTCCGCGATCGATGATGTATGTATGTGGTGGTGTTGTAGTTTTGAAAAATGGAAGCTGTACGGTAGCAAAGCTTCATACCGCGCTGCATGTTTCCATGTTGTGTTGTAGTTGTTTCCTAACTGAAAATGTGCTCTTTCGTTGCCTCAAAAACACATACAAACGTGTGTAAATGGGGAGATTATAGACGATTAACTTTGATCAGCCTATAAAGACAATATGTTGTCCCTGCAGTTATTACAATTACAGTGTTATTGTTACTATTGGTTTGTACACACAAATGCCGCGCCTGGATCGCGTTTTTACACCGCATGAAAGCTAATGAATTACTGCACTCGATGCTATTATGTGATAGTTTGATTTTCGCTAATATTGTTGTTTTGAGCCTTTCCTAGAGCAGCAAATCGCATTTGCGCACAAGATCAATCAGATAAACGACATCGATACAATTAGGTTCCCAGTGGTTGGGTTGTTAAAAATGCATCCGCTCACTGTTTCGTCTTTTGTCGTGTGTTTGTTTGTTAGTATGTGAGTTGGTTTTCGATTTTAAAACGTTTCAAGATGCTTAAAAGATGTGCTTCGGCGGCGAAATTGCGATACACAACCGTTGCACTAGCAACATGGTAAAAACGCTGATATGGCCATTTTTCCGTTTGTGTTTTGTTTCAAATTTTGAATAAGCGAAAACGACACACACACACTAACAGACCTAGCATACCGTAATGACTTGTTCGCTGTGTGCAATTGAGGGAAGTTGAATGCATCACTGTTGGGAGCAACACTGGTACGAGCCAGGAAACTGGATGCCGTTTTACCCATAAAACGTTTAAAACATTTTCCTAACACTACGGTTTCAATATAAATACTTACACGTCTAGTTTTACACACCGAAACACCGAAAAAACGTACGTACAGTACGAGCCTACATCATATACAATTACACGTATGGTACAAATAATGGTTAGAGAACAAACGACAACGGGGCGCATGACTCGTAACCGTTGTAAGTCTTATGAAGTAGTAGAGCAAACGTATCTACAAGTTATTCTTAATATACTAAATACACAAAAAACACATACTACACACACTGGCTATCGATGACACAAGGGCGGTACTGCATCTCCATTGCTCGGGGCAATATCCTCATTGATCATCTACTGCTGCGAATGCACCCTTTAAACTATGATTTCCTCTGGCACGAAGCGTGTACATTTGCAACATACATTTACACATCGATGCGTTTTTTGTTTGTTTTGCTATGGCTAATAATAACTGGATACGAGATGTGAAATAACACGGTTCTGTGTATGAACTGGCGTACGAGATCAGCTACCAGCTACCATATCTCGAACTACCATTTAACTTCCGATCTTTCTGCTTTATCTACAAATTTACACAAACGTTTCCACTTGCACATGTGCTTTCTCGATCCGTTCACGGGTTAATACATGGCTGTCCCTTCTTTTCAACGCCTTCCACCGGTGCTGCTGCTGGACGTTAATTGAGATATTTGCGACACTTTTTCGAACCACACGAGCAGGGAATTTTTACATCCTCGAACGGGAACTTGTAGTCGTACGTTAGCTCCTCACCCTGCACGATACGACGCAGTGCAAAGATGATGATGTGTTTGTGGCCAAGAATATCGACGACTTTCGAGTAACAGTTGGGCTGTGAAGTAGAGAAAGTTCCATGGTAGCAAATTTGTTAGTTGGTACGTAACAGGACGTTTGATCGTTCCGTAAGATTCCTTACCTCACACGAGTGATTGATGAAACGGGCCGCATTGCCGCGCATCGTTGCATCGACGACGAAGTTTTCATCAATCTTGAACATGTAACATCCGATACCACGACTGTCGTAGTACCGTTCCCGCTTGTCGGTTAGTGTCGAACGGATCAACTCACCGGCATACTCGATAACCATTTCACCTAAAAGAGACAACAAGATACAGATTAATTCCAAATGATTCTTACGGATTCACTTGAATGCTCGAAAAGCACGTTTACACCTACCTGCTTCAATGTCACGGTTACAGAACAGTCCGCGACCATGTATATGCGATCGATAGACGCCGACCGATTCCTTGGACGATTCCTTCAGCGTTCGGTAGCGCATTGCCATCGGCAGATTACTGCCACTGCCCCGTCTGCAAGCAAAAACAGATAAAATTTTCACGCTAATGTTGAAAGTCAAGAAAGCCTCGCGGCACAACACAACTTACCGTGGAATGATCGTATCGTCGATGTTCTGTGCAACGATCGGCATCGGTTGTTTGCGATGTCGAGATGCCAGCCAGCTGAACATGTCATACTCCGAGCGCGAACTGTACGGCTCACAGCGTGCCGTGCCGTGTGGATTCTCCTGCAGATCATCGAAATAATCCGCATACTCTGACGACGCGTGTGACGTAAAGCCTCCGTTCATGCCATTACCAGCAGCACTACCGCCAATACCGGTACCACCCAAGCCAGTTTGCTTCTTGTGATAGAGTGGACTGTACTGCGCACACTTCTCAACACCCGGCAACTGTTCGAGCAGATACCGGATAGCGTTCGTCTTCAGACCGAGCATCTGTACACCGGCCATTTCCTTCAGTTGGCCTTCGGGCAACGCCGTTAGACCGTGTGCGCGCCGTGCGATCTGTACCGCCTCGAACAGCTTGTCCCAGATTTCTGAGATAGAGGTCGACTTGTAGGTGAATCCATCCTGCGACTGTATTTCGTACAGCAGCTTAGGACTGGTGGAACGTGGAATGGACTGTGTCTTGGGTATGGTTGCCGCTGGTGATGGCTGTACGGTGTACTGCTGCAACTCCTCATCCAGCTGCAACTGTTGATGGTGCTCTGTTGGCGATGGTTGCGACAATGGAGACGGTTCCGGTTGACGAATCTTGCCGAAAAGTACACTCTCCGCATCACCATTGTGCAGCAGGGAGTTATCCACATCCAGCTCGTGTCCGTTGCCACCAAAGTTTGACCGTTCCGTGTTGCGGAAGCAAACACTCGCATCCGATTCCTTCTTGTCGTCAAACATGGAACTGGCGATCGTTAGCAGCGATTGCTGATTGGCTAGATTTTCCGAAGATTGCATTTCTTCAAGCGTCATCATTGGCATGGTACTAGCCGCGGTTGTAAGTGATGGAGAAGTCGCAGCCGAATGGTACTCCTCATTCAACTCGGCCACTAACCGTTCCGTCTCCGCAGCACAATCTGCTACCGTTTCGAGCGTGCGATGATGCTGCTGATGATGTTGCTGCTGTCGTTGCTCCGCTTGCAGATCCTTCGACTGTCTCAGATTTTCGAACGCATTCATCTGCATCTCACCGGCTCGGTGATGCATTTCCGCCTCCTGATTCGTCTGCTGCTCGAGATTATCGAGTATTTCGGAAATCTTATCCTTTATCTCCGGCGAGTCCGATTCTCCATCGTTCATGCTTGGCGAGGCCGCACCACTACTACTGCCGGCACCACTGTCCCCACACATCGATGTTTCATGCCCTTCGGCAAGCATTTCTTGCGTTTCCGCTTCGAGCGAATGTTTCAGCTCATCGATCCGTTGCGTTTCCGTGTCCCGATCGTCCTCGATCGAGTCATGCGACATCAGCGTAGGCTGAGGTGATTGCATCGGATCGGTTGTGCGAACCGGCGACGTAAGAATTGGTTTAATTTCGATCTGTGCCGCCATCGTTATTGGAGTGTTCTGCTGATGATCGAGTGGACCACCGCCGAGCGGAATCAGTGTCCCATTGCCATCGAAGCTGAGACTGAACTGGAAGCTTGGAGTTATCGATTGGTTCGATTGTGGCTGTTGCTGCTGTTGATCTTCTAGCTCCATCATCATGGTGGATTGTTCCGCAGCTACTGGGGAAGGTGACGGTTCCTGTTGGTGCGACGAAGGTGGCAATGGGGACGGTGTACAGCTTCCGTTCGTAGTTGTCGGTGTCATCATAGCCGAAGTGAGTGGTGTAATTTCGATTGGTTTGATCTCGATCTCGAGCCGATTGTTGGTCTTGTTCGATGGTAGTAACTTTTCATTGCTCGCAATTTTCATCCGGTCCACATCGTTCGGCGATGAGCTGGGTGTGGATACGCCGTACGGCGATGACACCTGATGGTTGTTTGAAATGATGGAAAATTCGTCCAACTTTTCGGAACACTGCTGTTGAAGCATCTTCAGCGGTGGCGGTGGTGGCGTTTGAGACACTTCCGAGTTCTTCTGCTGCATCACCGAAGCCTGCATTGGCAGGACTCGATTGGTTGGCCGGTTCTGTACGGTGGATGAGTTATTGTTCTGGTTGTTATTTTGATTAGTTTGCTGTTGTATCGGATTGACTACGTTGGTCGGTATGTTGGAGTAGAGCGGCATCGGGTATGGAGCTGTCGGAAGCGTTATGCTCGCCGGCTGAGATGGTGTGATCGTGATCGTGGATGCCGGCATCGATACCGGAACTGGTCCACCGGCATTGGGCCCACCAGTGTTAGCAAGCGATAGCGTAATTTGTCCCGCACTGGATGTCTTTTTGGAAAGTGGCACCTTGCCGCCTGGAGTAATCGTGATTGGTTGCGATTGCAGCTGCTGCTGTTGCTGCTGTGGAAGGCCAGCCAACTGTTGTTGTGCTGTGGACACACTCATTAATTGCTGGTACGGTTGTTGCTGTACTGGGGGTTGTTGTGCCTGCTGTTGCGGTGTAGCGTAACTAATCATCTGGGCTTGACTATGATTCATTGTTAGCATCCCTTTCTGCTTCTTCATATGCGTTCCCGGCGCATTCACGTGTCCTGACTTCTTGAGCGTTGCACCGGTTGGCTGGATTATCATCATTGGGCCATTGTTGAGGTTTATACCATTTGGTACAGGTGTCACACTGGTGGACGATACTACTGGGGTTTGCAGCTGCGGAGCCAATTTCTCGATCACCATCGATGGTTGCTTGATCGCACTAACCGTTAGCTGGTTAGTCGCGATCGTTTGCAATCCATTCGCATTAACGTTCGGTTTGATCGGTACGAGCTGCGATGAGTTGTTTACCGAAGCGATATTGTTGCTGGTCGGAATGAGGGTGATGCTGTTCGGTAGTAACTGCTGCTGTGGCACTGGTTGCGCAGCGATCATCAGCGATTGCGGTTGGGGCTGTGACAGCTGGTAGATCGATGTTGGCGGTGTTGTCGATGGTGATGGCGAATGAAGTGAAGCGGAAGTTTTCTGTTTCACTGGCTTTGCGACAATCTTCGGTTTGGTGTAGTTGGTCGTTTTTGTAATTGGTTTGATAACGTTCGAAACCTTGGTCGAGGTCGTTAGGGCCGTAGCCGTCGTGTAGACGGACGAAGAAACGATCGACTGGAAACCGGCGGCAGATTTATGCTGCTGGGACCCTGATACCATACCCGTGCTGGTTGTTATCTGTTCGGTACCGCTACTCAACATCTTCATGGCGGTGTTGGGCATAACCTTGTTCACCAGTTGCGGTTGCGCCTTCGGTATGATGGTTTTCATCGTCGGCTTCAACGGTGTGACGATCGAGGTCGTAGAGCTTGAAGAACTGGTGGCGATTGTGTTTGTACTCGGCTGTATACTGATTCCAGATGGTGAGGATGTTTCTATTTTCCAAAGTTGCTGTTGCTGCTGCTGGTGCTGATGCTGTTGTTGCTGGATCGATCCCATCGGCTGGTGTGTCTGTTGAATAGTAGCCGGAAGATTCCCCGACGTGGAGGAAACTACTGCCGTCGGTTGGAGTGGTGCCTGCTGGAAGATGGTTTGTCCACCATTCCCGCCGACACTCGTAGACGTTTGGATCTGGACCGGTGTCGGTGCCTGCGAGACGACAGACGCGCTAGATGTTCCAATCTGCATCGGCTGACCGGTAGCGTCGTTGTTCAACACCACGTACCCTGTGGGCATTTCGACAATCGGTTCAATCTTGCTAGCGGCAAACACTTGCGTTGTAGTAGCGGAAAAGCTTGAATTCTGACTCAACACACCTTGCATCGCTGTGGCGGATACGAACTGCTGCGAGGACATCACGGTGTTCTGCACGATCGTCTCCAGTCCGTAATACATCGAGGGGCTGGTTAGATACATGCAGCCCGAAGCCGGATCCGTTACCATCATCTCGAGCGTTGGCTGAGCGGAGGCGGTTGCTGCTGCCGTCGCACCCAGTACCATCTGTTCCGTCGCCATCATGCCACACTGGATGGTGGCCGCTTGCGGTTGCACGATCGTACCAATGACTTGCGGCTGGGTAGCAATCTGTAATGCACCAGCAGGAATGAGCGAGTAACCACCGGTACCGTTCGGGATGAGAATGTTGTTAGCCGTAGCAGCGGCTAACGTTCCCGCATCCGCTCCT
Source organism: Anopheles parensis (assembly GCA_016254315.1). NCBI lineage: Eukaryota > Metazoa > Arthropoda > Insecta > Diptera > Culicidae > Anopheles > Anopheles parensis. The sequence goes on from CM028125.1 coordinate 29,613,857, forward strand.
GTCGTGGCCATAGCGAATCCGTTCTGTGTGAGCATGTTTGCCGGTGCTAGCTGATATTGCACCGGGCTGTGTGTCGCCGTCAGTGTACCTTGGTCGGATAGGTACGAGATTTGATTGCCTCCGACTTGCTGTACAAGAATGGGTTGATTTGCGGGTGATTGCGTCTGGAAGATGATATTACCAGGTGTTTGCTGTGGTGCGGCAGGAGTTGCTGCCGAACGGATCAACGGATAGGAAGCGTTGATCAGTTGTATTTGTTGCTGCTGTTGCTGTTGCGTCTGGGGTGCACCAATCGTCTGCAGTTGACCAGCTGACTGACCACCGATCATTGTCGTTGTTGGATGAATTGTCATCGTTTGCTCTTGCTGCTGCTGATGATGATGCTGCTGTTTGGTTTTCATCTGCACCGATGTCTTCGACACACCGTTCGATGTGATTGTGCGTTTCGTTTTAAGTGAACCTTGCTGATGGTGCTGTTGCTGATGTGGATGCTTTGTGATCACCTTCTTAGGTGATGCGGTGGTATATACAATCTTTTTCGCGGTCGGTTGCATTGCCATCGATTGAGTGCCCCCAGCGCTCTGCAGAATCGTTTGTTGCTGCTGTGGAGCGGCAATCGTCATCAGCTGCGGTTGACCGTTCGGGCCAATCGAGATGATTTGTGGTTGTTGCGAGAATACACTACCAAGGGCTTGGGCCGTGCTGAGTGTTGTTGTTGTCATTGGACCCGTACCGGAGGCTAGACTGTGCGGAAGGGTGATTGACGATGCGGTAGGTGCGGGTTGAATAAAACGTTGCTTGTTCTGCACGAACTGCTGCGAACTGTTGTCCTGCAGCACTTGCTGTTGTTGCTGTTGGGATTGCTGCTGGTAGGTAGCATTCGAAAATTGATTCGTTGTAGCGAAGATTTGGCCCTGCCCGTTTGGCGTAGAGATGATCATGTTGCCGCCCAGATTCTGCAACCCAACGGAACCCGCTTGCAGTGTTCCCTGGATGGGGATTTGCTGTGCACCCGTGGCTGAAGTCTGAATAGGAATGCCGTTCGATGAGAGTTGATTGATCGTGATCGGCATCGACGTCGGCAGGTTGGACAGTATCGCTTGGTTACCGTTTAGATTGATCGTCTGTCCGGTCTGCAATACTGAGATGGTTTGGGGATGACCAGTCGGCTGTGATGAGGTCGTAATATAGCCCGTCGTGTTACCGTAGATGTCGGTCGTAATCGTTTGGGGTTGGGATGTTGTTTGGGGAAGGATGAAAGTATTTCCGGCGGTGCCTGCTATCTGACCGGTGATGATTTGCTGTTGCTGCTGTTGTTGTTGCTGTTGCTGTTCGGGGCTCAACAAACGAGGCGATCGAGTTTCCGATTCCGATTCACTAGTGGAAAGCACTTCGCACGAGCTAAGATGTCGTTGGTACGATTCCTGGTTCCGATACGTTGCCTGACAGCGATCACACTTTACCGGTGCTTCGATCATTGAGCGGGACGAGTAGATCTTCATCTCTCCTACTGTACCATCGAGACAGATATCATCCACACCATCCAGCTGCGATATTTTAAGCTTCTCGAATACATTCCCACTATCCGACGCACCATCAACCATAGTGGAAGATTTTTTCACCGATGACCAGGAATATTCCTCTTGCACCGACTTTCGACGTTCCTGCATAACAACATTTGTACTTGCGGTTGTTGTTGCCAACGTGGTAGTCGTTGTGGTAGTAGTCGTAGTTATTGGCCCGCCGAAAGTAATATCTTCCTTGATTCGTCCCAGCGAAAGTACATCCGAGAGTTTTATATTATTTTTAGCAATTTTGCGACGTTTCGCCACCACTGCTGCAGTCGATTCGAGCTGCTTTGTGCTCCAGGAAAAGCTTCCCGATCGTTGACCACGTGGTTGCTGTTGTCCAACCGCTGCAATTGCTTCGAGAATATCAGATTTGCTTCTTTTCAGTTCCCGATGATGCACAACGTTTGTCGCATTGGTGGAGGTCGGTTTCGCCATTCCGGATAGTAGTGCGTCCTCTACACCGGGAGTACCAATCGTTTTGGCCCAGCTGTCATTACTCAACTCTGATCCAACTCCACCACCGATTGCCTCATGCAGACTTTCCATATCGTCCACATCCATACCGGAATGTTCTTCGGGTTTGGACGAATGGCCGCTGATGTTCGTCGTTGCGCCAGATGAAGAACAAGAAGCTCCCGCACCATTACCGGTCACCTGTATCATTCCCGGATCCTTTAAGATGTCCACATTGAACGTGGCGTCGGTTTTTAAGTCCATTGCGAGCAGATCTTCGTAGGTCATCAGCTTAGGCAGAATGTCCAGCATCGAAATACCATCGAGAATGTCGTGTGGAAGATCTTCAAAAATTGCATCCTTTATTTCCGGCGGCAAGAGATCGTTCGTGTTCTGGGGTTCCTCGTCGTTCGTATCTTCTCCAGTGTTACACACTGAATTCGATTCACACAGCGATTGAAGTTGCTGCTGCAGTTGATGTTGCTGCTTCGACACTCCTCGATCTCTAAGTGATGAGGAACCTAGCAACTGTGCTGTGGTTGTGGTGGTCATCGTCGTAGCGGTCGAAGACATTGAAGCTAGCAAATGCTGCTGCATAGCGTCATTCTGCAGTGGATCGATATCTTCCTCTTCCTGGTTGTCCGTATACTGCAGGCTGGTATGCCAGCGGGCAATCTGTGAGAGACCCCACTGCACGCTACTACTGTTCGACGAATGATCAACGGTGAAATTCTTGCCAAGATCGGTGCCGTAGCCGTAGTTGTTGCTCTGGATCGATGTTTTGATTCGATACGATACGATCTTCCAAGGCTCTTTGGCTGACCAGTACAGTCGCGTACATTCAAAATCCGTCGGAATGAGTACGTCCGCATGATCACTGAAGGTCGGTACCACGTGTCCTAGACGGCGTACATTCAACGATCCAATCATGAACTGCACCCGATTCGGTTCCACGTATCGCTTCTTTCGTCGATCTAGCTCAACGTACACGGAACGGGCAATCTCAAAGTTGCGCTCCTCGGGACATCGCTTTTTCTTCGCCTCTCCCGCATGAGCCGTACAATACACCGTCTTGTCCAGCATAAACACACATCCGATACGTCTCGCACAAGGGAAGTGATAGTGCTCACCGCAGTTTTTCACATTGCACCCTACAGTGGCACCCTTCACACCACAATGACAACACTTGATAAGACGGCCGCGCGATGCAGCCGAATGGACGTTCTGCAGTGAACCATCGATTTCCTCGAATACTTCCGCTGACCAAAGGGCACAGTTGGTGTGCACCCAGTTGTTTTGGCCACAGTAAAGCAACCGCGACTCGTGCAGGGTCATTCCTTCACCCTGCTGCTTGCACAGCATGCAGATCCGGGTATCTAACAGCTCTTCTTCTGTCTCGTGAAAGTAATCCGTTAACTCTTCGAGAGGAATGTCAATCTGCGGTACCTTCTGATCCAGTGTTGCACCGAGCCCTTCGAAAGAGTTTCCAGCAACATTGTTCGACCCATGTTGAAAACCACCGCGACCATTCATACCACCAGACCCTGTCGATGAGTGGTATCGATCAAGTCCAGACGTTTGATCGGCCTCACCGCACATCGCCTCTTCGAGCGCATCTGTGCAAGCTTTAGTTTCGTTCTGGAACCATGGGAATGTTTCACTCAAAAACTCTTTGTATGCCACCGTTAGCTCCTCAGACCCAACCATCTGCAATAGGGTGTTCATATCATAGTGAAAGTCCTGCAGTGAATAGTACTCGTTTGCGTTAATTTTCTGCTTAATGTCGACCAAACTGATGTCTCCACCGGTTGGTGAACCTTTGCCCGGAGTTATACGAGCAGCGCAGTAGCATTTGTTGAAACTATTTCCGCTGCCTGCTACCGGAACTACGGCGTAACCTGCGCCTGTGTTGCTATTACCACTACTACTACCACAGCTATTTTCACTACTAAAGTCGTAGATCGAGTCCTCGTCCAGTTTCGGTTTTTTCGATGCCGATCCTACTGCAGATGAAGAGAAACTCGATGTGTCCACTCCGCCCGAAAATGCTCCTCCAAAGAATGAAATGTTCTTCCCGTTCGTGATCGAACCGACAGCAGCACCACAAGTGCAGTTGGGTGATTTTTTCCTTGGACTCAGCTTGAGAAGAGCACAAGCCTGTCGACTTTTACTCAGCAGCTTTACCACGCTCAGCAGACCGGCCTTAAACTCTGCCGCCACTGCATCACGCCATAGATGGGCAGTGCTGTCACCATGCTTGGCGCACTTTTTGCAGATGAATTCGATGTTCTCCGGCAACACGCTGAGCATATTGTACTGTTCGTCCGTTAGACCTTCGCACCGTGCGTGTACCCATCGACGACAGTCGCCACACTCCATCATCTTCAAATCAAAGTCGTTATCCTCGTAGCACTTCTGGCACAGTGGACAGTAGTTGCCTTTTTGCCGCAACCGAAAGCACGGTGTGCACATCGGTAGATTGCCGATGAACTTCGTAACATTCGTTGTACCACAGCTTTTGCAACGTAAGCAACCGGCACAAATTAGTGGCCGATCGGCACCGTGTAAACGCTTGCTCGTACCGAGACATGTAGTATGATAGTGCTTGGCACACTTTTGGCACTTCACCTTGGCGCCTGTGGCCATGTTGCAGCTGAAGCATACCGTACACCGTGGACACATCCAGTTAAATCGGGCAATCAGCAGCTGCTCCTGTTGTTGCTGTGGTGATGCGCCGAGTGTAACGTCCAGCAAACTCATGTTGCCCGTATCATCCAATCCTGTGCCTGTGCCCGTTCGTAGGTTATACTCGTCCTTAACGCAGTATTGATGGTAAGGTTCACAGCAACACACACAGAATAGCATACTTTCGAGGCCTGCACTGCCGCATAGGAAGCAAAGCGCCCGAACCGGCATCGATTCTGATAGGATCAATCCGAACCCGGTTCGACTAACCTCGGCTGGATCGTAATTTTCCCAAAAATCTATCGAAATCATTGGGATATCGTTCAGTGTGCGAATGTTCGAGAATGAGCCCATTGCTCCAGTTAATCCAGCGTTAGTTGATAATGCCGAATTACGATTGCCGAGAGCGACCAACGACGAGGAAACTTGTGATTGCTGTTGCTTTCGACCGCTGATGTTAGACGGACCCTTGTTCATGGAAGCGTGGCCGAACTGTCTCGATGCTTGGGGACGGAAGGAACTGGTAGTCTTCCGAGTTGCAGGTTTGTCTATATTGTCCTCCTGCTTTTTCACTGGTGCTGAAGTAGGAATCACCACTGATAACGGTTTTACTTGTTCCTCCTTCACTGGAATTACATCTGTTACTGAGGAATTTGGAACATTCACCTTAACGTCAGTTGCTTTTCTTTCTTCCTGACGCTCGTCTTCTTTTTCATCGTCCACATCTGGAAGTTTGTCTTCGTCAATCACCAACTCTTTCTCCGTCGATCCACTAGTATCTGGATCGCATCGATCGGCCTTTGTTGGTGTTTCACGTGCTTCGTTTGTATCTTCATCTGGTGTTGCTGGTGGAGATAGTGCAACCACCGGATCGATACAGTCGCTGCAGTCTTGCTTAACGCTCGACTTTGCTGCACGTCGCTCCCTGTCCATAAGTGGAAGATCTTCGGCTGGTTCAGCCGCACTATCACTGGGTGGAGTTTCGATGTTTTCCAGCGCTCCTCCGCTCGGTGATCCATCCGAACCATCCTCCGGGAAGGTTGCTAGTGGCTGTCCAAGCACGATTGATGCACTTCGACAGACATGCTTAACACGAGGTCCCTTTAGATCGATTCGTTGCCGTTTGTCTGCCGATGTCTGAATTGTTCCGGTCGTCGTTAGAGAACCAGCACTGGGAGTTGTTGCTGGTTGGGACAAATTTGCACCAGTTGAAGGAACTGGATTTTCGACTTTCGGTTCTACTGTGGTTGTCGCTTCAGTTGGATGATGACTACTGGTCGCTTCCGATTTACTTCTCGTTCGCGGTGGCTTAACAGGACTGTTATCCTGTTCCTCTTTGATGTCCTTCCGTGCACTAGCTGTAGTAGAAACCGAAGAAGAATCTTCGACCTTCACCGCATCTTTCTCTTTCCGTGGTTCGCTCGATGGGAAAATGTCTTCCTTGCTAGCTAGAGGACTCTTGCCACCGGACGAACTTGCTCCTGATGAGCTGCTTGGGCTTGCCGCCATGATGTTGTTACGCTCACTACCGCCAAGATTCAGTTTTATTTGCGGGACACTTCCGAACGTGCTGTTGTTTTGCGAGAGTGGGTTAATATGGAGCGCCAGGAATGGATTAAACGACTTGTTGAAACCCTCCGCTAAGCTGCCAGGTTTCTTATCACCACTGGTCCACAGGATACGCGAAGTACCGTTCGTTGGTCCGTGCTCTGCAATACTGTTCGCGAATAAATTTCCCTCAGAGGAAGGATCTTTCTTCAGCGTACCGGCGCCTCCCGATGTCCCATTAACCGGAGGTTCGAAGGTTCGCATCGTTAACGGTAACGTTTGCCCCAAACGAATCTTCAGCACGGGTGGTAACTGAAAACTACCAAGACACTTGCGCAACCAGCACGCATGACAGCGTTCCTTGAAGACATGTCTTGTTTTGACCGTTTCCGGACGCATTAGTAGTGAGGGTGGTGTGATCAAACATTTACCCTCATTTTTACACTTGAGCATCGTTACTTCCGCCCCTGCGCCAGGTTGGCTGGGACTGATCATGCTTCCCGTTGCTAGCTTTTTCACCATCTTTGAGATGAACTTGCGACACACATCACAGCAACTTACACCATACTTTTTCGTCGGTTGCGCGTAGTACCGCGAGTTTACCGGAATGCTGCAGATACAGCATGCGGCGGCGGCGGCAGACGAATTGCTCGTGCCTGTTTGCACTGCACACGATGCGTTTCCAACACCGAGCGCCGCCGAGAATAGCTTCGAGGCATCGAGCTTTGCTTTCGCTTTCAGATGCATCGCAAACAATCCTTCGGGTGTTCCGTTACTTGTTCCGAGAGTTGCACCGGTAGCCGGTCCTGACGCTGATGCCGACGCCGAATTAGGAGTGTTGGATGGCACGGGCTGTGAGTTGGAGTTGATGGATGTAATACTGCTTAATACTGCCCCATTGATGCCTCCAATACCATTGCCGGCGTTGTTGAGCAGCGAGGTGGCGAACTGTAGCCTAGGCTGGCGGAGAATGCCTTTGCCAAAGATTGAGGCAGCTGCCGCGAGATTCGTTGTGCTGGTCGTCGAAGAGCCGAGCGTGGACGATGCGATCGCCGGAGAGAGCTGCGATGGTTTAACAAGCTTCGAACTTGTGCTCTTGGTGCCCGGCACTAGTGGACCGTCCGTGTGTGATGTCTTTGCGAATGGATTAATACTGATGGGCGTCATTAACGGACGGTCACCTGGCGGACTGCCTTCGGGTCGAAGATCGAGGTTGGGATGATGAGCTATAGTAGAAAACAAAAGGTATGATTAACATTTTTAGTGATAAAAGTTTGCAAAACAGTGGTACAGCTTACCTATGGTTGAAGTCTTTTCGGACGACCCGGTCGATCCCGTCGATTCATCGCTTTTCTTTTTGTCCTTCTTCCTTCTCGTATCATCACAACTGACTGATGAATCGCCTTCGTTTCCTGTTGCAGCGCTGTTCGTTGGTTCTCCTGCCGAATCGCTACCACTTCCCAACACTCCAAAACCGGTAGCGGTGGAGTTCGATGCCGCTCCTGCACCATTCACGGCGTTACACGTGCTAGCGGCCGCGGCCGCAGCCGCAGCAGCAATTGCAGCGGCTGCTGCCAAATTTTTGTTTTTCTTCTTAATCTCCAACTCAAACTCATCCAGGAACCGTTTGTTCGGTTTTATCACACGACTAGAATGAACGCTCCGCTTGGGGAGAATGAATCGCTTGTCACCAAACTGTGTGCCACCGCTTTCGAGGTTACGACCCGCCATATCACCATCCGTGGTGACAGGTGCCGATTGTACAGACTCATTTGCCGCACCAAACGATACGCCAGCTTTCGCACCTTCCGACGCTTTGAGCCCAAAGCCAAGCCCCCCGACAGAGCCACTGTTTCGATCGACCGGGCTTACCCCGGGCGAAGCTTTGCTGCTTGATTTCAGCACTATCTCTGTCAGTCGGGAGGGTCGCACGAGACACTCCATCGTTTTGCTCCCACCGGATACGCCGGCTGACGTGGATGCGGCGACACTCGCGGCAGCTGCGGCTGCTGCCGCCGCTACCGCTCGCTGCAGACGCTTCTTCATCTTCCGATTAAAGCTCTTTTTCAACCGGATCGGTCGGGCGAGACATTCCTTCTTGATAATCGATGGCAGCGGAACCGTGTCCGGGTTGTACACCTTCTTCACAATGTTCTCGTCCGTAGTCTCGAGCGTGGTGTGAAATGTGACACGTTTCTTCTTCACCGGTGCGGCATTGCTGCCGGCCGTAGCTGGTGCAGCCGGGTTCGGTGGTTTCGAACCCATTAGTATCGTCGCGCTTGCCACAGCCCCATCGGAACTTCCGGCACTATCAACAACGGTTGCAGATTGTTCCATCGATGCTTCCGACTTTGGGACGCGCACGGTTGTAACGTTGCCGGCGGTACTGGGATTATTGTTTGCGCTTTCACTGCTCGCAGCACTGGGCGTAGCGCTTTGCTCGCAGGACGGTGACTGCTGCCGGCTGACTCGACCGGATGCCACACCGGGAGGACATCGTCGGGCCAGCGCCGACGTGAGGGTGGATGGTTTCATTTCGAAACCATTTCCGGTGGTTGGCAGCTTCTCGCTTCGTACGCTGCTACTGCTTTGCATCGTCGGTTGCTGCTGCTGCGTTGACTGCTGTTGGCCGCTTCCGACGACTGACCTAACCTCACTCGTGCCGCTAATGGTGACCGGCGTTGATGTGGTTGCCGCCATCGATGAAACAGTGGACGTTGCTGTCGCGGTGGTACTGCTTGCGGTTGACTCATCCCCCGTTTCTTCCCGACCTGCGACCGCCATCTCTTGCTCCTCACTGTCCTCCTCTTCATCTTCATCCTCCTCGTCGTCATCTTCCTCCTCATCGTCATCGTCATCATCGTCCTCTTCTTCGTCGTCGTCTTCCTCTTCGTCGTCNGTCGCGGTGGTACTGCTTGCGGTTGACTCATCCCCCGTTTCTTCCCGACCTGCGACCGCCATCTCTTGCTCCTCACTGTCCTCCTCTTCATCTTCATCCTCCTCGTCGTCATCTTCCTCCTCATCGTCATCGTCATCATCGTCCTCTTCTTCGTCGTCGTCTTCCTCTTCGTCGTCCTCGTTCTCATCGTTGTTGTGGTCATCGTTATCATCTCCACCGCTTTCGGTCTCGTTGTTCTCGCTGGCGCCATCCTGAAATTACCACACAGGAAAACCACAAAGAAACATTAACTTATGAACGCAACCAATGCAACAGTATTTGCATCCACAAAAGAAAGCGATTATTGAGCATGCTGACTTCGCCGGCAAGCATAAATAGTGCGCTCAGGAGCTTTGTAGAACGGCAAGAGATAGGAGAAGTTTTGTTTCATATCAAGTGTCCCCGAAATGGCAAAGACTTTAAACACATTTCTAAAATACACAACCACTATAAGATTGCGGTGATACGAAAGTGTACACTTTGTAATGCGACCAGCTAAAAAGACGCTTCCGTCCATCCTGGTTGACTCTACCTACAGCGTTGACTGTTGACAAAAGAGCTAACGAGACGATCGTTCAAAATTTGAACTAACATTTACAAAACCATATCCTACAGCATGATGGGCTAACGTCTATGCTGCCAGGAACGAGATATTGCACCTACCATAGACTATCCCAGTCCCCTTTTTCCGGTGCTTTTGCGCTTTTTATCGCATTTCACTTTAACAACATTTGTGTGTACTTTTACAATTTTTATCCTCTTCCATGTGCTGCGTGTGGCTCATCCCTGTGGAAAACTGTACTATTCCCAACAAAGTACACTCATTCGAAACCATTCTCCCTTTCCAGTGTGGTTTTTTCCAACTTCATTGGAAGCTAGGGCAAAATTCCCTCCAACTTCGTTTGCAAACATTTGCTTTTTGTCCATATCGATCCCGTCCGCAGTGAGCTCAACGAAGTGTCTTGGATGCACCTCTCGCTGTTGCATACTTCCTAACTGACTGGTGAAAAGAATCACCCTCCGGGGGTTTGTAATAAAACCGAACGCTGAGTTGCTGTCTCCTTAAGAAAACTGCCCAAGAGCTGTTGGATCGGGGGACGCGGATGTGTTCTAGGTATATGTGCAAAAACTTGTTCTGCATTCTTTATGCTGATTAAATATCACTCACGCATCGGGGAAGTCGGGGGGTAGAAATCGAGAAGCCGAACGGCAGCAAGAAGCCCGAACAGGACGGTGGCCANGCCCAAGAGCTGTTGGATCGGGGGACGCGGATGTGTTCTAGGTATATGTGCAAAAACTTGTTCTGCATTCTTTATGCTGATTAAATATCACTCACGCATCGGGGAAGTCGGGGGGTAGAAATCGAGAAGCCGAACGGCAGCAAGAAGCCCGAACAGGACGGTGGCCATGCAGAACGAAGTGCATTGGTAAATGAACTAAACGTAACCAGTCCAGTGTGTATGCAGTGGATGCAGCCCACATTCAATCCACCTAATGACTTGAACATTAAAGAAGTAGCGATGAAGCTCGAACGGATCGGGGTTGTACGATCAATCTTGTGGAATGTGTTATAATTAATACAAATCAAATGAAGATAACGACGCACTGAATTCTTTACAAATGCGTTCCATTTCGAAGCTATTCATCTGTTGCGGTAACGCCTTTGGTGAAGGTATAGAAATAATGCAGTGGTGAAGAGTTGAAGGTAGCAAAAAAAAAGCTGTGAGCTCACAGATAATTGAGCAAATTTTCTTTTCGTGCAGGTTCTCGGTTTCGCTATTTCATCAAGATCTGGTGCCAAGATGATAAATTGAGCAAACCGATACCATTCGACCAGTATGCGCGTTTGGTTAAAAATGACGGAAGGGCATCAACGAGCGCATGGATGGCTTGAAGACTACACGCTAATAAAATAATCATAACCAAACCCAAGTTTAACCTTCGTGCAATCGTGCTGTTTTTTTGCAAACCTTGTGTCCGAGAGTTCTCCAACAGCCCGAAAAAAACACATCCTTTTCATCGGTTGCGCTTGCATATAAAGACTTCAACCGTTCGGTTGGTTCTTTGCCGCACGCATTCATCATATCAGCGGGCCCCGGTGGCACGTAAGGACGATAAAATGATGATATTTTATTTTTAATGCACCCTTGAATGCATCCACAGACGGTGCTGTTTCTCTCTCTCTATCTCGCCTTCTATACCCTGTCACTGAATTGACACGGAAAGACCTCGTGTACGCGACCGCCGAATGCGAAAGACACCTTTTCAAGAATCAAGCCAAGAAATCGTCCATTGGTAAAAGGGTGGACGCTTTTTATTTTTTTAGTTTTTTGCTGCATTTTGATCACCCGTCATTGTTTGGGATGGCAATGGTAGAATGGGCCCTCGTCGCAAACATGGCAAACAGTGCCAGCAAAACGGCAACGATACACATCGAACGGAGCGAGACTGCTTCAAAGTCAAAATCGTTACCAATGACAGGCACCACCTCGCTATCCACCCATAGGCACTATCATCCATCGTCCCCATGTCCCTTTCCGCTTTGTTCTTGTTCTTCGCCCTTGTTTCGATCGCAATTTTGTGTTGGAAGTGTCTTGGAGATCATGGTAGTTGAAGGGTAAGTACACACGATCGGCCTTCTTTCGTATGCGTGTACTGTACACCTTTCTCCCGCAATCACCCGCTTTCATGCGGCATACATGCGGCCATGTTCTCGACATTCTTTTCTCGCGAACCCTTCAAGTGATGCACTCTTGATCAAAAGCTGCAATTGCGTGTTTATTTTATACTTATTGAAAAGTGCATCGAAGGTCGGAAATGTTTTGTGCAATGTTACTGTTAAGGATTCAACAATACCAAGTGTGCAAATAAAGAAGTTAACATAACAAGCAAAGGAGTGAAAAAAGTAAATTTTAAATAGGACCTAATTGAGAGTAAATGTAGTTTTCAAGCATAATGTTTAAAATATGATCTCTTCAATAATCGAAAATGTTAATGATTTGTTGTGAACCTTTTATTATCATTAAAAACTCTTTCGTATTGTCTAATAGAGAGTAAATTAAGTTTTCAAGCATAAAGTTTAAGATATGATCTCTTCAATCATTGTTATTCAATCATTTATTGTCAATCATTATTTTTCAAAAATTTTGCTTTTGTTTACCTAACAATTTTGCGTTGGTGTGTCATTTTTTTCCATACGAAAGTGTCAACCATATTACTTTCAATTTTATTTACATTTATAGTAAAATTGTATCTCTGTTTACCTTTATGAACATTAGCTGTATTAAGATGTTTTACCTATTTAAACATTAGCTGTATTATTTATTAAAAAAGCAATTCATAGTTTTGGTGGTTTTTATGGTGGCTTATTTTTACAAATTAACGCCTTTTTTTTGTTTTTTTTTTGTACGAGAGAAAAACAACACACACGCACCTAATTAAGGGTTAACTGATCGGGATGAATAAAGATACCTATACCAGAAGGGCAAAGTTGCATTCTCCTACATTTCCTCCACGGTAAGATTGTCCTTCATCCTTCCCCTCCGACTTGCATATGATGATCTTCACTCTCTTACTGTTTTACTTCTTCTGCTAAATCCAACTCCCATGGAATGTCAAATGGTGCAAAAACGAGTTTTCCTGCTAGTCCACTAGGTCCTACCCCGGATTCCTCGTGCACCCCCCTTCGACGCCACGAATCGGCATGATCGATCGCGGGCTTTTCAAAAAAGAAAAGGCAAAAAAATACTTCACTTCACAAAGAAAAGTACGCTCACCACAAATGAAACCGAACCCCCTTAGAATAGCGTACACAAAAGCGTAGAGAGTGTGCATTTGGTTTGGTTTCTGGCTCCCATGATGGAAAACGTGTCGTTTGCCGTCGAGAGAATATGGAAAGCATCGAACGGGTGTATATTATGCTGCCGAATGCTGTACCTCTCGGGTGGAGAAATTGTGGTGGCGCATAATGCCACCATCATCAGCACTTTACATATCGGTTTGGTAAGTACATATTTATTCTACTTAAACGCTGGTAAAGCTTTGGCTGTGGCTTTAGTTGGATGCGAGCGTCTCGGAAAACAGACTGCGATCTGGTAAATCGAGAATGGTTTTGGTGGGTGATCTCATCCATTTCACAGATATTTGGTTGCAATTAAAAAAAAATATTTCTCATGTTTCTCTCAACATAAACCAAAATTATACCTTTTATAGCTAAGCTCTAGCACCTTTGTGTGTTTTTGTCTTTCTTTTCTAAAAATGAGGAACAAACCCCCACTGGAAAAACGCACTTAAACATATCAATTTTTCCTTTATTTATTTGTCCACACCACAAAAGGGTCATGTACGTCTGGTCCCGGGTGCGGTTTCGTCAAGGTAACTTGCGCAAGAAATAATGTGCATGCTTCAACCATCAACCGGAGAGGTCACCTCGTTTAATGATGGGGTTACATTTCCTTCGGAGCCGTCGGGTAATCTCGATAAGCGCTTCTTGCAATTGAACACAGAACAACAAAAAAATAATGGGCGAAAAATATGCACACTACACGCATTGCAGGTTGAAATTGATGCGCGTGTTATGAACGAAAGGAAGAGAGAGAAAAATAATATCACACGTAAACTAGTAATTATATTCGCTAGTCGATTTGAAGGGTCGAAGGGTTTCAGGTGAAGTATTTATGGCTCTTTCTAAATGATCGGCAATCATCAAAAGCATCAACAAACTCGAGCTAGGTAACACTTGGGGGTAAAAAAATGTCATGCATAACCGCTTTTGCATGTTTCTGGTGCATTTCCGCTATGTTGGAAAGTTTCCTTTTATTACTCACTTCCCAAATTGTGTTCTTTGGAGTTTTTTTTTGCTGTTGTTGTGTTTAATTAATAACCCAAGTCACATTAAATGGAGCTGCAGTATAAGGTTTCCCTCCGTCCCGTCGGTTGGCACCGTTAAAACAAACATTATGCACTTGCACACGCCACTGCGTGTGAATATGTTGCAGTTGAAAATATTCTTTTACTCTTTACCTACGTCCTTTGCTTCCCCTTTCTCCTTACGGTTGCAGTAACATGTACATTAAGGTAAAAGAAAATGTAACGCAGAAACGCACCAAAAAAGAACGCAAGGTGCATAGTGGGATGCATAATAATGAAGCAAAAAAAAAGATAAAACCTCCTCCACCCTCATCAGCAGCACGAGGAAAAGTAAAACAAAAACCTATAAAAGGTTACCCAAACAAATGGCAAACAGCAAAAGGGCTGTCAACAAACAGGGCAAACGAAGAGGCAACTGCCAAGTGACAAACAAACACAGCCCAAAACCAGTGTGTGTGTGGAAGTGGAGGTTGGTTGACAACATGAAAAGTTTATATTTTTTTGCATTTTTGCACCCCATTTGCATGATATGGGTTGTACACCATTCGACGCCTCATTCAACCTCCCTTTGTGAGAGTAAATAATGCAAGTACACGCATGACAAAATGTGCCGCTCTAACCTTATCACGGGAATTATGTGTTGTTGACACTGTTCGCACAAATGATCAATATTGTAACCACGATGATACATGTACCTATGTAAGTTTTTTGTTACAAAAAAAAAACGATAAAAATATGTAACAATTTATTTTCTCCAAATACCAATTGCATTTATTGCACCTCTCGATTGATGGATGCAATTCGGTGCGGATGATTCATACCGATGTCAAATGCACACGGAACTTCTTTACGCGATCGATAATTTAACTTCATCAGACAATGGATTTTGCACTCAACATAATTTATGCGCTGACAGGGCACTGACACACACACACACACGTTAAATACAATAAATTATTAATAATGATTATTTTCCTTCACAAGCGCGTTTGTTGCGTGTATGCACGTCTGCATTGGTTGCATCCATTAAACAAAACAAAAAAAGCACACATGCCCCATGACACTGATGTGTCGCGCGTCGCGTTATTAACCGGTGGGTTTGGGGAATGGTTCGTAATGAAGTTTTAATTATTCCTGAGACAATAAATGTTTGCAACTCAACAACCGTCAACCGAAAGGGGGGAAGACAAAATTATGCAGCAGTTTTGCGCTTTTTTTAACATACTGTCGATGACAGCTCGTCTGTTTGTGGTCTTTTCTTAAGCCAAAATCAAACCAATAAAAAAAGAGTACTCAACCTTCCATTCCCTTCACACATGACAATAGCGAATAGGGGGAACTAAAAAAGGTGAAATTGGATAAATAAATCCTGCAAACCGCAGCAACACCTCCAACCGGTGGGGTATGCTAATAATTGCATACTAATTAGCATTCAATTTTCCACCGATTCACACAAACACGAGCAATTTCATATGGATAGCAAGAAATGTAACAGAACAAAAAAAAGAAGCAACCTTATGCAAATATCAACGCACACCTTGTGTGTTGGTCAGATAATGCCCGGGTTTGGTGTATTATTCATTTATGTGTGTATGGGTTATAATGCCACTAAACGTTTCAGCGTGGGAGGAATGCTAATTTAAAGGAGAAAGAAATTATGCTTTAACAGAAGTCGATCCGTGAGTGTTTGATGAGAGCAAGATTTATGAATGATTTATTTAAATGTAGAACTAGAATATATCAAAGAGTAAGACGCATTAAGACGCATTAAGACGTTTAAAACTTTTCGAGGTAAGAAATAAATGTACATCGTGATTAGAACATGGATTTTCCATACAAAAATAAGAAACATATCAAGTTAAATAATCAAGCGCATAATTAACCTTTGACCGAAGCTTTTATAGGCCATTTTAAATCTGAATATCTGAATTAGACTAATAGCTCAGTTGGATTAACCACGGACATTGGAACTTGCTTGTTTAAGAGTTCAAATCTCTAATGAGAATCTCTCATTCTCTCCATTATTTCTCTCTAATTTCATTGAGTGAAAATCATAAATAGTTCCACACATGAGAAAATGCCGGTAAAACAAGGTAATAAACACCCGGGTTTGTCGATTATTATTAGTTTGGTTTTTTAACTAGGAAGTGTAAAACTTTACACACTATTTACATACGCATTTTCCTATCACACGAACACATACACGCACGTAAAGAAAGAGACGATGCGCTCAAAAAGTGCTGTACGAAGCATCGTTGTTGTATTATCACCTTCCTCCCGGTATATTGCGCGGCGCAGCGAACATGTGCCGCAAAGAAATTATCCTCTTCTCTCCGACCCATCTCTCTCCATCGATCGGTTAATTCTTGGCGCAACCTTTATATAGGACCGGTTCATTTTCAACGGAGCAGCACCATTACCCTACCATCGTTACTTCATCACCTTTGAGCGCACGTGAATTCTTGGTTCGCATTTTATTCGAGCGACATTCGACATTTTCCTTTTCCTTTTTGCACTTGCGTTGCTAACCGCGTTTTTTTCACCCCATCACCTCCCCGTCGGTTCCTCCAGTTGCACAAAGAATGCACTCTTTGAAAGGTGTACTCGTTGTTGGTGTATAAAATAAGTAAGAAGGGAAAAGACTGTGTTTTCACAAAGCTGCAAAAGCTTGATTGGATAATGATTCTGTTACGTTCTTCCCGCGGATGGCCACCGTTTGGCCTTCTTCCGTAAAGGAATGAAAGGGCTTTTGGGCGGGGAGGGTTGGAGACTACAAGACCAGTTTAAGCTTTTGCGTGGTACGCGCATTTAACCTGCTTCGGTACAATTCCAGGGATAAAATAATCGACGTTTCCAAAAGGAAGAGAGAAAGGTTATGCAATGCAGTGTTTTTTCCTTTTTGTTCAAGAAGGGAACGCGTCCTTATGTGTACGTGTGCGTTTGGTCAGTTATTCGTTTTTGAACACTATATTTTTGGTTCGAATTTTGCCGTTAACCGTTTTTTTCAACGCACCATTACTTTCATCTGCTGGTAAAGAAGAAGCGCTTAATTGTTTTTCTTTATCCAGAGAGAACAAATTTTTGTTACGGAAATGAACGATCAGCAAAGAAGGAAACCAATATTATTTCATGTTTCACAATTAAGGCAGCTGTCAATAAGGGATTTAATTAATCCTTCTGCCGGTGTTGGCCGGTGTACATGAAATGACATAAACTGATTAATGTGAAACACTGCACCATGAAACAGGTTGGAGAATTGCTCTTTTTTCCCTCCTTTTCTCTCCCCAAACGAATCGATGCAGCAACGAGCCTGTGTGTATGTGTGCACGTGCAAAAGCAGCAACCAGAAATTTGTTTTAATTTTAGAATTGATTTTACGTCAATCTCTGTCCACATTATTGCACTGATTGCACCGAGAAAAGGGGTAAAAAAGGAAAGAACAAAAAAGAAAGAGCATGGGAAAATTGTGCATCCAATTCAATCATCATCAGCAAAATTGCGTACAGTAAAATTCCTTCCGAAACGTAATAAAAACCCGTTTATTTGATTATCCCTCAATGCAGAATCCTTTACTGTCTGGTTTATCCGGCAGATAATGATATTAAGCGAAAAGCATTTGCCCACCCAAAATGGATTA
The DNA here is from genome assembly GCA_016254315.1 of Anopheles parensis. Taxonomy (NCBI): domain Eukaryota; kingdom Metazoa; phylum Arthropoda; class Insecta; order Diptera; family Culicidae; genus Anopheles; species Anopheles parensis. Next base: position 29,631,558 of record CM028125.1, read on the forward strand.
TAAAACTTTATTGCATTTTCTTGCGGCCAGTTGGCAATTGGCATTCCAGAACAGCTCTACACAACCAATATCAACTATTAAAACATAAACTCTAAACCGTACCCAACTTGTACAGTCATGGAACGACGGACCACGGTGTAGGCATGTCTTATTTTTCATCCCTCTTTTCATTGGCGCATTATGCCACCGTCATGGCGCTGCTGCAACCATTGCATCGATGCATTTCTGATCGCTCCCGAAAACGGGTTTTCTTATCCACTGGAAGGCTTGGTAAGGGAGGGGCGGGGAGGGGGGGGGGGGTTTGAGGGTTATTTTATTGGTGCGTGTATGTAATGTGTGCGTGTTCTGCTTCCTCCCGACGCATGAAGTGGTGAGTGTGGTTGTTGCATGGCCACACACAAAACCCACGACAACCACGTGAGGGTAGAGCATAATTGCTGGATTTATTTCTCTTCCAGTGCGCCCCATTTGCACCGTGTTTCGGCGGGAAAATGCAGAATAAGTGCCACAGAAAGTAAAATAAAAAAATTGTTTGGTTATTTTTTTCAATTACCCAGAACCATCTTCGCACACGCAAGGCTTCAGTTTTTTCAGGGGAAAAAAATACTTAAAAAAACATCATTTTGACCGAAATCATTCTATTGGTTTATTCATTTATTCTCGTCAATACTATGTTTGTTTCGTTGTAGTTGGTTCGATGGATGCATTTATATTTTGAAATAAACAGTAAATTTATCGCTTCGTGGTGTAGAATAACTGAAACCCATCAATTATAACAAAAAAAAATGTCATTTGACATGACAAAAAAAACATCCTTTTTTGACAATTTAAATAAATAGCTTAAAATAATTGAATTTGTTCATGTTTCAATAAAGTTTTTTTAAAACAACTATAACAGCGACATAACAGTTGCAATTGAAGTGTTTCTTCAATTCCTGCAATTGACAACGGTTTTGGGCCCAAAAGATTAATTGACGTTAATTTTTACAACCGAAAATAATATCCTCACACAGCAGCAAGAAATGAAATGGTATGTTAATGCCCATTCTGGCTGTCCATAATCGTTCTCCCAAAAAAGGGAAAATTCGAAAGCCACCTCAAAAAGACATTCAAAAGACACACGGACCAAAACCCGTTGACGTATCCGCGTCTATCGTTCGGTGGATACATCCATGCGGTAAGAATCGTTTGGAATCGTTTGAGAAATAAAAGACAACAAAAAAATGAACAACCACAAAGACAGAAAAAAAGGATGATAAAACGTATCCCACATGCAACTCACGCGCGCTGCCAAAACGCTGGATGGACGCGTGAAAGATGCGAAAACTTTTCGATTGCCCGAAAAAGGAAATCAACCAAACCAGTCGAACATGCATCAACGGGGTGTGGTTTTTTTTCTTCACTCGTTTCGCTATGTTTTTGAAATNGAAAAAAAGGATGATAAAACGTATCCCACATGCAACTCACGCGCGCTGCCAAAACGCTGGATGGACGCGTGAAAGATGCGAAAACTTTTCGATTGCCCGAAAAAGGAAATCAACCAAACCAGTCGAACATGCATCAACGGGGTGTGGTTTTTTTTCTTCACTCGTTTCGCTATGTTTTTGAAATGCATCCGATAAACGTACGAGTTATGGGTAAAGAAACGGACGGGCAAAAAAAAACACCATTCTTTAAAACTTGTTCCATGTTCTGACTGTTTCTTTCCCATTTTCCCATTTTGTCATTCCTGCCCATCTCCCCACTTCGCACTGCAAAATTGGCAGAACTTTTTCGGTGAGGAATGTTGCGATCTGACGATAAGTGTAGTGATGGAAGTGAAGAGAAAGTGGTACGCATCAGAACACCACACCTGCAATGAACCACTCAATGGCAAACGTTTGACACGCATGCATGCACTCACATCACATGCTGAGTATGCACCATTTTGGACAGGTAAAAAGGGAAAAAGTAAACAAAAACTGCACCAAAGCATCGTCCCCGGCGGTCGGTTAAGTGCGGTATGCATTTGTCCAGCGATGACGCGACTTTTATCAATTTATGTTAAGCACAGTTACCGTCTTTTATTTTTATTGAACGTTTTTTTGAGTTTTTTTTAGTGCCATTCTTATTGATTTCGTTTCCCGCGTTGAGTACACACACAGATATTCGATGGTAACTTGTTTCGCAGAGAAGGTTATAAAGGCACTCAAAAAAAAAATCACAGGATTCATTTTGTCACATTCAAAAACATGAACCCGTTTGTGGTTTTTCTGGCCATAAAAATTTAACTCTTATCCTCTTTGAAAAAAGAGTAAAAAAAAAGGAAACACACGCACCGCTGCAACTCCCGTACATGGCAAGAATGCATAATAATCGTTATAATCAACCCTCATTGCACAAAACCAAAAACCAAAAAAAACCTTCAGTTTATTATTACTGCTCACTGCACCGAAAGCGAACCAGAAAAAAATATATATATTCCGGTTTAATAGTTTTCTTTAAAAAAGGGCAAAAATAATCACGCAACTCTCAACACATGCCTCATGTTTTCGACGCCTTGAAACGGCTTGCAAAATTGTGTGCGTGTGCGTGAATTTTGTATGCGGGAGATACAAAACCCAAGTCCCAGTTGTGCCCTGCCGACATCATCGCAATATGCACCCACGGGACGAGTGCAGCAGCATATATGCAGGCACGACAACAAGCGATACATGATGCAATTGCTGTAAGGATGGGGTGGCGCGAAAGTTAAAGCTTCCGATGCACGCTGGGACAAGGAGTGGAATATTTTGTCAAAAAAAAAATAGCCGTTGATAGTGTTGAGTGTTTGTCAGGAAATTAGGGATAACTTAATTTACAGATATTAAACGAAGAACAAATTAAAATAAATCATTTTATATTATGGTACAGATTGACTGGTTTCCAGTATATTCATGGTATATATAGTAGTGGCACCGATCTTTATACGAAAGGACTGAGTATCAAATCCCATCCGGACCGTACTCCCTAATGCGGAATTGCATATCCTGCTACCGGAAATTGTTGGGCCAAGATCTTTCTTGAGGATATAGTGTCACACCAGAAATGCGGAACAGAGAGTTTCAACTAGTTTGCGGTATTGACCTGCTGCAGCAGTTTTGAGCAGGAGACTTCAACGATAGGTTAAGCGCTGCCGTCAATCTATTCATTTTTCTGACCATTCTGGAGAAGATGCCTTCTATTGCTAGTTGGGATATTCAAGCTTTTTCTGTCTATGTGAAAATCTAAAAACTCAGTACGGAGTAGGTCGTCCGGTATCAATTTAATGACGTGACCGACCCATCGGAGTATTGCGAATCTCATAAGCTGTGTAATGGGGAATATTCATGGAGCTCGTAATCGTAAAGGATCCTTCATTTTCGACATTTTTGAAGAAAGAAAATGTCCTATAGGTGTGTATAAGAAATGAAACTATCTCTCTCTTCTTGGCTTTAACGACGTCTAAGGTCACGCCGGCCATTTCTGGCTCACTATACTTATGTTACCACGTAGCCGGATAGTCAGTCCTTGCTACGGGGGAACGGTCCGAATGGGATTTGAACCCGGTCCTGCCGTGTTGACCGGCGCCGTTTATCACATGCACCACCCCATGTACGCAGTTCTGAGTACAAATTTGGTTGTGCTTTAACCCAAGACAAGACGGCTTTATTGTACTCTCCCTACGCCACCCTGTGTAGAGCGGGATCTGCTATCAACTTCGTGTAAATAACAAACAAAAAAGGATTTCTCATCAAAATCATCAGATCAGACATCGATACATTGTAAACTCTTGAAAGAAGTTGTCGTTTTGTTGATACTGCGTTGTCCCACCGTGCATAAAAGTACCAGACCCTGCCAGTTCTTCACCTTTGGGCGCCTCCCTTTACAACAATGTGTTCTTTTCGGTTTCCCTCAGTTTTCCCTTTTCACTGCACGCACAGGAAGCGCCCATTCTCACGCAAAGCGCTACAACACATTTGTATCGGAACGAGGAGGTTTTATTTTTGCAAAAATATCATCAAAAATCATTCCCATCTTCGCACCATCGCGAACCGCGAGGAGGAAAGTGACGGGTTTGAAGGTAGAACCGGCTTTCCAGGGTTAAAGTGAAGAATGGAGCATTGCATAAGCGCAGTAAAGAAAAGGAAGAAAAGTGCATACGCACACACACACGTCCACGGTGGTGGTATGGAGAGAAAATATGCTTTTCGAAACGATGAAATGTCCGCGATCGGTGGGAAGGATCTACTGTGAGGGAACGAACCAGAGAGCATGAAATGTTGGAAGGCGCGAAATCGAAACACACAATGAAGCTGTGAAAGAATATTATAATACTTCTTGCTAGCAGTTGGTCTCTGCACCAAACCGGATATTCGGGAAGAACTGCAACGGATGCACCAGACGGTGGAAGGTGAATGCAATGCAGTGCCCACATCCAACATCGACTCGAGCAGGGATAAATTAAGCGTTCAATTGCATGCACACACACGTTTCTCTCTCTATCTCTCTCCTTGTTTTTACGCTGCAAAACATAAGGAAACATCCCTCTCTCGAGGGAGCCCTTGTAACGCAAGGTGTTATTTTTGCCATCACTAATGAGTTGGACGCCTTTGTGGCGTAGCGTGACGATCGATGGAACCACAGTGTCACTGCTTTTATGATGGTGTGCCTAAATATGTTTCTTTAAAATAAAAACTACCATCGAACAAATGGGATTTGGGAAATGGTGACGATTTGTAATTGGCCATGCACACGGCCCTCGGTAGATCATATNCGATGGAACCACAGTGTCACTGCTTTTATGATGGTGTGCCTAAATATGTTTCTTTAAAATAAAAACTACCATCGAACAAATGGGATTTGGGAAATGGTGACGATTTGTAATTGGCCATGCACACGGCCCTCGGTAGATCATATTGTAAAAAAACGAGAATTTAGTTGTGAAAAGAAATGGAATAATAAGTAAAAAAGGGAAAATGTGCACATTTATGCAATATGTTTTAATACAATATACGAACAAAACGTGCTGTCAGGGTAAATTAAACTTTATTACGCACGATAATGGTGTCAGAGTTGCCATTTCCGTGCCTCCGAGTTTAATTAAAGTACACAAAAAAAATCGCCCGTTTTAAACGGGATTATTGGTAAGTTCAATGCATTCGAAAGCGCACATTATTCGCCACATTATTTGCTTAACCTCTTTCCGGTCTGCTTTCCGCTCTGTTTTTGATCGTTCGATACATCCGGACGGTATTGGAAATTTGTATTAAAAACTGAAATCCGTTAAATTTCCCTTTCCAAGGGTCTAGAGCATGCAAATAAAACCATGGAAATGCTTTACATTTCCAGTGGCACTATTAATATTAATCCAACCAAATAACACCACCGTCCAAAAATTATGAAATATAAACGACGCTTCCTACCCTCGCATCACCTCAGGAAATCCCGACCGCGTGGCTGTGAAGCAAATTGGGATTTTATACACAAAGGGGTAGAACATTATGGTCACTCACACCAGACAGGTGGTATGCAAATGCCAAATTTTGCAAAAGCCTGACGGGTGACTGATGTGGACAAATATGAAATCAGTTTATTAGTGGAAATTATTCACGTCCAGCACAGCAAACATCAGAGAGACATACGGTCATCAGTCCCGGAAAATGGAAGTCATCATTTCAGCTGACTGATACACCCGGCAACCCTCGGTCACCACATTAATCCTTTGGTGCCCTGTGTGGACTTCTCTATTCAAAACACTGCGGTTGCGGTTGTGAATGATGACGCGTGCGTTAAGTAAGTGCAGCGTTATGTCCACGTGCCAGGCCACCGGACGATACGCACCCCCCTCCCTCTGCCTGCCATGCATTCCCACGCGTATACCAAATGGAACGTAAAAGGATTTGGTTAGCCATAGTAGGATGGGTTCCATTTCCTCTGTCTCTCCCTCTCTATCTCTCTCTCTCTCTCGCACAAATTTTCGATAGAACGGTTTGGGAAAATTGGTGGTAACTGAGAGTTGTGTACACATGAAAGAACACCGTATCGAAAGTATCAAAATTGAAATATTGATTTATTTAAACGTGACCTGCGGAAACGCATTTTATACCCCTTCGCACAAGGGGGTGAGTGTGTGTGTTGCCAGTGGAATGAGGGTTCTCTTTTTTTTTCTTTGAGCCCGTGTTTTATGGGAACCGCTGGACAGGACTAGAGGGGAGGGGCTAGGCTAGCGGAAGGAAAGTGCATTTCCTCATCAATTCAACAATCCGGTGCAAATCAATTTTCCACACAAAAACCGCACAGTGCTGTGCTAGGCGTCTGTTTTACTGGATGAGTGGAAGAAGGTGAACAACAGTGACCAACAAGTTATATGTAGAAAAATATTACACTCATATTATTTAAAAAATAAATATTGTAAAATTAGCAGACATTAAAAGTTCATTGCAATATTCCATTTATAAAACGGCAATCCAAAAAAGTTTGTAAATAATTTTTTTTAAATTTTCCTACCGCAAAAGAGAATATTTTAAAACTAAACATGTACGTCCGGTGTGACGTTATAAAAGTTATATATTATGAGCTTCTGAATTTTAAAATGTCAAAAGGGTTTATTCGCTCCGAAAAGCAGATATGTACGGCTAATATTATACGATTATTTTAAGTGAATTTAACTATATACAAAAGTCACTTAAAAAAATGTTTCTTTACGCCAAGAATTAACTCGATTCATTTTTTTTCTGTTTTCAAAAAATTATGGACAAGCAATTGTTTATAGCACACTGTTCCCATAACCCTTATCAACACAGGATCTCTTTTTACGTGACGACAAGCTTGATTGTTTAATTTGAACAGGAAGAGTTAGTAATTTGAAATTGATTACAGCAAAGCGCTCGTACATAGCATCTATAATGGATACTATTACCATATAACCAAGTTATGATTACTTAAGACTAAATAAGTTAATATAAAAACAGCATAATATTTCGTTGCAAAAAGGGTGCCACATGTCCGTGCTCAATTTCAGTTTACATTTCATACCACAAAGCAAAGACATATATTACAGCTCTTGTTTACTTTGGACAATGCAAACCTAGGACGGAAACATAGTTTAACATTATTAGTTACGATTGTCAACAATTCTCCACCTAATGGCCCGCTCGTTCATTGTTCGCAAACGTATCCACACGGATTGATGGTAATAAAAATCAGTACAGGAAATCCATTAAAGCTTACGCTCGCCCTAAAAAAAACCCGTGGTGCCTAATTCGATATATTTAAGGAAATTCGCAACGGTTCAACAAAAGCTGGAAGATGCACCACCAGACTAATGTAATAGAAGAAGAAGTGAAGAAAAGATGTGGAAATAGTTTACGCCGCACGATGTGACCGTTTGAGAAGAAAAGATCGACCAACGATCCGCCACACATCACACATGAACGGGTTTTATAGTCCACCTTCCGACACGTGCGCTTCCCTTTTTGATGCTAGACGTTTTATGGATCATGTTTTTTTGCTATTGCGTGGTTTTAATAAGAGGGTTTGCTGCTGTATCCGTTTTAGGGACGAATTCAACTGTCCGTAGCGCCATAGACACAAAACGCCGGAAAAGAACATTTACATATCGTTCCGATTTTTTGGGGGTTCTCTTGCCTGTTTTGTAACCTTCCGCCCTGTATAGGAAAACAAACGACAACAAAAAAAAGGATACACAACACACAGCAAGCAGATTGGGCTAGATGAAAAGAAAAGTTAAACAAACGCAGAAATAACCAGATAGAAACAGATAAATACTGTGAGGTGAATCATGACCAAATGGCTAAAGTCACACACACACACCCACCAGAAAATCCGGAAGCTAAATATTTTCTAGGAAGCAAAACTCTTTTGCGCATTTCAAATGGATAAATAGAAGAAGAAAAAAAGAACAGCATAGAACGGAAGATGGAATTACAATTATTTAGCGTACGAACTGGAGAATACAACACCGGAAGTTTCGTATTTTTACCGATTTCATGGATAAAAAACTTTCCCAGGTTTGGATGAATTTTCTCCACCTACACAGAATGGCGTTTGGATGCTGAGAAGGGATGGAAATGAATTCTATTCCCAGTTCGTCTTTCTCATTCGTTTTTTTTTTATTGCCAAAGGAAGACACTAATAGACACAAACACACACGTTAAAGGAAAGAGGGTTGAAAACACAGAATGAGACAAACTTTTTCCCAACAACCACGTGTTTGTGCCTTTTTATTTTTTTGTACATTATCAGTTTGCCCAAACTACCGCACAGCTTCACTCAAAAGTTGGTTGAAAGGTATTTTTCTACTCAAATAAATACCCGAAAAAAAGAAACAAGCTGCCATAAAGAGCTGAAGACAAAAAATAGGAAAACCTTTTTTTACAACAAACTTTAAACGGCATTTATTTTTTATTTGTTTAATTACAGTTCGATATTTGAAATAAAATATTTCTAAAAATGATTATAAAAATGTTAGTGGAAAAAACGGTTTGAAAATTAATAAAATTTAAAATTAGTCACATTACAGCTGGGTTTATTGGGGATTAAAAGTTTGGTTTTGGGAAAAACTAAAAAGAGCTGAAAAGTTTGCAAATTTTATTGTCCATTTCACTAGCCGCGTGTTTTATGTTTCGCCCTAAAGTATTCGTTTATGGTGCTTTATCTTTCTTCACACATAAAAATCGATTAGTAATTTGAGCGGTCCATAAACACGTCAAACACTCATTATGAAAATCAATAAAAGCCACCACATACATATATCACAACGAATACAAAAACAAATGACGGAACCTGCTGATATGAATGACATTAAAGAAGACGCATACGAATGCAGTTTATCGGCAGAAGCGAAGCGATAAGAATTAATTTGATTTATTGAAAGAGTTTTTTTTGCATGAAGCATGCTAATATTATGGATTTTGTTTTTCCTTTCCCTTGTCTTCCACTCAATCAATCGGTACGAACATTTGGATGTAGCTATATAATTTTCTCCTCCATCCATAAACATACACAACTAACCACTCGTTGTTGTATCTGGTACGCATCGGTATGTTAATGTTTTTGGTTTTCTTTTTGTAATGATTATCAATTCAGTGTGCTCTAATGGGAAAGTGCTAAGCAAACATTGCAATATTCAGTATGGCGCTGGACTGGGGTGACTTTGCGAGCCGATGGCCTTCCGCGACTGTCACTTAATGACATGTTAATATCATGTCATCGTCGATGTTTATCGGTCATTTGTATGCAGACGTAGGGGGCTATCCCCCCGCTATCCCTCTTCCCAAAACGCCATGTTCAAATGGCTAATCGAGCCACCCACCACGGGGTGGGATGATTATGTCACAATCGCTTATGTATGCAGCAACATTAACATNTGGACTGGGGTGACTTTGCGAGCCGATGGCCTTCCGCGACTGTCACTTAATGACATGTTAATATCATGTCATCGTCGATGTTTATCGGTCATTTGTATGCAGACGTAGGGGGCTATCCCTCTTCCCAAAACGCCATGTTCAAATGGCTAATCGAGCCACCCACCACGGGGTGGGATGATTATGTCACAATCGCTTATGTATGCAGCAACATTAACATGGAAAAAAGATTCTTTATTTCCTTTTCCTTGGGCGTGAGTAAACGGGTATCTTAACAGCGTTGAAAACTCGTCTCGGATCGGTTTCATTTATTTCGCCCGTAATCAATAATCTTTAACAATATTTACATACTCCCTCCTTCACTCACTCATACGCTGCGGGGAGAGAACAAAAAAAACATTATTTCCACTCATTGTTTTAGGGGTTGGTCACCCTCGATCCCCCACAGGACTAGGTTTTTTTCTCCCCGATTTCAGAACTATAATACCAATTGGCTGGAAAATCGGTACCAGAGGAGGTGCGCGACTACGAGAGCACGGATTTGTTGGGGACTTTGTGGTCATTTACTGGTTTTTTGTTGATCGTTGTACATTTATTTTAAGCAGTAAAAGTGCACTTGTTTTTTTTTTACTAATACAGTCTAACCACACCAGTGCGGTTGTGTGGTACTGCTGGTGGTGCTTAAAACAGCATAAGTGGCACAGGAAACCCCAGTAGGGCAGAGCACTGGGTACCGGCATGGATTAAGTGAGTGACTCGTTTTTGGCGAGACGGAAGCCGTTTTATCTTTAGTGGAAAATCCCGGTAGAGGCATTTCCGTTGTTAGTGGAAATGGTGGATTATCCTGGGTGGATGTCCTTCGGTGCGACTAGTACACAGTGCAGACACCGAGCAGGCTTTGTGGTTGCAAAACGCATCTGTCCCATGCACGTCCGGTACACGTGACACATTTGGTAGCACAACAACAAGATCAGTTAAATGGAAAAACCTCGAAACCAAAAAACATCAATTTGATAAAGAGTAAACAAAAACCAAACTACACCACCACTCGGGAACTAACCGTTCCCGAGGTCAATATATTGAAACAGCATCAAGAGAAAACAGCACAGAAAAAAATCCGAAATTAATGAAAAAAATGTATCCCTTGCGAGAAAGGGAAAGAGAAGTACGAAAAAATAAGCTTGACTGGACAAAAAAACTGGAAGTAGTTTTTATGCAGTTGGTTCGGGCATTTAAATATTTTCACAAACCCGTGGAAAGATAAGACACACACGCAAAAAAACACCCCGGAAAATACGATGAAAAATGATGAAAATATTTTACCAATTCGATGGTATTTGTTTCCCCCGGGTTTTTGTTTCCCAGCCCCATTCACGGAACTATCCCGGGGCTGATCAAACAGAAAGAATTTTCCACACATTGATCGGCTTCATTTTTGTGTCGAGTTTTTTTCCTTTTTCTGTATGTTTTATTTCGGTTTTTTCTTTTTCGAGGAATTTATATGGTTTTCGTTACTGTTGTTTCATACACGGAAGGGCCACCCCCTGGTGTATCAACCCGGCGCCAGAAAAACGACACCAATAAATCGGGTTTACTCTCCATTCCGTAAACCATTGACCACTTTCGATGGTTTTTGGGTGGGTTTTTGGTTTTTTGTTTTTTTGTTTCACGTGTACGTTAAAAGTGTGTCCGAACTGGGCGAAAGCTTCCGAACATAAAAGTAGCCCCATTGGCGGCAAAACGAGATTAGGGTGAATGAATGAATGTTGAAGTGCCCGATTACACCAAATGACGCAATCTTTCTCAGGGTCGTTACGCGCTTAGAACCCTTGGGGGGGTGGCAAAAAACTTTTTGAATTTGGTACCCCCCCGGCCCCTTGAGGGGTGGCCCCTCACACATATTACACTTGTTCTTGGGGTTTTTTTGAAGTTTTTTTTTGTGTGTGGTTATTCTCTTCTTTGCTCTTGTCTGTCTATCGCTCAAGACACTTAAGGCACGGTAAGATACAGTGCAAGTGTATTATGGAACGAAGCAGACGGATAGAAAGTTCCGCCGTTGATCGTTTTTCATCGTTACACGAGAGGTCTCTCGCGTAATGGGACAGCTTGCTTACTCGGTGAAAACAATAGGGAGCAATTTTCACCTTCTTCCGATCGTCACCGCAGGCCACCACCAAGGGATCATCGAGTGCCGTGTGGAGCGGACCGATAACAAATTGGCTAGCACACTACAAACCCCGGCGAAGGATTATTTTTCGGTCGTTCCATGTCCTTACCGGTGGTTCGAGAGCGTATCTCAATCCGGCCCACTCTCCCTGGGTCTGCTCTTCGGTAGCAGGGTGTACGTAATGCCGAGAGATGTTAGAATAAATTGGACAGTAAAGCTCACAGTGTGTGAGTAAGTGTGCCAGCTACCAGCCACAATGGCGCGCTGTAGATGGCTTCCAGCGGGTAAACAGAAGAATCGTGCTTAATGAAGCATCATCAGCGTTTTTCCGCTGCAGCATTTAGCCTTTATTTTACGATGTTTGGCTTTGGAAAATTAACTTCGGTTAGCAGGGATGCTATGTTCTTGCCGATGTCGGCGCGCTCCGTACAGCAAAGTGCAATGTACGAGATGTACGCCACAGAGTGTTGGCGTTTTTTGCTACTTTTTTATGACAAGTACAGCTCTCGAGTATTAATATTGAATCCTTCAGTTTACAGGAGGATACACACAAAGAGGATAATCGACGAAGGAATAGAAGCGATCGGAAAGGGTGGCAACGTCCTTAAAGATTCACACCATAAGTAAAGTTGAATCTAGAGCATTGGACCAAGGTGGTTCGCATGGTAAGAACATTACCGTTTAAGAATATTTGTCACAAAATTGCATAACTGTAGGCGATTGATAACACTTAATGAATACTTAGCGCCTATTGGGTATGCAACTAGCTGAACAAAATATCTTAACAAACTAACGTATACGAGCAAATAAGTTCAGTTAATAATGTTTTTCATTTAAAGAGTCATTTTAAGCATAATTTTCATGGTTTTAGAAAATTGAAAACACGACCTAACACCGCTAACATTCGTTTTGTTTAGCGTTTATCTTGACAAGTTCTTGCTTAAGTAATAAAAAAATGCGGGACACTTTTATGAAATTTTAACACTACTCTTAATGAAAAATTATCTCTTTTTTTATTGTACAATAACACGGTTGGCAGAACGCAACCTTAATGAAACGATCATCAGAGCGTGATGCCCAAAAATGATTCACCACAAAACAAGTAGACCTATTAATTTGCCCCACAAGCACTCTCGAAACATCAAAATACAACAACAAAAAAACTACAAAAGCTCATTACATTTGAGCAGCACCATGCGACCATACATTCTACGCTAATTAACTGTCCGCACTGTCGAAGCCAGTGTTCCTAACAACGTCAACGTTCATCTCCTACGCGTTTTGCTCGGCAAAATGGCTCACACTACCGGTTCTCCCGTCAACCCGGTTACAGTGTTCCCAGCTGCGAAATACTTTTTTTTTCCTCCTCCAATTTTGATCTCATGCACCACACCGAGTCGGTCTCACATTCTGCTCACACCTTTTCCCCCTTTTTTCTGCAGCCCACCCGTGCCGAAGTGGTTAAATAATTTGTTAAACAAGCAATTTTGCGCATATTCAACCGCAACACTCAACCATAGAGTGGTGGACATCCTTCGACGCTTGAGTGTTTCGAGAGTTTTTCGAGTGAAAGAGGGATGGAATTTGAAAAGTTTGGCACCCGTGTGTATGTGTGCTTGCCCTGTAGCGTACGTATAAAGCAAGAAGACCTCAATCGCGACCAAATTGCGGCACGGACCGAGTTTTGGAGATGAAACAAAGCTACATGTAACAGAGGAACAATATTCGGACAGCGGAATGGTAGGGAGATCTGTTTTCTTGCTTCCAAAAACCTCTTTTGTCTGTAATTTTGTGTAAAATCAGACAAGCGACGACAAAGATAGTGGCGTTGAGAAGATAACCCAAAAAAAACTTGTCAGAAATATGCGTAGGAGGGATGCGTCTCGTAATAATGGGGGAAATTTACTTTCCGGCAGCTTGTACCATAACTTACGTCCAATAACCTCTCGGAAAGGTGAACCCTTTTCTGGTCGGACGAAAAGCTGTTAACCCATAAATGAAGTTTTTTTTTGTTCCACATCTACGAACAGCTATGCTCGAATGATATCGTTCCGATGTTTTTCGGTTTTACATGACACCATTTTTTCTTTTATCACTTTCCAAAGACCCCAAGACCCCCTCCCACTGACGTCAATGGATGGACAGACGCACATACACGTCGGTGTGACATTTGGTTGACCTTTCATTCGTTGCGTCCGTTTTTTTTGCATACTTTTCACGTTTCGGTGTGTCACCCACCCCATCCTGGAGCGTGTACAGCTCCCTTTTTCCACACCAAGAATGCATCTTGTGTTTTCATAAAACTAAGTTATTTCTCAACAAACAAACCCCCTCACACACGAAGGAAAGCATCATGGAGCATTTGTAAGGGGGGTGGTCGTAGCTGTTCGGATGCTGCTTTATGATTTTTTTGTTATTCTTGTAGCAACTTTTCACTTTACCCTTTGTGCGGGGGTTAATTGAAGGGCAGTGTAGTAACCGTGTGGAGAAGAAGCAAAAGGTACATAAAATCCGAAAAACAAAAAAACCCGATCCAACACCAACCAACCCAGAAGGACAGCGACCGCACCACACAAGCATTGTGGTGGTTGCCATGAAGGTATGTGGAGGGAGACCAGAGGGTCGTCATATATTTTCCACTCCTTGACAATTTAACCCCCCCTCCGCCTCCACCGCACGGTACCCTATCTGATCCTTTTGCACCATCCTACCATTTCATCATTGTCTCGTATTTAGCATGGTCCGATGCATATGACCTCCATCCATGCTAGGCTCCACCACAACGAAAAGCATGAAAGCATAAAGGATTGCTTCTGCAAATTGATTTTTGCTCCACGGTTCACCTGAACCTTTTGTCCGCCCTCGAGGAGAGAGAGAGAGAAAGAGAGACAGAGAAAGACAGCGGAGATAGGGTAGAAGGAAAAACTGATGAAATCGTATGACTCCCGGGAGAGTACACGACACCGATCGATTATGATGAAAATTTTACCCGAAACCAGAATTTTCTCCACTCGATGAGAAATTTTAATGACGCAAAGTGGGTATGCAAACATGCTACATTTTTGACTAATTTTATCGTTTCCATAAAGCAGTATAATTGCTTCCCTGGCTCAGCGATTCTTAACGGATCAGTGAAATGAGAAGAAAGTTTGTGGCGAGAAAAAAGAGAAAAAAACACACACACCTCAAACTCCACGACCAAAGGGTTTGGGAGGTTGGTGTGCATAACATTTATTAAATTGTTTAAGCTAGCCAATCGCTCAAACAAGGCTCTTGTGCACGAAAGCAGCCCTTATGGCAGTGTGCAAGACGATATTGGAAGCCTTCATTTCCCATGGTTCACTAACGAGCTGCTCGGAAACGCTACAACGCCGTCTAGGTTAACAGCCGTTACCCTACTAAGTATAGGTAGCAGTGAGACGATAAAAAACGTGGCCCCTTCCTCGTTACCGTTTGCGACCGTACGGTGATCCTTGGGGACGCCACCACCGTTGGCCTTTGATAGAGGCCTGATCAACTCGCACGGACCGGGCAAGCAGCTAAAGATAGTTGGCGAAACTATCTCCTCGACAGCAAACCTTAATGCAAAGGATAAAGCATAGGAGACGGGAGCATAAATTGAAGCCGGCAGCATGGCAACCAGTTGGTTCGGAACATTACCACGGCAACCAGAAGTGTACCAGAGGATCACGCGCGCGCGTGCAACAGCAGAAAAAGAAAGATCAAACGCGAATCAGTGAACGTTGCTGTTAAGAAGCTATGGGAGAAGATATGAGTGAGGTACATATAGAAAATAACGCTTCAGAATTTGCTGGGTTGAAAAGAGAGGTACAAAAAAAACGTACCTTCACAAACACACAATCTCAGCCTAGTGTCTGGACCAAAGTTGCACCACACTACGTGGCCATGGGTTTAGGGTGGGCAAACTTCTTTACTTGATTGGCATTTAAAACAAAGAGCACGATAATGTTCGATTAATTTTGCGATCGGACGGGACCTCGGAACGAGCAGCTTGATTGGAAGGCGTTTTGCAAGTCGTGCCAAGGTTTCTACATACACCGGGCGAAGAGTCACCTAGAAGACTGGAGTATCAAGGACGTTTGTAGACGAGAGAAATGGACACAACTTACGGGGGAAGAGAGAAGCAACTCAAGCGTAAAGAATTTATTTTTCATTAGACCCTTTAAGTGCACGGTAAAAGGTAATAAAAGTTATAACATCATACATTTGAACCGTGTCAGAGAAACACTCACAGCTCATTACACTCAACATTCTAGCAGAATTGATAAGGTGGACCATAGCGTACCAGGTAAGCATGTGATTTAGCATACGAAATCTTGTGGTTCGAATCTTAATCNAAGAATTTATTTTTCATTAGACCCTTTAAGTGCACGGTAAAAGGTAATAAAAGTTATAACATCATACATTTGAACCGTGTCAGAGAAACACTCACAGCTCATTACACTCAACATTCTAGCAGAATTGATAAGGTGGACCATAGCGTACCAGATAAGCATGTGATTTAGCATACGAAATCTTGTGTTTCGAATCTTAATCGGCCAAAAAATAACTAATTTGGTTTCTCTTGGGATGAATTCTGATTCTTTAAGGGTTAATTTTGCCAAACAAACACTAGACGAACTTTATCCTGCATCATCTCCAATACCTCTCATATGAGTTCGCATATTTTATCCTTTCTTTGCTTGTTTTTCAAAATGCAGGAGAATGAGAAAGACTTTTGATAAAAATGTTAAAACTTTTCAACAGCACGGCATTGATGCAATCAATTATCTTCCCACACCTACACATGTGCATCCTTTGGCCATTCTCCCTAGAAAGGATGAGCTACAATCCATCGCTAAAACGCTATAACACTGTTAAAATCTCTTCATGCCTTTATGCTTGTTTTGTGCAACAAGAGCATAAAAGAATGTTAAAAGCATCTGCAACCATCGTAAGAAGCTTTTTGAGTTTTGGCGGTATTTATGTGCAAAAAACAGCGTGTATTAAATTCTAAAAATATAGAAAAAATAATCACCTACTGGATATAAGTTTTTTTTTCTTCTCAATTGCTTTTGCTGTTGGGAAATTTATTAATTTTCCTTTGTTTTCACACACGAGATAGTTATGATGAAAAATTGTTTTCCAATTGCTTTTAGCGCAGTTAAGAGTGATTTTCTTTTTTGTTATGTTTGTTGTTAACTTTTTTTCATATAGAGGTTAGTTCTTATGCAAAACCATAAGCTCTCAATAATGCCACAGAACCCTTACGCATGGGACAACGAAGCCATTCGACAGGTATTGAAGGTATGTGTTCAAGGATTCTCGCTAGCAGCCGGAAAAAGGTATTGCCACCCTCACCATTTCCCTTTGTGGCAAAAAAAAAACAAAAAGCGAAAGGTTAAAAGTAGTCGAGTACGTAGTATGGAGAAGAAACAAAAAATGGAATTGCAAACTACTGCACCAAACACGAGTTGGTAGTTGTTGGCGTATGAAAAAAAAACAGCAACAACTCCTAGGTGATGGTGGTTTGGATTCATTTCATGCAAAAGTTGCACTTTTGTAAAATTCACTTCACAACCGTGGAAGGTCGTTTCTCTTACGTTTTTGTCGCTGTTTCGCCCATTCTCCGGTGCAGACATTTGGGAGGGTGCGCTCACCCCCACCAAAAAGGACACTCGGGGTTTGGAAATTTTTTGAGTGCGGTCGTCCGCGTCCGTAACTACGAACAAAACTGTCAACGAACTAGCAACGAGCAGCATAATACCTAACGAGGTGCCACATAGCACCCAGAATGGACTCGGGACATCCTCCCCCGGGGGGCAAAAAAGGGATGACAAGGAACGCTAGCAACCCCATGACACTCTAGTTACACTTGGGACGTGTAGTGGGTATTGCATTTTGTGGGATTTAATTTAATTTTTTGAACCGTAAAACACACTCTTGCACGTCTCCAGTCGAAAGATCCTGTGCGTCTAGCGAATGTACACTGGAGGGGAACAAAGTCCTTTACTGAACGGTCATTTATATCGTTTCACCATCAGTACGGTAGTGTTTACTGTGTTTCTTCGCTGGAAAGTAGTGTGAAATTTCGATCCCTGCTATCTACCTACCCACCACTAGTCAAACTAATAGCAGATAAATGTGGTCCCCAAAGGACACGGTCACGGTGGTCCCATCAGGTGATTGTTTTTTCCCAACCCTCTTCTAGGAAAGATTGTTTTTCCAGCTGCTTTCCGGTGCTTACTGTTCAACCGTAGTTTTTCAGTTTGTTTAAGAAACTTTTCCTTTTTTTCTTATGCCTTGCCGGAGAACGTGTTCCACAAGAGCTTAGTTCACAGCATAAGTTTTCCTTTGCGTTAGTACATTACTTCCAGACAAAGGAGAACTCGTAAAAGCTATCAACAAACGAACTGACATTATTTTCGCTGTTCTCCTTTTTTTATCAACATTCTTATCCTACCTTACGAGCGGTACTGTAGATCGTATGACATTTCCGATACTTTGTTCTTCGATCATTAAGATTTCCGTAGCCTTTTATCAAACCGGCGCGGTGTGGATGGAAGAGGATTTATTTTATTTCCTCTCCACGCTTTAGAACCGATACCGTAAACAAGCGACCAAACGACACAAAAAAAATAGGTGTTAACCACTTAAAAGAACATTTCTTGTCCATATCCCGCGCGCTAAACACAATCAATCAAGCCTTTCATCGGCCACAGATAAAGCCATTACAAAACACATCATCACCTTCGGACAAACGAGGCAGTAACAAACGGAGCGACCCACAAGCGAGGATTTTCGGAGCATTGAAAACATGTGAAGCTTTTTGTTGCTCTTTTCGCGTCTCATGGTCTCTCTAGTGTCTATGTTTGTTTAATGTAGGTGATTTGCATGTTGAGTGTTATGTGTGTGTGTGTGTTTTTTTTTGTTATATATGTATGATGATTCTCCATTACTTAGTTGTTTCTATATGCAAATGAAGCCGGACCGAAACTAATTCTATTCCGTTTGAACTATCCGCAATGGAGCATATTAAAGTGCTTTTCTACGTACTACCATAATCATCTGTCTTGGCTGTGTGTGTGTGTGCTGTTTTACATTTTCATGTCTGTCTTTGAGCAGTTTTGAGATTCTTCACCTTCGTGTTTGCTTTTGATACACTTTTGGTTCCAACTCGCTATCGTTTATTATCCAACCTGACCGTGGTTGATTTTAATGTTAGTTCCATTTTAATATCTTACACCGTTCCGCTGTTTTCCCTCTATCAAAGAAACAAAAAAAAACAGAATGACATGCATAGAACCTACTAGCGGACAAAATTGAAGCTGATAAAAATCACACATCCGGATAAGTGACGTGGAAAACACGCACACATGGGAATGCTTCAATGCGTACCAAAACTCAAGGTGCACATTATCGCGTCTTTGCCATCAGCACATGTAGTGTTTTTTTGCAAATTTATAGGCAAGATTTTTCCCACACAACGTTTTTCTGCGCACACACACACATACGAGCACATGATTTGTTTAAGAGGAAGGAAAAACAAAAACAAATGCAGAAAGCAAAAAAAAATGCAAAACAAATCGCTGCTGTTGCTGCTGCTGATACGATCATCTCACGNCACACAACGTTTTTCTGCGCACACACACACACATACGAGCACATGATTTGTTTAAGAGGAAGGAAAAACAAAAACAAATGCAGAAAGCAAAAAAAAATGCAAAACAAATCGCTGCTGTTGCTGCTGCTGATACGATCATCTCACGTTTTGCTTGCTAATTACACAGTTGCGATTTTACAAGTGACGGAGTTTTCAATTATGGTAAAGATTTTCTTTCCCTACTGCTTGTTGCTGTTTTTTGTGTTACTGATTGAAGTGAATCAGTAAAATCAGTTTAATGTGTTTTTATTTTAGTAGCGATATGATTGTTCAAAGCAAGACAAAGAAAGTGTTATGAATAATAAAAAAAATTACGCAACATATAATTACGTTTTCTCTGGACTTATCTAGAAAATTCTATAATGGTAGAAATAAGATTTTCATATTTTTTTGTGAAATATTTCAATGAAACATTTCGTCAATTGAACGAAGCGAAATCAAAGCGGAAAAGTTTTCAATTTAAAATTACTTTATTTTACTGGGGCGGTTCGGTAGTGTATGGACAAACGGAGCCGGTTCCACATGACAGAACCGGGTATCAAATCCCATCCGGACTGTTCCTCCGTAGAAAGGACTGACTATCCGGTGTGATAAAAATAAGTCTAGAAAGCCAGAAATGGCCGGCGTGACCTCAGAGGTCGTTAAAGCTCAGAAGAAGAATGTAACAAATACATCAAATTGTGTTTTACGTCTGATCTACAATTTTAAGAATTTAAAATCAAAAATGAAAAAAAACAAAACATAATTTAAGCAATCTCTATTACTTACAATCTGTTTAAGCGGTTTAGCAATGATAAAAAATTCGAATCAGCAAAAAATAATCAACTAAATTTTATTTGCCAACCACATTTACCCCTTCGATCACACTATGAAGAACCACCCCGATACAAATGAACCTCCGTAAAGATGTACCGTTCCCTTTGAGATAGTTAATATGACATTAGCATTCATTAGACACGCTGGTGTTGGGTACCAACCATCAAACGGCGCGTACATCATTTAAACAACCGTGCCACATTAATGGAAGTAATAATAGCAATACAGAAGAAGCAAAAAAAACGCAATTTGCACGCCCGTTACCGCAGTCCTGATTGATATCAAATCTGATGCCACCCATAACGATACACGAGTATATCGTAAAAGCGCAACATCTCTACCCGGGGGTGGCTCACCAATATCTACGCCTAGACCACTATCGGAAGCCGTAATTTACGATCGTCCCCGACCTCTTTGGGACGCGAACGTTGTGCTGCTATGTGTGCACTATTATATTTTACGCGTCGTCGCATCCAATCAGCGTTGATTAACGGGCCCACACTATCCCAAAGCTAAGCAAAGCTGCTCATTGTACACTGCAACAAACAAGAGCACTGTGTGTGCATTCGGCGTTGCTGATTGCAACTTATTGCAACGTATTGCAGCTGCATTTGCTATTTTTACTTCACCCAACTGTCACCCCTTTGTTTGATAGGGATTTGCTTGAGGTTGTTTTTTTTTATTATTACACTCATCATTACATCATCACGTTGATAATTATCAATATGATTGGTGTTGGGGTGTTGTAATGCATAACAACTTCAATACAGCATCGTATGATGAAATACAACCTACAATCTGATGTCTGTGTTGGGAATGAAATAGTCTAAATCAACAACTTTGTCTTTTAACTCTTTCTTTGTTAAACATCCCCTTTGACAAGCAAAGATGATTTAAAAGCTTTCTATCGTTTTATAAAATCCATTCTACTGGTACAAAAAAAAAGAATAAAGCTTGATTCATGCAAACATCAAAATCCCACTCGAAAAGTTCGCCGTTTTAGGGTTTTCCTTTTCCATTGCCCTCTCCCCTTGCATTAAACTTTTCCGTACACGTTTACGGCCGTTGTTCGCTCTTTTGTTATTTTATGCTTTGTTTACCACATCGAAAAGCTTAAAAACAGTATTCTTTTTTTTTTGCTCTAATCATGTCGCAACGATAAAGAACCTTTGAAATGTTTTGTTCTCCT
Organism: Anopheles parensis; assembly: GCA_016254315.1. Taxonomy (NCBI): domain Eukaryota; kingdom Metazoa; phylum Arthropoda; class Insecta; order Diptera; family Culicidae; genus Anopheles; species Anopheles parensis. The sequence continues at coordinate 29,652,779 of CM028125.1, forward strand.
CGAAAAAGGTTGATGCTGCTACCACTTCAAGGATTTTTTGATCTTTTGATCTGTTTTTATTTATTGTGTGTGTCTTCCCGTTTGCTTTTGCTCTTCACCGGCTTCTGCCATGTGTCTCTTTCCTTGTGACTACGTTGCGGTACCTCGTGGCAGATGAAATAGACGGATTAGTCGCAGATAATGTATCGTTAAGCTTCCGCCGGTTTCGCGTTGTTACGCTTTTCAGGTGCGCGCAAGTGTGTGTGTTTGTTCGCTGCCATATTGTTTGGCGAGTTTTTTGTTGTTGTATTATAGTATCTCAGCCAGTAGTAGTAGCCGTTATATGTTGCGTTTAGATTACATTTTCACCTCTTGTCCATAGGCCAGAACGCACGTGAACGCGAGAAACGTGGTAAGCGAAAGGGGTGGAAGAACATAAAACGGAACAAAACGCTAAATCCAGTTCGCTGCATAGCATAACGAGCTAGAAGAAGAAGGAAAAAAATACGCGAAGTAGAAAAGCTAGCACACAAAGGTCAACGATCGAATTCGCGATCGTAAGATTTGGAGATTTTGCGTTGCGGAAATGTTCTTCCCGTGTGTTTTGTGGAATGGAGCACTTTCGTTTTGTGCTTCTCGAGAGCTTTCCGTGTGATGGTTTTAATCTTCGTGGGATGGCCTTCTGTTTTGAATTATTTGTAGAATAAATTCATCGCCTGGTTGTTAAAGCCAACAGAACATATTGAATTTTTATATCGTACATTAAATGTCAAACAATTAATTTTGGAAAAAATATAAAAATTCAGGTTTTCTATCTGTCAAGTAGAATTTTCTTAACTTTTGGCAATATAATTTGTAAAATATTTATTCCACCACAAAAGAGAAACCTAAACATTGCCTAATCAAGACATTGTACATCGTTCGAACGTGCCAACGATTGGCTCACGGTTGAGTGAATAGTTGAACTTCAAACAAATGACAGCTTTGACATGGTTGTCCGCAGGCAAGACTTCAGACACACGCACACACCCGTGTCTATAGCATAACGTTTAAACAGTGGACAAGATTTTACCCTTTCATGTAACCTGCGCCTTATCTTTCACCTCCCCCACCCATCCTCCCCCCCCCCCTATGCATCTTTGGTTCGCATTTGTGCTACTTGTGCTACACTACGCGACTTCTATTCCGCTGCCATTGGGAGATTGGTGGCAGTGATCGGGGCCGTTTCTACACAACCCCCATTTTCGCTTGCCAATGACGATGATGACGGTGATGGTGTGTTTCAATCCATTCCCACCAACACCATTCCGGTGGGTGGTGGGGGGGTGGGGGGAGGGAGACACTCCACCGTGCGACACGTGAGCGTACGAGAGGACGGCCATCAACGACCAGCAGCAAAGACGTTGCGCGCCGTCTCAGACTGACAGAAAGACATTGGAAGCGGTCAATGAACTTCTAAGCGCAACCGTTACAACTTCGTACTCCACTCCGTAAGGGTGGAAGCGCCACCCTTAACCCTAGATCCACACACAAAGACCGAACGTATTTGTTTCTACTGCATTTGCCCACAACCAGTCTGCGGAGTTCGCATCGAGTTCGACAAAACCGGAGCAATGAATGTGTGGGGGGTGTACCGTATAAAAATCGCCGATCGTCAATGGACGCGTTAAACTATTGCTTACTGAATCTCACATTGAATCGCGCACAGCGTGACCGATTCCAGCGTCCTAAAACTCTTTGCCACATGGAAGGTGTGGGGAGATCAACAAGCGAAATAAAAAACCAATCCACATCAGTAAACCGTCAAACGTCAGGTTCTTTTGCTGTGTGTTTTTTTTTTGTTCCTGAAGTAAGCTTGATCTCGGGCGGGACACCGTTTGACAGCTCTTTGCTTAAGCTTAAACACACTTGTCACACACTCTGTGCATGGAAGGCGCTAAAGCCAGATCTCCATTGGTTTTTTTTTCAAGCCTAACGAAACGTACATTTGCCACACATATGTATTTTCCTTCCATCGCACATTTATACTCCTTCTTTCCTGTCTCTTTGTTGCACATTATGCTGAGTGATTGGGAGCTACTGTGTTTTCCCGCCCCGTTTGTGGCAGCTACTGTTACACCCTTCTCCAACCGGGTGGGTGAGTCATTCAGGCTACTTTCGAAGAGATTTGTTCACAGCGTCGGCTCACTCAATAAAATCAATTAAATCGAAGCTTTATATCGCCTTGCCATATTTGTACATCATTAAAACCAGTATGCAGGGTGTATGAGGTGTGATGTTATTGTGAGGCAATGGGTGTGCATTTAATATGGCAATGTTATCAGCGTTTTAGACAAAAAAAATCTATGCATCAGAATATTTATCACTAATTTAGCATATGGTAATCGAAAGTTTGAATTCTAGGCGAGAATCCAGTAATTGTATTGATAGGAATGCTACTTTATACAAGATTACCAAATCAACTGCTTCGTTTGTCTTAAATACTGACAATTTCGCTATGCACAGTGAAACACCCTGTAACACAAGATTAATGCGTAAACCATCAAAACATGAAACCGATCTCTGAGTGGGAATTAATTCACAATGACAAATAATTGAAGGGACAAACATCTCGCGAGATGTTTGACTAGATGTACCATCGCGCACCGTTGCCACATTTCTTTTGTATGTGTGCGATTAATTCCACCTTCCAACGATGCCAATTTCTCTTTCAAGTTACGATCAACGTTCGCTTCATTTTGTGGGTCGATAGGCCAGCCAGCCCAGGTCTGCCATGTGGCTTTGAAGGGTTTGCAGCAACGAAACAAAAAAAGCGCAAACTGCAATAAGCTTCCCATTTTCCAGCTCACTCGGTCTCAACTTGAAGCGCATTCGTCGTTCGCCACGGGTTCGATTCAATCGCGTTTCAGATTCGCGTTGTTCGATAGCGCCACTCCACCATCACCCGGCGATCCATACGCCGGGGAAGGTTAAAAGTGTAAAATACTAACTTACTAACGTTTGCCCCATTCCTTTCCTTCACGCTTCTGGCGTGCGAACCGTACCGAATGGATGGCGTAAAGTGATCACTCGCTGTAGTTTCGACAGACGGAAAAGCATCCGAACGCTATGCGAACTGAAAGTATCACCACCAGGCAATGCATGGGGTGCGGTGGTGGCAACGTGTGGCAGAAGGAGTAGGTGGGTAGGGCGAGGGCACAAAAGCGGAGTATGATTTCCTCCTTTCGAAAAGTGTTTCGAAATGCTGCATGAAACGTAGTCAAACCCCGGGTTTGGGAGTGGACACAGCGGCGCGACCCAGGAGTTCGAAGCGAACACTCTGGTCGCGCAACGTGACAGATAATGGAAGAATCGATCAAAGGAGAGTTGGTGGCCCTTTAGTTTTTTTTTGTGAACTGCCATTTGCAGTTGCATCAGTGTGCAACAATAGGTTTGTGTCTATGTGCCCTTTTAGTTGTGGTGCTTTGTTCCGAAACGAGATGCCACATTTTTGCCATAAAACGATTTCGACAGGGCCATAGGGCCTCCAAAAAGGAAAGAAAAGTAAAAGGTAAATTCATTCGTAAAAAAACGCAATCTTTATTAGGGGAGCAGGTTGAATCATAACTGACAGAATTCGTCCACTAGCTTTCGCTGGGTTCCATTTTCTACGGAATAGATAGATGCAAACGACGGTTTCAAAATCCTTTTTTTTTACGAAATTAAATTGCGGCTTGGGATGGTGCGTTTTGTAAAAAAACAAGCAGCGTTACTATGCGCACGTCTGGATGGGCTCCCGGTGCAAACAAACCCAGGTTGACATCCGAAATTGAACCTCATATCTCGTCACAAATACAAAATTGGAATTCAAAACTTCATCAACATCCTGGCCGGTGGCATTAGTGCGTCCATTTTGCACGCCATAGTTCACCATATGTCGGAAACAACGACGTCGAACGGTGAAGCCAGTTTTACACTGCTCTTCTACGACCAAATGGGATGATTGTAGCAATCGCTTTTTCGTTTACAATACATCATGCTACAGGGAATGATGTTTTTTTGATTTTGTTCTGCATCGCCATACAAAAGTTGAAATGTAGTATTTATTTTACCAAATCCCATTAGGATCGCTTGGAGCGTTTTTATTGCTTTTCAACTTTTATGAAATTGTTATGAATTATAAATTGAGATCGAGTGTTTTTTTTTTTTGCTTCACCCACGGCGTCCAAACAGATTTTGAATCAACGAAAGACAAGATAACACCTTTCGCTAATGGGAGAGTAAAAAAATACAGTTGCCAATTTATTACAATCACGTAGTTAATTACAAAAACTGTATCTCTATGTGATGGACACATCAAACCCGATTGAACGTTATATGCTGTTTACCTGCCCCATACTACCATGTATGTGATGGAATGTGGAATTATACTTGCACTCAGGATTTATCGTACATGCGTCAAAAGATGCGAAACTCACCTAAAACGAAAAGAGACAACGAAAAAAAAGCGATTAAAATATTTTATTACATTTGCATACCTTTCGTTCGTCGATCGACACAGTGCCACGGGGGTATATGCGGGCAAACGCGATGGAAAAGAAATTATTGTGTCATTAATATTTCATTTACTTGCGCACCGGCCATTAAATGCACGATCTAAAGCTATATTGCATAATCCCGATCGGCGAGACAACGTGGATTTTCATATCCGTCACACGATTATTAATGCTGCCATTAATCATTCCCCGTGTGCGGTGGCAACGTGATCCATCGTTTGGAGCCGGGTTTGAATTTATTTGCATTAGAAATCGTACAAATTAGTCGACCTGCAATAAAAACGTGTCGATGAGAGGTCAATCCGTGGTTCATCACACCTACTGGAAATTTTATACTGCAAGTCACGATTTGCGAATATTTATTGCGTATGATTTTTTTTTTCTCTTCAATGCTGATTGCTTGCTGATTTTGCAATAAAACGCAGGAACACAGCAAAATAACAAAACAATTAAAATGAATCTGGAGTTATGAAGTTACGGCGTAATTTCTGGAGCAATTGAAAATAATGAAAATATCTGATCATTCATCAGACAGCTTTCAAAGTGTCCCACACGTTCTTGGAGCATCACAAAAGCAACACTGACATCTGCCAAAGCAGATCAAAAATTGTTGGAGCAATGAAAAACATTCTCTTGATGTCGTTCGAATTTATAACTTAATGGATCCAGGATCTAGACTCTAAAGTTACTCTTCGATCCTCAAAAGATTGGATGATAGATGTCTGACATTCTTGAGGATTCCCACTTACTGTGAATGTTTTGTTATACAAAACCGAAACACTCACATATGTCACCAAAGGCGAAATTAGCATTCTCGACCTCTCATTTTCAGAGTAGAGCTGATTGCCGAACATAACGCTCACCAGACCCCAGCTTACCTTAGTTCGTTCTCACTGGGCACGGCGCCATCGACGCCATCATTAGCTAAAACCGCAAAGAGTTCATTTCATCAAGGACGCGCGCACCGCACAACAGCAACTGAGAAGCGGATGCGAATGGAACAACCATCATACACACACGCAAGCACGTGTGCAAATTGATGTGTGTTAGTGTTGGCAGAAATTTGTTTCTGCCTGAGGTTGTTTATAGTTTATGGTATCACACACCCCTTACGCTGTTTTTTCCCCTCTCCACACCTTCCCCAAAACTTAGCAATTCTTGAAGGGAGGGTGCGGCATCTGTCACGGAGCGGCCATCGGCTGAAACCCATGATCGTTAGTGTTGTTGGCGGTGCTTTATAGATTAGCCGCCAATGGGGCTCACAGCAGCCAGAGTCATTTAGATATTAATTTCCAGCGTTTTCTTTTCTCACTGCTATTTACATTCACCCCGAGGGTAAATGATTNCCATCGGCTGAAACCCATGATCGTTAGTGTTGTTGGCGGTGCTTTATAGATTAGCCGCCAATGGGGCTCACAGCAGCCAGAGTCATTTAGATATTAATTTCCAGCGTTTTCTTTTCTCACTGCTATTTACATTCACCCCGAGGGTAAATGATTTCGAAAAAGCCGAAGATGCGCGGTTTCGTTCTTGGGAGGGCGCTCGCGTTGGGACCGCTTTTGGATCACAATAAACTTCATCCGGCTTTCGAATCGATCGGTTGTCGGTAGGGAACTCAAAAAAACACGAAACGATCCTATGTATTCGTGTGAAAATATTCAGTTTTTAATTCGGTTAGGCACCGCCGGTGTGGTCTTTCGATGAAACATTCATCAAGTAAGGCAACCTTCGACAAAGCGAAGGATTAGCCTGTGTATACGGTGCTATAGAAAATTAACAATTCTTCTTTAACCATTGATCGTACTTTGCTGTCAAACATCGGACTTAATCGGACGACTTTTGATGGTAAACTTTCACAACTGTGAACCCGAATCGTGTATCACACCAGCGCCAAAAAAAACCCCACCGAGAGAAAGGTAACGCCGTCAACAGTCGGGGCAGAAAAATGCCTAAACACAAAACTCCCGAAACAACGAAACCCCTCAAATGCTGTGATCCGTCATCCAACCAATCGTGATAAGTCGTGGGGCATGATTAATTGACAGCGCGAGAAAAGCCACCGCACCGCCGACAGGTCGCTGTCAGCAGTGTTCCGGTGTGTGGTGAGGCAACCATCAAAGACGATCACTTTTGACGGTCGCACATTTGAGGAGGGTGATAAGTTCTCGGGCAAGATTGTACAATATCTCGGACAAAGACAAAACGCCGCAATCCCAGGAAACAGGAGGACGCGGAAGGACATTCTGCGTTTATCGCGCGCTCACACACACTCGAAACGCGTCGTAAACTGACGACACATTTCTACTGTCAAATTGAATGGTAAATGGGATTCCATCCGTCAAAAAGGTGACGTTTATTTTGTTTGTACCGAGCCTCGAGTGGATGAGAGGTGTTGGGGAAAAACGGCACGTACAGACGACAAAATACTCCTTTCGCTTTCAATCATCCCCTACACTGGGGTTAACGCAATTTGTATTCTGCACTTAGCTCGCCCCATTCAACCAATTACCATAATTAACACCTACACACAATATGGCGGAAAATGCATTGCACCGGAGTGCTAATTTACAACAGCTCGGTAAGTTTTATGTCTTCACACAATCTCGAGCATTTATGTTGTTGGTTGGAGCAGGATTTTTAGGGGAAGTCGAGAAGCGGAATGGAAAGGGTGGAATTTAATGATAATGAAAGGATAGTTGATTTTTTTTTTGTTCAAGGTGGAAAAACAATTAAACCTACACATGGTCGTAGAGTACTGCACGGGCGGGTTAACCATTTTAACGACCATAATGCACCACCGGATCAACCAGCATAGTGCACTGTTGCAGCAGCAGCTGCTGGAGCTAGGTTAAGGTGCAGCACCGTGTCTTACGCAATGGTAGCTTAAATATATACGCACACACGGCCGAGCATGGTTTCTTCCCCACCCAAAATCGGTGTGGCTTGATGTGTGTATGTGAACGTAGAATTGGTTAAGTTTAGACATGCCACACATATCTTTTACCTGTCCACTATATTTCTACCAGATCGAGTGGGAAAATGTGGGTCAAACACGGTCACCAGTGTGTTGACGGGTGTGCATAAAATTGTCTCCTAATGTTACCCGCTGACTAATTGACCATTTGATCTCCCCCTACTGCCGGTAGTGAAGTGACATATCCATCTGCGCGAAAGTGAATGTACGAATTATTGGGTGCTGATTAAGGCTGCGAATGTTGATTGAACCTTGATTTTCAATAAAAAGTTCAAATGCTATTGTTCTATAAATGATATGGTTTAAGTTTAATTATAAATTATATTTATTTTTTATTTTTGTTTACGGCTTTTAGGCTGGTAGCTCAGTCATTCACGATTTTTTTCAAAATTTTGTATGGGATTTGGTAGATAAAATCGGATGACGATTTTGGCTGCTGTCAAATTCCGTACAAAATTTCTAAAAAAAACGTGTACGACTGAGCACGGTCACCAGCCTTAGCTGCATAAACAGTATCCAATGACTGAAGTGTTTGTTGAAATAAACCTTTAGCAAAATAAAATATTCCATTGGCAGTTAAAAATGAACCTGGAAACCCTGCATTGCGCACTTGACAAATTTGCACTATTTTTGATATACCTAATAAAATGATCAACCGATCAACATATGTACCTGTTGCTGTTTATTCTTCTTTAGTTATGCAGTTAACCATAAAACCCAAAGTTAAATGAAAGCCCTTAAAAATTAATCAACACGCTGGATAAAATTGTTCAAGCTGTGCATCGGAGGAATTTCAAGCGATATTGCCACCGATTTTATCAACGGTAACCCATCATCTCTCGCTCTTTGTTTTGTTTTCACGGTTGAAGGGGCATATTTTACACGTGGTTGCATCGGTTAACGGCCACACTTACAGTACGTTTCGGTGTTGGGTTGTGTGGTTTTGCACGGTACCATTATTACAACATCCGATGCCGGTACATTCGTGGTTAGACCATTATCCACAAAACTTGTCCACAGCGGTCCGGATAAAGGCTAACGGTAACACTCTAATAAAAACTCGATTTTTCGATCCCTTTTGTCCACCCATCAAATGGGCGGAGGAATACACTGTTTCCTGCATTCGAGAGTATTCAGTGAGATTTTCTAACGGTTAAATATGGAAAGTCATCCTATGGTTTGATGATACTGTGTCAATAAGGAATGATGCTGCTGTCTCACATAAGGAGAGAGAGATGAAACCCTTTTTCTAACCCCCCCCCAAATCTGAACCATAACATTGTTTACATTCTTTTGAAACCTTCCCGTCAACTCCGGCGCATAATTCCCAAGAGATGATCATCATTTACCAAACAGCATTCAATGTATAACATTGTAACACTCTCATCGAACTAACGACAAGATAATTAAACAAGCACATGTGTGTGCAAACAGCGTTAATTACTTCAGTGTGTGCTTCCATGCATTCAATAAATTAAATTGACCTTCGGATCAATCAGCACCTTCGACGAACGAAGAGGATTCCCTTACAGAGGTTAACCTTTTTCTTCAATCCCGTTCACTTGCTTTGAAATTAATTGCCGTATAAGCATTCTCAACACCCATATTTAGTAGTTCGGCTTGTATTTAATTCATTCGCCCCGAATAAAAGCCGCGCTTACGCGCTTTCCCGGTGCCGATCAAGAAGATCCCGCGTGTCATGGGGTACTCCCATAAAAAAGGTGCCACATAAAACGTGCAAATCATCACCAACATCAAGAATGCTACAGCGCGTTTGGTGGTAGAAGCGCAAAGAATCACACAACACACACACACACGGGCGCGCACTGTTTTACACTTGACGCAATAAAAACAGAGATTGTCAAAAAAAGGACGGACTATCACATCACAGCTTGCTTTGAAAACGAAAACTGTACAAGCGTATAAAGNNNGAATCACACAACACACACACACACGGGCGCGCACTGTTTTACACTTGACGCAATAAAAACAGAGATTGTCAAAAAAAGGACGGACTATCACATCACAGCTTGCTTTGAAAACGAAAATTGTACAAGCGTATGAAGCAACAAACCGGGCTAATAAAAACGCCCGGTACACGGTTCGTTTGGGAGATTGTTTATTCGTTTACTTTATCATCATTCTTTTATGTTTGTTCCATGATGTATTGTTATGGTATTTGTTGCCAGATTGCTGTGACCATTATTTCCACTTCTTTTATTTTCTGCACGATGCATATTTTAAAACAACAAAAAACGAAGATAAACACCGTTCACGAAATGAAATATAAATGCAAATGATAAATAAAGCATATACTAAAAGGAAAATAGATAAATAACGATTTAACTATAACAGTATGTGCAAACAATAAATTGAGTTATGTAGAATGAAGAGTCCATCAATCATCGCACAATGGTAAGCATGCAAAACGTTTTGCCCGTACAAAATGCCACCATTCCGTTTTATACATTTCATTTGCTTCTACTTTGTTTGTACTTTTTTATATTTTTCCATCCATAAATTGATGGCCAATATAATAGTGTGTCAATAATCTTCCGGTCTCGCAACGCAACACAGACACAAGGTGCATTTTTATGACGCAAAAATCCACGCTCGGTTTTACGATTTTAGGCTGCCGGCTTTATGTCATTTTCTGGAGTCACGATGATGGCGTTTCGCACCAACGGGACCACCCGACCAGACCGGTGATGTAAAACCGGCGCAGGACGAAAAACATTGACGCGAAACGCGGGGTCGGGTCGGGATAATTTGACCATCGCGACAAGCAGAAGGATCATATTCATTGCATAGGGTAATAAAATCGGTAGCCGCGGTTTGGTTTCCGTAAACCGGTGGTCCCATTCACCGATCACCGTTTTAGAGGGTGCTTTTTTATGTGTTTCTACGGAGTATGTTTATTTACGATTCTCATTATAGTGGGATGCGTAAGACGATTGTTATGTCTTTAAGGAAATATTTCTTTAGTGTTAAAAAGGATAAATAAAACATAGCGCCATTACGATCGAAAACAAGGACAGACAAGAAAGTTTCGTGTCGCGATTTAAGCTAGAATTTATATTTTTATTTTTTTTAAATTCAAACAAAGAACTGTATAAAAATATGATCACAATGTATATGACATTATCAAAACATTATCTTTATTATCAAATAAAGTCAGTACTTTAAGTTGTGTATAGTTCCAGAATCAACAATTTAAAACGTTTCATGCAGAGTGTGTTAATTGTTTTGTTACGCACTGTATATTTTAATAAAGCAGTCTTCATTAAATTTAAGTACCGGAATACCTAACTAAACATTAATGTAAGAATGTCATCGTTACACACTAGACGTCACATTAGGTTGATAATAAAATTAATCTTTGTATTCAACACCAAAATAAAAACATAACTAGAAACATACCCAACATGTGCTAATAAATAACAAATTGCTGCACACACTCTCTAATGGCTGATTTGTTTTTCTTCCACGGCTACAAATGGCCGACAAATGGCAAGAAGAAGAAAAAAAAGCTAACGCAACGTACACCGACCGACGACGTGTGTCGTGATCATTCGTTTCGTTGTCGAATTTAAAAGATCGCTTCAACAAGTGTATTGTGAAGTTCGTTACAAGTGCTCAATTGAAGTGGTTGGGCACAAGGGTAAATGTTTTTTATTATTTTTATGCCATTTTTTTCTCTCCTTCGCTTGAATCTCGACCACGTTAAAACGAGCTTCATTTTCTGCTCATTCTGACCCTATTAAAAGCTGATGGTGGAATGACAGCACGGCAAACGCAGTCCACATAAATCATTTTGCGAATGAGACCCCATGCACTGNGGCAGCATAAAATTACATTTTTAACCACTTTGTGGCCACAAAATTAGCAAAATAAGAGTGAAAAAGTGTTTAAAATTCAATTTTCTAATCATTTCAATCGTTTAAAACGTTTCACGGTCCTTATTTACGCTGCCGAAAATAGGAACACTGCCTGCCGAAAATAGGAACACTGCTGCCGAAAACAGGAACAAAACCAATGTTTACATTTTCATAAATATTGCACATAAAACGCATTAAAATCACGAAAATGAAAATGCAGAAAGATACTACGAAAGTTTATCAACCGAAATAACATCACTTGAAATCACAAATATTGAAAATAATAGGTGTTTTTTCGTTTTTTGCAAAACAGCTGCACTAACCTGCCGAAAACTGGCACACTTACCCTATTTTTCTTTGTTGTTAGAGTTTTGTTACTTTTCATATTCGTTTTTTTTCTTAAATTTAATTTTGTTTATTAGAGTTGTTTTCTTATTGTTATAGCTCCACACTTTTTTTTCGCTTAAAAGTTGTTGCGAGATAATAATGTGTCATTTGACCCTTTTTCCCAAACCAACTCGATCCCAATTGTGGAGGGCTACGTGTGTTCACCGAACCAGTGCTCACCAGTGCGCGAATGGTGCGTCGTCGTTGTTGCCTTTCCAAAGTCGCTTCCTATAATTCACCGATCGTTTACATATGCCACGTTTCGATCGTCGTTCTCAACACGTCCCACTGTCGTCGGTTTGATTCTGCCATCCCCGATCCACCCCAACCATTTTTGGGCTATAGCCGGGTAGGGGAGCACGTTGGTCGCCATTTTGAATTAATAATAATCGTTTCATCTCAAGGTTAATCACCGCCCGATCGCGTGTGTGTGTGTGCGTGCGTGGATTGGTAAGGTGAGAAACGAAGGAGAAGCAAAAATCTTCACATACACAGTCCGGTACGAACAACGAAAAAAACCAGCTTCTTCTAGAGTTGGTCAAATCGAAAGGAATCGTTGTCGCTCGGGTTTGGACTGAGTCGATCATCGCGCGCGCGTTTTGTTGCGTGTGGATATCCGAAACCTTTCCACCTTCACCGTTTGTCATCTATAACCTTCTTTTTTAAACCTCCTTCAACGTGATGTTTGAATGCTTTTTTGTTTTTGTTTTCAGTCTGCCTCCTCTCGCAGACCGAAGCGTGCGAACGATATGCATACACAAATATGCAAATTGCAGCACCGCAGACTTGGCGCGTTGTTTGGTGCTTGACGCGTAAGTAAAACGCACACACGCACGAACTCACTCTTGCACGCAAATGATCAAGAGATGTGAAGCACGCGAAATATGAGACGTGTAATCTAATACAACACCGACAGATTATGTTAATAATTGGACGAATTTAATACGTATTTGTGGACATTAATACGGGACACCCCAAGAAAAACCTCCTCCAAACATATCTGGTTACACGTACTTGACGAGACACGCATCTAAACTTTGCTCCAAAACTCACTTTAAACATCTCACGCGCTTCGAAAAGCTTCCTCATAAAGGCTCTTTTATTCGCTTTGCTTGCACTGTCTCATTAGCAGTAGAATATCGTTTTGCGGACATGCGACCACAGAGAGCCGTGTGTGAGTTTGATTCTTCCGCCCCAAAAAGCAGTTTGTCTGGTGGGACAAATAAAACAAAAAAGAAGCTAATCGTGTCTTTCATTTATTTGCTGGTAAATGATCATGCTTCGTCGGTGTATCACCATATCACACACACAATCGTACCTCGAAAAAGCCAACAAAGAAACGTGTATCGAAATACAGCAACAAAAAAAAGGTGCCAAAGCGAATCAATGTCTTATGATCATAATCTGGCGAGACCGCGGAACCACGTAAACGTCTCCAACTTCGCTCCCTACGACCCATCTTAAACAAATCCACCAGTCAACCATTTTTATCTCGCAACCCCCCATTTTCCCATCCACCTTTTCCTCCCTTTTATCATCGTTTTTTTTGCGCCATTTGCGTGACACGAGCAGGCAAACATTCGTTTTTTTTTAAACCGACCGATTCCATTGCGCATTAGCATATACTGCTGTGGTGGCCCCCGTTGTGTGTGCGTTGGTATTTGTCAATATCAATTAAATCAATATACGGCGCACAGGCGCAACGGGTTCGCGCGATCATCATCAACGCGATTGTACGCAGTTTGTAAAACGTTTGCCTTTTGCAGTGGAAGGCAGAGGGGGGGGGGGTGAAGGATAAGGCTTCAAATTATTAATTTTAATTCCATCATTCTCCGTTTTGCGGTACAAGCTGAACAAACCAGAAGCAACGGTGGATATTAATCTCTTTGACAATTAAAAAAAAGGGATAAAACGGAAACACTGGACGGAGGTGTTGGGAACGATCATTAAAAGATGTATCTTATGAATATTTAAACTAACAGGATGGATGAAATAAATATCGCAAAGCGTTTTTTTATTATGGTACATCAAATTTAAGGTCGCTACTAACTGTATCAGGCAGCTATTAAGCAGATGAAGGGAGGAAAAAAATCCCCGACGATAGTTATAACTGATTAATTGAATACAAAGTTAAAAGCATTTTCAAAATGATTAGAGATAGTAATTTTTGTTAGCTTTTTAGGATTAGCTATTAGACCAATCTAAACGCACGCTACGCCTAAATGTATGCAAATGAACCATTTCATCACATCGTAAAGGTGTTAATAAGCAATGCGCTCGTCAAGCTGTCAATGGTGACTTGGTACAGTTGTTTTTTTTCTTCATCTTCCAGCAACTTATCAATTTAATTATTCCCTCGATGCTGTGTCATCTCCAGGGAACAGGACACGACTTGAAATTGCAAACGTTCGTAACCAGTAGATTGAGCAAAATAGGAAGAAAAAAAACAAGACATACCGACACACTTGACAGCTGCAGTTAGTGGATGATTAGAGCATCTGTACCACAGGTGACGGATGACTTGAATTGAGTGATGAGACCCTCATGCGCGCTTGCTCTTGTCCCTTGCCTTCACAGTGGAACGGTTCTGAACGAATCCGGTTGTCCGGTTTGGCGGTGAGTGGGTGGTACGATAATGGTGTACATACTGCGCATTAGTCTCCGGTATTGCGGCAAACTGCTGCGAGCTTCTAAACTGCGGTCGGCACTGTGACGATGCTAATGGAGTAAGAGTGAAACATCGCTC
>CM028125.1:29667926-29681901 GCA_016254315.1 Anopheles parensis
ATAACATAAAAATATTACGGTTGATATTTAACCATATCTTCACTTCGTTTATCGCAACACATTTGTCGTAGGATAAGAGGAAAAAAACCAAATGCACAGAACAAAACGCAACTTTAATCATTCCACACAAGATATAAACATTAATTGGAAATAACGTTGAACAAAAAAATAATGCTGCCGTGGGGTTTCTTTTTATTGTCTTCGCCGTCGATAAAACGGTCAAAATTGTTATTACGAATGATGACCAAAAACAAAAAAAAACACATAAATTGTTTTGTGTCACTGTGTGTCCTTCGTGAAGCACACACTTACCACACACACACGCACAAAAAAATAAACCTTCCACCCATTGAGACAATGTCATCGAATGACATTATTCATGCACAGAAGAGATAAGCCTCACCTTATAATCGTATGCAAATTATAACCTTCAAAACAGAACACTTCGAACCACACTAATCCAAAGCTGAAGAAGAAGACGTAACAGACAAATAAAGCATCTCAAAACGCCAAAATACATCGAAAAGAAGGTCGCTTGTGAAACACGTCTAGTGGAGAGGAAACAACCAAAAAAAAGCCCCAAAAAGACACAATCGCTCTAAAACAAAACTTTAATAAAAATCGCGTCAAGTCTTAATAAACTAGATGCAGAATTTTATAATTGTGTGGTGTTCGACGGAGGGGGTCCCCAACCATGAATGTACTTCGGAACGGAAATCGGATTGTGCGAGCGAATCCGAAGTGAAGGAAACGGCAATTTGCGAAATAGCCGCAGATTAATCAAGAGTGTGTGACAGGCGGGCAGGTTTTTCTGTATGAACAAGAACGAAAACATTATTTAGACCGTTCACACCCGGGCGTATTTGCACATCGGAATGTGTCAATTATTTTAGCAACATTCCTTTCACTGAAAACAGCAAACACCGAAGCAGCAGTGATCGTGTTTGTGTGGTGTTTAATGGTTTAAGAGTTAATTTTAATCTTCTTTGACAGATGGAAGATTGTTCATTCAGCAAAACCTGGTGGATTGGTGGAGATACGGTTAAACAAAAATCTTAGAACCACCTCCTCATTGACAAACCCTACCAACAACGATTTGAGGTGATTTAGAGCTCGTAACACCATTAACTATAGCATCGTTTTCATAGACTACCATGCCGCCATCATCATCACATGGGGGGCAAAAAGTGTTGGCCCATTCAAGATGGCTAATAATGCGTCTCGTATTCGTCTCTTCCACCTACACCTCCTTTAGAGTCACATCCCCGTTTGCTTCATAACACACACACAATGGAGGCCAGTTGTATGTTTTGTTTTTCTTTTTTTCCTCTACCAGAACGGAAAGGAACGATGTTTTAGCGCCAAGAACTCAATCTCGATACACCGAGCCGGGTGTGACCTTGAACCAGTAGCTTCAATGTTGGGGGCGGCGGTATTGGGGATGGGTACGGAAAGGCAGGGTGCTGATGAAGGGTAGAGAACTGAACAGTATTTCTATACTACACAGACAAACTCTTGTTTTTTCTCATGCAGAAACAAAAGCTCTCCCCACCCACTCGCCTTTTTAACCCCCCAAACCAAATCTTTATCCCAACCAACCTTCACCCTTCAACAATCCCATCAACATTTGCAAGTGTTTATTCCAACACACACACGCGATGGGGCGATGAAATCGCGTCAAAATGTCAAACGAAACGTGCGTCAATTATTATTATCTTCCATTGTTTGAGGGGAGGGAAACACGAACTGCGTGTGATGAGTTTCGCGTACGTGTGACATACAGTGAAGGGAGACCTGGAAAGAGTAAGCTATTGCCATAAAAGGTAGTGTCAGTTTTTTCTCTATGTGGGAGGGAATTGTATCACCTCAACTGAAGCAAGACTTATTTTGCTGTAAACCAATCGAATGTAAAGCGACTAGATAGATACATTCACATTGCAATTATGTCAAGATATAAAATTGTTATTTGTGCGTTTGCCTTTTGATATCATTTTCAAATATAAAGCTCTTTTAATATGTTGCTATATGAGCGGAATTGTTTGTCCAAAAGCTCATTTAACATCGTAATTCATCAACAGCTCATAATATAAAACGTTAACCTGGTCCTACCGAATAAACTTCTTGGTTACTTAGTAGGTTCTTTTTATTTTAATCCATCACAATCGATCAGCACTTACCCCTCAGTAAACAAAACCACAAATGGAACTCAGTTATGCATCATTTTTAAATATAAAGCTATTTTAATATGCTGCTATATGAGCGAAATTGTTTGTCACACAGCTCCTAATTAATAAGTTCATAATTCGTCAACAGCTCATAATATATAACGTTAACTTGATCCCACCGAATAAACTTCATCCTTGTTTAGTAGGTTATTTTTATTTTAATCCATTAAAATAGATCAGCACTTACTACTGTGAACTCCTCAGTAAAACAAAACCGCCAATGGAACTTAGTTACGCACCTAATCCATCAAATTATTCTCCATTCCCATTCACTTGTTCGTGTGTGACGTGTGTAACGACCCCATGTCCCTTCCCAACCAGTTTTATCTGCCTGTTCAATAGTTCGCCCATCTGCGAAACATTCGCTTCAATCCAAAACAGATAAAATCTTCTACCGGATACTTTGGTCTGTGTACTGTCCCCATTTCGTGCCCGCCTGATGAATGCGCCATTTTGTGGAGCGGTAACAGGGAGGAACAGAAAAAAAGTGCCATAAAACTTCTCGCTCCGTACAGCACACAACCAGGGCACAATTACGCTACATCGTAGAAACGGGTGATGACGTTATCGGCGCTAAATCATCATCGTCAGCATCTTGATTTGTGGGGTAAGTTCCACTGGCTACCGCTACTAAATATCTTGAATACATCCAAAAACACAGCAACGGTGTACAATTTTCCACCCAAACCCCATCCGCCAGACGGGGGGCGGACAAATTTATGCCCGATACTGGATCTCTGTCGTGTGGAAAATCATCAGCGTCATCCGGTCGCAATGATGATGATGGGCACACACTAGTACGTGATGGTGATATTTTCGCTTGAANAAATATCTTGAATACATCCAAAAACACAGCAACGGTGTACAATTTTCCACCCAAACCCCATCCGCCAGACGGGGGGCGGACAAATTTATGCCCGATACTGGATCTCTGTCGTGTGGAAAATCATCAGCGTCATCCGGTCCAATCTGATCATCCAATGATGATGATGGGCACACACTAGTACGTGATGGTGATATTTTCGCTTGAAGTGACCAGTTTACAGCACTGGGAATGGAAGAAAAATTGGTAGTATTTTTGAAAAGCATTTTATTGCTCGTTCTGCCTTCATCAAGCTCATCGTGCTTTTTGATCGTAAAATGTACCATAATAATCACCAACGAGCAATTTAAAGCACGTCGAATGGGGAGCTTGGGGGTTGTAAAAAATATGAATTCTCCCCCTACTGTTTCCGCACCGTACGCCGGAGGTAAAGCGGCTCGAGATCGCTGAAATAGATCATTCGCCATCAATAGTAATGATACGATTACGATCAGTTACTATATCAATGCGCGACCGTCAGCTTGCGTGCGAGATGAGCGTTACAACACTCTATCAATGTATACACCTGCATCCACAAGCTAAAACGAACGTACGAGATCAAGGGCAAATGTAACACCTACCGAAACGTTTGAAAAAATAAAATTAAATCAAACATCTTCTATTTATCTTTGCCGTAACCGCAACAAAAACACATCACCACAAACACCAATCGTAAGGCTGTAATGCGTGTTGCAGGAGCAAGAAAGCGGACAGAACAATGCGTAAAGTTGTTACAACAAACATCCGGCTACCTTTCCTTCAGCATCAACCCCCACAACACCCGCTCCACCAACCTTTACACCGTATTTTGGAACCGTAGAAACTTTGTCCATTAAGTGGTTGTACAATAATCGTAAAATGGTCGCGAAACGGCTCTTTTTCTGTACAGCTATAAAAAAGGTAAACGCACACGTTTGTATTTTGGTGTTTTTTTCTCTTATTTTCATGCGAATAAAATGGCACCAGAACATTTCTCGGAATGGTTGTCTGTACAGGTGCCTTTACATTTCACACACCGATACAAAATCGTGTTTGTGTTTTTTTTCTCTAAATAATACATCGAGTGTTAAAAATGCTCTTAAAATGGGGATAATAATTTAAGCCGATTCTCAACAAATCGTTAGTAAAAGCCACAATAAAAACAACGCGCAATGATTCGCACCAAACATGCCTCGGTGATATTTTTTGATGATGGTCCAAATATATCCTCAGTCGGCGGAAGAGGAGGCAGCCTGAGGACGGGTGGTGTGATATAATTATCTCACTCTTCATAAATGTGGTACATAATTTGAGCACGAAAGTGCTATAAAAGAGAAGTATCATGGGATACACAAATGGGTTGGTTTGGGGATGGGCTTGTGATGACGCAGCACAGGCTGTGACTAATTCGAACGTGAATAAGAGACAATTTATTTGTGGCACTAATATCTATCACTAAGCTACTGTTGTTCGGAAACAGTCGGATGACTGANAGGCAGCCTGAGGACGGGTGGTGTGATATAATTATCTCACTCTTCATAAATGTGGTACATAATTTGAGCACGAAAGTGCTATAAAAGAGAAGTATCATGGGATACACAAATGGGTTGGTTTGGGGATGGGCTTGTGATGACGCAGCACAGGCTGTGACTAATTCGAACGTGAATAAGAGACAATTTATTTGTGGCACTAATATCTATCACTAAGCTACTGTTGTTCGGAAACAGTCGGATGACTGATGAAAATTGACTAATTATTTAATTTTTTTTCTTCTCACCCCTAAATGAAATTCATCCACTCACGGGATCTAATTAATTTTGCGTTATTTAAATGCTGTGGCTTAATCGTAGGAGCGATCGTTTTTATTTTTTGGTGTCTACTCTTCTTCTCACTTGAATTCAAGCCAATAATTTCATCACATCATGAAATTGACCACAAATCACATACACACACATAAAATACACCCCAAAATCAATCTCGTTTGGTTTGAACCGTCATCAGCGTCGCTTTGTGAAATAAATTCCACACCATGTACCTGATCATCACCAAATCGATCTCGTTCGACTCTTAAATGTATGTTATTCTCTCAATTGCTTGAATTAATTCACCTCTAACAACCGTACAGAATCCGTTTCCTGTTAATACTCGCGTAATTTCTGCTTGCACACACTATTATAAAAAAACCAAATCCTGCTGATTCGGCTATAAACAACAGGGAGAGAAGAAACAAAACGTGAAAAATTCAGACACACACACAAGTATCGAATTGTGTTTTATTGCAGTTGCAAATTGCAAACTCATCATACGGAGCAGCATTTGGCAAACGTAGAGCTCGCGCATCATCATCTCGTAATGGGGCAGTCAGTGGTGGATTTCACCCCCAATGAAATATGGTCTCCCTTAGTAAGATATTGATCGAGTGAGTAACAGAGAGTGAGAGTGTGAGGGAGAGAGAGACGGGGATGCTATAATGATCCAAGGGCAAATAACTAATGACAGATTAGCGCAAGCGAAAATAATAACAAGGTAAGTAGTGTACAAGGTGGGATTTTTAACTCACACAATCGCACACTAATGCTCGTGTGGAGGGCGTCTTTGCTAGAGAAGTACACACCCTTACAAGACACGATTCGATTCGTCCTTGTAGACATCCTTGCCGTTATCTTTCAGCACAAGGCAAAGGAGTCGATCATAAAATGCTTCACGTTAAATGAGACATTCAACACATTCAGCAACATTCCTTCCATTTCCACCGTTATGCACAAATACCAAATACCAAATACACCAAAGGCGCACCAACTGGGTGCCATAAAACTATTAAGCTCTATATACAAATATATAGTGCCTCATAAACAAAAACACACGCACAGAATGGAAAATAAGGGACAAACGGTCGTTCCACACCTTCCAATACGATCGTGGAAGAAACTACATTCCGCACATTCTTAACAGCTCGTAATGCACACCACTAATTGCCACGTTATCCGTGTAGGAATCCTTTTTCCCGACGGCATTCGTTGTGTCGTAGTAAATGCTAAAGTGTAACCATCGAAAAAAAAGGAACGAGCCAAACCATGCTGAAGAAACCATAAATATTGATGCTTTTATGATGGGGCACGTATTATGTTTTCCATTCGTGCCCTTTGGAGGGTATCGGTTACCCTCTTACCACCCGTCTCATCAAATGTGTTGGGTGTAAAGAGTCACTAAAGCACTTCATCAAGCGAGGTTTGAGTTTCCTGTCGCTTATCCTGCAAGATGGATGCGGATCATAAAACCGATTTTATCATCGATGCTTGATGCTTTCTTAACCATTCGACTAATGCAGTTCATTTGAATGCAATAAAATGCATCTACAGGGAGGAAATTTTTTACCAACCAAATTATTTTACCAATCGAAGGAAATCAACAAAATGGAATAAACAATAGTTTTTTTCTTGCACACTTTTATGATATATTTTTAGGGTGTTTGGGGTGGAAAAAAGAAGCTTGTTAACAAAAAAAACATACGTAAAAGAAAAGGCTTTTACGACCGGTGTGAATCGAGACGTTTGCTAAGCGAACAAACTAACAAGCTAATAAGCGAACAAACAAATAAACAAACAATGCAGCAAACGCGACGAGCCACAACCACAATGCCAATATAAGCCAATCAAACAAACCGGAGAATCGTTTCAAGCGACCCAAAAGCCACGGGCAATGGGAGAAGAAAACAAAAACTCACTATAATGTGCGTATCGTGGTTTCGGATTTTTCACTTCCACCCACCCCGGGAATCTTCGATTTGTTGTGTACCTTTTGCTGGCAGATGAAGGTTTCGAGCTTTGCTTGGACTGATTGATTGGATGGGGCAGACAAACGCAGACAGCCGACATTAGTGGTGAAGCAGAGGAGGAGTAAGCATTTGATTCAATTGTATACCAGTCTCCACAATTATCGCCGGCACAAATATAACCCAAACCTCGACCCTTTGTGTGTGAATGCTGAAGTAATCGAGCAAATGCGCTAATTGCGCGAAGCGCAATTTATGCAAAAAAAACAACCACTAAACCCGGCATGTGAGTGAGAAGAGATACGATACCAGGCGGATTACTTTACACGCTACATGATGATGATGATGCTTGTAGTACAACGGTTCGACCCTTCATGTGTTGGGAGCGATTGAGGACGAGTGAATGGAAAAGTTTTTGGTAGATTTATGTATATAAAAGTGAGTTAAAGTGAGAGAAAATTTGACAGAGTTGATACACTTCATCTATAAAAAATCTCTATGAAACAATCGAAAAGCGGACCGCAAACTTGATTTTCCATCAAATCATAATACCAGTACTGTCATTAATGTCATTTCAAATGTTTGACAGCTGTCAAGATCTCAAAATAGTGTTTTGCTTTGTGATAAGGTGAGCCATTCATGTGATTTCAAGGTTCAAGAATCAGATCGAAATACATTCGACACTAGTTCAAACAAATTCATAGACAACGCCAATAGACAACGAAATTTGTTTTTCGAATATATTCCTTATTTGCTCTTTAAATTGCCGAACCCTTATCAATTCTGAACCAGAACACCTCACACTATTGACAACAGTATTACCCATCAATCCAAACGCGTATAGTGAATGGACATGTGAAGAACCGAACGGATTTCCATCTGACTTGATCCGCACCGTGGGGGCGCCGTGTGCGCGAGTTAACAAACACGGGGGTTGGGGTTGGATTCGGATTCCTCGGACAGAGTAACGTTGTTGTTTAAGAGCTGAACTGAGAGTGAATATATTTCTAAATTTCGTCCTTAAATATAATAAACTATTTCTATTTCACAATATGAGGAAGCAGGATGGAAGGGTTAAGGATTCGTTGTTTCGCTGCTTGCTTGATGGTGGCTTGGAGTACCTGATGTTAGACGGTTTATCAGGGAATTCCAATACGGGTCTAGGGATGCATGTATCTGAATAGCCAGGATACAGATGACCAGGTAAAGGTGCATGGCGATAGTTGGTGAATTGTTTTACAACAGTATGCTGGCTGGATGTGAAGGANTGTGAAGGACATTTTAGGATGTTGATGTCTGGATGATGTTCATGTCTTGCACCTGAACGGATGTTTATGTATCTGTAGCCTATTCTTCAGGTAGATATCATAGGAAAGGGTACATCCGGTGGAAGGGTTGTGGCGACGAGCGTTAACTCGCGCCTGATCCGAACGCCTGATTACTGAGAAATTTAAAACGTACTTGGCACACATCCGTCAGCACAAAATAAACATGGCGCCTTGGGTAGGCAATCCGGGTGGTGTGTGTGTGATGATTGCGCAACCATCGCCCTCACTTATCCCCTTTTTAAATTGATGATCCGCTCTTAAACCCTCACTCCCTTACGTCTACTCTACGGTGAACTTCCGAAGCGGCAACCTGTGCCGTCAGGTTTGTCCGAATACCAATGACAGCTATTTTGACATTTGGTGCACTTTTCAAAAAGGAAGAATTTTCAAAAAGCACGCGATACACTACGCAAAACCATTGAAATTAGCAAACGCAAATATAATTAAATATATAAAAATTTTGACGTAAATTTTGAACGAAACGGTTATTTCATGAGGATTATTATCACTTTACTGCACTTAGTGCGGTCGTGCGGTTGCGCTTGTGCGCGACTTTCGGTTTTGAAAAGCCCGCTACTTTACGCAAACTGCGGACACATTGCCAGGTCGTACGCTTGTGCTTTCAATTATTCCATTTACGATCACCCTGTACACAAGGGGACACTCGTTGTGCGTGCATTGAAAGCGTGGCAAAATGCAAAACTCGACTGTTAATAGGATTTCGGCCGCCTGGGAAGGTGTTGGAAGGTTTTTGACGAAAAGCCTTAAAACCCAAACACACACACACGTTTTCACTCCGTTTCAACATACGATCAATTCCACACAAAAAAAAACATACATTCCTCGATGACATGAGTAATGGGTACCGCACATGAAGCGGGATTTGTGATTTTCGATTGTGCTGGTGCTTGGTTTTGTTTTTCTTTCCCTTTTTTAAGCGGAAAAGCGGGAAAATCGGCCGAGTGGTTTGAGAAGACATTCCACTCATCCGGGCAAAAACCGCAACGTTTCGGTTTTCACGTTTTCTACGCTGCTGCTGCTGTTCAATTCGCAATGCGTGTCCTCCCATCATGTGTCATCGTGCTTTTTACCCCCTTTTGTGTGAGGGAAGTAAAACGATGGTAATGTGTAATGGAAACACATTAGCGCGACGTGATAATCCGGCAATGATGCACTTTACGGGTTGGGTTCCATGTTCTGCTGCGGGGCCAACCCCAAAAACAGGAGAGCTTTAGTGCATTTAAATCAAACGGCTTATCATTTGTGCGAGCGTAATTAACATAATTTTATACATTAAACTGAAAAGGAGCCTTTTCAGCACGCTAGAGACAAAACAATGTTGTCTTTTTTGCTTAAAATCCCACCAAAGAACCGGTTTTCGATTTGCAACATAGGAGGGAAATGGATTCACATAAAATAGCAATCAGGAAAATTACTTCCTGCTTATCGACGAAGGGAATATGGTTAAGTTTCTGTTTTTATTCTGCCACAATATCTCGACCATTTGATCATCCGTTTGAGTTCATCCGTGACGTAGCAATGAAAAATCAGGCACACGATTTTCCTTAAATTTTTCTCCAGTAAGTGTATCAATTTCTTAACTTTTTGTCAGTTTCTGAATGGCTTTTTCTGGTGCTTCTGTTGGATATTCCAATAAATCAGGATGCAAAGAAGATACTTTCGAAAAAGAAGTGGAACTGCATTGCATTTGCGAACATTCTCCGCAGATAACTCTCAATCAAAAGAGGGTTGAAAGATGAATGTTTTTGAAAAACATATCCACGAACAGTAAAAAGTATTCCAAGGAATTTCCTTTTTCCACATCGTATATTCTCCTTTCTGCTTTTTGAAAGGGATAACAAACATAAAAGGAACATTCTAAATGCACCAGCATCAAACTAAATTAAGGTCTTACCGAGAAGTATGCTTTTTTCTGCTCCTGCTTCAAGCACTGTAACTAACTGGAAAATCACCCCCCAAGAAACCACCAACACAGCTGTCGGTTACAATTTTTGATGTGATATTTTCACTCCCCCCTTTTTTGCTGTTGCATTCTTGCAACAAGCAAAGAGGAAATGTAAATCGACTAAATTGAATTCCAAACTTATCGTTGGTGTAGTGGGAAAAGCAAAATAGAAAAAGATGTCCTCAGTCAGCTACTGTCAATATCAACATCAATCGTTAAATTTTTCCACAAAACCGTCACGAAAAGGAAGGCAAAACCAAAAAAAAACACCATCACTACAATGGCTGAATGGGCTTGTGGGTGAGGAAAATCGAATAGCAAAAAAAGACACAAAAATTATATAAAAAAAACCATTTGACTGGTCAGCAAGTAGCCACTTCCACCTCCTTGCAAATACATTTCAATGACTTTCACGTTAGGACAAAAAAAAACTTCTTTTAAATGGCTTCAAACTGTACAGAAAGTAATCTGTTTGAAAGAATAGAAAAGTGAAAAGAAAGCAGACAGCAGAAAAAAACTCTCCGCCCACAGATGGTTCCCGATTTAATTTCATCTAACCTTCTATTTGATCAATAAACCGAAAAGAAAATTGTGAATCACTTGGGGACCCTTCTCGTTTCGGTCACTTTGCTCAAACATTTCTACATTTCCGTTTTTTCCGTGTCCCTTTCCGAAATGTGCTTCTTTCAGCTTAGAACATCATCCTGCCCACTCCATACATTTCACCAGTATTTGTCGAAAGGTAATTTTTTATTTGAGGTTTCCCGATTTCTCTGCTAGAGAAGTTGGCTCTCTCTCCAGATCTTTTGGGGGAAATTTTTGGTCAATATTTCCCCCAAAAACAGTTCCATGTCCACTGGACAGAAAAAAAGAATTTGAGAATCATCGTCCGGAATAAATCGTATTCGTTTTTCCATTTCCTTCCATTTCAGATGGAGCAAATTTGATGGAAACCCAATTTGGAATTTTGGGAGTCGATATAAAGTCGAAAAAAGGTAGAATATAGATGTTTTTTTTTTGCTTCTTCTAAGGAATGTTTCGTGTTTTTTGGTAGATGAAAAGTCATACACTCACACACACAGTAGCAGTGGTGGCTGTCATCAACTTGGAATAGCGTTTTTATTTTTTGTTCACCTTCATCTGATTGCTTCTCAAATATTCTCTTTATCGGTTTCGTCCTTTCCGAAAAACCTTCCCGAAAAACTTGTGTACTGTTGATCGAAATCGAATGATGTTCCAATACTGTACTGATTGCTGTAAAGATAAAGGGTCCCGGGAACTGGGAACTTTGATACATCCTTTCAGTGATATTAAATGTAGCGTCACTTAGGAGGAAGGAAACCAAAAACCTCTTTTTCAACCCCATCAACAAGATATCCTTTTTTATCCCTGAAAGTGCCACACAATTCCCAAAAGTGTTTCCCGATTTCTGTGGAAAGTGCAATTTTCCGGCCTGTTCAACCTAAACGGTGCTGTAAGGTGAGATAAGGCGCTCACCAGTACAGTTAATGATAGTCGATACACTCACAAAATTTGTGTGAAAATCCTGGAGTCGCTTGTCGTTTTGAAGTAGTTTTTTTATTCGGTAGATGCTCTTCCCTAGTTTTGTTCTAAATTTTTTACTTTTTTCTCCCCAATACGCTCACTTTGGTCAACGTTAAAAAAGGATCCCATCATAAGCCGTCTTCACGCCTCAGAATGCACCTGGAATTGATACTGATACGAAATCGATTTTTCATCCCTCTCTCTGTCTCTCAACAACAGCAAAAAAACAAAATCCTTATCCAAAATCTTCTGACCCGGTCTGTGAAGGGTTTATGATTTCCTCGCTATGATTCCATCGTCTATAGGCGCCACTTCAATCCACGGGTTACCCAGTGAAGGTTTTTTTTATCGCGTTTACACGCGTTCCATCAATCTCCGAGACCTTTTTCACAGTACTGGCGCTTGACGTGGAGTTGCAGAAATAGATTCGAACCGTACGAACACACAAGGGTGCTGAACTTCCCTTAAAAGAAAAAAACCACCAAACGACGCGCCGTCAAACGGGTAGGAAACGGGTTCTGAGTGAGCAGTTATATAGTGGCTAGGAAAAGCTAACACGAACACGTTTCGACACAGGGATCGATCAGCTTACAGAAAGGGCAGAAAGGAAGCAACATAAAACATATCCTTCTCAATGTCGCTGTTACCATCACTGTTGATGACGGGCGTCGGAGAAGTGGGTTTCCACTGACAACTTCATATTGGAGGACAAAAAAAAGCCAAGGTGAAAAGTGTGGAAAACGAGAAAAAGGCTTATTTTCCAATAACGCTTGCCAGAATATGGTTGAAACAGGAACAATCACAACAAAAAACTGCCCCGTTCCTATGGATTGCTTCATTCTGCACGTTAAAACATTTTATTATTCCACTATCGAACGCATATTTCTAAATAATAAATTTGATTGGTTATGTTTTTTTTTCGTTTCTTTCCACCATTTGTACAGAGTACTATCCCCTCTTCGTAGTCAAAATGGAACATGATGATGATGGCGCGATTGAAGGAATCCCGTCAATAACAAGGGAAAAAGGACATAAATTTTTCAAAAAACAAATTAGCATTCAGTCTAGCCCGGAACTATGGTGGGAGGGGAGGAGGGTCTCAATTTCCATTTTTCCTAGGTTTCTGTTTTAAAACCAAAAAAAAACATACTTGATTTATTTATTTAACAAACAGTGTGATACGGTTCAACCCTTCCGACACCGGTTGTGGCGTGCATGTCAATCAGGACATTTGTGAATTTGACGGAGTGTGTGTGTGTGCGTGTTGCTTGAAAGGGTTTTTTTCTGTTGCTCTTTTGTAAGTAACCATTTTAAAACTCCCTTTACCGTCCTCTACAAGGCTTACAAATCTAAAACAATTCTTTCAGCTAGGAATCCTTTTTCCTCAAATCCGATGATAGATTTACGCTTTAACAAATCCATCAATTTCCGTTTAACCAACTACTTTTTTGAGGTTAGATTTAGCTGTCAAAAGATAAATATATCAAACCCGAAACAAAACACTTATCCGTCCAATCCCCCCGAGAGCGGAGAAAGTATTTTTTTTCTCACTGGTTAAAAATCTTGATCCACTACAGCCGATACGATCTCGACGAAACTTGATGCGAAGGATTAAAATATTACATCTATTAGGCTATTATTTGTGTGCTTCCGTTTTAACTACGATCGCGATAAACGTATCATGGAAAGGAAACATTAACGCACACATACACACACAGTTGGCAAAAGGGGGTCCCTACGACCGTCGCTTGTGACAACGAAATGACCTTCGATTTTCATGCTATCTGAACATTAACAACCCTCTCTCTCTTCTTTTTCGGTGTGTGTCGCTGGTAGTGACTAGTTTTTCCTACTCGTCATTCGTCACATACACAAAAAAATGGGGTGACGAAAATTACGCATGACTAATAATAGCGACGGGAATATATCTCGATTCACTCCCTGTCGCTGCGGAAAAGTGTAAAGGGAGGAAAGGGAGGAACTAACTCCCGTACGCACACACACACACACACGCACAGAAAATTAAGACCAGGGACACATTAGGGAACGCCATTAAATACTAGGCGTCGTTTGCAGAGAAACCGGTGGTTTATTTCTGGGCCATTCCACTGAAACCATTCCATCTCGGGGAATCGACACGGTACTACATAACGCAGTAAAAACACACACAAGAAGAACAAAAACGCCACCCCGTCTTCGCTCACTAAATACGCTTCACACCGAAGGAATAAATCTGATGTATGAAGCGGCTTTCCAAGACGCTACATTTCTTCTACATCTTCCTCCCACCGCGCCCTG
>CM028125.1:29681910-29698854 GCA_016254315.1 Anopheles parensis
GAAGAAAAAAAAAACGCCACCCCGTCTTCGCTCACTAAATACGCTTCACACCGAAGGAATAAATCTGATGTATGAAGCGGCTTTCCAAGACGCTACATTTCTTCTACATCTTCCTCCCACCGCGCCCTGGGGGTGGTTGGAAACACGGGGGGCGAGCGCGCATAATGTCTAAGAGGAAGTGCCCTTTTTATCGTCTTGCAAAAGGGAATCTAAAGATTGGTTCTCTAGAGAGAAGCACGGCAAAACCGGAGACAGACAGTTCAAGGATGTGGTGTGCTGTCACGCATAAAGCCACATGTGTGTGTGTACCCAGTTCTGGTAGTTACATCGAGAACAAAGTAGACACATCTGGTTTCTGAATGCCGGGGTTGAACCGGAGAGTCAACGAGAACACTCAACACGGCTCGGGTCCGGTAAAGTCGTTTGCTGGCACTTCTTCGCCTGTTAAACCACCACGGCGGGAAAGGAGGGACGGAAAATGGGAGGTAAAGGGAAATCCCTTCTCCAGTAGCGGTAGTGTCCCCGTCACCGTCAGGGGTTTGCCGTAACGATAGTAGCAGCATACGCAACACAAGGAAGGAAGGTTTCGTCGTTTGTGCTCGTAAAAGTATCTTTACGTATGGCCTTCGGGTGTGCATATTCCAGGGTTTACTCTCGCTCTCCAAAAACCCTTCCCATCTTCACCACACATTCTGGGGCGAGGAAGAAGCTGTGTGTATGTGATCAATGGTGAGGTTTAAGATTAAGATTATATTTTTATGCGCTTCCTGTCTTTATTGTCCTCTTCGTGGCCTTGTGTGAACGGTGTGTGAAGTTGTTTTGGAAGGGATGCGTGCGTATTTCGCATACGCACACACAACACTAGAGCACCCAGGGTTTCCACGGTTAGTGTTTGGCAGCACATAGCAGCCGGTAGTACCCGTGAAGGTGAAAACTTTTGCCGGTGATGACTCATTCACTGTGTGACATTGTCTGTCCGAAAAAGGGGTTTATCGTTTGTACGGTAAGCGGCTTGAAATTGATTATACGGGAAGGGGAATATATTTTACCTTAAGTCTTGTTTAGAGTAAAAGAAAGGTGTGAGTAATTTTTGTGCAATATAGAAGACAGAAGAAAGACATTCGCACACAAGGGGAAACATCAAACATGGCGTAATTAATTTAAATATTAATTACCACTTCCGACATGATATGCAAACAATACGAGTGTCTTGCCATTGACGGAATAGATACACACTAGATATATTTTATGGCATGGAAAAGTAATACAGTGGAGCACCGGTTATCAGGATACCGTTTATCCGGCTGTCCCATTATCCGTGCAGCTCCAAAATGACAGTTCCGAAGGCGATTTGACATATTAACTGCAAACCGGTGATGGAAAGAAATAAAAGCCTCAATAGGGAATGATACTTTAGGAATTTGCACCTAAGAAAATTAAAATCTAGTTTTAGAAAAAGAAAGTCCACCCAGCCTAAACATTTACATATATTTATCAATAAACAGAGTTGTGTCTATTATACGTGATATTCGTTTATTCGGCAAAGGCTGAGTCCCGATGAGCACGGATAATCGGCGTTCCACTGTATATTCAACTTTCTAATTGTAGAAAGAAACAATGCTGCTTATCGATTAAATTAAAATATATGTCAAATTTTAAGTGTCAAATCAAACAATTATTTTTTTTAATAAAAAAAATTAGAACTCTTTGAAGATGGTATACTGGCAATGCGTTTTTTTTGTATTTAAGTACTTTTTATTTTAATTGTAAAAAAAGTCAAAAGAAATGAAAATCAGAATCCACTTGAAATGACAGTAATCACATCAGACGTCAAAAAGACAAGACAAACAACAAATGGAACCTGCTAACAGGATCGATTGTCTACTTTGCATAAACACCTCACTTCCGTGAGTTCTAGCAGAAGCATTTGCTGCTTAAATGTGTGGTGCCAAAACGCGTGCGGTTTTCTCCAGGCGAAAACCGATGAAGAAAATCATTCTCGTTGTAAAATTATTATAATATGGTTCCCGGGTCACGCTTTGTGGCTCGCAAAAGTGACAGAATATTGATCGACAGTGTTTAAATTACGACTGTATCAATTCGAGGGCTGAAACTGTACGGAGAAGTGCAGAAACAGCGACAGAACGTGATGAATAAATTCTGGAACTTTTCGTTTCCACCGCTTCAAACACCGCAAAGTGTCTTTGTAGCCAGAAGTATGGAATTTCAAAATCAAAAGCACAATCGTATACGTCAGTGTGGCACGACAAATCATCAACATTTCGAAGAGGGAACGAAAAATCGCTCCTTGGTAAAAATCGATACATTTCATTCCGGTGCTCTTTTTATTCTATTCTAATTTCGTTTCTTTTCTTCCATGGAAAGATGTTACCGGAACGATAATAGTAATTTCATGCAGATTTCATTTAAAAAAAAAAAACATTCACCATCAAAACCCATCATCGAGTGCCACGCGTACGGGAAACTATAGTGTCGAAACGGAATCGGAGGAACATTGACCGCCGGTTGGACGAGGTAGTTGTCTAACGTTACCAGAAGTTACCCTACAATAAAATCATTTATATTCCCGTGACATGAATTATGCTTAAATCTTTCATGTTCCGAGGCAAATCAACATAAATTCGTACCATCCGGAACAGTTTCCACAGCACCGAACAGTAGTCAGAAGGTTGTGTGTGGTCTGCCTCTATGTCAACAAGCGGCAAAACGCAAGGAAGAAAACAAAAAGGACAACCAAACGGTGAGAGGATCGGTTCTCCAATAGACGATAGCCGGTTTCTCGTTTGCATGCATAATTTTTGGCAACGCGGAAAATGGAACCGAAGCGTCATAGCAGTACCCGATTTGCTTGCTCCGTGTCTCGCCACACTTTATGTTCCGCAAACATAATCGATTCGAAAGCGAAAGATGGTGGCGCACGATGATTGCATTATTTATTTGCCACATTTATTATGCGTCGCCCAAAACTGCGTGTGCAAGCGGACAAGTGGTAGTGCCCAGATTTGGCCAAATTAGATTTAATACAGCCGCAGCAAATTCACCGGAATGTAGAATGGTTTTAGGAAAAGTCGACGATTGGCACAGGGGCGGGGGAGGGCGAACTTGTTTTGGAAAAGCCACTCAGTTCCGTACACTTGAGGGCGAAGATGATGTTGATTCTAGAGGGCAAAAGGGAAAGAATTTGGGTGGTTGAAAAACAATTTCCTGACCCTTAAAAGCGTTTTTTCCCCTTCGCTTTATGTTCTGCTCGCACTAAAAAGACGCACGTAGATACTCCGTACCTTAATCCGAAACGCTAAACAAGCCAATCGCCACGCAGAAGCTAAACGATAATTGAAAGCTTATGAATTTTCACGGGAAAAGGGAAAATGTTATGCCACGAAAACAAAAGGCGCCTGGTAGAAACTTTTCTCCCCGGGTTCGCCTTTCGATACGTTCAGCGTAAGTCTAAGTAGCTCGAAAGGTTACATTACGCAAGCGTTGACAATCTGTCAGCTCATTACCAGTAGACAAACTTCATCGAAAGACCCTTCGGCAGATGAATGTTGCCACGGTAACAAATGAATGCTTTTTAGCAGATTGTATATGTGTGTGCGTGTGGTGTACGGTGGTGTGAGAGGGATATAAATGCAAAGTTTTTCACAAACTTCAAAAAGTGACTCGGTAAGGGATAATAATCCTTGAACCCGAGAGATGATAAATAACGTCTGGCTCAGGCTCCGGCTTGTGGGTTATCTCAACCCCTTAAGCACCCGTTGCCAACGAAACACATGCGAATGGATTTAATCAACGAGTTGCTAACAGCTCGCTTCCATTCATTAAGCATCGCACATGTTTCATGACTTCTTTGTGAGTGATAATTGAATGATTTGAGTAATGATATGATCTCCCTACTTTCCCACCCACCCACGGCGTCTTGCTTTTTGCTTTAAAAAGTTCGTATCAAAATATGCTCCAAAGTTCACGTTGAATGTTTGTAATCAAACTACACTTTATCTATCCATCATAACTCGTCCGTTCACATTTTCTAGGTTGAGCGGGGTATTTCGTTTCTATTACCCTAAATACTGTCAATTTCCGTGATGATGATTCGTGCTCAGACTGCACGAAATTTTATTTCAACCCCACTCACACACACCCACAGAGATAGAAACATGCACCCTTTCATGCTTTGATAAAGCATCATGAGGCAAAGTGTACTCCAGAAAACCGACCTTCTCCCAAAAAGTACGTGACTTTCATACGAAAATAAAACGAAAATTGACATCAAAAGCGAAGTTCGTTTTCGATGTTGGGGGTGGAGGGAAAGGCACAAATTTGCCCATTCAATCGGTGGATCTCGTCTTCATCATCATTGCTACTCACGATCGATCGTCCAGTGGATGAAAATGATCTAAAATCCGTTTTCCCTTTTTTTTGGAATTCCGTATTTTAAAAAGGGAGAGTGATGACGAATGATAGGAATGGTTCTTTAAGGGGGTTTGTGTTATAAAAATAAGCGAGGAGAACCATTAGCTTTTAGCTTCCAAACCCATCCGAGGAGAAGTGTAAACCGTTGGCAAATGGCAGCATAAATGATCAAAAACAAATTTGTATCAAGTTTGAATGAGTTTTCGTTTTTCTCCCCCAGACTGAAACGCATAAGGATTCAGTTTGTTGACCTCTTTTAACAGTGTGTGTTCCGCACTGTGGTTGTTTTGACTTCATTTTTCTTTTCTCATTGACATACGAAAAAAGGATACGGCAGGGAGGATGAGGGCCAGGTAGCTAATCTTAGCAGGATGACAAACAAGTTTTACCGCACCCCGGGGCTTGTTGGTCATTGACGTTTCGGAATCCTTATGGTACTAAGAAACTCCTCGAAAGATTGTATACTCACACCTTTTTGTGCCCTTTGTGGACGTGCGATTGTTTGTTCTTTTTTTTTTTACTTACGGTGTGCCGAAGCTCTTCATCCAAACAATTCTAGGGCTTACCTAAAAGAAGAGAGGGAAAAACAGGAAAAAAAGGATTAGAAATTCGCTGTACGAAATGTACCACAAATGCTTTTGTTCGAAAGCATCAAGGCTTAAGGATTATATTTTTTTGTAAATGATCAAGGCCAGAGCTTGGTACATGAAAGGTTGTAAATAATATAAAAAATATAACATTTATACATCATCTAAAAAAAGAGCTAAAATTGAATGCTTCTTCATTCTTTCGATTTTGCTTCTCATACACTCTCATATCAGCACTAAGAACAAATACAGAATCCAAATATCTAAACCGACATCTTAGCAAAAAATTGCAGAACAATTTCCGCAATTCTAGGATGTCTTTTCCCAGCTTTGTAACTTTCCGCTCAGAACTCAAAACATATATCGCCGGAAAAAAAGGATACAAAACTGCAAATCCTTCCAGACATTTGTGGAAAACCAATACCAACTTCCAACGACCACAGATGGCATCAGCATTCGTTTTCCCATTTTCCTTTTTGTGAAACACAAAATGAACTCTATGGTGAGTGATTTGGAGTAGAAAATGAGGAGCTGCAACAACAACAAAAAAAACCAGAACAAAACAAGTTGCTCCACAGCTTACCGGACATGGTTCCTTTGGGGCGCCGGGATTTTCCTGGCGGATGGACTGTGACTTCTCGCACTCTCTTTCTCTCTCTCTCTCTGTCTCTTTACTGCATCACAATTGCGTTGTACTCGAGAAGTCGATAACTCTTTGGTTAGCCATTGTGTTTGCCAAGGATTTACGGCTGGCTATTCGCTTGTCCGGGAGCACGTTTGGCTCCTTCCGCCATATTATGAATTACTGGACAGCTTCTACCGAACCAACAAAAAAAGTCCGATTTCCCACGGACACACAGAGCCATTTAAGGAAGCCGGAGAGACGTGTTGAAGCATTTCACTGATTTCTAGGACATCACTTGGAAATCCTTTCTTTACGGTCACTCTACTCCACGCTACTACCAATCAAGATGAAAACGATGAGGTAAGCGCGTTCCCTGCATTTCTCTCGTCGTCTTGCACGGCAGCACAGGGAGAGCGAAAGAAAATACCAAGATATTAGAACATGCCATTTGACTTGGGGTTTTCTCCTTCAAAAAGGAGACCTCAAATCCGATTGCTTGCGGTGGTTGAATTTCGGATTGTAAGAATCCTTTTTTTTCACTTGCTTTTTTGCCGATTTTTGCAGCATACGATGGGGATGGGAAAGAAACAAATTGCCCACTCGGTAGAGTGTTGGTTAGGCGTGGCAAGGCAAAATAGAAGAAAAGTAGCCCCCAGGAAAAGCTGGAAAAAGTAATTGAAACGGAAAGGATATCCATCCAGCTGGAACCGACTAATGCAAACCAATGTCAGTGGTGGAGGAGTGGAGAGGAGAAGAAGAAAGGGGGGGAAACGAATTTCGGACAATCCGTTTTGGGTGAGAAAGATAAATATGCGAAAGAAATCCGTTTCTTGTACGGCATGTCCTTAACACAAGAATTACAGGGTTTCTCAAGCCATTTTTAGCTTGACCACTGTAATAAGAATCATGCCATTAGATGAAATTGATCTTAATTTTGTGGAAGTATGGTTTGGTTTGATATTTTGAACTATAAAATATTGAATAATTCCGTTATCAATTCGCACATTAAAAACACATGGACAACCCTGCAATTGGGCAAATTTTTCGTCTCTTCCGTCTAGTGAGCATGGGAAGTGATTTTTTTATCCAGTGCTGTAACAGACAGATTTTATAATTTTCCTGAGGGGATCAATTTCTTCTACCGTGCTATAAAGTAGTACCTTTTTCGCCACGTAAGTACCAAAACGAGAAAAAAGGAAGTGAAGTAGACTTATCCTTCGGAATAGAAATGGAAACTGTGTACGTTCTTCACGCACTACAATTACGTTCGCCTAAGTTCACGGGAAAGCACTCAGCAAATGCTTCACCTTCAGCGATACACTCCTTCATCACACCATTTTAGACCACAAGGAATGTTTTGCTTTTGGGTGGGAAAAGAAACGTTCATCACCATAGTGGAAAACCAGGCTTTTCTCGACACTGCCGAACGACGGTGTTTTGGGTGTGTTTTCAACCTAACCGACAATCCCTAGTCCCAAGAAAATGGAGGCAGTCAAAATCCATTATACAAACACACATACACACAAACTTGAACACAAACACGGATGAATTTACGGTTTTTCCATTTTAAGGCCTCTAGTAGTACAAAAACCTTTTACCATCTTCACCTCACTTCGCCACTTTGCAACGAAATTTCAGGTGTCAATTAGTTCGCCGGTGCGCTGTGACTACGAAAGCACCGAATGATACCGCAGCGGAACGTTTCAGGCCAAAAATTAACATAATCATCGATCTACGCGGATTTACCAGGTGGCGCCCAAAAAACCGTTTTTGCACTTGAAGAATGAGAAGTTAGTGCCGAACCAGTCCCCGCCAATGTCACTGCTCGGTCGGTTGAATGTCATTTTCCGTGGATTAAATTCCTCATTTGCTTGTGGTGCGTATTTCCAACGAAGACAANATTTACCAGGTGGCGCACAAAAAACCGTTTTTGCACTTGAAGAATGAGAAGTTAGTGCCGAACCAGTCCCCGCCAATGTCACTGCTCGGTCGGTTGAATGTCATTTTCCGTGGATTAAATTCCTCATTTGCTTGTGGTGCGTATTTCCAACGAAGACAAAAGGCTGCTGAAATGTAATCGGGGATAATCTTCCTCTCAATTTACGATGAACAGCCGCTGGAAGGCGAGCTAACAAACAAACACAAAAAAATGGATCATTACGTGTGTTATGTTTTCCTTCGGTATTATCGCCTATTTTGGAAAAGTTATTTAAATGTATCCCGCTCCTTTGTGAAGCTAGTAATCCTCTTTCTTTGTTATCTTTGTTGCTTAAGTTTATTTATCCCTCCTCCTCCTTTGCCAGCAAGAAGGAGTTTATGGTGTACCGCTCATCATTTTATGTCTGTGGCTGTTGTCATTCCTAATGAACTCTCTTTCATTTTATACTTTGAATAGAAACTCTTATCACGTTGGACAATTTTAATTACAAATCTCAACAACAACACCCGCAACTGGAGGCTGTAAGGATAGTCGACTCACAACCAGAAACCTGAACCTAAGCTGAACGAGACAGCACTCGGCGGTGTAGTGAAGTGGCCACAAGCGCGTTCATCTCTTTCGCCTACTTCCACGGCACGGCCAATGAAACAAAGAATTGCAACTGTTTTCCATACTCTGGGATCTCTCTAGATCGACATCTCATGTCTGGATGATATTGTTTTGTGTTTCCTTTTTCCCTTTTTTCCCGCCCCCCAAAATGCATCCATCACAGCGTCGGGGTGACTACCATTTTAATTTTCCGACCGTTTTTTTTCCTCCACCCGACCATTCGACCGGCAATGTGTGTATCATTGAGGTTTTCGTTTCATCACTACCACACACAGTTTAAAATCTCATCCCGCTAACACCCACCAATAAAAGAGCAGAGACACGACAGAGGGTGGGTGGGCAACCCCCTGTTGCATCCCACACCCCCGGATTTGGTTTTCACGTTCGTTCTGCTTCCCACTGTCGATCATTTTCTACGTTCCGGTATGCGAATTTTCGCTCCGGTTCGCTGACAAAGACAAACAATCATGAAGACGAAGCGAACGAAACGCTTCTTCCGGTTACCCGTGTGCGCATCAAGCACCGTTTAGCTACTTCGCACTTCGTGGTTCGTTGTCCATCATGGAGAAAAGGGATTTGCTTTTGTTTTCTTTTCGGCTGGTTCGTTTCATTCTCTTCGCATATTATTTCTGCACAAGAAAACCGCGAGAGCACATCGCTTCACTTGCGCGGCAGACAAACATAGCCAACGGAACAGTTTCCACAGGGTTTGTGTTGCTTGGAAAATTCGAATGATTTGGAGTTTTCCACCTGTCTACGTTGGGCATGTTTTATGTTTGCTTGCGTTACCATCAGCGACGAATTGATCATTAGTGGGATGGAGTGTAATAAAAACCGAAACGCATATTGCTACTAGCGAATATCTATGGAACGTTTCTCACACCCAACCAAAACATATTCTCTTCTACATGGAAGATCAAACATTTGGTTATGAATCACAAAAAAACAACAACCAACCGAAGTTAAAAGAGAAAAGAAATCACAATACAACAAACAAATGCTTGTTGCAAATAAAAACACATAAATTGCAAAACAAAATTGCCAGACAAAAACTCAAACACCTGAAAAACGGCGGCAAATGCTAAAAACCATTCAAACAGGCACCTATATGGTTTTGGGTGCTTGGTTTTTATTTCCCATTCCTTGGCCGCTTTTTACGGTAAACTTCTACATTTTAAACATTTTACCTTCCCGTTTTCTCCTTTTTTGCAGTCCGCCATCCACCACCAAACGCATTTTAACGATGGCGCATTTCGGCCTTCTGGTTGCTGGATTTTTATTGTTACTCTAACAGGGGCCGTGTGCGATAATAGCTCTACGGACCACCCGCACACCCGGGGACACTAAAAAACGCAGGCGCAATCGTCGTAAATTAAAAGAAAACAAGCGAAAAAATTTGAACGCGCAAACGGCGACTGACTGACCCCCGGCAAAAGGTAGAAGAGCGGCCGTAAGTTACCTTCTCGCGGGCAAAAGTGAAACCTACCGTTCTGGGCAAATTAGTGCTAAAACGACTATTGGTAGAAAATTGAGAGAAGTTCCAGTTGGAATGGAATTGGAAGGACGCAAAAAAGAGGGTGGGAAGGGCGAAGGGGTGAGTTTGTAGCCTTTTGTTTTATGGTCATCTTGTACTCGAACCATTTCAACGGACCCTTGGGCAACTAAAACCTCCAACAAGGGCGGGTGGTGGATTGTTCTTAATTGATGGATGGGCGAAATGTGTTTGTGCGTTTGTGTTGCCTCGGTTTTGTTTTCAAGCGTAAATGTTTTATTACCGAGTTACCTGTTCCATTCACTTAAGCGCTGCTTTTGGTAAATTAAATATCAACATATTTTACCTACAGATTAGCGGATTAGTGGAAACGGGTTTTTGCGGTGGTAAGAGAATCGGTGAAACAATCGCAATATGCTTTCATAGGAGGTTGTCGACAAATGTGGTAGAAGAATTTCCAAAAACTTAACAATTTTTAAAATGAATGGTAAGGAGCAATTAACTACATAAATTATTGTAGTTTTGTTTTATTTTCGCTTTTAATACACATAAATCGAAAATAAATACGGATGTATTAAGTCAAAGAAAGCCCAAAATGGCAGGCCAATACCTCTCTTGAGGTTTTAGTGGCACATAAGATGAAGATACCATTTACTTGTCATTTAAGGTCGTTTAGATGCCATGCCCTTAATCATCTAAGTAACCCTGTAAAGCATAGTACCATTTCCTATAAATATTCACAAATAATACACAAATAAAATTACAATTTCAACTGCCATTACGAATACGATACGGCAAAGAATTAATTTAAAAAATTTATTTTGCCTAATCAAATGTTGCATTTGGAATATCAGCTGATGCAGTTACCGACACATTAGCTTTTGAAATGTCATCGTTTGTATATGAAATTCAATACAAGAAAATTTAAAAGTATTAACTTCTAACAAAACAATTTTCCATTCAAAACATATCCCCGAAAAGCTGCCTCCCCTACCTCCGTTGAGATTGTAGTGGCACATAAGAAGAAGATACCATTTACTTGTCATTTAAGGCCATTTAGATGTCATGTGCTCCTATCATCTAAGAAACCCTGCATAGTAGAAACCCTGTACTATAAACATATACAAATAATACACAAATAATATTCCAATTTCAACTGCCACATATTTCATCTGAAATGGCAAAGTCTTAATTTAAAATAAATATTTTACATAATCAAATGGTGCATTTGGAATATCAACTGATGCACTTACCGACACAGTCCCTTTCAAATGTCATGTTTTGAATATGGAATTTCAATACAAGAAACTGAAAAAAAAATCAACTTCTAACAGCAGTTTTCCATTCAAAACATGTCCCCACAAAAAGCTCAAGTAGACTATTTTGGCGTCCATTCGTTATTAGCTTTTTCAACCACAGACCAGACCTCACGCAACCGCATGTTCACTTCTGCACCGTACGGGTACAACACATTTGAAAACGATCCTGGGCCACATGTTCACAGGACGACATCATTCGACTCTAATGAAGCGTGACGCTTGTTGGCGGAGGAATTGTGAACCATATCCTTCTTGTGGTCCCCACGAGAGTCCATCTCTAACATCAACGTTGCCAGAGTTGCCCAAACACAGCCCAATTATGACCGCCCAGAGCATTTTATCGTTCGATGCGAAACAAATCCTGACGCGATTCGTCGCATCGCTTTTCACTTGACCCGCTCGGTGACGTTAGTTCCCTTTCGTACACGCGAAGTTGTGTGCTAAAGTCAGCGAAAATGCAATCATAAGCCGTGCACGTGCACGATCTTCCACCGTAACAACCTCGAATGTCAAACAGGAACCGGGAACCGTTTGGCGTTTCCAAATCGTTAAGTCTGCCGGCAACCAGGCGGTGTATCACATACACACGGTTGTGCCTTGGAATGGGGTTTTTTTTTCGATCGCTGGTTCACTTGAAACACACGAAACCGATAACTGCAGTGTAGTTGCGTATTTTATTTCCTTTTTTTTCACCCCCATGTACCTTCATAGTACATTGTACATACACATTTTACTTTTGAGGTGGGAATGGAAAATTCCCTCTCACCGAGGTCGAAAGCAGAAACGACCGACGGTCTTACTGGTCAACCACAATAATATGGTGCATTTTCCCACTCAACGGAATCAAAATTCGTGTCCTTAAAAGTGGGAGAAACATGAACACCACAGGCACGAAGATATCCGTAGCAAAAAGGTGGACGACCATTACTCACCTCAGAAGCAGTGAGTGCTACGAACAGAAGTCAACTAGGAAACATTCAACTACATCCATTTTCTTACATCCCTTTTTCCGAAAGAAAATTCGCCTCTTTTCCCTGTTTTTTTTTTCGCTTCCATTCTAGGTGGAAAGGTAAATGTTTGAGTAAATAAAAGACCCCAATTAAGGGTCCCTCACGGGAGGCACCTATTCCGCACCGAAGAAAATCACTCAGCAAAAGGGTCCCACAAGAGCAAGAGGACTTTCGATCACGACACCAGTAATTTAAAGGTATCCTTTAATTTCTTTGTCTTACTTCCCGGGCACGCACCAACCGACCCGCTGAAGCCCACAAATGGGCCTCAATTATGCACCATAACTTCGTAATGTCCCCACCCTTCTTGTGAGAGGTTCCGGTCTCACTCGGTCATCTACTCGAACGTAGTATCGGTTTATTGCTTTTACCTACGACGAATTATCCACGAATTGCCCAGAACGGGTCAGACCGGCGGAACAAAATGGTGAGGTACATATAATAATCATGATTGAATTTTAAAAAGGACTTACCCACCCCATAACAACCTCGATAGATCGGTTCGTGGTGCTTACGGAAAGTTATAAACTTTATAAAATCCAAATCACTAAAAGGACGCTCGCAACGCGTTTGAAAGTTATTTAATGTTTCGGTTGCATAATCCCCAAACCTCCGGGATGCACTTCCACTACTCATTATGCTACACAATCACGCTATTATGTACTATAAAGGGCACAAAGGCGAGGTTAATGTACAGATAGGAGGGGAAGCCAAGAAGGATGCAAAGCGCTCATCTAAATGGGACGCTACTGTTTCACTAAATATAAATACACTTTTCCCCGTGCTCTTGACTGTTTCGGGCCAAACACAAGCTTGTTTCATTTCACTAGACGAAGCATAATTCACCCAACAAACTTTCGCTTCGGTTGAACCGTAGGTTTGGTTGAACGCGGAAAGGTCCTTGTTGGTGTCACTTTTTAATTAACTCTTCTATCTTTTTCCCATTTTTGCTGAAGGTAATAATTTATTCAGGAATTACTTTTTTTTGTTTGTTTCGGTAAGGTATAAAATTCCTCTTTATGGTGACATTCAACCTGATTGACCGGGACGTATTAGTGAACGGGTGCTACAAAGGATACATGATCTCATTCGGTGTTGTTTGGGCAATAAACTCCTCGATTCGATACGGTTGATATCGTCTGCAGGAAAAAGTTTTCCATTCGAAGCGAAATATTTATCTTCTGCAGTTCTGGGATATATTCGGTAGTCACACAAGAACGGTAAATCAATACTTCAGGCACCGGAATTCTCCTTCCTCTCGGACGGCGAAACACGATCAATATCCTAATTTTAGGATGAACACCCTTTCTGAAGATGTCTGTATTTGTCTGCCGTGCCGGGAATGGGATTGAGGCCGGAGGGAGCATTAATGTGCTCCCCACAACCAACTTCAACTTCAAGCTCCAAAGTTTTCGTGGAAAACACTCACCATCGAATCCATTTCTCGCATCCTTACCAGTTTGCGACCTAAGTTCGCTCATTAATTTAATCTCGGTAAAAGCAACGAAAACCACCATATACAAGTCAACGGAGGTGGTTTTGATTCGCTGTTCTGCCAATGTGCGCCACAAAGCACACGCGCGCGCGCCGCCTTATTCTAACGCAAACAAATCTTTAATGATGTCCTTACCTTCAGTACCGGCGGGAGGAGGGAAAAAGGGTTGAATGTCTCCGGATGTGAGGGGGTGGTGAATTAATTCACCAAACCTTACCATATCGCAAACGCCTGACATTTGGCTACCGAGAGGTTCGAGATGGCATCCGGAAAATCCGGTATTCACGCAAATTGCTTTCCCGTTTTTGCCAAGCGTCGTTTCATTATCCGTACGCGGAAAGCGGGGCATGGTTCGGTACAGTAGATGAAGCGATACTATTGCCACCTTTCTATACGCGAATAGTGAATAATCGAGTGTGTTAAGTTGTCACTTAACGTCACACATGCGGGAGCGCTTGGTTACGCGATCAAATCAAGCGTAAGCGTACGGACAGAAAAGCATTATTACTCGAAGATTGATCAACAACCTGTGTTTGGCAGATGTTCTTTACTCATGCACAGCAGTCTCTTAACCATCCTGGAAATGATATTAATTACACGAACGGGCATCATTTCCCGTTTGCCATTTCTCATCCATCTCTTACGTAAATTCGCCTTCCATGCTGCGTGTGGCGCATTTGCGTACGGTTGAAGTTAAATTCGTTAATTATGTACAGTACACGAAGCATGTTAATGAAATTCGCAAAAACCACACCGAACCGCGATGTGGACCGCGACCAAATATCCATCGACCGATGCGAAGATGATAAAGCCACGCGAAGATGAGTGATCGCGTCTGGCAAATCTGGAACCAGCTTTAACCTCTCCCACATCATCGTCTATGTCTGTCTGTTTTTGGTGGCGTTACGTTTTGATTGTACCATTCCTAGAAAGCTTCTACAGCATTCTTCACAGCACCGGTTCGACGTGCGCCGAGAAGTTGCATCTTCGCAACTCAGCTCCATCAGGTGGAACCCGGCGAGCTGAGATGAAGATAAAGCGAAACGAAATTACATAAAGATGTCATTGAACTGGTGAAGCTTCACTTGCGAGCGCTAGTTTCAGCCAAACTTGAGATATGGTCAACAGCCCTTGGTGGGTTTGGAGTCGCCTCCCTGTGGCGCTACCACCCACTCATAAGCGATTTAATTAATTTGCAAACAAAGCAACCGTGTCGTTGAAACGATTGTCTACGGCGGCAAACACCCACACACACACACAGCCGAGTGACGATAAAGATGCAAACAGACACAAGGATTCTAAATCGAATTAATCCGATCTGAGACAGCAGAGTCAGAAGAAGAAGGTTCCAACTTGATGGAGTCGTGGCGTTTACTTAGTGTTTTCTTTTCTCCGTATTGTTTGTCCTCTTTACAGGACATCAGGAAAAAGGGCAATTATATTATTCCATTGTTGAGGTAAATGGCCATTTGGCGTTCATTGGCCATTAGGCAGCCTTCCGTTCATCGTTACCATTCGATAATGGCCTGAAAGACCACACCGATACTCTTCTAATGGTGGTTTGGGGATTTCTTTTCGCCAAATGTACTTGCGTACTAAAACGAAATTATAGATTCAATTACATTATCGTTTGGTTTTGTAGTGGCGTTCGTTGATTTAGTTCCTTCCTGTCACAGCTTGAAATAGCAAACAATAACAAATGTCTTCAAAATTGCAGGGGTTTTCACTCGCTTGGATTAATACAATTTTTAGTTCAATAAAGGCAATTGTTACGGTCATCGTGTCGAGACTACATGCA
Organism: Anopheles parensis; assembly: GCA_016254315.1. NCBI lineage: Eukaryota > Metazoa > Arthropoda > Insecta > Diptera > Culicidae > Anopheles > Anopheles parensis. Next base: position 29,697,216 of record CM028125.1, read on the forward strand.
ACGTATATAGTTCCAGTAATCACATACAATTCTACATGGTGAAAACTGATGAAAGTTGTCTTTGAGAGGAAGAAGGATTCTTGAGAGGAAGAAGGATTTTTGAGATGAAGAAAGATTCTTGAGAGGAAGAGGAAATACAGAAGGATTCTTAATCTCATTTTTGCGGAAGGATATTGGAGGAGCCATTAACATCGACGAACTTCATGAGTTCCTACAAAGCATTCGACTTGTAAGCTCAGGTGGACAGAGGTGGTGGTCCCAAGTTGAGATAGAGTCGTAATGTTGTTGGGTCTCCCAGAGAGACTGTCATATTGAATTACTGATGGGTAAATTATAAATTTTGCCGGAGTCGGATCGGTCCGATTCCGCCGCCAGCAGGAGTCGGAGTAGGAATGACTCCGACAGAAGTGAGCTGAGTGTGGGAGAGGGGAAGGTGGGTAGATCGACTCCTGTTGAATCTGGTCCAGTCCGATCAACTCCGATTCGATCGGATTCAGCTGCACCCATCGGGAATCATCTGGAATTGATCGGAACCATTCGGACTCATCGGGACTCGATCGAACTCGGACTCGACCGGAATCACCGGAGTCCGAATCAATTTTTCATACGCGGAGTCGGAGTGGATCCACTATTCCACTACGGAGTACACATCACTGTATTGAATTTACACACGATCGACCATGACGGAAAAAAATATTTTGACAACTCTAGCAATTATGTAAGCTTATTCAACATATATATTTTTTATATATTGACAGAACATTCTAGTGAGAATTATGTCGAACAATTTTTTTTAACATCATGTACTGGATTATTAGAAATATACTCGTACCGTAAACTGCCAGTACGATCTTAAATCACACTAGATCAGATTAGATCTGTCAATTGTGGTGTATTATACCGGAAGAACTCATAACTGGTAATATATCAATTACGTGGAAATATAATACATCAAACCCCTGCAAAGAGAGCATGAAAAGATTCTTAATAATATTAATCGAACCTATGTGCTACGCCCGGTATCGTTAGTGTCCTTAAACGTTGAGTGCACGTCGAACCGAAATGGATTCAATTTTCCGCCTTGCTAAAAGCGATAAAGCTACTCCGATGCGCTAATCCCACCTCAGCAGCTTAATTCTGAACAGTTTCAATCATTTTGTTCCTCACGGCAATGAGCCATATCCTGGCAGGGGATGCTTTTTTTCTCTCACTGCTTTTTTACCATTGCCTTCAATCACTTCAATACTGACAATCTCTCTTTTTTATCGTAATCAGGCATATAATCGGGTTTTCCGGATACCGGAGATTTTTCAAACAGAACAGCACAAAAAAGCACACGGTAGGAAAGGGAAAAATCAATCCGCCCCAGGATGGATATCAAATTGAAGCAAGGTTGGAGTGAGAATCGATTAGAGGTTACAAGAAAAATTTCAACAGTTTGATCGATCTTTGAATAGTTGAGTTCTTTATTATCCTTCTTATACAGTGGCGACAGCAAAAAAGAGGAAAAAAATCTTTAAGATAATATGAGTCACGCAGCATTTCTGGGACATACGTTCGTTAAAATGGATTATAAATCAACTGTCAGCTGTCATTAGGGAAACTTCCGTAGCCTCTCCACGACATGATGGATTGCTGA
>CM028125.1:29725342-29774671 GCA_016254315.1 Anopheles parensis
TGATGCTTCCGTCGCGGTTTGTTATAAAAATTGATCCGAAACGAAAACGCGTCGAGTTGCGATGCAGAAAACACGATGTAACCGACCACTACTACACCCTCCACCCCAAGGGGCCGGGTGTTACCGAGGGTGGGTGGAATGGGTGGGGGCAGGGTGTTGAGGGAAGGTTGTTCAAACGGAGCACTAAACGCACCTGGTCAATATGTGTGTGCGTGTGTGTGTGTGGGGTGATTTTCTTCTGTTTGCGTAGCAATATGAATGAGCGCACTCACTTTTTCGGGGCGGCTGAGCGGCGGCGCTTTTCGCTTTGTATGTTTTTTGTTTGAAAGAGCAAAATTTTCACCTCGCCACTCAGTCGTGTGAATTGATTTCGCTGACTTATGCACACACACACACACACACACACCGAGAAAAACATATTTCATCTTTATGTGGATAATTTATTTATTGGACTAGGGGTTTTATTCAGCTTAATAGATAGTGTAAATGTATTGACCATTGGTGGTTCGCCTTGGAGACTAAAATCTACCTCATTTCATACAAAAATTACAAACTTTTTTACGGGTGAAAAAAAGATTTTTAATTAGATAAAAAAAAATCATTATCAAAATCAAAAAATCATCAAAATTAATCAGATAAAAAAGTTTAATTAATGTTTAGTATGTCAAACACATTCGTCTTCTCGTCTCGCTGCTAAAATTTGCATACACGTTCACCAAACTTGATTCGCACAATAGAGCCTTACACATACACGCACGCGCGTATCATGAAGGCCATCCGGTGGTTGCTGTTGTTCTATATGTGTGTGTGTGTGTGCGTGTCAATATACGTTGGTATCACAGGCAGCAGCATCGATTAATAAATAGCTTTTCCATCCGTTTCGCCGATTTCGCATGTGGTGCAACAAGAAAGAACTCAACGGTTTTAGAACAAAATTACCCACCCCACCCCACCCCGGGAACACATACGCACACAAATGCAGAACTAGTTCACACCGGGAGGTGGGGTTGAAAACTCGCCCATCGGACTATAGCATAAATGGTGGCGTTTTTTTTTCGATTTGCACCTGGACACCTTCGGGGTGGTTTTTTCCCCCTTCCCTCAAAGGGACCGCTTGTGTGTCCCGTAATTTCCCGTCTGCAGTTCACAACATGCGCTATCATCGTCCTGTTTTTTTGCAATTTTGCCGGGATTGAAACACACACATATAAACAGCTTGAAAATATGCGGTGGCGCTTGTCAGCTGGATAAGAAACCAACAAGACGCCGTCAAGGAAAGAATGGTGTTCCGCTTTTGTTCTGCTTTTCTTTTCTTTTTAACAAGATCGATCAAAAAACCCCCCAGCGGCATACTTAATAATGGATTGCATTTACATAGCACACACACAAGCGTGCGAACGATTTGCTGCTTGAGTGTGTTTGCTTTTTTCAAAAATGGAAAGGCACAAGAAAGTGCCACTTAATTCGATTCCGGTGGGGCGATTATGTTCTTGTTAAAATTAGTTTAATGACCATAAAGCATAACACGGTGAAGGGGAAGTCGCGATCGATTACCACACCGAAGGAACGGTGGTTCGCGGACAACAACACACGAGGCGACATTTTATCACTTAGCGCCACACACACACACACCACACATTTAACGGCCACAAATTGCTACCAATAAAGGTTGGCTTCATTGAATGCCATATATCGATTATTTACACCGCGTTTCGCGCGTGTAAATGCCCCTTTGCCCGGTTAAATAAAGTAAGTAAAGACATNTACCATTCTGCCTGGAAAAATCGGATTTTTCATCACCCATCATCATCATCACCTCAGCACCTCTCTACATGCACACGGGCTAGTAGTCATCTCGTTCCCAGTGTGTGTGTGTGTGTGTGCGTAAATTAACTCTCCCACAAAACACACACACAGCGGTAAAGACTTATGTGGAGACATAATTTTTGGGGTTTTTGGTTTGCTCTCTTTGCGATGTTTGTTGGGGTGTCGATTATCAGGGCGATGGATTTGTGCTCTTTTCTACACCAGCGCGAAGAAAACACCACCAATTTAGTTGTTAAAAGAAAAGCGTATGCTAACACGGATGAACCGTGGAAAATATGGTTGCTCTCCCTCTCCCAAAAACCCATACACACTTATAGTTACAGTTTAATTCTCACCGTTTTCGCGTGTTTGTGGCTGCACATGGAATAGATAGCGAGGGTGAGCAACCCTGGGGGGGGGCGATAGGCGAGGGTGGAAAAAGGTACCACCCAATAAGGGGTGGTGACCCATTGGCCAGAGAGTGACACGACGCTAAAAAGGGCAACATTCTAGAACGTGGTACATCACCACTTCGAGCTCATTTACCTTTCTGGTTCGAAAAACTCGGTTGTTATGCTCTGGCTTCAGGACGAGAGCAGATTCTTCCACGCATTAATGTGTGACAAGTGGGCAAATTTCCAGTTTTGTTCTTGTGTATGTACAACATTTCGTAGGTGAATGTACACAGTTTTTTTTGTTTGCGCTCTTGCATACGCCTTGCGTCACTTTATGCGGAAAGGCACAGACTTTATGACGCTGTTATTATTTTTCGCGCTGTTATCGTTATCTACTACCAAACAAGCCCTTCCATATCTTGGGTGTTTTTTTTGCCAAACAGAGAAAGAAAAAAAAAACAATCAACCCAATACAAATGTTTGGTGGTGGTGTGGCATCGTTTCATAAATCCCCTCTGCTTTGGCCTGTTGTTGGCTTGTTGCTTGTTACAGTGTTTAAATAGTAATAAAAAATTCATTTATCTTGTTAGGATATGTTTATCGTTTTTTTTTCGTCTCACTCCAACAAAAAATAAAACACCCCATGCAAGTTTTGAAGAATGAAATATAGCACCTCGCATACGGAAAAGTAAAAAATTGTTCGTATCAAATTGCTCCCATCTTTACATGCTTCCTGCTCTATCACACTTTCCCATCTCAGTCTCACCCCGATTTTAATATTCATCTAAGCTACTCGGTATCATTTATTGCTCCTATTTTTTTTCGGTTACATTTACTCTCCTTTAAGCTCTCTCCATGCTGCACAACATGACGGGGTGGAGAACTCTTTCACCTTTACTGCAGTTTTTTTCCCTTTCCCAAAAGATTACGCTCACCAGGACACATGGGTGGGTGGGGGAGCATAAGGATAACGGGATGACAACGACATTCCTGCGGTTTGGTCATGCAGACGATGCCGGTGACCACGACACAACGTTCTCAAACTGCAATTTGATCGCGACACTGTGTCGTTCTCGCAGAAAAAAAGGAAAGGAAAAAGGATACTTTATTAAGGCTATAAGCATTACATGGAGCTTACTGGAACGATATTGAGTGAATGAAATTGAATACTTGAAAGGCATTTCGATGTGGATGTAGTTTTTCTTTCTTTTCTATTTTCACCGACCGCTGCAAGGGTTGAAGGTATGGATGTTTCGCAAATGAACAGCATTTTATCGTCTGCTTTAATTGTATAATAAAATAAGCTGATCCAGCAAAACGGGAAAGATGCATAGATTGTTGCCACCATTACGATCATGCATTATTTTTTATCATGCTCATGGGTTTGGTGCTTTCTCCATCTCTTTAATTTACTGATGGTCAATAAGCTTAACGTGGTAGTAAGATGTATCATTTCGATAGTATGAAAAGATAATCAAAACGATAAATGTTGTTGCGCTATAGCAACACAAAGAAATAATGGAATGAAAAGGATAATTGAGTAGCGGTGGGACTTGTCGTAGGTTTTCTATTATGAGCTACAGACACGAAAAAGTCCACTTATTACATTATAATGGATGAATATAAATGGAAATTGTTCGTAAATTGTTTCAAAAACTATTTTTAAGAACTATTTTGTACAATTAGAGCTGTAGGATGGAAGTGTTTTTTTTTTAAAGCTTTAATTACGTGCGTCGCATCTCCTCACTTCATAGTGTTGTAAATTAATAATGCAATTTTTTAATTCCAATAATTTATTAATAAATTAATAATCAATTTTTAATTTTCTAACCCAGATTTTATTTCAATAACCACATGTTACCTACAAACCACTTCACTTGGACCACCGTCTAATCTGTCTTCGAACCGATTTGTTGTTGTTTTTGGTAAACCGCGTGCATTTAGCTCTCTCTCTCTCCCGCTCTCTTTCCCTTTTCGTTTGTAACTTTTTGGGAGAATCAAATGACATGCCGTCATGCCCTTTTAAAAAAAGCGTCAGACAAGGGAAAAGGGAACCCCCCCCCCACCGGAAAACCCCTGCCGGCGGGGAGAGGAAATGGATGATGACGATGGTTGACACTGGAGAGTTGTTTTTGTTGTGAAATAAAAGCAACACACAACACACACCACGCGCGGTTTTCTCAATGCGCACTCGCAGACGTTGTTCCGTTTCATTTGCGCACCCGGGTCCCGCCGTTCGCTCACGACGTCTTATGGGGTCGTGGGTTTTGCTGCAAAGTATGGAGACCGCTTACTTACTAAGCTTTCTTTTCGACGCGAGCACTGTCCGGAAGCAGTAGGAAGCAGAAGGGATGAAACGGGTGCTGGGGTAGGGTTGGAAGGAGAGTTGTTGAGGGCGAAAAGATTGCTATAGTAGTATCCACTTGAAACGGGTGGGAGTGGGGGGGGGGGATGATGTTACACCAAAAAACACACACACACACATTTATATCGAGAGTTGAACGTGTAAATCCAACAACAACAACGCAACAGAAACGATTTTACGAAGACGAAAAGAGAGTTTACATCGCATCCCCTCGCACAGCACACACCCCTAACATTGCTAAAAAGGGAACATGGGCCTGTGTTTGTGTCGGTGTCTGTTAGTAAGTGCTGATGATGGCAATGATGATGATATCATCAACCCGCACTCGCAAAGCAGTTGAGAAGCGCGCTCGCTCTCTCACTCTCTCTCTATTTCAATCGCAAATGCAACCACCCCTCTTGCATCCCTTGAAGCAAAAAAGGTACACGCGCGTACATGTCCACCCCACAAAAACCCCACTGTGTTTTCCACTGTTGCCATTGTTGCCCCCGCCGTCACAAAACACCACAAACTCAATCTCTTTATGTTGCTTGTTTGGGTGTTAGCGCATATTATTTTGCTCTTTATCGTTCTCTCTCTCGCTCTCTCTCTCTCTCTTCTGATGCTTCCGTCGCGGTTTGTTATAAAAATTGATCCGAAACGAAAACGCGTCGAGTTGCGATGCAGAAAACACGATGTAACCGACCACTACTACACCCTCCACCCCAAGGGGCCGGGTGTTACCGAGGGTGGGTGGAATGGGTGGGGGCAGGGTGTTGAGGGAAGGTTGTTCAAACGGAGCACTAAACGCACCTGGTCAATATGTGTGTGCGTGTGTGTGTGTGGGGTGATTTTCTTCTGTTTGCGTAGCAATATGAATGAGCGCACTCACTTTTTCGGGGCGGCTGAGCGGCGGCGCTTTTCGCTTTGTATGTTTTTGTTTGAAAGAGCAAAATTTTCACCTCGCCACTCAGTCGTGTGAATTGATTTCGCTGACTTATGCACACACACACACACACCGAGAAAAACATATTTCATCTTTATGTGGATAATTTATTTATTGGACTAGGGGTTTTATTCACCTTAATAGATAGTGTAAATGTATTGACCATTGGTGGTTCGCCTTGGAGACTAAAATGTACCTCATTTCATACAAAAATTACAAACTTTTTTACGGGTGAAAAAAAGATTTTTAATTAGATAAAAAAAAATCATTATCAAAATCAAAAAATCATCAAAATTAATCAGATAAAAAAGTTTAATCAATGTTTAGTATGTCAAACACATTCGTCTTCTCGTCTCGCTGCTATAATTTGCATACACGTTCACCAAACTTGATTCGCACAATAGAGCCTTACACATACACGCACGCGCGTATCATGAAGGCCATCCGGTGGTTGCTGTTGTTGTATACGTGTGTGTGTGCGAGTGTCAATATACGTTGGTATCACAGGCAGCAGCATCGATTAATAAATAGCTTTTCCATCCGTTACGCCGATTTCGCATGTGGTGCAACAAGAAAGAACTCAACGGTTTTAGAACAAAATTACCCATCCCACCCTATCCCGGGAACACATACGCACACAAATGCAGAACTAGTTCACACCGGGAGGTGGGGTTGAAAACTCGCCCATCGGACTATAGCATAAATGGTGGCGTTTTTTTTTTCGATTTGCACCTGGACACCTTCGGGGTGGTTTTTTCCCCCTTCCCTCAAAGGGACCGCTTGTGTGTCCCGTAATTTCCCGTCTGCAGTTCACAACATGCGCTATCATCGTCCTGTTTTTTTGCAATTTTGCCGGGATTGAAACACACACATATAAACAGCTTAAAAATATGCGGTGGCGCTTGTCAGCTGGATAAGAAACCAAGAAGGCACCGTCAAGGAAAGAATGGTGTTCCGCTTTTGTTCTGCTTTTCTTTTTAACAAGATCGATCAAAAAACCCCCCGGGGCATACTTAATAATGGATTACATTTACATAGCACACACACAAGCGTGCGAACGATTTGCTGTTTGAGTGTGTTTGCTTTTTTCAAAAATGGAAAGGCACAAGAAAGTGCCACTTAATTCGATTCCGGTGGGGCGATTATGTTCTTGTTAAAATTAGTTTAATGACCATAAAGCATAACACGGTGGAAACCCCGAGAAAGGAAGGGGAAGTCGCGATCGATTACCACACCGAAGGAACGGTGGTTCGCGGACAACAACACAGAGGCGACATTTTATCACTTAGCGCCACACACACACACAACACACATTTAACGGGCCGGCACACCACAAATTGCTACCAATAAAGGTTGGCTTCATTGAATGCCATATATCGATTATTTACACCGCGTTTCGCGCGTGTAAATGCCCCTTTGCCCGGTTAAATAAAGTAAGTAAAGACATGTTTCACATCTTACCATAAACCGTTTTACAATGTGCAGGGAAAATGTACTATGCAAACCAAAGAAAAGCTTTTCAAAAATTTAACCGCCGTTGAAAATGATTTTTGAACCGTTTGCAAGAGAAAGAACAAAAAAACATACAACCCTACATTTTGTATTCTAAATACTTTTTTAAACCAACTTTGCCCATCAAACATGACCATTCGGGAGAACCGTTTTTTTAGTGTGTCTAGGGGAATTCCCCTTTTCTTTCTCAGCTGTTCCCAGCAAATGCACGGGAATTGCCCGGAATGCAACGTTTCGGCCCCTACTAACATAACCGAAACGCAGAGCATATGTGCGCGTGTGATGCATTTTCCATCATTCCTTTTTCCTGATCGCTTCTCATCTTTAGTTTTCTTCTCTTCTTCGGTTGCATTTCGCCCTGCTGTTTGGCATTCACAGACACAACATTATATACGATTAGTTTCTTTTCCTTGTTTTACTTTTTTCCTTCCTTTTTTTTTTTGTTTGGACCGGTTCTGAATCATACTTACTTGCCCCGACCCTATGCCGGGCATTGGAAGGTGCCAGCAGTGTTCCAGACCGGAAAAAGTTAGAAACGGTCGCTTCTCAAGCACACACACACAGAGAGAAGGACGTACGCATACTTGAGTCACACATTTTTAAATACGAAACGTGTGGTTCCGACACGTCGGCTCGGTGGCACATACGTAAAACGGTTGAAAAAGGGAAGAAAGAAAGTGTCCCGGGGAACGAAACGGGATCATGAAATGCAACATTCGAGAAGGGCAAAGGTAACGACAACTAATTGAGCTCAAACCTTTTTTGCATCGGCTTGTGGATGTGTTGTAGTGGTTTAAAACATTAAAGAAAAAAGCCACGCTACCCTTAAACGAATGAAAAGACACATTTTGCTTTCACTTCCGACTCGGTTTAAACTACCATCGAACAACGTAGACACGGCAATCAAGAATGCGATCTGGAGGCCACGGATCTGGAGACAGATGGTTAGAACTCTGTTATTATCCACCCTCCTTCTCTTTCTCTCCCTCTTTCCCCCTTTTTTTTAAGAAGCCACCCAGGTGAGATGGATCACTTCCTTTTCTGCGTGTTCCTCTGTGTAACGAATATTCCCTTCGGATGGATCAAAATCGATCGACTGATGATGATCGCGACTTCCAGATTACAGCAGCTGATTGCTTCTTCCGGGCTATAAGCATAGAGGGAAGGTAAAAATTCAATCGAAACGGTGCGAGATAATTTGGGAAGGCTTTTTCATTTTGGTGGGTTGTAATGAGCGCAAATGAATATTTGATTACAGCAAACTCGGTTAATGGTAGAGTTCAGAGTTAATAATCACTCAATGCTGCAACCAATGTTTGCCGATAGCTTAGTGAGTGAGATGGACAGAGGAGAGAGAGAGCGAGAGAGAGAGTAAGAAAAAGAGAGCTTACAACATTACACAGCATCCCAATGGGCTAACTTTTGCTCAAATTTACAGTCGAGTCTCGCATAATCAATCTTAAACGAGGATCAGGGAGGGTTAAATGACTTAAAATAAATACATTAAGGAAAAATATACACTCCAAAAATTTGAAAAAAGGACATTTTTGATATTTTTAAGAGAAAAACTACGTTTCCACAGGACCTTTTACGGATTTTGCGTCAAAAACCCATTGTAATGCAAACAATTAAAAATATTTTGAAGAAGATACTTAAGCCGAGTATTTGAAAAAAAAACATAAAAAATTTAAAAAAAATCGTCAGTGTTTTACATAAACATAAAAACCAAGACAAATCAATTAGAAAATCAAAGCTAACGACAACTACTGTAAAATATCTGATGAAAACATCAATTTAATTCGGTGTCCAAAGAATGTTAATAAATTGGCTAGGATAGGAATTTTTTACTTAAAAAAAATGAAAAAAAATAAATATATTTCCCCTTGAGTAGATAATTTTAAGTGAAATATTTGTCTTTACTCTCCATTCCTGTTACAATGTACTGTTAATTAGTCAAGCTGGAACTTCTAATATTGAACAGGATAAAAATGCTCACTTTTATGCAAATTTATGACCAATTCTTTCCCTCGTTGCATTATTTTCCAAAAGCATAATTAAATAGGTCAATGAATCGCACCAGTTACGTAAGTGTTTACAACTACACGGCCGCGGTGGTCACACAACTGTCAAATAGTTTAAATAAAACGAACCTTTGATACTGCAGCTCCTGCTGTATGTTTATCAGCGCCATTTCTTCTTCCATTCCCATTCTCTACCGTCGTCGTTGACTGTGAGGACACTGGTGTACCAGCAGCAGAATTGTTGCTGCTACCATTGCTTGTCACTGTAGCTTTCGAACCTTTCGTTCCAGCTCCGGTCACAGATGATGCTGCGTGTTGCTGCTGCTGCTGCTGCTCTTTGCGCTGAGCGAACGTGGAAAGTTTCTCGCTCGTTCGCATAGATACCGTTGCTGAGGAAGCGGACGTAGAAGGCGACGACGTGCCCACTGTGCTGGCAGCAGCGGCAGCAGCTGATGCATTATTGCCTGCTCCTTGCTGCTGCTGCTGTGCCTGTTGGCCGTTGTTCTCCTGATTGTCCTCATCGCTCAACGTGAGTCCGGTAGGCGACAGGACCGAGACGCGCTTCTTGTTCACCAAACGCGACGGTTTGCCGGGAAACTTGGACTTTCCCATGGTCGTCGGACTTGTCGGCTGCGGGCTGGAGGACGGCTGCGTTCGGGCGCGAATTTTCTGCACATTCCTCTTCGCTGCCACCACCGCCAGGGGCGGACCGTGGGGTTGCCGTGCTGCTGCAATGTGGTGATGGTAGTGTAACGCGTGTATTTACTTTCTTCGCAAAAGAACCAACACTAAGTATATGGTGTGAAGTTGATCAACTTTTACGCACTCCGCACGACACGCACTATTGTGCATAAGGTCGAATATACGCGCACACCACTATGCCACAGAAACACGCGTACAAGATAAAAACACACACACACAAACACACGGATAATGTGATCGGACCGATCAACAACGGCACAGAGATGACACGGTTTTATTTTTAATACGACAGCAATAGCAGCAACATTTAGCGCAATGGCACATGGCTGACGGCAAACGATTAACCTCTCTAGAGAGCACGTACACAAACACAAACACGCACACGCATCAACTATCGCACCTCTTTCGCTTCACGCGCGCGTACGCACACACACATGCATACGCACCATTGCCTACAGAAGCACCGTGTGAGGAGGAGGTTTTCCAATTTTTGCGCTCACTAATTTGTTGTGTGGAACAATTTATACATATATTCCTTATCTACGGACAGATTGTGTGACGAACGGATCGGAATGACATACAATAAAAAAAAGGTCGGCTGGCTGGCTGGTTGGTGCTGCTTTGTGTACACTTTTTGAAAATTAGATCTACGCTCTTCTGCTCTTTGGCGCAGCTGCTCTCTTTCTCTCGCTTGCGCTCTTTGCTTTTGCTCCCTTCCATCAAACACTACACATCACCGGGCAATAGATGCACACACTGCCCTTTTATTTCACGCATTTGCGCACACATACACGTACGCACACATTCACAAACGCACTCATACACACACACACGGGCGCGCTTTCATTCAATGCACACTGGGATTACAACACTGGATTTTGCAGCTTCTGCTCTAATCTGCTCAGCTGCTGCTTTGCTCCCGGTTGTTGTTTTTCTTTTCCCTTCTTCACCGATTTTGACTGACACCGTACACTATCTTTCTTTTTTTTGTTGCCCCCACACAGAAAAGCAGGCAACGGATTAGAACAATAGATTGGACACGCACACAGAAATATCTTTAGCCCCGTAGTAATTGGTACGGATTGCTGATGCTGCCCGCTGGTGGTCGCCGCATCGCCGTACGTGGGTGTTTTGATAGCACGCACTTTCACACATCGTAATTATAAACACGAAACACATACGCACGTTGACCGTGAATGGAACAGTGCAGAATTGGTGCTTTTATTTTTGCTTTCTTCACTACACGTTCATTGCTGCTTTCCAATGGCACGCTACTGCTGCTGCTGCTGCGTACTCTCTTGCCGTGACTTGTTTGTCTTGTGCGACTGAAAACGCGCAAATAGCCTGCGAATAGGTGAGCGAGCGGCTCTCTGCGTTTATATGAGTTTTTTTCTCATTTTCGTTGTCAGTTTGACATGGCTGTCAAAGTGGGCGAAGGGCTGCTTGTGTCATCGGCGTTTCGCGGACACCATTTTGAATCGAAATTATCTTGGCAGTGTGATTGTGATTTGAAAGCAAAATTTATATCTTTGCGATCATTTCACAAGATATTGTAATATTCCACCCTACATAAGAGAAATCATGATCAAATAAAGACTTCTATTGGTTTAACTAGATCTTTTTATTTATCCAATATTTGGTCGGTAATATTCCAATTAATACGCCAGAACTTGAGGATCTGTGTCCCGATAAGGCAAGCTTTAATTTACTTATGTTTGTGTTTGCATTATTAAATTGTGCTGCTTCAAAAATAAATTTTATTTGCTCGGATATCGAAACAGCGCTAAAATTCTACACTGCTTGTCAAAAAAAACTCGATGCTCGCTCGTTCGAAACTTTTCTATACACCTTGTGTTAGATGGGTATGCAATGTTGACATTTCTCTGTGCGGATAGAAAAATAAAATCTATTGTTTACTTTTGAAGCAAGGAAAACTTTCTGCGTGAAATTAAAAATTGTACTCGTTACTCTACATTTACTAATTACTCGCTGTGAGCCTTGTGATTAAATACTGTGTGTTACTGTTACTGTAAGTGTTTGTGTTACTGTTTCTAAGTAAAGACCAACGGCGACCTGAAAATCCTGTAGATAATTTTGCGATGACCTCACCGATTTCTAACGGTACCACATTTTCTTCCTTCTAGTTATTCGATTTATCACCAATATGGAAGCGTTGGATGTGATTGAGAAGCGGATTGACAACCTTAACCAGTTGCTCGGTCCATTGCCAACCGATGAAAGCCAAGCAGAAAACTTAACAGAAGCCATCCTGTCCGCCGCGTCGTTCCTCCCATCCGCAAGCACCGGTCATCTAGCCGATGGTGCGGCCCGTGGTGCAATCCTGGAATCGTTTAAGCGTAAAGATGAACTGGAAGCGTACCTAGATCCGGCATACCTGGAGGAAAAGCAGGACATCAAGGCGAAGGAAATGTACATCAACACGATAGCGAACGATCTTGCGGGTACGTTCGAAACGCTACAGAAGATTAAATCACTCGAACCTACGTTGGGAGCGGAGTATTTTCGCAACCTGCCCGACGTTAGTGAGCAGCTGAAAACCATGACTACGACGGTAGGTGAACAGAAGCAGGCAAATGAACTGCTTGAGGAAAGTCTCGTCATTGCGATGCAACGCTACAGTGAGATTCAGAGCGGGATTAAGGATTCGCTCAAAGCCATGACCGATCGGTTGGATCAGTTGGAAGATCGTCTAGCGCAGAAGAAAAAGCAAGATAAAGATATTTAAGTATAAAACCGCATCAATGGTGCGCAAAAAGTTTATACACTTAACTTTGCTCGAGAGAGTGTATCTGATCGCTTGTACGCCATTGTAACAGAACGATTATCCCTAACCGCTTAATATATTATTCAATCAAGAAGAGCATATTTAACAGACACTTAACAGTAATCGTGTACATCATTCAGTTCTTGCGACAAGATGTGTGATACAGTATTCGTTGGAAATTATCAAAACTTATTAGATTTAGTACATTTTTATTGGTGATCATTTAACAGTTTATCGCCTTCAGTCGTTTTTGGAGTGTAATAATGTTGTCTGTCGTGACTCCTTTTGATTTTGTCTTTAGTTTGGAATCGGAACACTTGCCTGTGAATCGTATAGAGGATTAACAACAAATAACATTTAACCCTTAATAGCTTTCCCGGCGAAGTGAGAACGAAAAAAATAACTTTGGCGGAAAAAGTGATTCATTAAGTTACTGATCTTTTGTACACCAGCACGCCGGGGGGTGGGTGCGGTGAAATAATACTTCCGTTTTGTATGAATCAAATGAATGTGTTCGCTACGAATGACGAATGATCGCGAAGAAAAAAATGGATTAATACTTATGATCTTTAGCCAATTGCGGTATGGATGGGGTGGTGATTTAAACATTAAATGACTATATCACATTTTACACATGCGATGCGTAATAACCGCGCAACGTTTCACGTTTAGGAGCTCTTTACTCTTCGTGCTCATCCAGCTCGTGTCCGAACTGGTGCTGTTCGTACTCGTGAGCGCCGTAGTGCTCTTGGCCAATGTGTTCCGAACCGGCATGGCCCAGATCGTATCCGTGTCCTCCGTGCAGTTTGCTCTCGAACTCGCTATGATTCTCCAGCGTAAGTCCATGGCCGTGATGCTGTTCCGTTTCGGGGTGAACGATCTGGATGGGAAATGAAACGGTTAGTTAGTAGATATTTAAAATTTACACTACACTTCATCATTGGATTCCTAGAATCGTAGGGTTATGTACACACCTTCAGGTTATGCTTGAGGCCCGAAATTTCCACCGGATGTTTCAGGAACTGCTGGTCCTCCTTCTTAACGTACACCGGGACGGCATGGAAGTGGTGGAACTTGAAGCTCTGGTGTGACGTCGCATGCTTATGCTCGATGTTGTGATGATGCTCCGTTTCCGACACATCGTCATCGTCATGATGGTGGATCAAACCAGCATAGCACACTCCCACGAACAGCGTCACGAAGATCTGCGAAGATACACGGACAATTAAAACCCACGGCACATTTCTTTACAACGAATTTTGCACAACACAACACAAAGCGCACACTACTCACAATCGATTTGAACATTTTGAAACGTCTCACGTTGGTTTCAAGCACACTAACCGGAAACGGAAACTTGCACAGTGAACGAGTTCTTAACGTACAACAAACAACGAGCGATCACGGATCACAAACAAACAAAAACTGGCGCTCGAAACACGTTAACCGTCTGTACGCGAACGGGTTGCGATGGTTTGTGATGTCTTCGGTGACTACCGTTAAGGGGCTTTATAGTGGTTTGCCCCTCCTAACCAGCGGTTCGGTATTTGCCTGATCCATGCACCATCACGGTGGTGATGGAAAACCGCTCCAAACGGGCGAAAGCGAAAGTGAATGCGGTGAAAATGAGATCTCCGCTCTGGAAACGGTTTGCACTCGGTTCGGTTGCGGGAGTTCGCCTGTTGGAAGAAGAGGGTCTTCTTGGAGAATATTAGTGAATACACCTGATATGTTAGATTCAAGTTTTTCCAATTTTAGCCTACACAAAACACTCTTAACAATAATCGTGCCTCACACAGCACAGTTACCTAATGTGGGAAAACTGGTGAAAAATGATCTTACTTACTAGGAAATTACCGTACTTACAGCAAGAAGAAGAAAAAAAACCTATCAAATTACGTTGCAACAAACAAAATGAGTCTAATTGTCGTACGAGCATTGAGCCAACTACTAGCCCCCCTTGGAAATCCTCAAGGTAATGAGATCATGTTTTTGATGTATCAGTTTTACCTGGTCCAATTATGCCTTGTGCAGTACAGCGCAAACATGATCACTGTTAAAGTTACTCTACCGAAAAAAAAAACAACATCTACAAATTATTAGACCAATTTCAACATCCCAAATATGACACAATGGCGCCCGGACGGGTTTGGTTTTACTTTCGGTTTCGTTTCGTACATGTTTTGACTACATCGATCTTACGCAAAGAGCCATAACACATCATCCCGCACGATGTAACCAAAACAATACTTTAGCCCTATCATATCAGCTGGCTCCCTCCCCTCCCGTCCCATTTTCGGTATCAAACCATCCAGTCCAATTTAAGCACTAAATTGATTTCTCATGATCAAGCTTAACAATTTCCACGCTTCGGATAGTAATGGGGACCGCTGTTGGCGGACAACGAGACAGTTCAGCGTCTTCAGCGAATTGATGTCCCGCGTAGTGAAGCGAAACGCTCCGAAAGGGTCGCCCTGCAGCGAAAGCCCATTTCTCTTGATCGCTGTAGTTTCCATCATCACATGTTTGTCGAACTTGTCTAATGGCCATCTTAGGCTGCACCGCGAGCTTCAGTGACTGCTTGGTGATGATAAGCCTCTCGCACCATGGTCATTGGTCCATCTTCAATATAACCTGTAACTGGAAGTGGATCGACTGACATGGCTACTTTCTTCTGCAGCTCGACAGGTTCCTCGGCTTAGTTACCATCAACAGAATGCAACTCTTCTCAAAAGCAAAGAAGTTTTGGAATTCCCGATTGTTATAGAACCTGAGTTTATAAATGCTAATTGCAAGAAAACTTAATAATCTAGATTTTGTTTACGATATTATCCGATCACAGGTAATACGTAATGCTTGTTCAATCACTCACCCAAAAACCCCGTAAACGTATGCTCCACTCACAACGAACGAGGAAATGTTCGAGCTCTTCCGATTTACCTCCTGATCTTGTCTGGATATCGTGTCATAAAATGTACGTCGGAGAAGTACGAAACGCAAATTGATCGTACCGATCGCAAATAAACCGGTTCGGTATTAATTTTCCAATGTTTGTTTAAAGGAAGTGCTGCGTAAAGTTTCGCACACTTTGCTCGGTTCCTGTTTCGCGGCTGTTAGTCTCCGCGTTGGACGCATCATCTCGATCACCGACTGTGATCGTTTTGCAGTTCTAATAGGGTATTGCAAATTGAATGAACCATGTGCTGGTGAGGCGTGTGGCGTCGTAATGAAAGATAAGTTGCTAATAGCCGGAAACATCTCATCTCTTATGATGGTCGATTAATCGTTTATCCTGCAAAGCTTTAAAAAACAACATTTTTTAATTAATATAACGAGATCTATTTCTTTTTGCAAGGAATTTTCACTTCTCCAACACCGGTGCGTTCTCACAGTATCGACGATCAAGATGGCGCATAACAATGCACGACTTTAGACGTCACAAAATAATTGATATCGAGTGTGCGGAGAAGGTTCATGCAACTTCTCCTCCATCCACCACCAAGCAGGACCGATCAGCTGCAATCATAATCGATGTGCCAATTTTGAGTGATGAAAATAAGCAGTCTTCAGATCTATGGCACCTCCATGTTCCCGCGCGAAAATCGTGCGATCGTGATGCGCACTGTTGTTAATCGCAACCAACCAACCAACGAAAAAAAAAATAGAGGTGCAACGGTTTATGATGACGACTTCGTAGACGATTTGCCATTTTCCCGATACCGTTCCCATGTCCCGTACATTACAGTTGGGAGCATGCAGCTAGACAAAAGAATCACGTAATGGACGCGATCGGGGTTTTTGTGTGATCACCGATATGGATGTGTAGTATGTGAGCAACGAATTAGGTGGCCCCACTAATGGCGATGGGAGATTTCATACATTTCGCCGCAATAAAACCATAAATGAAGGTGCCATGCGCGCAGCAGAAGAAATGGTTCTCCTACAGTGAAATCCCCAACTCGCAGGAACCGATGGTGAACGACGAAGGGGAAAAAACGATTTGCGTAACAGCTAAAGAGCAAAAACCGGTGCAGACGAAGAACGCGTTTGGGGGGGTTTTCTTTCACTTGCAGTTCCTTTTGTTTTGCGTGTGAGATGGCGGAACGTAGGCGGGCGAAGCAGTTCAAAGAGTCGCACTACTAAAAAGGGGAACAGCTAAACTGACAGAATAAAAGGGAGCTTTGGAAGATGAAATTGATAGTGCGTCCGAGCTGGCTTTACAGTAGAATCGATGAGTATCAGCAGATATGAATCAAGTAACTCGATCTGTCATTCAATTGATCTTACAAAAGCTCTTTTCCTTGTTTGAGGTTCATTGCTAACTAACCATGTTTAGTTCTCCGTCACAGATGTAATTACTAATGCTCTCGCCAACATTCGAATTTCTACTTCTAGCTCCATTAGTATCACATCAATATAATGCAGGAGACCTGTGCAAGACCTATGAGAGTGCATTTGTAACCTGTCAGCTCTTGCTCTTGCCTGGCTCAGTTGAGCATTTTTCCAAACGCTTGGTTTTATAATTTTATAGTCCTACGTTGCATAAACGGTAGGTGCCACAAGAGCACATTACACCGATGCTCACCCACCAAACGGAGGTCGGCTACACTGATCCGGTTGCATTATGATGTTTTCTGAGGATTATGTGGATTTGGGACGATTTCATGCTACGGACATACCAATGGGTTGTGGCAAATCGGATAATCGTCAGGTTTGCCGAGAGCGTTGCCTCAACAAACCTAAAGCTTGAGGTTAGGAAGTCGTCAATGGTTTTTCGTGTTTAGCACACTGCCCACTAGTAATAAACTGATGCATTTACATTTTTCACGTTATGCACAATTTAATGATCCCAGGCTTATAAAGAATGCATCGAACTGCATCGTACGCTAGACAGCAGCTTTTGCGAAAGGGGGGGGGCTTAAAAGGGGGCGTCTTTTCCACACTGCTTGTAAATGCAGCCATCCAACGGGTGGTAGCAAATTCATGCAATTTATTATGCACAGCTAAATTTAATTGTTTCATTTTTTTCTGTTTGCTGCTTCTTACCTCCCAGAAAGCAAATCGAAGGGCCAGTTGCCTAGTGGCCACGCAATGTTTAATAATAACAGTATCGCGTGAAGCACGTTCAACCGCGAACCATGTTCGATTTAGTACACAAAAAAATGAAAGGACACACCTTTTTCCACCTGTTTCGGTGCGATAAGCCGGGCTCCTTAGCTCTTTAGAATGTGCGTGGCTCTCATGCCCTATCTTGATGGAGCAGCCAGTTCCCAAATGCATTAGCCGACAGCAGCATCATGTGCATAATTATAGCTTTTGTTTCCATGTTTGAGTTCGTTACTGCTTGAATTAATTTCGTTTGTTTTATTACATTGTATATTGTTAACATTTGATTAGTTTTGTTTTTTATGTCCCATTTAGTAATGTTTGCATTTTGTTCTTCATTTCTCTATTGTTTTTTTATTAGTTTTTGTTTGAATAATAATTTTTTTCACGCCTTTTGTTTTCTTCCATTGTTCTTATTAGGGGTTTTTTCTTTCTTACTTTTTGTTGTTTTATTATTCTTTTAATGAAAAAAAGTATTTTCAACTAAAATCGTAAAAGATCACATCAGTTACTAAACTTAATCCCCAGCATTGCGCAACATCTTGCCGTCCAATTAAAAGTACACATTAAAACGCTAAACAAACAATGTCATTTCGCATGCACCAGTGCCTCGACCGTTATTAATTAAGAGGAAACCCCTGTGCACGAATGTATGCAGGCACTAAAATGCGGCAACTGCGGCATGCTTCATACACACATTTCTCCCGTGAATCGTCTTGCCTTCGTGGTTGGGGTTGCTTTTTTTTACGGAAAACGGCATTTATCGATCCGATCCGCAGTAGCAGCAGCCGGAAGTCGGAAGCTTAACGTGTCGTGTGTGGCACAGAAGCGGCTTGGAACGCACAAACTGCAGTGCAAAACAGGGTAACGGGCGCGAGCAGAAACGAAAAATTGGTTCCGTGCAGGCTGGAAACCAAAAAAAAACCCCGGTAATGATGTCTGCAGGTCGTGGAGAGAGGAAAAAAAGGTCAACAAATTGACCGTTGCTCGTTTATGGCGACGCTGCACAATTCTGCACAATTGAGAGCGTGCGCGCGGTCGCGTTTGCACACGCCGGCGGCCCATGTGGCTGCGCAGGCAGGAAAGGATTACGCAATGAAATGTCAAGTTCAATGATCGTCCAAGCGTGACTTGGCGTAGGTCTGGCGCGATGCGTTTGAGAACGCTTGGCTTTACCGGGTGGTGCAAGTTTGTTGCTGTACGCGTGACGATCGTTGGACGAAAGTGAAAAGCTGTGGTGTGCTAAGTGAGCTTCCCAATACAGGAAGTAAACAGTTTACCTCTCGATCTCTAGACACGAGCGTGGACGTGCGCACTAGTAAACGGCTAGCAGGATTAGTGTAGGAGGTCAGTGCGGTTATTCCTAGGCAGCAGATGACAAGAAGGTTGACATGGAAAAATAATCACCGTTGACAGGTACACCGGGAATGCATCTCAATGAATGTGGCAGCGAAAGGGAGCGACATAATTTATGTTGGTCAGGTCCAAAACTAACCGGGAAAGAAAGTATCACCCCGCATGTTGTGGGAACGTGGTCAATTTTGCTAAACCTGTTACATCCATTGCACATTGCTGTTTGCACATTTATCGCACGTGCATACATGCGCGTTGCAGTGCATGAAAATAAAGTAATAATCAAAAGAAATTAACTCTTCCATAACGACATGCACGAAAGAAGGATGTTTTTTTATTTGTAAATAATTGATAATTATCATATTGTGGCGACTTTCAGCTTGAAGCTCCTAGAGGTGTTATGATTTTATCTTGTCTCACCCGAAAACAATATAATGATCATCTTAAGCAAAACAAAAAAAGAAAAACAAACAAACAACACGTTTCCAAATGCAAACTCGACGAAATCTCGTAAGCTTTTTAAATTCTTTCTTCGAAATTAAGGCCAAACCTCGGACCTGATCTCAGTGAAATTAAGGAATGACAAAATTGTGTCATCAATAGCTTATTTTGTTTGTAGCTATCACATCCGGTTTCGATTCGTAATCTGCCAATTTTATGCTACGGGGCATACAGTAACGTTACACATCGAAGCTGATCCGAAACTGGAGCGGAAAACCGATCAGCCCTCGGGATGTATTGCTCACGAAGCGGTTGCACAGCCTTTTTGGCGACTTTGGCTTTATTATTGTCTTTCATAATTCCTTCTCGCCCTAGCACACGATGCACCACCGTCAGTGTTTAATCCTGTCCGTATTGCGTAACAGCACAGGAAACGCGTTTCTCCCGTTTGCTGTCCCATTGGATGCTGGTACGGTGACTTTCATTTCATGTTTTCTAGTGTGCACTGTTTGTATGCATCTTTTTTGTTTTGCTCTGGTTTGCATCCAAATAGATGTATTAAAATTATTTTTTTATTTTACTACCTATTTTTATAAAATATGCTAATTGGAAAAAATATCAACCGAATGGTACTTTATCGAAATGGAAGTAGAATCAGCTTTCCTTTTTTTTGGGAAGCTGTGTGATCAATATTAGTTTAATGCTTAAAAGGTTAATAATGTTATATTGCAAGGAGTAGAAAATAAATTTTGAAAACTAAAACTAAACCTAAAAATGCTTCACATCGCTTTACCCTATTATGATCTAAATCCGGGCACTCACCAGCGTACAAGTCTAATGAACGTTGCAGAAAGCTTTCCAAAGCTTTCCATTCCGCGCATGAAAGCTCATGCTTTGTGTTATCCAGTTTGGGTACAGCAAAAAGTGTTGTAAGTTTCCAAATCATTCATATACTCGGTGAATGAATCTGATTGCCCACGGTCATTAGTAGATCTTGGATACTTCTGGTAGTTAGGCAAAGTATTTTTTAAATCCTCATTCTTCTGATAACACTTTACAATAAGAGTTTTTAATAAAGCTAAGCATTGGAATGAAATAAATAAAATAAACCAAGCATGAAATAATTTAAAAATATATGAAAACAAACAAATTTAAGATCCTTTTGCACGATTAAACCAGAAAACCCCAAACGTTTACTATAGCGCTTGAAAGATCACTGTTGGTTGCATACATTGCATACCGTCAGGCGCATAAAATAGTAAAACCACCCCATACTTTTCCCTATGGGATGTAACGCGTTTATTTAGATTTTTCCCTTAATTCATAAATTCTTTTATTGAAAACTTTTTTTTTTATTAAAGTTGAAATTTAATTATCATGCAAACAACTCTGTGGTGATCATTTCGTGGAGTTACAGCCGTGATATCGTTCATTAGCCTCACATAATCTACCGATGATTTGCATGAAACTGGCACAATACCAACCATTTACGGTTGATTTGCTCTAGTTAATAAACCTTTCCGACCAGCGCTGACCATAATTGATTAATAAATGCAAATGTTTCACGATAAGCCTGAATGGAACCAACACATCGAATTAACGACGGCGCACAGACGATTAACTTGTAACGTTCGCATGGTAAAGCATACATAAATGAGATAAAAAAAAAATACATAACTCCAACCATCGCTGTATGTTCCGGTAGTAAAATCAACAAAACGAGTAAAGTCCACCACGAATAAAGGCACTACGAACAGTGAAAATAAACCGATACACATCGGAAGGTGCAGATCGTGGTTAAAACCATCTCACTAGGAATATTAATCACGTGCCACATGCGCCTCCTATAATGTCCGGAGGAAGAAAGCGTAGTAAACGATCGTGCAACATGTTGTAGGGTGGGAGGAGGGACAGAAAAATACGAAACTCCTCTAATAACAAGCGCAAAAACGAATGCATAAACTAACAGTCTGGACACATAAAGCTACACCGCGATCATACCTTATTTTGTTATCGTATATGTAGCTCGCGACTAGCGCGATTTCAAACACGGGAAGGTCCAATGGATCGCTTTCGTCGGAATATTTTGGGCAAACGAATAAGAGGAAATTGTACCTCGTATTTTCCCTTTTTGTGGCATCACATGGTAAAGGCGTTAATTGTGCAGATGCGCTGTAGGTCAGGGGCGACGCGTCTTGAGATTGTAGATACAAAATCTGAGATGTTTCACTTTCATACTACGGAGGAATCAAGACGATCAAGAGGTTAAGTTTTGTTTTTAAAATGAGAGAAAAGCTTTAAAGAATTCAAGTTCACCACGCAGCCCTGACCATGCACATACGCTGACAGTCACTTGTAAGATTAAAGTTTACTGTCATATCACACGCTTCGCTTCGCTGGAACGCTTATTTGGACATTCCGCCACGTTAACCCTACGGCACTAATTACATGCTTTCACTTGCATGGAAAACAAAATTCACTGCCACAAATATTAACATATCAAATCAAACATATTAAAGTCGGTGTGGATCAAATATATCGTACTTTTATTTATCTACGAACTAACTACTATAATGAGTTACAGAGTTATAACTGCTACTACATACCAGACAGTCGCAATGGTAAGGAAACATAACTTAAGAACTGTAATAAATTAATTCACTATTCTACGTAAAAGATGAAATCATAAGGAGGATAAAAACAGTGCACAGAAACAAGCGTCTTTGCAATGGAGCATTCGCACGGTTCGCACTACAAGTCTTTTGGTTGAAGATGTGTTACCTTGTTCGTCGAATCGTGTCTCTAAATACTTTCATTTCATCGTATTTGTTACGACTAAAACCCAGCGCCATACTGACTACACCACTTATTGTATTAGTTCGAAGATGGTTTGCCACTAAACTTACCAGCCTTAGCCATCTACGGGGAATCTTTCTTTGGATATTCTACGGGACAGGTGTTGGGTGATCTTCAACCCTTAACAATCGGTGGCGGTGGTCGCAGATTTGTATCGATCTTGACCGCCTTTGAGGGTCCATTGGTTGGTTTGACTGTGGTCGGCTTCCAATCGCTGGTAGCCACTTTTTTACTCATGATCGGGTTCTGTTTCAACAAACCCTGGAATAGTTGACCGTTCGGGTTGAGATACAACTCTGGGTTAAATTCTCGATTCGGACGTAGGAATTGCTGTTGTTGTTGTTGCTGTTGCTGCTGCTGCTGCTGCTGCTGTTGATGCTGTTGATGCTGCTGAGCAAAGTGCTGTTGTTGCTGCTGTAGCTGTTGCTGGAACTGTTGCTGCATCTGCTGATGGTGATGGTGGTTCTGTACGGCCATGGGACGACTATTACCAACAATAACATTTTGGTTCTGAATACCATTACCATGGTTCAGATTGTTATTTCCATTGCCATGATTAAAGTGGTTAACGTTTATTTGATTTGGTGCTCTGGGTGATTCTGCCCAGGCAGCATAGTTCATCGATCCGCTGGTGGTAGCATCTCCCACATTTGTGGATGTGCCCTTGGGTTTAACATTCTTTGGGAACTTGATCTTGAAGTTGCTCGCATCGAAATTGGCGTTATACTTATAGTTGTTCACTTCCGATGGAGGATGCTGGTACGTTGGTATGTGCGAAGAGAATACCTGCGTTGGACTAGCCATCGTTGGAAGAGACATCCAGTTAGAACCCTTCAGTTTAAGACTCGGCTCTTTGTGCGAAATTTGTTGGCTCTGCTGCTGTTGCTGTTCGGCTTGGGCCTGTGCGAGACCTCCCAACATGTACCTGTAATACAGGGAAACAACAATAAAAAAATGGGTATGAATTTCCCGTCCCTTAAGTGATCTTCACTTTCTGGATATCTTACCTTAGGGTGTTTATATCTATATTGTAGGGATTAGTAATCGGGATCCCGTTGATGATCTGGATCGGTGCGTCTAGTGCCTCGGGTGCAATCTTATTGTCATCCTCACCGGCATGAATGCCCTTCCCATGTCCCATACCCCCATTACCGAAGCTTATCGAAGCACCCACGTTTGCGGATCCTGCCTTAATGGAACCATAATTGTTGGACGCGTGATCCAGGTATGATCCTTTCAAATTTGTCCGCAACCCTTGAAGACCTGCTCCTTCTTTGGCGTTTAGCATTGAGTTAATGTCATGGTGAGATTGCTGATTGAAATGCAACTTAGTTTTGGGAGATGCTCCACCGTTGACACTGTCATAGCCCTTCGGAGATGTACCGTGATCCAGCGTTGAACCATGCAGATACGATTGTCCCACATCGATTGCGGAAAGGTCCGGCTTTACCAGTTGTTTGTTCCCCTTTACGGTAAGGTCCACGTTGCTGCTGAGCGTGTCCTGCAGGCTTTCGATCGCTACCTTCAGCGGCTTGCCTGCTGTGTAAGTGTTTTTTCCAAGCTTGACATTCTGTGACGCTGCCGTCGGTTTGTACGTCGACGAACTGGGAACAGATTTCATCGGTTTGTAATGGCTTGGGCTAGGAGGCACATTAGCACGCACCGCTCCATTGAGTTGAAACTTCTGCTTGGGACCTCCGTTCAGCAGTGCTGCAAGATCGATCTCTTCGAACGCTTTATGGGTGTCGTCGGAGTCACGGGAAGCAATCTGTGGTAGACGACCTTCCTCCTGCAGCTGGCGCATATATCTCAAGACCGCATTCTGGACGTGGCGCATGTACTCCTGCTTGGTGATTTCCAGCGGCCGAGTGTGTTTCGAATCTGGATCGACAACCTTCAGCGTGGTTTCACTACCGGCTGCCATACTGTCGCGCAACGGCCTCTGGTACGAAGGATGGGCAATGTTTGGCCGATAGTTGAACTTACCGTAGTTCGGATTCACATAGTGATGCTGTATATCATCATCCGATTCCTCGATTGTCTCCTCGTGGTGGTAGTTGTAATGCTCGTGTGTTACCTCCGGTTCTTCCGACTCCTTCTCGCTGTAGTGATAGTGAATTTCTTGCTTCGGTACAGACGGTGTCGGAGGTGGTTGAGGAACGTGTGGCCGCGTTGGTTTCTTCTCCTTATCCTCAATGTGATACAGCACAAAGTACTGATGTTTCTTGGACGGCTCGGCACTCATGTCCATATCCTGAGCCGGCGATCCTTGTGGCTCACGTACTGGTACAGGTCCGGGGCCTAGCTTTAGCATCATGCCCGGTCCCGGCATACGTCCGCCCATTCCCTGGCCTGGCATAAACACAGCGTTCTTCTTGGAAGCTTTCGTTGGATCCTCCTCCAGATCGATCGCCTCGTTAGTGTAGTAGAATTCATCATCTCCACCGGGTAGTTCACTCTTCTTGTCCATCTGCGGCTGTACACCAATCATTGGCTCAAAACCACCCTCTAGATGATCGTCGGACGATCGGTGTGTGGATTTGTAAATCGTTACCGTTTTAATTGGTTTGTGAGGAACTTTGGGAAATACGAGTGGCTTCAGCTTTTTCTTGTCTCGCACTATGTATTCAATGGGTTCGTGGAATTTGGAGGCTGGCTTAGGTGCGTCCTTCATCAGTGCTTTGAGTGCAGCGTCGGATGCTGATCCCAGATAGAACTCACCGTCCGCTACCGTGTGCAAACTGTCCCAGTTGTACTTCATTGCAAAGTCTTCCGCCAACTTGGTGGAATAGTTACTACTCAGAAAGGCCCCTTCGTCCGATGTGATGCGGAACTCTTGCGGAATCTTGGACGGATCGTCACCAAGCTTGATCTCGGTTCCGTTGGAAAGTACATAGTACGTTGTCACCTCAGGATCAGTATAATACTCCGTCTTGGTAGCCTCACTAGGGGACACTTTCAGTCCAATTGAAGTGGTAAGGTTTTGTATCGGTTTCCCTGACACAGTACCATAGTTTGCTTCCGATGTGGACGGTTTCATGAAGATCGTAGTACTGAGCGTTTTGAACGGTTGTTCTGACGGGTGGATGGTAGAGTAAGCCTTCGGTTCCTGGAACTTTGAGAACGATTTGGGAGTTTCCTTCATGTGTGGGAACTCGTACAAAGTGTCAGATGATGGTGCTGACGATGGACTTGCTGCACTGTACTTGGTGTACGGTGTTGGAGATGCAGAGAACATCTTCGGGTATTCTTGCGAAACACCCGCACTGAAGGATTCCGGAGTAGACGAGGGTACGTAGCTGGAGAAAGTTTCCGATGCTGCAGCATGTCCCTGTTTAAAGCTGTACGGTGTACCCGGTTCCGATTGTACCTCACCAGGCATCTTGGCAGGGATGTACTTCGGGAAGCTGGCTGGCGAGGATGAAATCTTCTGGAATCCGTGTCCAGCGCTGGATACTTCCGGTGTGGGACTTGGACGGTATTTGTAAGGATCGTACGAAGGTTTCTCGCGCTGTGAACTTGTGGACTGCAGTGTGGGATAACTTGTCACCTTCGAGTAGCTGGGGGCTGGTGAAGGCTTTGGCAGGTCGGCATACTTATGCTTGGCTGGTCGTGCCGTAGCCAACTTCAAAAAGTCCGGTGACACTTCCGACAGATGTTTGTCAGAGTGGTCGTAGTGTTTGGATCCGTGGTACGTTACGGTGCTCGTTTCCGGCTGCTTCTTTGGTGGATCTACGTGATGTGATTTGGGTGGATGATAAATGTAGGCTTCCTTCAACTGCACGGCAGGATTAGGATCACGTTCGTAGTTTACAGTCGATGGTTTGAATGTATCGACATGATGTGGCTTGTGGGGATTGTAGCGATACGGTTCCTCGGAAGGAACAAGTTCCGGTTCCATCTGAACTTGCGTGATGGTTTCAATGGGTCGGTAGCTCTTGGACGGATAGAACTGTGGTTCCTCGGTTGGTTGAGCTTTTTCTTTCTTCGCTGGACGTGGAGTTTCGTAACCATGATGATGATGGTGATGATGTTGATGTTCCTGCTCAAGTTGTTGATGGTACTGATGTTGCTGTTGTTGATGCTGCTGCTGCTGTTGCTGCTGTTGCTGTTGCTGTTTTAGGAAATTTTCCTCAACTTCCTTCTCGTACTTGACGTGTGGGTTGGAAACCTCCGGAACGAAATGCTTCTTCTCGTGATGATACTTTGGCGCATGATCTTCCTCCACCTCGAAACCCTTTGTAGGACGATACCGGCCCAATTCTACCGGAGCTGCTGGTTGTTTTGGTTTGGGAGCTTTTCCAAGGTACTCCCGATGTTCGTCTTCACGCGGATGCTTCGGATGCTTAGCGTGATATGACTCGGTCGGAGGTCTCACTTTATGAACGGTCAGAATTGAACTACTGCTTTGGGAGTCTGCGTTCGGTGTGAACTTGTGGAATTCCTGGTAGCTACTGCCGGATTCGTGATGCGTGGCGTAGCTACTTCCGAAGGACGACTCGTCCGGTCGGACAGCCTGCACAAACACGCTGGAGGCCGCTGTGTCCTGCTGCTTTATAGGTGCAACCTTTCCAGGCGCCGGTAGGTGAACCGTTTTCGACACGGTCTCCTGCTTTGGTGGCAATTTCATTTCCTTCGGCCGGTATCCCATCGTAGGTCTCGGTTCTGGCTGTTCGTGATCAATTGCCACGTACGGTGTAACGGTGTGAACCAACATTGGCTTGGTGGTTTGTGGTTTTATGTGCTTCGGACGATAAGTGGGCATAACTGATGGTACAGATGGTGGACTCATAGTGGTCGATGCTTTCGTCGGAACAGGTTTGTTATGGTAGATCACGTGCGGTTCTGATGCTTCCCGCTCCGGTGCCCTGCTCGGTCCAAAGTGATCATACTTGACCGTGGTGAACTCGACGAACGAGCTTGCCGGCATCGGTGTAGTACCTTTCGGACCGTTCTGCATGTACTGCTTGCGCAGTCGCAGTGCCTCATGCACGAAGTCTTGCGGAGTTTGGTCGTCCGCTGGGCCACGGTCAGATACCCGGTCGGTTGCCCTGTCATCGTGGATGATTACTTCGTCCTCCGGCGAGATGTTGATCACGTACTGGGATTCCTTACCATTTTCTGGTGACAGAATGGTGACAGTTAAGAAGGGTTTGCCCTGTGATATTGGAGACGGCTCTTCGAGAAATCATCTACTCACCAGTAGTTTTGGCGATGATGCGATTCGATGTCCAGGGTGAAATCGCAGAAGCAGATGCTATTTGATCAACATAGTAAACCTGTTCTGACCGGTTGTCCTCATGTCGTCGATTTTTCTTCTTGTGCTTTCCATTTTCACCGCTGGCCGCGCATATTAGCACCTAGCAGTATGTGGTTCCACGTTATCGTAAGGATTACACGTTCCAAATTCCAAATTAATCACATCACCAACACAATTTGAAGATTGTAATTAAAAAAACGAGAAAAGTAAACAACGAACAACTTATTAGTGATAATAACTTTGATCATATTACACTACAAATAGTTTTTTAATAGATAATAATGTTTGTTTTAGCAAACATTATAAATAATTCTGTAAATTATTTATAATGTACTATTTGTCACTTGTCTTGCAGTCTTTAGTTCACATTTATCCTTGTTCAATCACTTCACACTTCTCACTCTTAGCCTTATTTCTATAAATCCTTGTACCACGCCTTCACTTTCGGTTCACTAGTTCCCCAATTAAATGCCAACGTTCTTTTCGAAAGTTCACCCCCCCTCAATTGTTTGCACTGATAACTTACGGCAAGGCTTATCAACAGCAGTGCACGTGCGTGGATCCTCATCGTGACGCGCCACGGTTGCCTAGTTGATACTGACTGTGCGCCAACCGTAGCCGTGCGCGTTTTATATAAACTCTTCGAATCGCCGTTGCGCCCAACCCTTAGGATTCGCATTTTTAAAAATCGGCAACCAACCCAAAGGCCACTGGCTTAGCGTTTCTTTCCTTCCGTCTAGCAATACTCTCGCTCGCTCACTCACTCACACGGCGCTCAATTTCCCGGGAAAATCAGTGAAAAAGAAATCGCCCCTTACACATCGGTGCAAACTTTAACGCCAGACTGAGCCCGAGAAGAAAAGTCTTTGGCATCTCGAGCGTTTGTTAGCACCCCATTTGCCCAGCTGCCTACTCCACCGTGCGGATCGCTCTGCATAGTCTTACAAACTAATCCACTTGCGTTTATTTTTCCGCTGCCCTAGCCGCCAACACCACCACCCCAGGAGGGATTTTCCTTTCAGATGGAAAACCCTTCAGTAGGTGGTGTTTTTTTTTCTTCTCTCCTTTCTTGCTCGCCACATCACACGGCAGACGGACGTTGGCGTCGGTCAGAATTAACAAGCTCGGGGCATGCGACTCAGACGGTATGTTTTGTTGTGTGTGAGTTTCGATGTGTGGATAAAGATTTATCGCCCATGCAATAGGGCAATGCTACCGGCGCACGTTGATCGTGTGTTTTGAGGTTGTTGAATCGTTTTTTCTGTGCCCATACCAATAAGGCACTAATTCCTCGTCCTCCCCTCCGGGAATGTCCTGCTGGGGGTGCGAGACCCAATTGCTTTGCCAAGGGCTTAATTTAGATGAGCTAATGATGGCATTAAGCTGGTCAGATAGTAAGTCATTGTAGCAAAGCAGCTTATTAGCTAGATTGCAAAATATGAATAAGTATTAATACACAATCGTTTGGGCACTCAATCGATCACAAGGTACTCATCTTATATTACTTTTAGTATATTAGTTTTCCCCAATATAATACCCAAATTCTATTAAACAACTCTCAAAGTAGGTAATTTAATCTTAAATTTTCAATTATTTTTAGATCTAGAATCAATACTTTCAATGATAATGTTTGGGAAATGTTTGGGAAAATGAAAAATGTTTGGGAAATGTGAAACACAGAAAATTACTTTTATTTTTAACAGGATATTTATGATTATTTTTTCGTAAAGTGATAGATTATGTACTCATTTGAAGGTTTTATCAACTCTGTTCCACCAAATTCACTTAGCTACAGCTCATAAATTACGCAATTGCCCATTTCCAATCTTTCGATGTTCAATCGATACGCTTAGCCTGTTCCAAGCCGGTACACAACATTGTTAAGCATTATTATCGATGCGGTCATCTATCTCTTGATTAGTGCGGCACCTAATGATCATGCATTGTGCCGCCAATCTCGCCGAACCAATCGTTCGGAAATGGAAGCGCACGTTTTCAAAATCATATCAATAAGGTAGGGAGCCTCACTAAAAAGGGATCTTTCAGCAGGTCCGACAAAAGTTTGTACTTTCTGAAAAAAAAAACGATTTTTACTTTTATGCATCACATACACGATCACTTTGCAGATGGAGTTTCAAGCGATTGGTCTATTAAATGTAAAACTGACAAAGAAAGTGCATTGGCATTGGTCGCGTGTTGCACTTTTGCAGCGTGTATGCGTGTATGCCTTCTATACGCTATCATGCAATCTACCACTACAACGAAATTAACTATTTTAAAGTTGCTAAATGCATCCTAATCCTGCCTATAAAAGATTTTTTTGGTGCTTTTCTTCCATGTTAAATGTTCGACGACTCCTCCAATTTATTGAATAATATTTTAAGTGTCATAAACTACATACTTCATTGGTACAATACAACTCTATTCGAAGCATTAAATAACAAACAAAATTAATTAACAAATAACAAACGACAATTCATATATTCCATGATTAATTAGTTGTACCAATAAAATGTACAAATGATTCATTAAAATATCTATTTGTAACAATATTATTTACTCATTCGTTAACACATTTTCTAATGGCGCAATCACTATATTCATCAAACAACTTCGTTTTATGAAGATCAGTTTGTGAACAAAAAACGATCCATAATTAAATCATGTTCGTCGATGTAATGAGCAAATAGGTTGTGTTTCTTTAAAATAACTGACTCTTCGAACAAATATCAAACAGTATGTAAGATGCTTCCCTAGCCGGCCTTTATTTTGTACTCCTTTTTTCCAGCATGCCTAATAGTTTTTCCTTTTCACAGCTACGGCTGGCCACGGCTGCAAGGTTAGTGAACGTGTTGGTTTCGATTTTTAGCGAACCATTCGCACAGGTATGGTGTTTCACTTTCACGTGGAAAATGGCTGGACTTTGCGTGATGCATATATTTGCGAAAAAATAATTTCAATCATTTTAATGGAACGCATTTAGTTTGTCGAGCGAATTATGGAACCGATGTGCGTGTTTGGTTAAAGTGTTGCATTTGGTTGCAAGTAAATTGATGCAAAAAGGAATATCAATATTATAAAGAAATAGAAACTAAATGATCACCAAACTATCTCAATTCTTTCAAAGCCTTCAAAACATTTTAGGTACATATAAAAGAGCAAAACAAATTCCCTTAATGAATCGTATTGTTTTACAATAAACAGTGAAAGATGTTTTAAACTATAAAAGTGATTTTTAATTTTAATGAGGGAGTTCAGGTATGTTTTCCAATAACAGTTACGTTTTATGCAAGAAAAATGATTATTGTTGTAAATACAAGCAAATAAACTAAGTCCAATTTTCATATTTTTAAATGAAACAAAATATTTATATTACATTAATTGTTTTTAAATTTATTTAATAACTGGTATGTTCGATCATTTACATTTCAATAGATACAGTGTTTTGTTTTCTCCTCCTATTTACTCTGCTCTTTCAATCTATTTTCATATTTGTTCATCTGATAAAGTGTTGTTGCCCTGTGATGTATGTATCTGCCATGATTGATTTGCAGCAAATATTACGAAGCACCTGACTGCTTTTTCCAAAAAGGAGGCCAGTCTATTCATTTGTGGCGTAATATCAGGACAACTATGTCATGCGAATTGCATGACTTTAGGCGCTTTGTTCTCTACCCATGCCTTTCTCAATCATCTTCATCGCGCGCTTACTAAACGATCTACCGATAAACGACTAATAATTTAAATATAAAAACAATAATCCTTGGAATACTCCTTGGTCGGAAAGCGAAAAAGCGAGAGGACAACAAAAGCTGTCCGCTAAATTAACAGGGGCATTGCGAAGGAGATAAAGAATTCACTAGAACTTCACTAATTCGGCTA
This sequence comes from Anopheles parensis, assembly GCA_016254315.1. Taxonomy (NCBI): domain Eukaryota; kingdom Metazoa; phylum Arthropoda; class Insecta; order Diptera; family Culicidae; genus Anopheles; species Anopheles parensis. The sequence goes on from CM028125.1 coordinate 29,756,752, forward strand.
ACAGCTAACAACAGCTAACACGACCTAGGCGACCATCCTCGGACTCGGACTAGTGGGATTCGCGGTGACGGTCATCATTCCGGCATCATCTGCCGGCGTAGTGCGACTCTTCTTCTTCATGCGCTGCACCATCTTGTTCACCTTTCGGAACTCCTCCTCTGTGTAGGGTGCGGGAGAACCGACTGCATCCCGCTTGCTGGAAGCCTTTGCACTACCCGTTCCATTACTTCTCGATCGACTGCCACCGGCCGCCATGCGAGATCCCCGAGAGCCCGATCCGTGATGGCCGGAGGTGTGTGCGTGGTAGTTGTACAGTCGCTTGGGTTTCTGTGTGATCGCCACCACCTGCTCGGTATTGTAGTGCGGCGATGCTGTTTCACTCCGGTCCGTCGTTACTTGAGGACCTGCCGATTCCACAAACGACTTGTCCTCGAAGTAGGAAGCTTGCGATGGGTACACTTCTTGCAGTATGTACTGTTGCTGCTGGTGATGTTGTTGATGCTGGGCCACTTCCTGTTGCTGCTGCTGATGGTGATGGTAGTGATCGTGCTGTAAAGCTTCTTGCTGCAGTTCCGTCTTTAGCGAAGGGCTCTTGTAAACAACGCGCGTATGTTTGTGGCTCGGATAGTTCTCGACCAGCTTAGGCTCGGGAAGGTACTCCTCTTCCTGTTGTGGTCGATGATGGTGGTGATATTCGGCAAAGTTAGGATACTTCTGGGGCGGTTGATGACGATGGTGCTGCTGCTGGTGATAGTGTTCTTCATGGGAATGGTGAGCGGCTTCCGGCAGTGGAGTGACAAAGTTGACCGATGGCTTCTCGTAGACGTACTGCGTTTCGTGATCGTCTCCGTGCGCACTGGGTTGCTGTGCAACGTACTGGTACTGGATCTGCTGATGCTCCGGTGCTTGAGCTTGTTCATGAACTTGCGCATGCTGCTGGTGCTCTGGATGGTACGTTTGATAGTGGTAGGCTGGTTCTGGTTGAGCCGTACTGTGGAACGTTACATGCGTTGGAGTGACGGTCGTTTTACGGTGCTTCGTTGGACGTGGAGAAGGAGTCTTCGGTGTACCGTAGTATTGCTCCGGCAACGGTACGTAGGTATTTTGATGAGTACGAATCATGGGAACGTATGCTATTTCCGTTGGGTACACTGGATCCGGTTGACTGTATTTCGTTTTAGTGTGATGTTCATGGTGCTGCTGTACCTCTTGTTGCTGTTGCTGCTGCTGCTGATGGTGGTGATAATGGGCCTGCACTTCCTGCTCTTGTACGTAGTGCTGTTGATGCTGAAGCTGCTGCTGTTGCTGATGGTGATGATGATGCTGTTGATACTGCTGTTGCTGCTGATATTCCTGTTCCTCCAGCTCTTTGTACAGCTGAGCTGCACGTATCTCGATATATTGCTGCAGCAGAGCCTGCAAATGTGCGGCATACTTCGAAGGACCGGGGATTTTAAGCACAATTACAGGCGTATCGTCTTCCTGATGATACAGTTGCTTCGGTTGCTGTGCTGACTGATGTTGATAGTACTGTGCCTGTTCCTGTGAGTATTGCTGTGTCGGATATGCCTGATATACTTCTTCGATCGGTTTAAGCTCGTAGCTGTGTGATGGCGTTATCTCAATATCGGTCACCGTTTCGTGCGTACTGTGAGTCGATCGGACTGGCGGAATGTCATGCTGCGAGTATGGGTAGATCATGTATTTCGGCTTGGAAAAATGATACCCCGTATCGGCCTGATTGCTGTAGTGACCGTAACTGGAAGGGTAGCATAATAATTAGTAAACTTCACGACTTTTTGCTTGAGGCCTCATTAGAAAAACTTACCCCAGATCACCGTCAATCGTACGCTTGATGTTCTTGCCGTCCGTGGCATTGCTGCGTTCCACCTTGATGCGAATCTTGTTGCCGTGCTCGCGGAACTGTCGGTCCAGCTCCTTAATGAAGTCTACATCGGCCGGTGGCAGGGCGGTGAACTCTTCGATGATGGATTTGGGCGTTTTGGTCGGCTTCAGCGAGTGAGCTTTCTTGGTGGGCCTTTTCTCTAGTTTCTTCTCACCGGAAGCAAGTGCCACTGACACTAGAAGCAACTATGTGAAACGAGAAAAAAGAATAAAAATTGATTTATTAAAAAAAAGATAGCCGAAGTTAAAGCCAAATTTAAGCCTTTGCAAAGTAGATAAATACAAAATCATCAATATTATACATAAATAACACATATTTCGTCGTTCAAACTTCGGTTAAAACTAGAACCAAATTCAACTCTAATCTCTCTTCAGGTGTTAAATTCCTTTCGAATATTCACGTCGTGCTGAACATAATTTAGTAAACAATATACGCACATTTATCTTTGCATGTTACAGCCATACTAAAAACCTTGTGGGCAACTCTCAAAAACCACTTTTTGGGGGAATCAATATTCATTCACTTTCACACCCATTTCCTACGAAGCACGTTATCGTGCGCTTTAAATCGGCACTCATTTACCGAATACCGCCTAAAACGAGCAGTGAAATTGCTTTACCAAACTGCATTGGAAACAAAAGCACACTGCCCGATCACTTCCTGCGTGATAAAAGTGTATCGCAAAAGTGCAAAAGGCTACCACCCTCGACCACCACCAATCCCACCTCTCTTACCGATTATGCTACTGTGCGTAATGGCCACATACTATGTGCTTTAAATACACCATTTTCGAGTGTTATAACAAACGCAACCACTTTCCTAGCTACGCCAATTTTCGTGTCCCAAACTATATCCTTCCCATTCGTGTCTTTTACTGGTAGACTTCCTCACGATCACGCGTGCGTGATCCGCATCGACATCGGTACCGTGAGCAGCAATGCCGTGAGCAATACAAATCGCAAACTAGAGCAATTATCGGATTCACCGAAACGAGCTTTTAATCGTTGCGCTCTCGTTTTTGCTGCAGAATCGCGCACACACTCACGCATATAGCGTGATTATGCATTCGGTGATGTTGGTTTTAGCGGTTTGTTTCAGATCGGGTCAAAAGCAGGATTGACAGTGCCTTAAAAAAGAAGGCTGGTATACCGCATGCCCCTTCTAGTCTACATTATGTAAATAAGCTCTAATGTTACCGACATATACAGTAGGGGGTAGGGAGCATCGACACTGAACGTGCTATTGATGAGTGATTACTTAATCGAACCCAATCAAGAAGGGTACAGCTTTTAAACCGCTCCTAGGTTGGTTAGCAGCTGGCGCCGTACGCTTCTATCGAAGAACAACTTTCATCTTATGCTGGAAGGCAACATAACAAAAAATGGAATCTTTTCTTTTACCAGCATGCACTTTCTAAGGGTGGGTCCGAAACACCCCCTTTATCTTCAAGTTGCCCATAAAAGTACAGTGTTCCAGACTTTTTCTCCTTGTAATCCATTCTACCAACTCTTCCGACCGTACTTGCCCGATTGTGTAATCCCACCTGGCAAATGGTACAGAACTGTTAACGGGTGGAGAAATTTTCAGGAGGCGTGAAAATTTCACCCCCGTCTTTCTTAGCAAAAGACCTGTTTCGGGGAGACCTTCGGCTACGTTAGGTCACAATGGGACATACCGTGCGGACCAAAAAGGTTTGCAGAAAAAAAAAGTTGCCCAACAGGAAGTGGATCGTACCGATTGCCTGCATGCTCGGAGAGCCTTTCGAAGCCGGTTTTTCCACCAACGGTAGTCCCCCTTAAGCGGGGAACCGTGTTCGGCTTCAGCGCGTTAGAGACGTTTCTAAATTATGTTTTTTTTTTTTTAATTTTCGCATACAATAAACTTGCCCGGTATCGGATCGAGAAGTTGAAAGTTGTCCAATTGATGTTTGGCGCATCTTCTCTGGAGTGTTTGTCGTTTGATATTTTTTTTTTGTTGCTTTCCTCTGCTCCACGTGGGACGGTTTGGGGAAATATTTATTTTCTCCCTTCTCTTGAATTTTCATCTGGTGTTGCACAACCGTATACAACTTGTTTTTGCTGTTTACGTGCGTGTTTCGCACATCTAAAACCAACGGACAGGTCACAGGCGAGGATCATCTTTTCGCGTCTTGTTTTGCAACGTTCGATTGATTATGGCTGTCCATTGGAAGCTCTTATATGAATTGCAATTTTTTGTTTTAGTTTGCTGCGCTCCCTCCCTCCTTACAGATCCGTCTTATACCATAATTTCGCTAACTTCAATTGACTCATGTACCGGCAGATCGGGTAAGAATGTTTATATTAATGCCAAATCGGCACACAACTGAAGGACTCGCAATCGAGCGAGGCTCAATTAAGGACAAGGTCATCACCGAACTTCAAGGTACAGGTGAAACAAGCTATAACGGCGGCGCACATCGAGCACTAATTGTACCACGTGGACCGCTGGACAGCGAAGAAAGCAGCAGGCGAGTGGAACAGGAGACATGCGATCATCTAATTAGTTGTCGAATGGCATGGTGCGGGGCCCGTTTAAGTAGCTGCTCATCGCCTAAAAGGTAGTAACGTGCTCTTAACTCACTCCTATGTGTGAGTTTTTTTACTCATCGTAAAAGTAAATGCGATTTACTATATCTGCCTAATAAGTTAAGTTGCCTTTTTTAATGAGCATACGATTTAATTGTACGTTTTGATGCGTTTAATAATCCATAATAATGTTTTGTTAGTATATTAGATAATTAATTGATATTTGAATTGAGTGAAATGTTTCTTTTTTCAATGAAAATTATGTTTTACTTTCTAGTAATCACAGCAACAAATAAGAAAATGTCATTATTTCAGGATTTTTACCTAAAGTTCCATGAAATAACTTTTAGGTAAATTTTATAACATTCTTCTTTCCATTTTACACTCTTTTATTTTTTAGATGTATTTTCCACACATGATAAGTCAGGTCATTGTGTTAACGCATGTTTCCATCACTAAAAAACCGAATGAAACAACAACAACCGAAAGTATTTTGAGTACAGTGGAAGGTTCAAAAGAGTTAAGAAATATAATTGATCGTCTAATTAGCCCTACCAGCTCACTCTCTCCTCTGTTTCGTATGTGAGTAAAAGGAACACACCGAGCATCGAAACCAGCCGAAAAAAAAACAAACCACTGCCAACGTCTTCCAGCATACACTGCGGGCAAAGCATCGTACCAAATGTCTTCCGCCTGCGCGAAAGTGATCCGATATGAATGACGCGCCACAGTGAACGAGTGACTGACTGACCCCGCGAAATTACGCAGCCACCCGGGTGCAACCAGCTCGCGCAAACATTTCACAAGAGGCGGCCAGGACGGGCTACAGTCATCAGATTCGCGCTTACGGCAGTTCGCGATTTAATTGTTTTCTTTCGTACACGTTCCTTTCCTCTCGCTCTTTCTACCGCCCCCTTCATGCTAACAAAATATCGAAACATTAAAAAAAAAACTTCAACAACACACAAGTACACACTCGAACTCGTAGTGAAAAGAAAACCGAATCAACAAAATAAAAAAAAACCGAAACAAATATGAAATAAGAAACATCACGGAACGTCTCGGAAAAGCTGTCATTTGCGATCGGTGCAAGTTTTTCACGGTGCGATCGTATTTGTGTATCTATTTTTTATTATTATTAGCGCTGCTTGGCGGGGTCTTAAATGATCTGATGGTTGCGTGTACTTTTGTTTTTTTGGGCAGTTAAAGTATGGCCTAAAGCTTCGCACCCGGGCCGCCCGTCACCACCATGTGGCACAACTTGACGCGCGGTTGCGCATCATCTGGCTGGCCGTTGGCGGTGTACAAATGTACAAAGAGTTTCCACCCGCGGCGACTGGGTCAAACCATCACGATGAAGCAAACTGCGCCAATGAAGATAATGAAAAAAAAACAGTATGCAAAGCGGCAAAGCACCTTGCTGGGAAGAAAATGGTGAATTGTACATACAATTGTGCAAAAAAATAGTATATAAATAAAAACCAAATTGGAAATTTGCGAAAGTAAAAATCCGTTGAAATTGTGATGGAACTGTTGCACATTTGGTAATGTAAAGAATCCTTCGCAATTTAATTCCTAATTCGAAACATCTATCGTAGTTTGGACTTTATCATATTTTAAATTGTATTTTCCGTTTAACTGTTGAAACTTGTTAACATGTTTGAAGATTACAGTGCCTAAAAGTATGCAATTCATTGTTTTTAGGAAGCAGTTTCGTAATCTACGCTTTGTTAAGACACATTGTTAGGACACATTGGAAAATGTGGGAAAAAATACTAAGAAAAGCTAAAAATATGACAAAAATGGAAAAAATATTCAAAACATTATTAACCAGCGAAAATATCAACTCAAAAAGGTAGGTACATATATCTGCCAACTCCTAAAATTAAGTATCTAGATTAATGTTATTACGTTATTCATACATTTCTCTTCTCTCAATGCACTCCATCACCTTAACAACTTTGCTCCTTTTGACTTCGGCTTGCATTAAATGATCATNAAAACATTATTAACCAGCGAAAATATCAACTCAAAAAGGTAGGTACATATATCTGCCAACTCCTAAAATTAAGTATCTAGATTAATGTTATTACGTTATTCATACATTTCTCTTCTCTCAATGCACTCCATCACCTTAACAACTTTGCTCCTTTTGACTTCGGCTTGCATTAAATGATCATTAGCAGCAAACGGCCACCGTACTGCTAATCGATACAGGAAGCACATCCTCACTGTGCCAGATGGTTTGTCTCAAAACGAAACCGGTAATCGATCGATTAGAAACACGGCAGAAGATCTCTTCAGCTTCTTCAGACGAAGCTTCGTTCGTTCGGCCGCTCGCCAAAACGCAAAAAAGAAAAGCACATAAAGTCCAACCAACTACCCTCACCTTCGAATCGAACAGATAGGATCAGTATTGTTGCACGGAGCTGATTGCAATTACGCAATCCGGCACGATGAGCGCAAGTGTGATGCGCACAATGTTGCTCCCATGTTGCTTCATGCCGAATGTTCGCGCGGCTGACGGTGGACGGTTGTTTCCGTTATGCATGGCACCACCTGACGGTTTGGGAGGAGGTAAAAAAAAGCCACCCGCCCGGTATGCGCATCCAAGAGAGTGGCCATGTGAGATGGTTTCTTTTTATCATTCAAATATCTCCCCTAAAGAAAGCACACAAATGGGAAACGATGGGCTCGATAACGGGTGATGCTTATGAATAGCAAAACGTTTTCGTGCCATGCATACGGAGGCACGATCGATCGTCGACAAAAGAAAAATCACCCAATTATGGCAGGTAGCCGCGACAACGCTGAAATGCTCACTTCAAACTCGTCAATGGACCGTACAATGGATGACAGCACCGGAGGAAAAGAATAACGTTAAGTGACTTTTTTCGGGGAGCTCTATTATTCAACCGTCTTATGTGCTTCATTCAAATGTAATCGGATGATATTCATGCGCTAACACAAATGTATCCTGCGGTGTGATAAAGCTTTGTGGAATTACGCTCTTGAGATTGTGTTTTGGAAAAAAACATATTTGCTTATGTCACTTTCTTTAGGAAATTTTATGTAATTTGAAATGAATTGATGTTTTCCTTTAAATTAAATTAAATTAATGAATATTATTGCAATTCCTATCAATTTTTATTAAACGTATCTTACCCAATTTTATTAAATTAAACGTTTTCTAAAGACTATTTTATAAAAAATCTCAAATGTTTATTTGTATTCTAATTTGTATTATCTCAACATGGTTTCTTAAGGAAGGTCATTGTCGTCTTAATTTTATCATCGTCTTGTAACATCTTTTGTCAGAATACAACAAGAACCACAGTTTTAGAGTGGAATTGTGAAATAATTAAAAAATCCACACTTCACTAATTACTTATTGTGTTGTTTAGTAACGTTCTTTTTCATCTTTCCCACACGGTTTACAGTCTAGTCTGTCACCGTGATTAACTGTCTAGATTGGCGAATGGGCTACAAAGAAATTATTTCTTGTGCAACAACAGCAGCAAACAGTTTTTAAAAACCCAGTCCATGTTCTCATAGCAGTTTTGTTTGTTTTTTTCAAGCTAAAGCCTGTGCATCTTCACCATTATAAAGAGTTTAACACCTAACTTCGGTGAATGTCATTTTAAACGATCTTAAACTCGAACCCTGAACTCCTACCTCAAGGTGACGTTAACGGAAATGGAAAATTTATTAATACCACATTCTGGTGAAGAAATTAACAGCAAAGCTAATAACCTATACTCGGCACATAAATGTCATTAATTTTTGATCAATTGAGAAACCATTAGAAGCGTTTAATGTAAAATTTCCGCTAGAAATGGAATTAAAAAGCATAAAATCGACACCTCGAACAAAGGTTCTATGAATTTTAAATCGAAGTAGTGAATTAGAGTATATAAACGAAAAAGATCGCATACACTAAGAGATAATAGTGTACAGTAAATATCTCACTGTGTAGCAACAAAATTAAATATGCTTCTCTAACGCTCTATCAAACTTATAAGGAAATACATTAAATAATTTCTACCTACCACGATTTGCCACCGCATGTTGTACGATTTGTTCGTATCACGTTCGTTCAGAAGTCGTCACAACTTTCCTGCTTTCCACTGAATAAACAACGAGCGTGTTCTAACTCCACTGCAAGCTAAGCTTTCGTGCACGTCTGTTGCGTTCTGTACCGCACGCACCGGAACTGCACAGTAACCATAAAAGCGGCGCCTTGAACACTCACAAGCTGGTACGGCTTACTACGGCAGAATTGTAAGCATGCAACACCAACTTTACACAGTTTTCCGCCACTTGTAACGTTTTATTTGTTATTTTCTTTCCTTCCCTCGTCACGGACCGTAAAGCGCGAAACGTAAACAACGCAGCAACTGAACTGTTTTGCACTATTTTTTGCACACGTATATGGTTGATGTTCGAATCACTCTGATAGCAGCAGCAATTTTTGTTTTCTTTTAAAACGTAATCAAAATCCACATTTTTGCAAACACTTTTTGGACTTTTCGACTCACTTCTGCCCGCACAGGAAAAGCACCAACGCACGCACTCACGTGATCAGCAGTTCTGTAGAGTATGCCGAAGAGCATACGATGCGCACGCACTTACGCTTCGACCGCTCGGTTGTGTCTAAACGAATTGCGCGCCGTTTGGCACGGTTTTCATAGCGTTCACCTCCCGCGACTCGTGCCGGAGAAGCCTTCTCGGGGCGTGCTGGTGCGCACGTTGGAAAGGGTTAGTGGTGTTGCCTTTCGCCGCAGCCACAGCCAGAGTTTCGGGCCGGACTTCATGGCGGGGAGTTTGAACGTTTCCTCTGTCTGTTAACTTTTTCCTGGCGCCTGCGGGACTCGGAAGGGGAACTCGATGCTGCAAAGATGGTACCATTTACCCAAAAAAAAACCCCAGTACCCCAGTCGGTATGGTTGTGTGTAGGTTTTTTTATGGTTTGCTCCCTTCTTTACGACACGGTAGGGTATCTCGCCGAGCGGGAAGATGAGTTCGTTTCGGTTCGTCACTTGGTAGAAAATTAGTCACGCCATACACGCGAAGTGTCGATTGTGAAGCTGATGTGTTTCTTCACAAATCGTCGTCGAAGTTGCCGACTTGCAGGCAGTGAATGGTGTTGTATTATTCTGGATCAGTCGGAGCTACTGATCGTTTGATAGTAAGATTAATGAATTCGACTCAACACATTACGACACACGTCGCTTTGTCGTGTTAACATATTAGCATTGATATTAAACTCACCGTGTAATTCGTTGTGGATACTTCTTCTTGGCGTAATGATTTATTAGGTCATATGTGCAATTTCTGGTTTATTAAACTTATTTTTACTACGCAGCTGGATAATTATTTCTGATTACAATCACACTGTTAAGAAGATACAAACGATAGGTGGAGTAAATTGCATTACTTATATCATACATTACTGCAAATAGAATAAGAGCCACATTACCAAGATATTTACGCTCCAATTACTCGGTTTACTAATGTCTCGAGTAAGTATAAATAAGACGCAGTAAATATATTTGTTCACAGTTCATGTAGTTCTAAGTATATCCCTTATCTCCTCATGTTGTCCTTGATTCGACATTAACCAGGGCACTAGCGTCCTTAATTTGAAATAATGCTACCTTAGGATGTCACTGTCTAAACTGTGACAAGAATTCATTGTAGGAATCAATGCTTATGGTAAATAAATAAAATAAATAAAGAATGCCTGTATCAAAGGACTTGGATTGGAGAAACTTTAAGTAGCTATATTAATTAATGACATTTATATTTGAAACTCTCTAGAATTCTACTAAACAACCAATCTATCTTCAATATTATAGAACTGACTCTTTCGATATATGATACAAAAGGTATATAGTTAAAAAATCATATTAATTTATTGTATAAAAAAGGTAAACAACTTCTCAACACAGATTTCGATTTTTTTAAAAACATATTTTGTATTTTTCATTCAACAACAAATCACTTCACAACTTGATAAAACACGATCCTTCCTACGCTAGCACACATTATATTCCTTCCTATTTCTATGGCAGTCTTTATTTACAAAATGCAACGCATCCTAACTTCACATTTCCTACGAACTAGAACTATCCTCTTCTTCCTCCGAACTGTTTTCCGACTCCCACCGAGTATCGGTCTTCTTCAGGATTCGCTTACTTCTGTCCGCTTTACGTTCGAACAAATCGTTCGACCTTCCGTCGTTCGTATCGTACGATCTTGTCAGCGTTTCATCCGATCCATCACTATCTGTCCGTTGCCTTCGATAAGAAANCTGTTTTCCGACTCCCACCGGGTATCGGTCTTCTTCAGGATTCGCTTACTTCTGTCCGCTTTACGTTCGAACAAATCGTTCGACCTTCCGTCGTTCGTATCGTACGATCTTGTCAGCGTTTCATCCGATCCATCACTATCTGTCCGTTGCCTTCGATAAGAAACTTCCCGCAACCTGGAGTCTTTCTTCGCTTTCACATACACGTTCGCTGTCGCTTGGTTGAACAAGACGTCATCTCCCGGTAGGTCGGCAATGTTGAATGTATCGCGCTTGTTACTGGCTGCCGGTGTAGTCGGATGCTCATTCGAGTCGGTAGCCGAATCGGTTGTACCGAACTTTCGTCGGAAGTTGTACCGTTGCGTTTCCTTGTACGGTTTCGGTGTGGTACGATGTCGCTTTTCATTGGAATCCAGCGCGGGAAGGTTGTGTTTGCCACTGGCCAAAATTTTTGCTGTCCGCTGTGTAACGGTGTTAGTGTCCGGATAGGTGATATCGGGTTCTTCTAATGGAAGCTCTTCTTCTAGACTTTCGTAATCATACTTACGCATAACGCGACCCATGCTGTGTCTTCTTGGCGGTCTGGTATCTGGCTCATATTCAACCGAGGGCACTTCAATCAGTTCTTTAAGATGATGGTTTCTCAATATGGTAGGTTTTTCCTGGGAGTAGAACAATGGTTTTCGCTTCGGTGTGCCCTGTCTTCCATTCGGATGGTTAACGCGTCGATCACCCGTAAGAACTTTGACTGGATGTTGTGACTTTGGCAGAGGAATCGCATGCTGGGCACGTGCATTGCCTTTCTCCGGATGGGTATCAGCGTTACGCAATAGCACCCGATACTTGATCTCTTCGTTATCGGGTGTTTTGAGGATATTGAAAAACGGAGGCTCCTTCGTTTGTGATCCTCTGGCCATAAGCATGGGTGGAGTGGTTTTGTAGACATGAGGCAGTTTAACGTTATCGCGTTTCGTATCTTTTTTAGTTACCCTTTCATTGTAATGACTTCTAGTAGATAACGTTTGACGTTCTTCATCTTCCTCGTCACTCGGTTTGTCACCAGACAAAACCTTTCTTACCTTCCTGTCAGCATCATCGTCCACAGTTGAGTTTTCGTACGCATGTTCCAGAAACTCAGGCTCTACACGAATTTCCGAATCATTACACACCTTCATTAGGATGTAACCGATCTTCGTATTGTTAAATATGTTCACCACAAATGGTACCGATCCCAACTGATTCGTGTTTTCCCACAGATTAAGAGATGGCAGGTGAGCACCAGTGCCTATTGTAAGATTTAATCGTACCAAATCACTTTCCACCTTGCTGTAATGATCTACGGCATTCCGGTACGGTACCGTTGATTCTTTGTACCGCTCCGCTGGACTAGTTTCATGTCGATAAACTCCACTTCCGGCCGCAATTTGATCGACAAGCTCATCAAGCTCATCGTGTTCGGACGAATTCTTCCGCAGGACATTTTCGATCGCTTCCTGTAGCAGCAGCGGAAACCACTTCTTGCCAATCTCCCGCGAATCGTGTGGCGTTTCCGAAACACGGTTGCTGGCTGTCGACATAGTCGACATAGCTAACGTTGTGGATGAAGTTGGTGTGCTCGGTGTAGACACTGTGTAAGTACTTTTTTCAACAGGCTGCGGTACACTCATACGTTCAAACTTTCGTTTGGCAGCTTTCTTTTTAGAATTCACGGTCAGCAAAGACTGTAGCTGCTTGACAAGATCATCCGTTAGAGGCACCGTCGCAAGAGGTGTTAACACTCGGGGATTCGTTACGGTCGGATGTGAACGATAATTTCTCTTGAAGTTATACGTTTCTGGCACTTGTGGTCGTCGTACCATCGGTATCACTTCATCCGAATCGTAATCCTCCAGACTGAGTATGTGAGGGCTACCCAAACCATACTGAGCGTACACACAGTGCGGGAAATAATGAGTTGCACTGAGCATCAAAACGAACGCCTGAAGGATCCCGCTGCCCTTCATCTTGAACGCTTCTACTGGACCTGACAAAAGCGCTCAAGCCCTCCTGTGTCAACTTTTCACGTGCACTTTCAGCTCGCTATCTGCAAAGTTTATGGGGAATGTAACATACACTCACTAAACTTAAATATGCGTTCCGGCTCGCTCATGTACGCGCTCCGGCATGGAGCTGTACCGGACCGGGCACGTACAGCTGTTTGGATGTTTGGCAGAGTACGGCGTTAACGTCTTTCCTACTGGCTTTCGACATGTCCGTTAGTTTAACCAACAAGAATGAACTGCTCCGTGTGCGTATGAAGCACTGTGGCGTCTTGTTTTTTTGTGGCTATTGTTGACTTAAACCAGCATTACATTTCTTCTCCACTTGGTTACGACTCATCACGAGACCCTGAACCTGGCAGGTGTGGTAACATGCCAGCAACGTGTTTCAAAACACGTCTTTAATTTACGTAAATTCGTAAACAGTTCCACTATTCTCAGTGATTATGAGGAAGTCCAGGAAGCACATGATCTGTCTCGAGTTTATGTTGAGAATGCCTCAAGAAGTTATCCAAAATAGAGGCTTGAATAAAAATGGTCTTAAAAAATACTACAATCATACAAAATAACTCCATACGATGGGAAATTTTTTTAGACGATTAAATTTGGAAAATAAGTCGACGATGACCTTTACTATAATTGGACTAGTGATGACTCCTTCAACGGGGATCATCGTACCAACAACGCAGGTAAATCTAGCACCCCAAATACGCAACCTGCACGCGCAACTTCGTGCGAAATGCATCACGCAAAAGCTCCCGAATCCTTCACGTAACGCCGGAATCACGCTGACCGATCGACGGATGTGTTCGGGCCCTGATGTGCGTGAAACAGTTGCTGCCAGCCACGCACGCACCGTGTTCGATTTCAATTTCGTGGGACATCTTATTAATTCCTTCACGCTTAAGTGCTGCTTCACGTGTACCACCACCGAAGTACCGAGCGAATCGTTTGCCTTGCCTGCTTGTCTCATCATTTGTTGGCCTAATTTAGTTGTCGACTCCGTCACCGTACCGAACCACCAGCCACGTTTCCATTCCCTTTGTATTTTTTTTCTCTGTTGTTTCGTTGGGAACGGGGAGGTTCTTTTTTTTACTGCTCCATACGCCAATCCGTTCGTTTGTTAACCCTTTGCGGTAGTAGCCGAAAATCGGTTCGTAACGATTTTTGCACCCCTTTTGCGTGACCTATTGCGGGAGGTCGCGTTACGCTTGTTGTTTTCTATGCGGGATGAGCTAGCTAGGAACCAGCAAAGCAAGGGAAACAGTGGAGCAACATTTAAACAAAAAAAAACAAAAGTCAACAAATAAAAAAAAACACTATGTACGGAGAAAATAGTAATAAGCCACGTCTCGGTGCGAAACGGAAGCCTTGCACAAACGAAGCACCAAACGGAAGTTATGTAACCCGGCTGTGGGTCGTGGGTGGTGAAGCGAACGAGAGTTGGAAGCGAACCATTTGGACAAGGAAGAACAGGTGTAGATTACAAGAGGTGTTAAGGGGGTTTGACGGGGATTGATGGAGTGGGTGAGGAAGAAGCAGAAAAACTCTCTAATCAACCAGAAGAGTGTTCACTCGGAAAAGACTCCCGCTGGGTAGAAAGGAGCATAAAGGCTCGTCTGCGCTTGAAGTGCCGCTCGTTGAATCGATGCAGCTTTACAGACGGATCACTCGACGGGACAGACCATTTAAATTAATCAGTCAAACGGATCAACCTTAAGGCTAGCCCAAATGAAATACCTTTAAGTTCTTCCCTAGCCTTGGGGCAATTTAATTTCCTTGGAAAAATAAGAGCTACGTGTTACTTTAGACCGAATGTGAGTAATGAACATTAGTTGGATAGTAAATATTTTTTTTTATTGTACCTAACATTTAGTACATTTTTATTAATATTCAATTAGTCTACGATTAACACCTTTTACCTATAATTAGTTTTACTTTACGTTTTGTTTGTGTTCTCTCCTTTCCTCCCTTGCTTGGTATCATGTTTCACTATACCTGATTTACATTTGTTTCAAACTTAAACTTTCGGCGCGAACATTTTAACAGAAAATCAATCTACCCAAATGAACCATTGCCACGCAAAATGCGTTTGTAAGGTGCAAATGTGTTTAGCTCTACGTGTTTTTTATTTCGTTTCACACTTTTTTTGCTAGCTAAAACTGTGTGTACATCGTTGTTTTGGTTTACTTTCCATCTATTTGTGCTTCCGTTTTGTTTGGACCTCAAACATGGCTGGAAAAATAAAATGAGGAAATTTAATTCCTTCTGACACTTCGTGCTATCGGCAGGTAGACCACTCGGGTTGATGTTTATGATATGTTTCAGACGTTTAGCGTGCGTGCTTTTTCCCACATAGGGCGGCATTTTTAATGGGTTTCCCTAATTCCTAATTCCCTTTTTAGCATGTGCCGAGAGATCGTTTGTGTTGAAAGTGAAACAAGTAATAATTTTATTATTTTCTGTGAAGAAAAAAAAATTATTTGCACTAAATTAAGACTCGTGCCAGTTACAAAAATTTAAAAAAGAAAATGTTGCAGAGTAAGCATATTCGAACGAATCAACAAGTTATAAAATACCTAAGATACAGCAACAAACACACATGTCTGGTGTAAAACAGACATCTGAAGCATCTGTTTCTGTATGTCAACGCAAATGTTTTCGAACACTTACCCATACCTCCCCAAAACAACTAGCGACGAAGTAAACAAAATGTGATAAGAAAGAAACAACCTTCGAAACCGGTAGCAACCGTATGTGGTGCAATGTGGTGCCCTCATGATTATGCACCATTATAGCATAACATGATATGTTAGTGTTTTTTTTTCTCTAAATCACACTTAAAGATATGTTAAAAACACACCCATGCCGCATACACAATCCCGCAATCCCGTTTAATAGCCAGCGGTGTCGAATTCGGGACATGTTTTATTTTTTCATGTCTAGCCAGATTAAATATGTTGCCCTGCTAGCGTACTGGTAGGCACGGAAATAGTACAACTTTGTAGAAAAATCAGACGTGAGACAGGTGCGGAATAATATCACGCATTTGCAAATGTTCCACCAGAAGCCCTGAAGGTTTACTGGGTTTTGAGACGCATGATCGCATGAGGCGACAAGTTGTGCGTGTTAAGAAAATTGGTTGGTTTTTGTTGCTGTAGTTAGCTATTTTCTTTTCACTTTTGACCATCCGATGGGTCAAACGTTGCATCCCGCTTGGGCAAAAGTTTCGATGAATCGCCGATGCTTAATCGACTCTTTCATTCCCCCCGCCCGGTTTCATGGTGATGATCTTTCGCACCCTTCTGCTCGATCCATTTATCTTTCACCTGGCATCTTGGGTGTACAAATTGATGATTTTTAGTGTGAAATTGCTTGAACTAAAGGTAAGTGCTGGTTGTACCGCCCTCCGTCCCATCCTTTTCCACTCCCAGCTCACCATTGGTGCTGTTTGAACCTGTGGCACCGTTGCGCTGCCCAGCGCTGGCAGGTTATGGGTGTTATGAAAACAATTTTTGCCACCCCACGATGCGCAATGAGCTTCACGGTGGGTTGATCTGATGAAGCACTCCTGGCACCCGGCTACCCCGGGTTTTCAACTCTGGACGGCAGCGAGATTTTTGTGTACAGCATTTTCCAGATTAGTAAGTCACCGCCACCCGATCCAACCGGGTTTGCTCTCTTGTTTGCCTCTTCACGGGTGTTTAAGGGATGTTATTTTGTTCGCTACCTGCCGAGACCGAACCACTTACATCATCGCGGTCGGGAATGACATGGTGCAACAGGCCCGAAAGGGGGTAAACCACTATCGGATCGGATTGCCCTGATGTTTGCTCAACCATTTGTCTTTAATTGAAGTGCCTCTTTTGGGGAAGAGTTCTTGGCTGCTGGACGATGTCTTTGTTTGAAGCTTTTAAATTTCATGGCTTTCTGATGGCTATCATGTGGAGAGTCCTTTAATTTACACTGTCTTCTTTTCCTGTGACAATTGAAATGTAAGCTTCACGTAGAGTGTTATTGTAAAAAAAAATTATTGTTCAAAACACTTAAAATGCATGACTAATATCTCAGAAAATAAAACTATTTATTTGTTTTCTTTCTTTTTTTCTTTTTTTCTTTTTTACTTTCCCGGTCATAAAAGTGAAAGTTTACATTATAATAAATTCTTTCTTGGACACAAATCTCATCGAGCTCATTGGGCTCAAATCTCATCGAGTTATTAGAGTGAAATAGTTTGTACTATGTTTAGTTACTTATATTGCAGAATTAGCATCTCCAGCATCAAGTGGTCCCATGGCCCTGTGGAACAGCGTTCACCTTAATAACACCAATGGCCTGGGATCAGTTCTAATCGAAACCACACAGCCCCCAACCTCCCCGGGGATGAGCGAAAATCTTCGTTAAGGTATGTAAATCCTCGAGAGCGTGAGAACGTGACTGCATAAATCCGTGAATGCAATGAGTATGGTATATCCGTGAGAACGTGTGAGGACATGTGGTAACTATGTTTTTACTTAATTTAAGTCAAGATTGTTTTGGCTTTCACGAAAAAATCTAAGCTCAGGAAAAAGAATAAATTCCTTGACATGTAATTATCCATAGCAAGATTGTCAGAAATGTGCTATCGATCGATGGGGCGGGATAAGATTTGGTACCGGTCCTTTGGTGTAAAATCAGTGCAAACGAACCTTAAATACCAAATATTTGCTTCGTGTTGCACCTTTTTTAGGAGTACATAATAAAAATGAGTTCATTTCCGTAAATCCGTTGATGAAATGAATTGTCAGCATCTCAAAATACAGTTTTAAAACTGAAATGTTCTTAGGCCTTCTGAACCGATGTACAAATAATCATCACTCTCGTAACAAATTTATTTAAGTAATTTAAGTAAATAAACGCTAAATATAAAAAACATCCTTTGCAACGAAGATTGCATAATAAGTTGTGTATAGTTCTAATTCATTTAATAGTCACTTGCTCCAACCGTATCTCGTCACCAACTGCACCGGTGACGGTGAAAGTGAACATAGTAAAGGGCCACTAGATGCACAACGAATGGAAGCACGTACGGCAGCCCACCGACCGAGGCCATAATTTATGCAACGAACCAGCCAATGCA
>CM028125.1:29774697-29797241 GCA_016254315.1 Anopheles parensis
GGTGTCGGTGAAAGTGAACATAGTAAAGGGCCACTAGATGCACAACGAATGGAAGCACGTACGGCAGCCCACCGACCGAGGCCATAATTTATGCAACGAACCAGCCAATGCAACTGGTCATCATCATCGCCATCAACTGGCCACCCTCCTCGTATGATCTGCCCGAAGATGAACACAGTTCACCGTTAAGCCGCTTCTGGTTAGAGGCTCGGCACATTACCAGGCCCCATCGAAGTGCATTGATGGTAGCATCGAGTGTACCAAATCGTACCAAAAAAAAAACAGATAAATTTATCCTTGTTTTACTTGCTTTATGCAGAACCGATGAGGGAATAGGGGATGATCGTCTACCACTTGATTGGTTCGTAACGCGCCATCATAGGCTGTACTGAGTGGGCTTTGAACGATCCAAAGGTAAATATCAAGCAGCAAGTGAAAGTGGAAAAAAATAACATTCCATGTACCTGCCATCGGTAGCTGTCCATTTTCCAACAGCTGCTCGCCCTTTTGTTTTTTCCTCGGTTGTGCCATTTATCGACGCCTCATTTTCTTCCCGTTTTCGATGGTGCTCATCGATGGTGTGATGGTCTTCTATTATGATTCCTTTTTGCAAAGCTGCAGCGTCACTGGATGCGGGCTAATAGGTACAGTCGCTAGGGATACAGATTGTTTACCGTTTCAATAGCAATTTCCATCCATCCCGGTTGCCAATTTCAGTTTGCGGCAACGGCTTTACAAACGACGCCAGATTGCACGAATCGATTGAGTGTAGTTAATCTTAACCTCAAACCCATCGTTTGCAGCACTGTTGGTATACTTAGGCGTTTACTTAAGACGAAACCTTACATTAGCACGAGAGCTTTCTTTCTTGTTGAAGTACTATTTAATGGAGATTTAAACGCAAGACATTGATTCCAATGACATTGGCTAGATTGGATTAACTTCCTGCACAAAATGCATCAAGATTGAGCCGAGTAATGGACAGGTTCGTTTGATAACCGTTCAATCCCTTTTAGCTGTTTTGGGTGTCTAATGTTCCCACCGAAAACTTCCATTCTCTTTACTGCAACATGCAACTTCATCACCATTCTTTTACCGGCACTGGGACATATAAGCATTAGTATGCTCCCAGAAACAAAAAGGTTTCCTCACCCCCCCATATCGTGCCCGAAGAGGATCATTTTACAATCGATGATTTAATCGCTCCCGTTTGGGCAACGGGCAGGAAGCATGATCGGCTACATTTGGGGAGGGAAACCTACTCCAATTAATTACGGCGACCGTGCAGTCCCGCGTCCGAGTTGCATCAGAAATTAGTGAACGAAAGTCAATCAGTCGTTTGATATGGTGCGATCGGGAACGTGCACGAGTACGGGTGACGGATCAGCTAATGCGCTCTCGATGTGTTGCTCCACATACCGATCACCGCATCCGCTGTGGTTTTTGTTTTCTTATTTGTGATATAATTCAGCTTTCCAGAAACTTTATTCGACCCCCTAGTAAACCAATGTATATGTGTGTGTGTGTGTTGGTATGTAATCAGAAAGAAGAAAGTATGAACGATTACGCCAAACCAACCCCAAAAACAAGTCTATTGCCAAATGGGACTAAATGAATGTAGGTCAAACGAAAAACAAAATTGCACAAGTAACACGATTGGTCCTTGAACTGGCGGGATTTGCGATTCAATTGCGATCAGATCAGATTGCGTAAATATTTCACTAGTGTTGGCCACTTTATTTGGTAACCTTTCGATTCAATTTTGTTCAAATTTTGTTTCAAAACAAGCTTCTCGCATGTAGGGTGCTGTGTGAGTTAAAAAGTATCAAATATTGTACATTGCATATCTTCAGGCGCTTATCTTTTGCAGCTAATAGTATTTATTAGAATATCGAATTTCGTTCAAGTTTTCTCAATACCTTCAGTACCACATTGTTTCTCAGCTGTCTCAAGAAGTCAACGCTTTGTTGACGTACACCGGATATAAATAATTGACGTTGAACACTGTCGGTCGTTTCGAATCAGTTCCATACGCGTTGTTTCGCATATTTTAAAGCACGCTTTGCGAAAAACGAAAACATCCTAAGGCCACATAAATGTCGTACACGTGTTCACATACACCACAAGCTCACATACACACACAAGAGTAAATTCTTGATAATTATGGCAGCAAGGGACGATAATTGCGGCCTCCCAACGGTAAACGAATCGTTATGTTGTCATCATCGTCAGGTCAATGCATAAACGGATCGAACGGATTTTTTTTTCTTGACCTTCTGACACTACCGATGGTAAAGATTGAATAATTCATCGTTGAAAACAAAAATAAATATCTTTCCTTTACAAACGATGATGAAGGGGTTTTTTCCAGTTCATTTCCATGCTTTTCTTCGCATGGCCACCAAATCCGGTTCAAGGGTATGCCATTTCCCATCCAACCAACAAAAGAAATCTCATGCTGCACATCTCTCTTCTAAAATCGATCGACGGGATGGTTTGTCTATTTTCCATAGCTCATCGCTTTGTAGGTTATGTTTACTAACACCTAGCTGCAAACGAACGCCCAGCCAAAGACGATCAATCAGACAAGGAATGAAGATGTTAGGCTGCTGTTCATATCCACTTGTTTCGCTTCCTTTCTTTCGATGATCGTTCACCGATCATTGGAAACGGTTTGCGACTGTTGGGAAACACGTGTTGTTTCTGGGCCGTTTAAATACAGGGTGCGCGCGCACATTGATGTAAAGATGATGAATGTTTATGTCAGTAAATTGATTTTTTGGAGTAACCGATTGGGAGCTTCGATTTTCCTTCTGTAAGTCAATGCGTTGCGTTAGGGGTTAATGTTAAGTCATCTCACAAACCCCAGTGCGGTCAGTTCGGTGTGTGGGAAAAATTACAACATAAGCTAAAGCTTTTTGCAGTCTTCTGCTTTAGTAATGGTCAGTATTTTACATACTTTCATACCTTTTTTGTATGTGGCAACGGATTTAAATTATGATGAAAAAAATGTTATGAATTATTTAGAAAATAAAAAAAGCATAAGAGTAAAAAAGTGTTTCTGTGCATTTTTTATTTTCTTATCAAACATATTCCACACAATGAGTCTGTTCATCCAGCAGCGGAACATATGATAAATGGCTGAAAACATGTTTTGCATTTGCATGCCATTTTTCGTACTTCGTTCAGTTTTTGTGACAATTTTCGTTTTGCGAATCAGTTGTTCATCAGTTGTTTTTTTTTCTAAATGTCTTCAGGTCATGATGATACACTCTATGGGAATGGGAAAATAACGTGAATAAAATTATTCATAAAAATTTCTTTTCCATCTTGCACGCTACCGCTACCGTCACCTAGAGTGTCTAGTTCGTAAATGT
Source organism: Anopheles parensis (assembly GCA_016254315.1). Taxonomy (NCBI): domain Eukaryota; kingdom Metazoa; phylum Arthropoda; class Insecta; order Diptera; family Culicidae; genus Anopheles; species Anopheles parensis. The sequence goes on from CM028125.1 coordinate 29,778,075, forward strand.
TTGAGCTTATCGTGCATCTTGCTGTTCGTATTTTTTTGTCCATCCCATTATGACATTATGAGAAAAGGGGTTTTTTTGAGGCGGGAAGAAGGATGGGAAAAGAGTTTATGATTGAATAGGGCAACTCTTGTTCCCGATTTGTACCGATGTTCTTTCGTAGTTTCTGCCACCCATGCCCCCATGAACAGTAGACCCACTTCCCACGGGTACCTTTCCCCTGTTGCGAGAGTGGTCAATTAAACGGTTTTGTGGCGAAATAATAATAAACGAGAATGGATGACAAGCGAAAGTGGCCAAAAAAACCCATAAAGTCGATTTGTAGAAATGTGTGCGAAATGGCAAAAAAAACCTTAAGCAACCATAACGATCATCCCAAACGAGATGAGATGTATTTACGAGATTATGGAAGATCCCGCTTGATCCACGATCGCATCATCGGTCGAAAGAACGATGGCCTGGCAAGGGATTAGTGCGCACACAAAATACACGGCTGCATTACATCGTGAAGATATTGCGCGAACGCGACGCTATTGCATAAGAACGAAGGTGATCTACGACAGGGTTGATAATTCTTCGCGACAAAAAGCGAAAGAAATAACGGTGCGGTACACACCACCACGCGTCACGGCGTCGAAAGTAAATCGCAAACGTGGACCTGGGAGTCTGGTGGTTTGTTGATATCGTAAAGCAATTACACTGGCCGTGTGCGGTGATCGCTAAAAACATGGATCATATCGCGTGATCTAGGGACGCTAGCACGGTGATTAAATGCGATTGGGTGCGTTTCACACTTTTACGATGGCACCATGCGCAACGGTTGGCATTTATTATTGCGGCAAATTAAATTGGTGTTTGCGCAACGGTTATGCGTTTACAATGCAGTTAATTGCACCTTCAAAAATAAGCCATCCTTTAGATTTACAACAAACTATGAATGATAATGTATTTTATGAAGAAATTCATCCAAAGTTGAGTACCGCTCCGATGTGGGATAAACTAAATTGTAATTCGGAAGATTCGTTAACATTGCATGGAACTGATGTTGGTTTCGACGAGATTTGAACTCGTGTTGTCACTCACTACGGGATCCACAAACTCCTGAGATTCAGAAGACTCCAGCAACACAAAAAGCACGTTATATCGCCCACTGATACGTTCGGTAGACCTCGACTTTTGCGGTGTGTGCAAGAAGAATGAATTACGAGCTAACTGAGCTGAGCAGCAGTGGCTGGATATAGAATAGAGAGTTGATCAGGTGTCAAACAGGAGGCTGCCTCTGCCATTAAGACCTATAGTCCAAAGAATAGCGGAACGTTCTGAACTACATATACATTATTATCAGCGTAGGTCTAGCATGGCACTTCTTTGAAGAGAGCGTCTAAGAGTTCAGTCTGTATGTGCTGTTACGGGAGAAATGTAGATGGGGTAGTAGTGGCCGTCAACCACGGCCAGATGAAGCTACGGGTGCCTGATGCTGCTGAACTGGGTGTAGAGAACCACATTTCATCGTCACCGTTGATGATTGTCCGGAATCTGCTAGATCCGGGTTAGAGACTAGCAACAACAACGCTGCAGATAACACTACCCGCGGGTGTCACGGCATCTGTATGACTTCAGTGAATGCCATGAGACGGGTGGTTGGACGTGACAATTAGCCGTATATAGCTGTAACAAGAGCGCACCTCCTCCTCGTGGCTGACCAAAGGAGAACAAACAAAGGAGAACAAGCAAAGGAGAACAAAAGGGGCAGGTTGAGTTTTAGGAGTAACAGAATCTTGAAAACTGTGATATTTTCAAAACGAAAATAAAGTAGGGTTTCTGTGAACCCATAAAGGATCGTTGGCTGGATCAAGTGGAGTCGAACCTGTCAGAGATCGAATGCAACCGTGGATGGAATACTGCAGCCCTAGACTGAGTTTCCTGGAAATGGATGGAGGCCTTGCCCAAGAACTCATGGTGTTTGGAACATCACAGATACCACAACACCTGGACGATTGCACACGGCTATTTGATTACGTGAAGATCCTACCAATAGATTATACTTGTTCTATAAAACGGTTCAATTGAACTTTCGCTGCCACGTCGCGTTCCCGCCAGATGGCGCTTGCTCATAAAGCGATTCCGGCTGAGTGGGTTTCGGATCAGCCAGGACATTCGGTTGAGCGGGATGTGTGCCGCGGGATAAAAGCCCACCGAAGCTGACGCGAGGGTTCTTTCCCTAGCGACTCAGCAAAAACGCAGAGGATTTTTTTTAACAATTCCAACGTTACCGTTACCGTTACAAACGTCACAAACGCTACTAACACCAAAAAAACAAAAACACATGTGTACATTTAATAATATAGTACAGAAAACTGCGTGTCGCGATTTGATTAGGGAAAGAAATTTGTGATTGCTTGACGCAACAATACTTTTAAGATGCATTCACAGCTCAAATTAGTTCAGAGAACCGAAAAAACGAAGAAAAAAAAAACAGTTTTACACACCACAATTTTTCAACAACAACTTTCGCAACAATTTTTATTCTATCAACTAAATAAATTAACGACTATATCCGACGCAGCTTCCTTCGCCTACTGGAACTGCTTTGCCGGTTGCAGTTTGGTTGTGGCCAATCCAGTTGATTTTGCGAATCCTGCCACACTAAACAATCCCGGCGATCGTTTATACTGGGCGGATGTTTTCGTGAAGGCTAGCGGCACGGAATAGGCGATCGTATTGTACCCGTGTGCTGTTGCCGGACCCGATGGAACATGTCCAAGTAGGGGTTGCGTTGCGGCACTGTGCAGTGGCTGCACATGACCTGCCGGTTGAAGAACGGTTGTGTGGAGCGGACTCAACGGATACACCGGAACGCCCGGTTGATAGAAGTGGGCCGGTACACGCTGATGATGGGGATGTGCATGATGGACGGGTTGATGCACTGGTGCGTACGTGTGCGGCGTCAACTTCGTCGTGTAGAGTGGCGTTTTGGCAAGCTGCAGCGAGGATGGTACGTACGAGTCAAGCAGACTGGTAGGTGGACGATGCTGTACCCCGTAGTAGTTCAATATTCCATTGTTCGGGTGTGCGAGTGAAGGATAAAACTGTGGAGCGAATGAATGGGTCGGTCCCGCCGTTGCATGTCCGTGCGATTGTACGTATGGCGGGTAAGGTACGGGAGCAACATGATGATGGAGTTGCTGTGGTGGAGAATGTGGTGGCAGAAACGGTCTTCCAGTCGGGTGGTGTAACTGTGGTCCAACGTAGTGTTGTTGCTGCGGTCCATCCCCTAGCTGGAGATGCTTATTCGGTTGCGCTGGAGGAAGGTCGTGTGAGAAGTAGACCGGCTGCTCAACACTCTTCACGATGGAGAACTCCGCCGAAGGTGATTGGTGGCGTGGCGGGGCAGGTGTAGAGGACGCTGCGTACACGATGTCGGGGTGTGGCGTAGGCTGAACCGTCGAGGGACCGGCACCCGGTGAATGTGCTCCAGTTTCACCGTGAGAGTAGGTTTGGATGTGGTTGTCCGGGTCGTTGACATACGCGGCCAGCTGCTGGGCGGAATGGGGCGGTGTCGATGATGGTGCCGGTGCGATAGACGGCAATGCTGGACCAGTCGGTGACGATGGAACGTGGTGTGGTTGCTGCTGGTAGTATGGCGTTGGAATCATGATATAAGCTCTGGAAGAAAAGGTAGCCACACAAAAATGAAACGGGAAAGTGAATATCTTGTTGCTGCAGATTTGCATAATTTCGGCTGCAAAACAAAAAGTCGAACCACAAACACAAGTGGAACTAATTAAGTTAGCAGTTAGTGTTTGATATAGCTTCAACTACTATTAGACGATAAGTGATTTCCAAAATGAGCTTAAACTCATCGGAACGAATTGTTATCAAATATGTCGAGCTTCTGTCAATTTCACTTAATTTGGAATGTAGTTTGCAGGTTATCAAATTCAAATTCCGAAGAAAAAAAAAACCATCACTCGAAAGCTACAAATGCATCCACACGCCGTCTTGTTCGTAAAGGAAGCAACAGCAAAGCAATATCACCAAAACACCAAAAACCGATCTGAAAGCAAGCTCAATTGCGTCATCCTTCCTTTCGTATCTGCCCGCGAGTGTCCATTATGAACGGTTGAATGAATGTAGACCGAAACGGGATAAGTGCAACCCGCTCAATGATGCAGATGCACTACGAACGGTTATATCGCCAACACACCCATAGATGAGGAATAGTAAAAAGCAACCACAAAAAATCCCCGCTGCACTAAAGATAAGAGGAAGCGTGTTGGCTATCGGCAGCTAACATAAAATGGTAGTAACTTTGCAAACGGATCGGGAAAAAACTACATCAGTGGGTGTTTGGTTTCTTGCTTGTAATTGCAAACTTTTAATTATTCTCCCTTGGTGAAGATGAGACCGGTGCGATTACACTGGCTACCATCATCTGCATAAGACGCCTTATTTTTGGCTTTTTTCTTGGATCGCGGCTTTAAGTGCGAAATGAATAGAAAGAGAGTTGGATGCCAGATTAAATTAGTGTTTTAGACGACGAACCTTCCGCTCCTTTTCTTTCTTATTCAAATTGCTTCGTAAAACGGAGCACTGCCTTTGCTTTGCATAGTTTTAGTGAGAAGATTCTCACTGTAGCAAACAGTGCTGGTTTGTTCGTAAAATATGTCTAATAAATTGAGATTATATTAGGCTTTTTTGTTTACTTTCAAACTGTCAACCATTTGCACACATAACCTCAACCACATGTCATAACGTCGAAGCTATCGCGGGGATTCATTTCGCACCAAAATAGACAGCTTAATTTGAGGGTTAAGTAACGTGTTTCGTGCTGAACACATCCGAGCAATCGGAAGTTTATAGTGAACGATTGTATTTAATCCTAGCACCGTGACCGATTGAGTAAGTGTGTATGCATTGCCTTATTACATCGTTCGCAACTGTCAGCCTGCTTTGACATAAGCTTAAGTAGCTACTAGTGGATGACATCCATGGTCTATTGTTCTACTAAGGTGTCAAAACACCTCGGTGACACATCATGCCTGCACTCTCGTTAACACCTAGATGCTTCAAATGCGTAACGAGAGGCACTCGCACGGATGGGACGGTGTGACAAATCAGCTTCAACCCGTTCCGGACCGATCATCGTAAGAAGGGTTACCATTTTCTAATGAAATTACGCCAACATCACATTAACATCGGCGGCTGCTAATACAGCACCGTGACCGTAGCGAAATGCTTCCATTGTGTCGCTCTCGATGGTTATGCTACTGACGCGAACAGTTGACGCCCACCCTATCATAGTGTTTCTCTTCGATGAAGGAGGAAAATACAAAAAAGAACGAATTTAGGTGCCAGTTAGCACCTGCAAATGCAGCCACTGATTCCTACCTAATGATACCAATAAACGGACCGCAATTGAATCCGTATGCGTGCTGAAGCTCGAACACGGCTGGAAGCTATTTATTTTATGATCATCGTTTTTCCTCGTTTAATGGTGCAATCGTTCGTGGGTTTTAGGAGGTTCGCAGCTATGGGTAGTTTGTGGGTAATTATGGTTAATTTTTGGTACAGCAAAAAATGAAGCTTACGATGTGCTGTTGTTCGGTCTGTGGGCGTTGGTTAGGTGACGGCCGTGAATGGTACCCGATCGGTTTCATTTCACTTTCGGCGTGATTTTCACCGTTAAACGATGGGTTATTTTAGCGAGAAAAAAAACACAGACAAAAGTAGCCATTTTACTAACACCTTGCTGATGAAAGAGAAAAAAATCTTCCTTTTTGAAACTTTAAATTATGAGCAAACTAATGCTTATATCGGCGGTATGGATTACCGTTCCTTATTGCCATGTTATGTAACCAAACCACTAGCAAATAAGAAAATTTGTTCATCAATCTATACCCTAATCAAACCCTTACGGCCTTTCGAACGTTGCTCCCAATCTGTCACTCCAAAGACCAAAAGGAAAAGAAACAAAATGGCAAAGCTTCCTTTTCACCATACCATCATCTTCAGATCCATAAGAAAAAGGCAGAGCCGGACAAATCATGCACTACGAAACAAATAAACAGCCGCCGAGGCTGGTAGTTTCATAAATCCGTAATATAAAACCACCTCCCTTCCCTCAGCATGGCACGGCAGAAGCAATAAATCGATTTATGGATGCGACGAGTGAAGCAAATCTCACACGATAAATGACTTGCCTTTTCTTCTTTATACTCCGCTTCTCCATCACAAAGCTTTTGGAACGGAGGCGCTGATCGATCGCTGGTGAAATGCGATCAATCAATCACAAGGTAAAACCATCTCAGGTTTGAGGGTATTTTGTTAGACTTTACCTTTCGCTTGATCTTACAAAGTACTTCCCGGTACTTGTGCTATGTACGCGCAGGATCATAAATAAAACTCTTCGCAGCCACTCAGGCGGCTACTGATTCGGGAGCTTCGGGATACATCATAAAACGGAATCAAACTGAAGGTAGAATTAGTGTAAGCGAAGCGTAAACAATATGTGATCGAACATATGGCAATTATGCAATAATAGAAGGATAAATTTAATGGAAGGAATGCCTTTTTAAACGAATCACATGACTCTTGACGATAAATGATTCGCATTAAAACGCATACATTGAGGGTAAAAGTGAATGCGTATTGGGAAAACAATGGATGATTAATTTTCCATTTGCACACAGCATTAATAAAACGTTTAATCGATAGAGCAATTAATGTTGGTACGTGTAACTGTAGCCCAACACTACATACTGTGCCGAACGGTAAAGATGTTTAACGGACCACCAACGTCCACTGTGAGTCTTTCTAAAGCTATGGCAATATTTTCACAGTATTAGAAATTTATTTACACCACAACATCTTTCTATTGCATGTCATTCATATTACAGAGGGAGCGTTTAACAGGTTTTCATTAGGTGCATTGGTGTATATTGAGCTTTTATTAATAATTTATTTTATTCCCGTAATAAAATTTTAATAAGCGACCATTGAGATTTCACTCGTCGCTAAAGGAACCGGTAGGCAAATGTGATGATGATGATGCTGCGAGTTAATTTGTCTCATTATTACACTTTCATATTCTGGTTCGTTATGTAAACTTCATGAAATGCAAGGAGCTTTTTTCTATGAAGAAAAATTGTTTAAGTTTTTTTTTAATATTCAATAAATTCAAAATAAACTCCTTAAATGGGGAGTATCTCCCAAGTAGCAAGTGTATGAACACACACACTTAATATGTTCAAAAACAAAACAACAACCGAAAAAAAAACGGTTCCCTTCCCGATCTTCCATTCCATGACAAACGCATTGTAACCCTTTTAATCCATGCACAAATATTTATCAACAACGATCTGTAACCGCTGTACGCATCGTTAAACGCTACTCGCGCCCCACAAGTGCATGGGAAAATATTGACTTAAACACGGGCGCGGAACACAGCTTCCACTCCTGCTCATTGGTTCCGTGACGTAATTTATCGTTTTGCATAAAACCCGGGTGTACGGCGTGGTTTTAGTCAAAAAGCAATTAAACAGTACTTGTATCGTAACTAATGGGTCGCGATTATTAATGTTACCGGGCATGTCAGTCGTACGAGCTTTTAGCGTTCGTGTTTATGATCGAGGCTGCACCAGGACATAAGCGTACGAAGCGGAGCAGGAAGTCCAAACACGCCATTTTATGAAACATAAAACATTGTCCCAAAATGACCATACAATTGCTGTGTATCAGTATTTTTACCGGTCAATCTTATGATCACGGTAAAATAATACTTGTGAAGTGAACTCTCAAGGATGTTTAAAGCAAGATGAATTAAAGATGTTATTTCCCATTGAACAGACAGGAAGGAAGCACATTTAAAACCCATCATGGCGATATTGAGATGATATTTTACTAAACAGCTTTCGGCACGCGATTCCACTGACACTGACACCGATTTGTTTCATTACGACCCTGGTGAAGAAGGCGATTCATTGACCACCCATTTCACCTTCGAAACGGAACCTCGGAAACATAGTTTTTGTGGGTCTAATTCCATTATTAATCGCACTTACTGCGAATTTTGTGGCAGGATGTGTAGCAGCGATTGGGGCAGATTGTTGTCGGCCGCATACTGGGGCAGCTGTTGGGGCCGGGCCTGCACATACACGTACTGCGGTTGCGGTGTCAGATAGGGGGAGGCCGGACCACCTCCACCGATGACGGGTTGCAGTAGCGATTGGCGGGATGGAACCGTGTAGGTGGAATGATCCTCATGCACCTGCGGTACCTGTTGATGGTGTTGATGATGCTGGGACGAAGGCTGCTGTTGCGGGATGCTGACGTACTGCTGCGGTGCGGCATGATCTAAAACAACAACGTGAGATCGATTAGTACCATATGGTGGTGCTTACGTTTAGTTCCAAGATCGTGTACCGATACCTTTCGTGTAGGTAAGCGTCTGCGTTGGAACCGGAAGTGGTGTTACGTATTTGACGGAACTGTGCGTACCGGCGGAACTGCCCGGATGGTGCTGTATCTGGACGGTGTAGTGATTGTTGCTTTGGGTCGAACTAGCTCCATGTTGGTGCTGCTGTTGAGCGATGGCTTCCTTTTTGAACACTTGCCGTTCACTGTTGAGATTGTCCCGCTCGATGTCTTCCAGCTGGATGGGTCGGTTCCCGGGCGGTGGATCGTGCCCCGCCGCCACAACCCAAGGTGCCTGCAGTAGTAAACAGGCACAGCAACCAATCCAAACGATCAAATTCAAGCGTACCTGGTAGAAAAATTGAAAAACAAAACGATACAGCAAACGAAAGGTAAAGTTTTGTGCCGTGGACGGTTGTACACGCCATTGCATACTGTCGGGCGTTTACAGCTGAGCTAAAGCTTTACACGTACGCAGCCAACGGACGGAGCCCATTTGATCGAGTTTTGGAAAGAAAGCAAACCCCCACTGAGAGGACCAGCCACAGCTGGTGACGCGAAAAGTGCCCTGCACACATTCCTAAACCTGTGCTGCGGCACGTTAAATAGTGCATTTAAGGAGTGATTAGTGCGCAGATCCGGAGCGATCGCAAAACACCGCCTTGACACTGGCGAACCGGTTCGTGCGTTGGTAGAATTGGAAAGCCCCGTAGGGTAAAAAGAAAGTGGAAAATTAAATAACACTCACTGGTCGGGGTTTTTTTTCTTCGTTATGCAGCTCTGGAGGATGCAAGCAAACAACACGATCTTGAGCTGTTATGGTAATAGATGGCAGGACAACCCCGCACGGACCAACCTTCAACGTGACAACGCTTGACACACGCGCGGCGGGCCACGATTAAGGTAAGTTCCGCTCAGCAGTGTCAACCACAAACAGGGGAAGGAAAAATCCGATGTGTAAGGGAAGGAAAAAACGATGTGATTGTGGAAATAGGAAGGAGAGAGAGAGAAAAGCGGAGGGAACAAAACTAAACTATACCAATCACAGCACTAAGCTGGTGTTAAATCGCTGACGGTGATTGTTCGGGTGGAGTGAAGCGTACAAGAGTGGAGGATGCACTCTTTCAAAAACCCGGTTCCACGCGCTGCTGCGACAACGATCAGGATAACGATGATGATCATGGCGCTGATCGTGAAGATGCAGATTGTTAGATGACGCGATTAGATTACGTACAAAATGTGCTATTGAAGGAAAGGTTATTAGTTAATCGAGACGTGCAATTTATGTATTATCGAGCGTGAGTTGTTTTTACGCACTCGCATGAAACCAGTATTCAATGGCGTAGGAAAAATTAGTGTGGGATTGTCTTGCTGGTTTGAAGAGTTGATTAAAAACGATACGCTTAGGAGGGCAATTTCTTCTGGCACTAATCTGTTTAGCTTTGTCTAGAGCTAATGAAAACATTTACTCACATTGAGTAACATTTGCGTCAAATGAGTTAATTTTTCCGATTTTTAAATGAAATTGAGTTTAGTGTGTTGATATCAATGAATTTATGATTAATCTTATTTTTAATAGAAAATACAATAAAAATTTAACTACATCTTCATTTTCAAGTATTTCAGGATTTTCACGTATAGTGGAAAATATTTCAAAGTTTTTATGAAAACTTCTATAAAAATAATTCATGAATTACACGATAAGCGAATCAGGCCTTGAAAAATGGAGTCACATGAAGCATAATTGATGCATATAATTTTAAGATGATTTCGCGTTAACACGCAGTTCATAATAATAAATCTGAATTACTCGAGGAACAGATCATAAAAGACAAAGATCCTCGGCTTACAGCTCGTTCATGAGGAATTTATATTCACCACCTCACAAACAGTTAACATAATTTCATGCATATAAATCAATCCATCAGGTTTAACGCCATAATAAATTGTACTGCTTTCTTTAAGCGTCACAAAACAGCAACAAAAAAAAATCGCCATCATACAACAATCTGGCTGAAAGGCCTCTCACCCTTGTGATGAAGCAATTCCATTCATGTACGTACACATACGCAAACACAGGCGCACTGTCGGGCGAACATTCCTTGCAGGCGATAACCAATTAAAACGACATGAAACACAACACAACGACGCTTCCGGTGAGTGTCGACCGTCAGTCCCTTGGTATCCCTACGCCGTAACAACGCCAAAACATTGTTCCGTTTCACCCGACACTAGCCTGACCAACACGACCAAAAACCAGTTGATCGCTACTTGTTTGCTTGCGTTTCATGTCAACGGCGGCACTTGTGTGTGTGTGTGTGTAGAAAGGCCACTCAAAAGGGCCACTCTCGTGCGTCATAATTCCGGCCTGTGGACGCCCTCAGCTTCCTTCGTCAACCAAATTTGGAACGGATTTTTAGCTGACGGGGACACGTTGGGCCTCTTTCTTACATCGTGTAGCCCGTGTTCCACCGCATGCGTAAGAACGGAGGGTGTGGTTTAGTTTGCGGTAAAAATAAACAATGGTTTCATTTCACCTTCGACCGAAAATGAAAGCAAACTACCGGAATGAAGTATACAATCACATTGATAAATGAGCAACGAAAAGAAAAAAAACAGTCATGTTAAAACATAATCGTTCCGATGAAACCCACGCGAATGGGCGATGGACATGTAAAATTACTACATAACATGTATAATCCTTTCGGTGTGTAACAAGGAAAGTACATAAAGCAAAAGAAAGAATAAAAAAACGTGCTCCATTACGTAGGTTTGCGGGCGGCTGTAAGGTAGTTCGGTAGTTCATAATACTTTGTCGTCTTTGAAAGTCGATCGAGAAAATAACACATTGATTTTACTACTCTCCTTTAAGACACTATGCATAACGTCACGATGCCGCATTTCGTACTCATTTCACTTCGATACGAAAGATTGCACAGCAAAGAAGAAGGGGAAAGTGAACAGGTCTTGGTCAGTTGCTTCCATCGTATAAACCTACATTTGTAAACCAAAACAAACAAAACAAAAACAATAAAACTCCAAAAAGGACATAAACCACCAGTTTTTAAATGCAAAGAGTTAATGATGAGAATCCGAGGTTGATTGGTAATGATCGTTGGACCATGGCCGTTTTGAAAGCTAAAGAAAGCATCAAAAACTCTGAACAGTATATGATTACGATTGAAAGCTCTCGTTGGTGGTAGACGAAGACAAAGACGGAGAGAAAGGATGTAACGAAAGGACGTTAAGATGGTTGGTGCAAGTGCATTTAGCTGTACTTTACGAGGAGATTTCAACCAGAAATATAAGTGAAGGCCACCCTGTAGCTTATGATATGGATTATATAATTTGAGTGAGAAGATTTACAGGTGAATAGAGAGTGGTTTAAATTGAAAGCATCAATGTTAAGGCATAAAAAAGGCTTAAAAAATTTTAAAGTTCATAATAAATGCCAGCTTTAAAACAAGAAACAAAAATGGCTTAACATACTTGCAGCTACAGATTCAAGCTTTTAAACAAAAGATACCTTTGTGAGTCCTCTCTAGCGAGAATTTTAAATATCTACTTACAACTATAAAAAAGCTTCATCAATACCTTTAAACCAGACAAAACAAAAAGAAATCTTTAAAAAAAAACAAACTCTCGTAATGGACTTCCTAACATATCATGCAAACGCTATCTCCAATTGATTAACAACACCAAATTATATGGCAATTTTGGATGCTATTTCAACAGCTCCAAGGGAAGTGCAACATAACCGCTGACCGGGCGAAGTGTTTTGCCACATTCCAACACCATTCCGGTGGACCATAAATTATAGATTTCATACCATCCGTAACCTCCAACCGTGGTCCCCCTCCGTCTTTCCTTAAGCCGAAGTTCAAACGTTCAAACAGAATAAATAGATTTAAGCAACTGGAAATGGTCGATAAATTTGCCCACTTTCCTTGCTGCCATAGGTCAACCGGTGGGGGCCAATGCTGATAAGAAGGATACGCAACCGAATCGATCAACGCGCACGGGAACAAGAATGCCCAGATCCGAATCGGACCACTTTCACTTTCACAGCAAACACCACCAGGAAGAAAAATAAAATCACAACCAGAAGTGGTGTTTTGTTTTTTATTTTGTAATTCGTACCGCTGACGCGTTCCTTTCCGAGTGAGTGAGACCAAACAGCGGCCAAAATGCCGAAGCGAATTTTGTTCGATTTTTTTTGCTATGTTGGCCTGTATAGCCGATACAGGAATTACGAACCGAAGTCAATCGGTTCGATCGTGTTTTGCTCTTATCGCCATGCCTTTCCCTGTGGAAAAGATCTTTGTTTGCAAGCGACCCTCCGGGAACGGTGGAAAGGGCTACTGGGCTTGCAGGTGATCGCCACACCGTCCGACCGGGCGCAAGCTTTGTGTGTGTTTGCCACCGAACACACCACATACGTATGACCGTCGGGTGGTTTTTAAATGGACACAAGCGCCGGCCCGTGTAGTGCAGGGAGCGTACTTTCCTTCGCCGTCGTTATTCCAGGCCCCGGCTATCCGATCCGTACTCTGATTTAGTTTTCGTTAACCATTTGCTTTTCTGCTCTTTTCTACGGATTTTTATTATTGTGGTTGATTTTGTTTTTTTTTTGCCTGCTACATGTGTCTCTTTCGTTTAACTACGTTCATCACCGTCCGTCCGAAACCTGTCCGCGAGCTGTCTACAGACAAACTGGACCCGTCCGTAACGACCGAACACGCCAGACCGGGCAGAAGGACGGAAGGAAGAAAATGCAGCTTTGTCGTTGAACTCCTGGACCACCATTTGGTCTAGGGCGGACCGGTCGAAAGCCAACCGTCGGACGACTGTAAAGGGTTGTTTGAGGGGGTAGTTAGATAGCGGGGGGGAAAATGCTAACACACACACACACACACGGAGAGAAAAAAAGGGATCGACGCATGGTGAAGTAATTTTTATGATCACAGTTTTGCAATAATCGCTCCACATTTCCTCATTGGCCCCGTTGGTTTGCCACGCACACGGTACAAACCGTTCGGTAAGGAAGCATTTTGTACTGTCACCTGTGTCCGGTCCGGTCGTGGCCTAACCGTCTACCATTTCACTCGACACACAATGTTGCCCGCTGACTGGACGCTTTCATCACAGGGCCACCTGTCTGGGGGCAGGTTGCGTTTTAATGTGTGATTTTTTTTTGCATCTCCCCAACTGCAAGTCAGCAAGTTTGCAACACTGTTGATATGCTTACTTTCTAGAGCTTGCACATTGCTTAATCTTTCCGTGGAAGCATTCTTGTGTTTGCTCCGACCTTCAGCAAGAAAGGAATGAAAATTATATTGCTTTGTTTTGTTCGTCTATTGATTAATGAACTTTATTTCCCAGCTTTTGTGAACCGTTTTGTGAAGCGTGTAAAGGCATCGAATTAAAACATCGACTTAAGAACAAAAAAAAGCTGAGATATAATTTACCCTACACACAAAAGGCAATACGCTCATTAGTGTCACAAGCAATAACAGTGGCTTCGTTTTGGCGTGTAAAGCTCACTACATCAAAGCATAGTATCAACGTAAGCAACGGCCCATCGTCACCATTGCCTCAATGCATCATCCCTCACCGAGCGACCCAACGATTAATCATCACAGCAAATCGCTTACTGCTGCAATCGTTTGATAGGATGAATCAACACATTCCTTTACAAATCTCAATCTGGCACCTTCCGTTAGGAAAACACTGCATACCTCTCTCGTCTTCGAAACAGAACACACAATTCCGGTACAGAGAAAGACGTGCAGTCAATGTATGTGTCATAACAAAAAAAAACTCCCAGAGAAACCATTTAAATCCGCTAACTATTGCGATCGCTAAAAAAGGGAATGTTGGACCCCATTGGCTGCATTGCAAAACTAAATGCTGATGGGTAGAAAGCAACGTGCGCTCCGGAACACGCAAACACGCAAATCGACAAAACAACTAATTTCCCTTCAATTCGCAAGACTAAAAGGGACACGTCAGTTGTTTCCGATTGACAGTCTTTTTTTTGTCTTACAACTGCAAAAAGGGGTTGTTTGATTGATTTGAGCAAAACAAAAACAAAAAGCAGAGTGACATTCTTGTAAAATCGCAATAGCAAAGCAGGAAAGGAAGTGGATACATTTTTCTCTCAACATCACACAACGTCACAACATTTTGTCGGGAATGTTCGAGAATTATGTTAGGACAGGAAAAAAGTGTTTATAATTATCTAAACTGCTCAATTATCTGGTGTATTTTATACGAAAAAAAAATCAATCTAAATGAGGTATCTGGTATTTATACAACAAATAGTAACAGTTTAACAAAAAAAAAGAAACTATTAATCGCATTTTGATTGGTGTAAAGCATCTCATTGCGGTCGGGTAACAAAAGACTTCAATGCGCGGATTAGAGAATGTCAGCGACGAACTCGTGTAAAAACTGTCCGACCCGGAGCAAGCTGATATGTTTTGTTTTCCCCACCGCCCTATTTGGCAACAAACACGTGCAAACGAACCGGCAATGTGATGGTTTATTGATTCATTGCTCTTATTTGCGGTCGTAAAGCTACACACCGGAAGTGCACTGAAAGGCGAGTACAAACAAGCGAAGGGAAGAAGACATTATTTAAATCCACATCCGCTACGGGCGGGCATCGAGCAAAACGGATCGTCTGGGAAAAATTGAGCATAATTTTTACTTCCATATGCAAAACATTTCACCTGCGAGCCGCGCCAAAGGGCTGTACCACCACCACCACGTGTCATGTGCAATTTATCATATGCAGATGGAAAGAAAAAAACGCTCGATTGAGCCGTTTAAATCGCTTCCCTATCACGTTAAAGCTTACGTCCTATTAACGGTTCCGCTGGCAGGCGGTACAGGTGACAAAAGGGATGCTAAAAAGTGTTTGCTCAAATTATACCAATCAACCGTGCGCATAAAATGGTAATTGGTCAAACATTGCGCGGTCATTCCCCATACCGGACACACGTTGCTTTTTTTTTACTTCTCCGTAGTGACAATTTTGTGAAAGAAACCCATGATCCACAGCTCATTCATCTAGCGTTTGTAGCGGGGTATACGCAACGCTTATGAATGAACGGGGCACGATCAACGAACGATCAAGCGATCAATGGTCCGGATCTAAGTACGCGCAACGACAATGAATGGATGGAAAATGTAGCAAAAATTGGTATGGGAAGCGGACAGCACAGCATAAAACTGACCATTGGCACTTTTCTTTTCCGTTCCGTTGTAGTTTTCATCCCCTCTCCTTTTTGTGCCAGCAAAGCTTCCCACATCGAATGGCAATTTGTTTACTAAATATAACGAGGAAGATTTTCATTTTTCCCACTTCCTTCCCATCTGGCCTTGGCGGTTAGATACGATGGTCGATCAGGCGTAATATTTTTCTTTTCTTTTCACTTCCCATTTACGGCTAGTGGATGGGATGAAAATTGAAGCATTACCGTCTGTATGTGGACACATGCACGATCGGCTCGACTTTTTCGGACACTGATCTCCAAATTAGGCCTCGCTGATGGCATGCCGCGTACGGGAGCAAAATCAAATTCGGAGCATTGGCATGCTAACTAGCCCGGCAGTAAATTTTGCATTTTTCTTTTACTTTAATACTTCCTCTCCTACCATTAAACCGTTCGGTATCGGTTGATGAAAGGGTTGATGGTTTTATGCCGATGAAGAAAATCATTCACCTCTCCTGCTCTTGACGATTCGTGTACGCTGTTAGCCACGGGTAAATCGAAATGAGAGACATTAGTGATCTCCGTTGGCTGGATTTGGATCATAATGTGTGTGGTTTGGCCGAAAGCGAAGGACATTACCAGACACCAGCTGCAGCTACGATCTTGCGTATGCTGCTGTACGCATATGACGCAAAGCTTCAAAATCGACACAAAGTCGTCGCAGAAGGACCTGGCACGGTCCCGGATTGTGTAATCGATTGCGTTTTTTTTTCATACCCGACGGGGGTTATTACCTTATCTTCATCCGCTTACGCTCGATTGCACTACTTCAACATTGATCCCTGTCTGAACCGGGCAGGTCGTTTATCATGCTGGCGATTATCGATCGTTGATTATTAAAAGTGAAAACGGAATGTGCAATCGATCTATCCGTTTGGCAGTCTCGGCAGTTTGGATGGAGGGGGGGCGGAGAGTTTGATCGGGAAAGGGGAGGGAAAAGCGGTTGGGTTCGAAACGAACCATGGCAGACATGTGGGGACAAAAACGGAAGACATTTGTCCAAATGGTTCAAGTCTGGACGCAACTAGGCTAAACGAAGTGATTGAATACGATTAATGGCTGTTTTGTGATTTCCCTTCCTAGCAGTTGAAAGCTTTTAGCGAGCTATTTTATTTTTTTACTTTGCCTTTTTGTTTATTGGTTGAGTTATCTCATTAGATTATGATTATGAGAATGATAGTTTTATGCAAATGTGTTTTTAAATAAACATGTCTTAACATAAAAACACTTTATTTTTATAACATTATTGCGTCATTATAGGGAACAAATATTCAATTTTAAATAAATTAAATTTAGAAAATGATTCCTTTGACAAGAATAACTCCCAATAAAGCGTAAAGCAGCCCATTGTGGTATAAGGTAACAAAAGACTACAATGCGCGTATTAGAGAATGTCAGCGACGAACCCGTGTTAAAGTTGTCCGAACCGGAACAAGCTGATATGTTTTGTTCTTTTTTTACTATTTCACAACAAACACGTGTATCAGACCTTCACCTTTAAATTTTTTGATAACGATGACTTTTAAATTCTAAATATAGTCTGACGCTTATCGATCAGGAAAATCATAGCACATTTGACAAGGGTGAAACTAAGATCAATGTAAGTAGAACCTAATTTATATAAACAATATTGGTAAAACTATTAAACGACCGTGCTCAATTTGATTCATTCGACCAGATATATTTGCATCATATTTTTAAAAAAATACAGAAAGTCTTTGCAAACCTATAATTAATTCGAAACCAAAGGCTTTCTAAACTTTTCTCACTACACACTTAAAAGATACTCACCATTCTGATCATTCTTTTGACATTTGATATTATCCTACTCCAAACTACTAAGTTCTGTTCTGCTCAGTTGGGTCTAAAATAAAAATCAAACAAAACACGTGATTTCACTTTCAGTATTACACTGTCACGAAAAGCTTGTTTGATAGATCAAATGTCTAGCAAGCGCACAGTTACACTTAATTGTGATTAAATCACTCACTCACCCTTGCTTCAAACGATCACTTTTCACACGTGTGAAATAATTGTCCTCTAAATGCACACTAGTTCCTGTAGCAGAAATACTGCACTAAACACCATCCAAAAATATACCCCAAAAGCCGGCAATTTCTTTAGAATCCATTCAACCTGCTACCATCAAACAGTCTCTTGCACATGTTTAAAAAAACACACACAGAAAGCACGTGGATTGTTGTTGTGGCGTTTGCACTAGTTTGTACGATTTTATCCGACCAACCGAAGGAACCGAACTAAAACAGTCCGATAGGGTGCAGAAGCAATTTATATCCGTTACGGCGCGCGCAAAACCACAAAACCGCAACCACCGCGTCGTCACCGGCGTGCACCGCGTTTACGGATAACCACCCCGCGAGAAACGGCCCCACCGGTGAAAGAGGCTGAGTGCGTGCATTTTTTTTGCCCTCCCTTTTTGCTTTCGTTTTCATACACTTTTGCTTTTACTCGCGGTCGCCGGTGAATTCGGTGCCTCACTTGCTACAGTCCTCGCTGCAGGCCTTTGGGTCGCTTCGGAACAACAAGGGCGGCCAGTGTCAACATGGGCACAATCAGTCCGTATGTGACAAGGTCTTTCTCACTCTCTCTCTCTCTTTCTGTCTCTCTGGATCTTTTCATACCTTCTGAGATAACTCTCTTTGTAAACGGTGTCTACCATTTGCAGTACGTTTCAGGTTAGTTTAATCCTTCAGTCGTTCAGCTCAAAATCAGCACAAATAATAAGGAAGTAATAATAAAAATAATAAAACGGTGTTGTGCTTTTACAAAACTATAAAAAATCACTTTAACTTTTACAAAATTATAAATAACTATATGAGCAAGAAAAAAATTATCTTCAAAGATTGATCATGTCATTAAAATGAAACCAGACTACCAAAACATACAGGACTTTACAACATCGCCTTTCTTCATTACTATCTCAATGTATTAAATTATACCTTTTCCCAACACAATTACAACCTTTCATACTTAGTATTACAAACAACTGCCGAATAATGCTATACTTACACCCTCCTTAAGGGTTAATCTTTATTTACTCCCAGCTCTCTGGACGGTCGCACTTTCTTCGGTGCTCTCTCGTTTGCACACTGGCCCTGTTCATTGATCATACACGATCCCTTCGATTGCGCCCGTTACCCTCCGCATCCCACACTTCCCCTTCCAACCAACCCGGGTCGCCTTTCACCCGCCGTGTACTGGTCCTCCGGTTCCGACATTGGCGCTCCAAATTGAACTCCAGCGGGAATTCGCTGCTTCGAATGTCGTTCGTCACCGTTCGGGTAACTCGCTTCGGGACACTTGTTTTGCACCGGTTGATCGGGCAGTTTTCTAGACCTCCCTTCTTCCCAACCTCCGCTTTAGCTCACTTTCTTTCACTTTCCGCCCGGGACTCGATCGTATCGCCGGCGGCATGCTTCCAGCAAACTGTGTGAGATCTGTTTCGATTTTTTGT